>OZ002740.1:287754472-288954472 GCA_963924295.1 Dioctria rufipes
AACGAAAATAATTTAAGCAATGATTGTGGTATGATGATATAAAACATGAAAATGTTCAACAAGAAATGAAATCTTGTTTAAAGTGTTTCTTTCGGGATATTGATGAAACCAAAAAAAATTGACTTAAACTTTTCCCAACACATCAAGACACAAGATTAAATCTAGTAGATCCTCATTGTCCTCACATTTTATATTCATCTTAGTTGTTATTACTATATGTCTACAGTTTCATAATATTCCGCTTTAAGGGGAGGTTACCGTTTATGACGATGAATAATTCGATTTTTTTTTACATAACTATCATCCTTAAAGTGTTTAGAGCACGTGGGTAAAAGCATATTTTCATATCTAAAATATTTTAGAATTGACAGCCTGTTGAGAACGGAACTCTCCGGCGGCTGGAAAACAGGTAGCTCAGGCGCTCGGAGCGCGATTGCTGGGGAGACCTTTTCTCACTACCTGAGGTACCCTCATAAATTTTGGGAAACCATTAAACTTCAAATTCAGTACAATCCGTTCTTGGGAGAAGAAGAAGGGATTCTGTATGGTATTGGAATAGCTGAAGTAAGCTTTCAAAGATTTTTTATAACGTTAACGTTTTCTGTGAACAACATTTTTAAGCGCACGGGGCGCTCTACAGCTTCAACGGAAGATCCGATTCACATAAATCTTTGCACAATTATACGGAAACACAATTTGCGGGGCCTTGAGGAACCGATTTTGGTCATAATTTATTTAGAAATAGTTTTTTCATCCGTTGAAGCAAACAAAAAGGGCAAAAAATATTTTTTTTTCAAACGGCTGGAACTTTGTTATTCAAAGATTTTTTTCAAAACAAAAACCGGTAAGGCACCCCCCCCCCCCCCCAAATTAATCGAGTATAATAATTTTCAACCCTTTGGAGCGTCCCGCGCATACCAAAACACGGCATGCACGGCGTTATATGATGGGAGCTGGAACCGCCACTTCGATTTTTTTTTATAAATAAAATTGGAATTTACTTTCCATTGATAGAAGAATAAAATGCTTTAAAATCCATTTTCAGAAGTATTTATTTTATGTAAAAAGAAATTTCCGAAGTTCATGCATTTTTCATGCCTCTCGAAGGTAACCTCCCCTTAAATGGCGGAGTTTAAACTAATCCTGAGCTTTTCTGACGAGAAAGTGATGGACCATACAGCACTAATCCTCCAGATGTCTTGCCTTTACTAGTCTCTTTTCTTCTGGGAACTATTTTTAGATTGTTTTCTACAATTTTGTATTCTCAGCTTCTCATACATCTTTTCTGACCTCAATTTCCTCTTGGTTAAGTGGCAGATCCAAGATTCTTGTGAGGGGGGGGGGGGGGAACTGCAACTAAACTATTGGCTGAAAACTCAGCCAGGACTAGTAAATGTCAAATGCACAAAATTTATCATTTAAAAGATACGAATCGAACAGATTAGCAAGTGGCTACCACTCGCAACAAAGAAAGTTGCTCAACGTTCTCCTCCATTCTCGAAAGTCAACGTAGATGTAAGACTTTTCATTTTGTTTTGGTTTGTAAATGGTGGAAGTGTAAAACTTCTCAAATATCCATTTTAGTTACTAGAACTATTTTATCCAAATTCACGAATCATCATAAATTGTATTTTAGTAAAATACAGGAATTAAAAAAATATATATTTTTAAAATAGCTGTCACAGAACAGATGCAATACATACCTGTATATTATTAAGCCAAGCTCAGGAGATATCCTATGAATTATGATGCAAAGCGCAGCATAGCAAGAAGGTGATAAAGAAAGGAATTAATGAATGTGAGGAGAGTGGAGAAGGTGCTGATGTATGTCACGCTTAAACTTTCGCAGACTGCAAGCCAGAGGAAAGACAGAAGATGATAGACTGTTCCACGTTCGCACAGTTCGGGATAAAAAATCATCACCGCATATTACTCTACGGCCGAAAGTATTTCGAAGGATAAAACGCTGTGAGCGGCTTGCAATACAAGCTTTACATGCAGGAATCAGGGATTAGACTAGACATTTCATCAGAACATTGACCATGCATGTAGCAATATAGGAGTGAAAGGCAACCAACATTGCTGCGGTGCTCGAGTGAGTCCATATGACAAATTTATTCTACATCGCCAATGAGCTGATATCACTCTTTTGAATAATATCCAATAAAGCTAAGGCTTTGCAACCAGCACCGCCCTAAATGTGGTCTAGGTCTGACGTAAGACTTGTAGAGGAGCGGTTGAATCGATGGGCTGCAATACTTCCTACACCTTTCCAGAAATCCAAGATAGTTCGATGCTTATTTGGCAACAGAGAAGATGTGATCTGCTCAGCTTAACTTACTGCAAATGTTAATGTCTAGGATGCATATGGACGGTGTATAGTCAAGCAGTGCTCCATCAAAAGAAACGGGAGTGGAAGTATTATGATCTTGTTTTAAAAAGATGGGACAGCTTTGGAACTTAGTTGTATTGAATTCGATGCGATTCGATTTGATCCAAGCGAAGATATTATGAAGGAGGTTATTTAAGGATCCAATCATGCAATTTGGTTTGACAGATGTGGTATTTCCTTTGTAGTGCGTAAGAGTGTCAAAGCAGTAAGCGAAATTAAGGGTACTGGCATCGGCAAAACAATGGATGGGATTGAAAGTAAGGGAAAGCCGATAATTAACGAAAATTGAGAGGACAGATGAAGAGATAACAGAGCTCTGAGGCACCCCGGTATTTATTGGCTGAAATTTAGATGTAACGCCATCTAATATAATCCGTATTAGGCGACCAGATAAAACACTTTACAATCTTTACATACATAATAGAAGAGGACGGGAGAGGCCAACCGCTTTAAGTTTGGCTAAAAGGGCTGAATGCCAGACACTACCAAAGGCCTTTGAAATATCTAGAGCAATGATTTTGGACTCACCAAAATTGTGAGGACTACGTTTTCAACATTCTGTAAGAAAAGTCAATAAAAGAAAAGCCATATGGACGATTGTTGAAGGTTTGATTAGTTTCTAGATACTTCATTAATTTGGAGTTAATAATAGATTCAAAATCTTTGAGAGAATCGAAGTGATTGCAATTGGTCGATAATTTGAGGGATCGCTACCTTTTCTTTTCTTGGGAATAGGCTGAACGTGAGCTAGTTTCTAAGCAATTGGAAATTTTCCTGTCTAATAAGACAAGTAGAATAGTTTTCGCAGAGCTTTAGCCACGAATGGATCATATCTGTATTTCAACGGGGACTGGAAATTATCAGGAGCTGCAGATATAGATACGTTCATCTCTTTAAGGAGTTTGACCATATCTCTCGCACGGATGTGTATTGGCTCTTGTAAACATCCAGAAGGGAGATGTGAAGTGGGTGGAAAAGGAGAATTTGAAGTGAATCTAACAGTCAAAATATTAGTTTTATTCAAAGTATCAACAGTCACTTCATTGTAAAGTAGTGAAGGAATAGAGCAACTGCTGAAGTTGCTCCTGATGGAGCCAGGTACTACAAACCTTTGCTATCTTTGCGTCTTGGCAGGATTCTAACATTCTGGTCAAAAAGAATTTTTTCTCCTTGGATAGTGTTTCAGTTTTCGACATGGATGCAGTTGATAGGTGCGAAAAGCAGACTGAATACTGAATTTATTCACACATGCCACGACTTAGGATTGTACAATATTCAAATGTGCAGTCATCAACATCCCATTAAGCAAAACAGACCGCCCAATCAAATTCTCTAGGACACTGATTTAGACTTTCCCAATCTGCAGATTTATTGTGTTTTTACTTAACGTTTGGGCTAAGTATTCTATTAAAACTATTGCATTTTACGAAATAATAAAAAAAATGTTAAAAGTTAATTAATTAACAAAATTCTTAAAAAAAAAAAAATATTAAAAATTAGTATCTTGCTAACTATAACTACAGAAATGCACAATGATTTGTTCGCCGTTATGTAGGCTCGCTGAATTTCTCCAATTACGAGTTGTAATTGCTTCTTTAAATGTTTGCTTTGCCATGCCACGCCGACAATATTCTAAGAAGCCGTCTTTACATCGAAGGCTTATCAAAGACCCTTTGGCAGCTTTTTCCAATTAAAACAAACCTTCCATCGCGTTTACATGAATAGGCTCTGTCCTGTTTCAAACAACCCGAGCAAGTCGACGCTCAGGTACAGGTATCCGTGCTTCCTGTTTCTGTACAGGGTTCAAAAACCACGACCTAAATTGGAGCGAAGGCCAAGGTGCTAACTAGAGCCTGCATTCCTAAATGTATTAAATTGAACGCTTCCAGAAATTGTTACGTTTTTTACAAAAGGTGCAGTAGAATAGATTTCCTACTCAGGGAATCATTTTGTAAGAAAAAATTGAGAAGATTTACTGCAATTTTTTCAGGGAGGCGCGCGCCCCCCGCCCCCCGTAGCTGGATCCGCTTTTGTCTTGGACACACTTTATTATCGATATGGCTTACTTCAATCCCGTGCTTCGACCCTGTAAAGACGTACCGCTCTATTGTAAAACACATAATATTTATTTTTGCTACTACCTTTGCCAGTCGAACTTCCATGTTTACCATAACGCCTTCGATGTCAACACTTTTTGCAATATCATCACCATTAAATTTTCCTTTTCAATTCTGGAGTCGACAAGATCAGAGAATAATTTTCATATACGATCCAAATGTCCTGACCAAAGCTTTTCAAGTAGTCGACCAATCGTCTAAACTTCATTCCAAGGCAGTAGGGAGGTGGGAGGTAAGTAGCTCAAACATGGCATAATAGTGACTGACTGGTCAGTGTTGCCGATCACACAGAATTCGGAATAAGTTGGCAATTTTTAAGGTGGGGCACTATCGTTTTAAGGTAGGGCAGTGCCCCCATGCCCTCCCTTAGGTACGTCTCTGGGTTGGTCTAGTATCGTATGGCTACGGGGGTACCATGTATTATGGCCTCTGGGACCAATGGGCCCATGCATAAGGATGATACTTCCCATTTTTAGTTATTAAAACTATCAACATAAGTCTCTATAAATGTTGTTAACATTCGAAATAGCTATTAATTTAATCTCTGGATAATTTAATAGCTCATTTAGGTTTTGCCCTTTCCTATTTCTGTACTTCATAATTTTGTCCTAATTTACTTTATATATCCTTCCTTTTATTTGTTTAAGGATTAATCATCTTAACATGTTACTTTATTTAATTAATTTTTACCTGACACATGTATTCCTAACTTCGTTAGATTTGAATTTGTTTTGATTTTACTTTTTGCTATATTTGAACTTATTTTTCAGCTTTACTCTTGCTTTATATTGGTTTCGCCTGTAATGCTTTCATTAACGTTATTTTTGATTTCATTTCAGCTCGCTTTTATCTCTGAAACGTCCTCTTTTGCCTAATTTCTGACAACCTTGTCATTTTATGAACACTTTTCTTAATAAATTTCCTAACGTTTCAGTTGGACTGTAATTTTACCACCACTCAATCACAAATGAGTACTTAACTAAAGCTTAGAAATAATTATGCTACTGAAAACTCAATTTGAAATTATTAAATTTTATTTTAGTATCTGCTATATATTCGTAGTATATAGTGTATGTTATGTGCTAAATATTTGTGTACCTAAAGATGTTCTGATTAAAATGTCTTCATAATAACTTTAAACTTGTAACACTTTCCAATTTAGTTGTACCTACTTGGAATAATTCCTATAGAATTTCAACACAAAACACATCAATTTGCTGTCATATTGTTAAAAAGTCTTCTTTAAGTTCCATGGAAGTCATAAGACTATCAAAGTCAGGCTGCGCGGTTGTACTTCACGACAAGAACATAAATTTTCCAGAACTATCTGGAAATTTATCTCACTTTTGTCTAACGTCGGAGACAAGCGATCGATAAGAGGTGGGCTTGTGTAGAACATTAAGTTGTCATCACTTCCCATTAATTTTATCAAAAATTCTGTTACAGAACTAGCAATAGAGTGCCCCAGGATCAGGGATCTTTTCAATTTTTACGCAATAGGGCCCCATTATTTGACCCTAAAAGACGCATATGTATATTTCGTCGTGTGCCGCAGTACGAAAGCGTTTTGTTCTTTTGTCACATTGAGTAGTGGCAGGCGCGTGTTAAGTAAAAACGAATTCGATATCTATTCCATAAACAACACCTCCGTATCTCGTCTAGACATTTAAATGCAACAGCATTTGCGCTTCTGGCCGTTGTCCGCAGGGTGCAAAACTTTAGGCTGGCTTACATTTTCCTCTTGAGATAGGCAAGATAGAACTGGCCTACGATTTATTGTTCTTCGCAGTATTAGCATTCGCGGCAGAGAGACTTGTTCATTCTCGGTATTCAGCGGATTGTAGGACGGCCGTATAGATTTACATTGCAATTAACGTTCTTTATAGAGTAGAATGGATAATTCTTTTCTGCTGCGAAGCAAATAAATATCCTGCAAATACTGCAAAGGATAATAAAAGCTGCGACTGGGACATTGGTTTGCCGCAACAGTTGTGGGAATCAATCTCTGTTTGCTGTATATCCACTTTAAATATATCTCGTAAGTGTTACGAGCGTAGCAATTTGTTGGCCAAGTTCTATGTAAAGTCAAGCGAAAAATTGGAAATATTTTAACAAAGGGAAGGCAAGGCCGCATGCTTATAGGAAAAATAAGACGGAAAACCTTCGCGCTCTGATGCAAATTGAAATCAGAAATGCTTTTTCTTACTATATTGATTCGTTATGAGCATTTAGTACAAATGCGGAACGAAAATGAAATATTTCACATCAACAACATACACTTTTGCAATAAATTTCTAAATATTTTTTTCATCATCAATTAAACATTTTTATGAATAATATAAATAATAGTTTTCCGGTACTTCTGCAGATATTGTGCGAGGTTACAGATGAATTAAGCATTCAAATTATATTCGCAATTTCGTATCGCAGAACTTTTGGAAATGACGATATAATCAATGTCCTAATTAGTTGATTAGTTCTCCGAGACAAACCGTTATTGTTCAGATTTTCTGAGTAGCTCACTTAATGCTACAAAATTTTATTAAATGTGTTTAATTAGCTTGAATTTCCAGCGATAATAATTACGACTTAATTTTATTCAAAATTCAAAACCTAAAAACTCCACGAAAAGGTTGCATTGATCCAGGAAGTGTACAAAAAACCCGTTAACCCAGTTTGGATAGATAAAAAAAAGGCTTTACCTTTGAAAAATTCCCGTCAGAAATTTTATTGCTCTAACCTTATTAGGGGGGGGGGGGGATGTCAGAGGTAGTCTAAAAATTCAAAATGGTGGCGGCCAAATTCCGCCGGTGCGTTAACTGCTATCTTGAATTTAATAGGGAATTGTTTTTGCTCAATATCTCGGCCATTTTCAACTTTTCAACATAATTGGTAAGGACTTAAGTTGTTGTAAATTTGATCCTCTACAACTTAAGTCCTTACCTTTTTCATAGTGCGATCGATATTTTTCGAATTAAGCGAGAAAAAAGTGTTAAAGGATAATTATCGAATTATTTCGTTTATTATGTATTAACTTTAGGACATAAATGTACAGGAACAAAATTGTGTAGAATTACACATCCTACAATTTTGATTTCTACAATTTTTCCATTTTTCCTAGAACCAATATTGCGATGAAGGCAAAGAGCAACGTAAAAATTGTATTTTGCGAACTCCTTTCCGCATCACCACCGGCTCAGAGCTCCAAGCGCGTTTTGCCTACGAACTTGCACCGTATCCCCCATCTCTGTTCAACGAGAAAGCAATGCGGAAGCGTACTAAGTCTCTTCACTTTATAGTTGCTTCGTACCGCTGGAACGTTTTGAACGGTTGGTAGAAAGACGTCTCGATATGTTCAGTGGCAGATTGTTATTGCACAAAGCTATACGGCCTCGTACAAATGCGACGTTCGAAATGATATGTCAAAACTACGTTTTGTACAATTTATGTACACTTTAAAGGAGGGGTTGTTGTAATGTTCGACGGATACCTTAAAGGCCTAGAGACGGTCCTTTTGAAAGACTGGGAGCAGCGAAGATGCGCCGCTAAACATCGACCGCCAGACATCATTGTCAACGCATCGTCTGTCCCTTCTACAACGCAGGAGAAATTTTTGGGAAATTGCAAGAATAAGGCCAGACTTATCGAACTTCTCAAAAGAACTTTGCGAGATGCCGATGTTACCATGTAAAAAAAACAACGCGCCTGGAACTCTACCCATGTGGTAGCGCGGAAAGGAGTTCGCAAAATACAATTTTTAAGTTGCTGGACCCTAAATATTGGTTCTAGGAAAAAAGTCGTACAGATCAAAATTGTAATTGTAATTCTATACAACTTTGTTCTTGTAAATTTATGTCATAAACTAGATAATTCGATAATTATATTTTCCCAATTTTTTCCCACTTAATTCGAAAAATCGATCGCACGATAGAAATGTAAGGACTAAAGTTGCAGAGAATCAATTTGATCGTCATTTTGAATTTAGACCACCAGCGACCCCTCCCTAAATTTAGAACAATAAAGATGCTGATGGGAATTTTTCCAAGGTCATATATTATGGAGAAAGAAGAACTTTTTCAAGAAGTTTTATTTTTAATGATTCTAAATCAAATTTATAAATGCAAGAAGAAAAAACAACCGCCTCGTCCGGGGTTGAAACCGGAACCTTCCGCTTGCCGGGCGACTGCTCTTACCACTGAGCTAACGAGACAGATGATTTTCCCTCTTGCATTTATCAACTTGTTCACTGGTCTACTAAGCCACGTTTTGCTTTCAGCTGGCAAATTGAATTTACAACGTGGCTTAGTAGGCTAGTGAACAAGTTGATAAATGCAAGAGGGAAAATCATCTGTCTCCAGTGTACTCCGATCGGAGTATTTGTACTCCAAAATTTAATAGCGTACTCCGGTACTACTCCTTTTATAAAAATACTCCGTTTTTAATATTAAGGAGTTAATTTCATTTTTTAAACTCTTGTATTTGTTAGCAAACCAAATTTATTCAAAAGTTTTTATTCACCTAGGATTGAAGACTGAATTGAGTAACTGTACATGGTATATAGTCCAGGTAGAACTTGAAAGAATGGTTTGGTACACGATATACAGAGTAACAAGGTATGATTATCCGGGCTGTCAAGTGCGTGTGACGTCACACGAATCGACTCTTATAACGGGAAAAATAAAGTGCTAATTTTTATGTAAATTTATTCCACTGGATCCATTAAAAAAGGTTGCAATAAATATAAAATGCGTTTCTTACCATAAATATACTTTGAATTTGTTAGTTTAAAGCTCATTTCAGGGAAAGCAGTTCGGATCTAAACAAAGTGCCACGAAAGTTTTATCGATAAAAAATTCAAAATAAGATTGAAATACTTGTGATTTGCACTCCTAATTGATTATTTAAGATCTTTTTATTATTTCTATAGTGAAATTAGTTAGTGGTATTCGTAATTTTCTCAAATAGAAGGCAAATTTGCAATGCATCATAACAAAGTGTAAAAAGTGGGGTTAGTGTCAAATTAAAATGTGGAATACAATTCTAATAATCTTCCTTCAATTTATATTTCTGTTTAGAAAGTAAAATAGTACTTATTTAATTATTTTAAATGGATCCATTTGAATAAGTTTACATAAATATTAAACTTTATATTATTTACTTTTATAGAAACGCGATTAACACCGAAAATGGCGAATCTATGGGGCCGGATAGTCATACCTTGTTAGTATGTACACCGTGGGTTTGGTAGAGGTACTACGTTATAATATACCAATTTCAATTATATCAGAGCAATTCCCTTATTTAAAAGAATAAAGTAATTCCAAATGTGAAATGTCGTTTGACTAATTGTCATTCGTTTCGCTGGCTTGCCTTGCGTAATATTTTGCTATTATGTTGGCTGTCGCTGCAGCGATATAGTTGTGCAAATGTAAACACTCTCTCGAAGAACATAGAATTGTGCAATTTAATTTAAAACTTTAATTTTAATCGCTCCTTTTCATTTAAGTTAAGTTTGCCTTGAAATCGCGTTCAAATCCAAATCCGTTGAACATTTTTCATGGAAAAGGAGAAATTAATCCATAAAAGACTACTTCAAGAACAAGAGTTACAAGAAATGACAAAACAATGCCGTGATTTGTATATGTATTATATAATGTAAAGAAATATTACATCGTATAAATTTTGAGGACCCAGTAGGTACTAAAAGCAGTTGCAAGAATGGGTCGAATTTGTTTTACTCCAAGCATAATACCTTTAATCACACTTTTACCAAACCTTTTTGATCGAAATTATATCGACGTCTTGTGCAAATACAGGAATTTGTACCAAAGTCACTGGTATTTGAAGAATACTGAAACCCGATTTTTAATATACAAATACCCTAGCTGAAAAAATATTTTCCAATTTAGAAAAATTTATTAGTTGCCTTATGTATGTGGCTTCTACATGCTCCTCAAGTGCGGAAAGAAGTTTTTCGCCGGTCAATCTTAATGTATTAAAAGTAAAACCACAAATTCTCCTGACGTTTAAATTCCATAATGGTTATTTATATTATAAGGAGAACAAGAACAAAAACTAGATTGGTCTTAGACCAATTCTTACGATATCTTGATGAAAGCTTGTCTGTAATTTCGTACGGAATACAAGTTTGATTGTATAGTGCGTTTTTTATATCTATTTCTAGAACGGTTTGTTGGGCAATAAAAATGTTTATGTATAACCAATTTTATAGAATTTTATATTCTAAAGAACTTTTCAGTACGGTTAAAACGGTTTTACAGTATATACAGGGTAATTCAGATCAAGATACCTTCCGGAATACCACGCGATTCCTTGGTAAGCTCATAAAAAAAAAATTGGGGCGAAATGGGTTAATATATTCGTAGAAGTTCGTTTGTGCTGTTTGTACCTACAACGTTTCAACTAATTTAATCTAGGTTTATATGCTGTTCCCCGTTGAGGAGTTCTATTCTACAGGTTTTCTTCATATCCTGATCAAATTTTTAAAATTGAATTGGTTTAGAAATACCGGGAATATGAGGTAACATCCATAAAAAGAAATCAGTCGAACGTATAACCTCCTATTTTTGAAGTCGATTAAAAGAGGAGATGAATGAATATAATAACTTTTACTGGATTCTTGAAAATCTCATAAAAGTAAAAGAAGTCGAGAAATTAAAATATTCTTCAGCAGTGGATGATTAAACACGTTCGACGAAAAAAGGCAAGAAAAGTTCGCATTTCATTACTAAAATCTTTTTTTTTTATATTTTATCATATTTAGCTTAATATGTATTGTTTCGTTTTTTTTTTATTTTCAAGCAGAGTTTGTTTATGCGAGTGTTTTTGTTTATATTCGCAAAAAGGCACAAAGAAATATTTTTACATGAGACTCTCAGGACTACATAGCTTCGCCACTAATAATATAACGAATAACTTTAAATAAAATTTTAATTTAATATTATCGGCTTTCATTTCGTTAGTCGTCTATACTCCGTTTTTTTCGAAAGTACTCCGCTTCGGCAGCAAACGATACTACTCTTGAACATTGCCAAATGACAGCACTGTCTGTCTCGTTAGCTCAGTGGTAAGAGCAGTCGCCCGGCAAGCGGAAGGTCCCGGTTTCAAACTCCGCACGAGGCGTTTGTTTTTTCTTCTTGCATTTGTAAATTTGATTTAGAATCATTAAAAAAAACAAAAGTTCTTAAAAAAGTTCTTCTTTCTACATCATTGACCGATTCTAACAAGTGTGGGTTCGATTCCCGTCCGCGGGAAAAATAAAAGTCATATATTAACTCGACTGAGCAGCATAGACAGTCTAGAAAGGACTTGATGTAGACCGATCTTTATAATAACAAGGCATAGAGAACCATAACCATAGTACTAAAATGGCAATTATGCAATAACGACGGTACCTGGCTAATATGTGTAGGTACATGCAAAGCTTTAGTCCCAAAACGGTTGGTGTTTGAATAAGAATTTTAAGTAAGAAAAGACTGCTCACCTGTTGACATGCGTTGTCGCAATGAAAAGTTGAAGGTATGGCTTGACACACCAAATCGTAAAGGAAACTACGATGACCAAATTTATTTTTAAAATGGCTAGAATCTTTTATAAACTCGTTATTGGCTCAATTATCTTACTACGGCACTCTGTTATCCATATATTTATATCCACGAGAGATATAGGCTTAAGCCTTGAGTAGTTACGCGAGGACTAATCAAATTTGTTCATAGGTTGACTGCTAGCTTGGGAAAGCTCTATTAACAACCATGAACTGAGGTGTATTTCAGCTCATTATTTCAACAAAACTAACTCAAACCAGGCAAGGAACAAAAAACGAAGGTAATAAATTACTTACATTACTTCTAGCTCTTATCATATCTTTTCACCGGTTGTGCGGGGGGGGGGGGTGGACTTTTCCGAGGAAAGTTTCTCACTGATCACCGTTATATAGAGCTGTTTGTTGAAGCTTATTGAACAAAGATCATACAACATATCATCGCGGACATCTATAAGTACCTAAAACCTAACGATAATGCAGTAAAATTGTCCAGTTTTCAAATTGAAAGGCTTGAAGCTTTTGGTCCTAACATCACAGATATAAAACATTAATCTTAAAAATATTCACCTATAGATTCGATTCAGATTTATAGGTTATTCATAAAATCTGGAATGACTAAATTGGAAGAACAGCATGGACGATGACTGCCAACAGTACTACGTGTATAAGCCGCAGAGAAACTAGAAAAAGTTTCCCACAAAATCCTCAAGGTTTTTGTGATATGTTTAACTTAAAGTTATTCATGGCACTCAAGAATGATTCACATGGTAAAAATGAATGAGCAAGCTAATCCCAACAAGTGTTGCACATTTTTATCGAGGAAGAAAGCCGGAAATTGCGAGGTCGACTCACTTTCGATAATTATAGATTAGGATTACGCATGCAGTTAAGTGGTAAATCTGCATCGCCGGTAACTAGATCCCCTAGATCCCCTTTACGGCTTTTAAACCTGCAGGTCTATGTGGAAGAACAGGGATACAAATCACCTTATAGCTTGGCGCAATCTTCCGCCGGTATGGCACAACAAAATATCCCTGTAGTGATGGAATTGAAGAGCGTTGCCTTCATTTCGAGGTCTATCACGAGGATCACACATAGAGTCAAGCATTAGTCTTACTACTCCATTTCTTTTCATACGTCTGAAGATGCTTATTGATAAATTTACAAAGTGAATCCATTTAAGTTTTACTTTCCCCTTGAACACCCTCCGAAGCATGCATATATAGACTCCACTCACAGTTTAATAATAGAGCAATAACAGGCATAGAGTTGATGCCGCAATCGTAGAGGACTAATAGTCAGAACAATATTATTGGGCTGCAAGCAAGTTATATACTTCTGCCTAAAATCTTGTTGATTTCCTAATCAAGAATTACTTAATCTTCTTCTAGAAAACGTATCAGGACAGTTTTGCAAAAATTTAGATACATTTAGAGGAATTAAGTGCAGAAACCTTACTTATAAATCACGCAACAAGGACCACGTTCATCAAAATGCAGGAAGCCGTTTTGAGTTTAGCATCTGGCAAAGGTGCCTAGAAGCCCATCCTCATCCTTTCTGAAGGCTGGCAATGGCAATAAGTTCCTAGGACCTTACTATGGAGTCAACCTAATGAAATTTATCTCTCCCAGATCTTTTCTTCTGGGAGCACAAGTAATCCCATCGAAGAATATATTATAAGAACGGATTTCAATACCGGAGTAAAATTTCGATCCTATTTTCAATATTTTTACCACATTATATCGGTATTTGCTCTCACTTGTCTTCGTTTCAGTCTTTTTTATTCCGATCGTGCGTAGATGGATGCATATCCATGCATGTTTGGAAACTGATCCGATATACCGGTTTACCATTTTCTGTACTAAAATGCCGATATTTTTTATGCTTGAATACTGAAATTTCACTATTTCAGTCAAACCGATACGTATATATAGTGACAGTTTATTAGCAATATTGAATCCTTTGTTGTTAACCGTATTACGATATATCGGTATTGCAGTCCCTAATTATAACACTCGTTTTGTATCAATAAATGCCGAATCTGCCAATTTTGTGTTCTTCATGCCTCATACTCAGACTGTAACCGTATATTTTCCAAATTGAAATTACGTAATGATGGGTTGGTTATTTTCTTCCCGGATGTAAGTTAGTTAAACAGAATTTTTGAATCCTTATCGGGAAACTCCGGTTGAATAAATAAAATAACAATAAAGAAGTGATACCCTTTAATCTATTGTTTTGTGTATTTGATTAAAATTGGCGGAAACTTTTCGGACTTTGGTTTAAACCATTTTGGTATATATAGCAAAATTCGTGTGAAAATAAACGTTGGTTTTATAAATTACGGCTTTGACCTATGTATATATCACATGCACGTAAGGCTTTAAAATTTGTCATAAATTAAATATTGATTTGTCGTATGTGAATATATTGTTCTAGTTATAGTATTTGTAGTCCAGTCAATAGGGGTTTTTACCCTATAAAAGGTGGGAGAATTGTTATTTTTATATATGTTGTGTAGTTCCAGGCTCTGATTAAAACCCAAGTTTTCATACTCGGAGATGGTCTGCGTGGTCCGCCATATTGAATTAAACGTACAAAAAGTTCTCTTTTTTCAAAAAAATTCCTCAGCTGTTGACACTACGATAAAAATGGCTAATACAAATTTGAAGACGACTAAATTCCCTACATTTGATATATAAACACTTTTTTTTGTGAGTCTGATATGTAACGAGTTGCAGTGGGGGAAACGTGAACATTCTTCTTGCATGCATAGTTCACTTGATACAGGGTAAAAAAATATCTAGTCTTTCACAAAATACTCTGTATCTTAAAAAGTACAATGTGTACAGTTACTTACAAACACATTGTATGCATTAGCATTTCCAACGACTGGTCGATCATCCCCGGACTAGTCTCCCCTCAGGAATTATGGTGTTCTAAACTAAGAATCCGAATGACCGCTTGTTCAAGAAGTTGACTGTATACATTGAACAATTGATAGATATTTAAAAAATGTCGAAATTCCAAATCGTTTCTTATTATCGATGAATAGCGCAAAAACAAAGCTCTGCATAATTTAATTGTATTATTCAAACTTCTTTTTATATTCAAATAAATAATCCAAATTGGATTTCTCAAAAGTTCCCTATAATAAAATAAAATTCAGTTGTTACACCACCGATCTATTTGGTCTTAAATTTAAAATTTGTCCAACAGACATTGAATAAAAACATAGAAATGTACTTCAAAAACCAATTAAAGGCAAATAAGGTACACCTAAAAATGTGTATGATTGCCATACTATTAATATACCTACAAAACTAAGTCAAGTGAATAAAAAAACCTTTACTTTTCTTTCCTGTTGATGATAATGAATTGTACCAAAAAATGTTAAAAATATAAATATGAATATTATTATGATATTATATGGCAGACTGAAGAAGCCATTTAATTTGTTTTCGTTTTCTGTTAAAAAGCTCTTTATTTGTCTTAAATGAATATTACATTAAAAAAAATGAAAAAAAAATGAGCTCTTTAAAAAATTGTTTATCTGTTTGTTTTGCTGTATGTGCAAATTCTTGCTGCATGTGTATCAAATAAAAATCAAGTTGTCACGAAGTGACGTATATGGCAGCTTAACACTGAATTTCCACCCCCCAAAATCTTGCTGGGTAAGAACGTTGATTTAAATAAAACATATTAAAAAAACTTTTAAAATAAATAATTTTCGTAAAAAAATTGCACTAAAAAGTCAAAAACAATTTTTCCTTTCTAAGTGATATACACAAGAAAAGTTGCATTGCAAAATAGAAAAATGCTACAACTCAGATTAAATCTTTAATCTTTAAGATTTAATCTGAGTTGTAGCCCTTGTTTTATTTTGCAACGATATTTTCTTGTGAACTGAGAAAGAAAGAATTGTTTTTTGATTTTTAGTGCAATTTCTTTACGAAAGTTATTTAATTTAAAAGTTTTTTTTTTAATATGTTTTATTTTCTACTTTGTAGTCATAAACTCTATACACTTTTCCACTCTCCATTCTCGACTCTCCACTTTTTGCTGTCGACTCTCGAATCTTGCCTCGCGAATCACGTCCCTCGAATCACGATTTAACTTAAATTTAACTCTTTTTCAACTTTTTTTTAACTTTTTTAACTTTTTTCAACTTTTTTAAAACTCTTTTCCTTTTTCTAACTTTTTTTTAAATTTTATTTTAACTTTTATAAATTTTTTAATATTTTTAACGTTTTTTACCTTTGTGTAGCTTTTTTAACATTTTTTCAACTTTTGTAACTTTTTTAACTCAACGCTTGACTCTGAAATCTCGGCTCACACACGGCCCAAACTGGACAACCCTAAGGGTAGCTACCAGTCCCACCCCCCCCAAATACCTCCAAAACATAAGAAAATTTTACTACATCGGAAAACTCCCCATTCATTCATTCTACATCAAAAAATCCGAAGTAAATTCATCCACGTTTACTACCCTAGAACTCTTTCCTCACGAACAGCACTCTCAGGCGCTCACACGCTCAGGAGTTCAGGCGCTTAGATACAAAGTTTTTTTTTTGTCAGGGTATTGTGAGTTGATAAAAGTTATTAAAAAATAACTTTTCTATAAAAAACATATCAAGATATTGTTATAAGTGAGTTTTCGTTTTTCTCAATACTATAGATTAGCGTATACGGCAATCTATTTTCCGGCTGACGAATTCTAACACAATTCCGAAACCATCCGCCATTTAAAGTCAAATGCACAATGCAATATATTAAATGAACATGATTTTTTTAATTTTTCAATCTTATTTATGCAACCGGATTTTCACGATAAGGATCCAAAATATTTTTTTAACTAATGATGGAAATGAAAAGACAGAGTTGAAAGTCATTTTGATAAACCTTGCTGAATCACGAACATGTTCTACACCCAGGTTCCTCCAAAATGATCTCTTCACATTTGGTAACTCGTGATTGTGGGTGGTAATGTCTCCTAGCAATCATCTCTTTTCTAGGTATTTTGCCACTTTTGGTTTTAGTTTGGCATGTCCTTCATTTATATTTATGTATGTAAATAAACCCGAGAAAATCTAATTGGGATGTTTACAAAGTAGATTTGGGAGTCGATAGGCGTACGTGTTCTATTAAGTCCCCGCTAGGTGTTGAGCTTGCTGTAGGCACTATAGGTCGTGCAATCTGAGTTACCTTTAACTGAAGGTCCACGACTGACTCCAGTGAGGGCTCGAATAAATACTTTTTCCGGAGAAATGAAGAACATCACAATCTATAAACTAATACCTGAAGGTAGCACAACATAGTATAGCACAATCGCCAATACTCAAACGATTGTATCTATGATCTGACCATGATCGCTTGTTTGTTACTACCCATTTGTAATCTATATGAGATGGTAACAGTCATCCATTTGCCTAATTTTTTACTTCATTAGCTCTTCTATAGGTAGCGCGAGTGTCTAGACTTTCTGATCCTCTTTATGGCCCAATAATATCTATTAAATGGTTGACATATCTTTGTTTTGCAACTTCGACCTGATCAGAACCTAAAAAGGGTTCCTTTCCTTGAACATATAAGAGAGTCGAGTTGAAGCAATTAGGTATAATAGAATTGTTGTTGTTTCGTTTCAGTGTACTGAAACTTCACATTGTCATATCCAATAGAGAGCTTGGTCAACGACTGATTAAATTACAAAATGTTACACTTACATGCTCCCTAAAATACTTTACAGTTGAGATCTTTTTTTTAAAAGATCTGGAGCCGGCTATTGTTGCAAGCTTAACTTTTAGATATATTTACTTTCAAATCCGCTTACACATGACTTTTACCCTTCTCCATTAATTTATATTATTTTTTTCAGTCAATTCGTTAATACATAACCTAAAACTATTGATACGTTTCGTTTCACATATTTTTCTTCCTATGTACAAACTATAAATACGCAGATGCAGATACTCACGGACAGGATGCTAAAGAATGTAAAAAAATAAATTTTTCTTCGATTTATAAACCATCACTAGGCATCTCTTGCTAAGTACTTCATCGCATCAGAGTAGGCAATATGCAAGCATTCATATAGATAAATCACTTTACTTTAAAAAAGGAGACTATTGCATTCCTTGCAAATTTTGTCGTAGGATGAAAAATTATTTCCAATTAAGTTTGCAGGTAATTTTTTATAAGAAATAATCTACAGTCGGTGTGACAAAATGTTATTCTTTCAGTTGCACATATCAGTTTCTGACATCCAAACATATCTCAGGGGATTTTGTGAATGTCTATAACACTATAGCCAGGTTAGGTAAACTCCTTGTGTCTTTCTTAAGGGAGCGGCACTTTAATAGCTCCTCTGAGAAATTTGTTAAACTTCTTAGTTGTCCAAGATAATAACATCACCAGCAATTTACATTCAAAAAAAGAAGTACGCAAAAGGACTTTCCTGAAATAATGTTCCATTAAAACCGTGCCCAAGGATTGTTCGTAATCATTTGCAGGTTTGATTTATGATTGATTGTAAGTTGCAAAATAAAAACCGTTTTTTAGTTGGTTCACTTAATATGCACATCAAGAACACCTTTTGTGGCCTTTATGGGGCAATCTGAATATGACCGCTGCTCCCTGTCTAGAATTCGAATATTCTCTGAGATGGAATTTTTTAAAGACATTTTTGAACCACTCAATTGCTTAAGAAGTTCTTTCGCATACATTAATGGAGGAGTTTATGAGAATTCCCAAATCAGCTACCTTTTACTGTAAATAAATTCTTTTGTTTCGGCAAAATAAGAATTTACTGTTGGGCGGACAATCAAATATATGAAGTCATTCATTGGAAGTCTGCATAAATGATGCATTTTGATGGTATTATATGTTCGCCAATTCTGTGGCAATAAATTCGCTGGCTGCTACCTTGTTGCAAAAATTCTTATTTTAAATATCTAGTTTGTATGCTGTGTGGGGTTGGTATGGCACACTCACTGTGGTTTCAACAGTGATTTGGAATATTTGTTCAAATTAGCTACCCACTACTTACAGTGTTATGAGAGAGTATCGGCCCAGAATTTTATATTTCCTGTGTAATTATTCTTTGCAGCAAAGAATGTGCTATGCGGTTTCTTCTTAATCTTAATATAATCTAACAGTATATTTACCGACATTGATCTTCTCTCAATTCAATAAATTCTTATAATCAGATTCACTTGGCAGGGATCTGATTATCCTAACGAGTTCGGATGAAGAAGTTTTTTTTATATCGCGAGTATAGGAAGATGAATCTTGCATCTCTTCTAACAGATGCCTCACTGATCAATTGGGCCAACCTATACAATATCACTTCCGCAGATGACACACTGAAGATTCTCAATAATTCAACCAACATGTGCAACTAAAAGTAGAAGAATTATTAACACAAGATCTGCATGGTTCACATCACTGGCTAGAAGTTTAATCTCCCAGCGAAATCTTGCAGATCCATGGTGAAAACGTTTTCGCCTACCACAAATGTGAGAAAAACATCGTAAACTTCGAAATGAAATAGAGGCTCCAAAGACTAGTCATATAGGTCTAAGCTAGATATTAAGCTTGATTACAAAAGTTAAACTTAAAGAAATGGTCGAACGAAGAATACCTACTTCGAACGAAATAGTTTACTCTCCGAAACATTATCATCTGTTACTGAAGAAGAAGTATTTTCTGCTGTATTTGGTGTTAATTAATTCAGATGGATAAGGTCAAGTCCAATGGTTGTATGCCATCTTAGTTTCATTAAAATTATCTGTCAATAATTCGGTCTCTGATATATGCTTTCAACACAGCTTTGACTACATCTAATTCCCCTTCATACTGGAAAGTGGTTAAAATCATACCAGTTGCTAAAAGAATCAATAAATTAGGAAAAAAATAGGGACACATCTCTATCTTACCATTTTTTTTCTTTCAAAAGTCCGTACATTCAGGTCATGGCATTTAACAACACAAATAACGCTCTGCATCACTTTCAATCCAGCTTCAAATCAATGCACATTTCCACATAGACACTTTTAAGTATCACAGATGATATTCGAATTTTAAGGAATGACGATAAACTGCGAAACTCATTCAATTTTCTGAGCAAACATCAGTCTGACAGATTTCATCATATCTCATTAATCGTCGTCAAATGGTTTTTACTAATGGTTCTTTCTCTTCTTTTCTTCCGCCTAACTATGGTGTACCGCAAGGATCCTTTCTAGAAGCTTTACATTTTTCCGATATTTATTGATGATCTTTCGGAAGTTATTCGTAGCCCTAAATATCACATCAATGGTGATAACTGTCAATTCTATTTTTAACAATAGTAACAAATTATCACTCAACCGTTGCATTTCGATCTTCGAATTATTCAAAGTTTCGAAGTCGACTCCTTTAAAGCATGGACGTTTTGCTGAAGCCTCGAAGCTTAAATTTTATATCAAAACCCCGAAGCTTCGAAGCAAGAACTTTTGCTGGTGTCTGCTCTGCAGTGTTAAGGTTAAATTATAATATTCGAGTTCATTTCAAATAAATTTTTAATAGTTTAAAGAGTGTCTGAGTTTTTCGAGGAACAGACGTAATTACAAGTCTTGTATGTAGTTATAAGAGTGTAGGATGACAAAAGTGAGGAAATAATTTAAAAAAAAAAACACAATACTTGGACCGATTGCGATGACTTTATTTATATATTAGATGATAGATCTTGACTGACTGACTGTACATCGATAATTCTCTTTGTTGGGCAACTTAGAACGATAGACCATACAGATTATGGTGTTAGATTATTATAATGATTAGAGAAATATATACATATATAATAAATACATAGATAACAAACAAGAATTCATGTAATTCTAAAGCAAATCTCTTTTGAAATATACGATCGGTATTATACCTACGTATACGTATATAAAATTACTCAAATATTTTTAAATATGCCAAAAATTTGGCCTTTCTGTCAAAATAATCATCACTTTAGTATTAGGAGAGTAATCATCATATTATCGATCACCTCTGACCTTTATATTTCATATTAATACAAATATATATGTACATTCTTCAACTCTAACCACAATTGGAAAATCGAAATATCATTATAAGAGAAAGTCCAAAAATAAATATGTATATCAAAGAGCTGCACAAGAAAATATTAACAATGTAAACATAAACATTTACATCTGTTTCAAATAGAGATTTAATATAGACAGTGCTACATAGGCACACTTTACTTTAAAGCTAAATACGATATACACACTATCAAAACTTTTGTTTTGTTTCAAAGTCTTTTAAACCATAGACATATTGGCTAAAGACAGATAAAAAAATACATTGCGTAATTTTCATAAACGTATATATAAGCATGTGTCACTAAATAAATAGATATATCGTGTTCTATTAGAAATTATATACAGCCAGGCCACTTATGTTCAACGGCCACAGTGAGCCAAAATGACTTATTGGCTATCAAAAATTCGCAACTTTTGTTGATTTAAATATATCATAATGAAACCTTGGAAAATAAATCTTGACATTATTACCCCTTAATTGATAAAAACCAGTTCAATTGGTTTACATGGTGCCTAAAAATAAATCAACAAAATTTCAAGTAGTCAATAAATGAATTATTAATGTTACTTAAAAAGTTTTAACAACATTTTCAATTTAATAATTTTAATAATTTGTTATCTCCATAACAAAGAATTTACAAATATATATAAAAAAATAAAAATATATAAGGGTGTCCCGTAAGTCGACGTATTAGATCTGTGCTCAATCGAAAGGGGGGTGCCGGTTTAAAGAATACCTCAGCTTGTATGTTTAAATATAAATTTTTTAATTCAATTCATATATTGCCATTATCACAAAATTCACTACTTACAATTAACCTAGCTTTCTTTTATATTCTAATGGGTTCAATACTTATACTAAAACAATTCAATGAAAAATTAATAAAAAATGCTGCCACAGAGGTTTGTTTCCGTTATTTCTGAAAAAGAAAGAAATCCACTATTAATAAAATAGAAGTTCTGTGCTACACGTATGAGCACGGTAGCAGTAATGGTAATAATTTATTTGCCAGAAGAAAATTTCTGCAGAAAGAGTAGATTCCTGCTTAGAGGAAGGATGAATAAAGCAGAAGTAAATTCCTACTTAGGTGGGAGATGGAGAATAGCAGAATTAAATTTCTGCAGTAGGAGTAAATTCCTACTTAGGTGTGGGATGAAAAAATAACAGAATTAAATTTCTGCTGTAGGAGTAAATTCCTATTTGAATGGAAGCAAAATTGGAATTTGGATGATTAGGAAAATCAGAGTAAATTCTGATGTGTTCATATTAGATTCTGAATTGGGAAGTCAAGTCAAGTGTTCTTCACACGCGATTAACGAAATAAAACGAATTATGGCGAAATTATAAACCGAACCGATATCCCGGGATATTTGAAAATGTTTACGTACAGGCTTTAATTTTGGCCTAGATTTTACTTTTGTCTTTGATTCACTTTATACTTTAATTGTTCCAATAATTATTAACTTCAGGTTACGCGATGTCGAAATTATTACATCTTGTTGCGCGACGGCTAGCTGTAAAGACGGTGCTTCTGCTGTAGCTCGTCGCTTTTTTATAGCTGCCGTTTCGGCTTCAAGATGGGTTGCCTTGACAGCGCTCGTTTTCAAAGTTGTATTGATTAAACTTTGACGGAGGCGTCCCGCAGTGACGTCATAGTGTGGGCATTATAGAATTAAAGATGCACTGAACTCTGACTGCGACGAAAACATCTGACGTGATGTAATGTCATTTGAACTAGAATTTGTAAAATAGTGAGTTTGCATATTTTATGTATTTTTTATTGTAAATAATAATTTTTTTATATCTTTCAGGACATATTTATAGGTTCCCTGGCATTAGATAAGTACTTTTTGTTTAAATTATTTTAAAGATAGAATTCTTTATGTTCCTTTTTTGTATCTTTTTAGAAATGCAAACTAGGGAAGGAAAAACCAGCGAGGGAATATTAGGAGACTCAGTGTGGCCTGAACACTACCTGCAACTTAAGCTTTTAAACACACAAGCAATTACAATTTACAATTTTCCCTTATTTTTGGTAATTATAATAATATTAATGAGGTATCATAAAAACCAAAGTCAATAATCATCATATGTATTTACCTGGATGTCATAAAGTACTAAATACCTACTGAATATGGTGCTCATACAGAGTAAGTCAAAGTCAATTAAAAAAATCATTAAACGTAATAATATAAGTTCTTTAAATATAAATGATGTGGTTAATCCTAAACGTTTATTGGAAAAACTGTAATTTATTTCCAAAACCAACATTATGCAGTCTTAAATGCCATAAAATTCCTGCATTTTCTGCAATTCCTGGGAACGTTGTCTGAAAATACGCACACAACAACAAGGTAGACTCTACTTCATATACGATTTTCTTCGAATATCTCAGGTGGTCGAAGCCAAACTGTTTTTTATAGATTCAGGAGGGTTTCTACATTAATTTGATTGCAATTAGAATGTGGCAATTATTTAAAAGTTAAAAATAAATACAAAAATCGCCCCTTTTTAATTAAAATCCTATCATTAAAAGAACTATTTTACTTTTATCATAACTTCTTGGGCTGATAATACCTCCTTTTATAGAGTATGTGATTTCATTAATAAAAATTCAACTTCCTCATACAAACATTTTCACATAGAACTTTGAAATCATAGAAAACCGGAACATTTTTTAAAATAATTGAGCTGTTCAATTAAAACAAAATTGTTGCAATAAGTTAATTAGTTTAATATTGAATGGCATTAAAATTTTACCCAAGAATCGTTTTGGCCGAGGCGGTCCATCAATCATATATATATACGCTTTGTTATTTGCAGGGGTAGTAATTTTTTTGTAAGGCATC
Source organism: Dioctria rufipes (assembly GCA_963924295.1). Taxonomy (NCBI): domain Eukaryota; kingdom Metazoa; phylum Arthropoda; class Insecta; order Diptera; family Asilidae; genus Dioctria; species Dioctria rufipes. Next base: position 287,778,485 of record OZ002740.1, read on the forward strand.
TACTAACTTGCATGCCTTCAATGTCTTCAGTTACATACCTATATCATTGTCAAAGACTTGGACAACTTCATAAGGACCACGATATTTAAGTATTGATTTATTTTTTATTATTATTATTTATAATTTATTTAAACCTGGAGTGGTAAATATATTTCTAATCACGACGTGATCATCGACCTTTTATTTATGCGGTTTTTTATGTCTTCTGTCATGATATGTAGATATGTCTTATTGTATCTCAGATTTTCTCTTAATTTTCTCAGAAGCATCCTGTCTAACGTAAATTTCTATTAATATTGATACATTTGCTCTCCTCCAAGGCCTTCATCAACTTATCATTAATTTCATCCTTTTGTTTTACTCCTAAGAGTAATATGTTGTTTGAACTGTACTACGATTTATCGTATTATTCAAGGTATATTCTACCTTTGTAAGAAGTTCGTGCCAATTTCCAGTACTATTAGGTTCGCATTCTTTGGATAATATTGGTAAAATGGTACTGTTGAGGCGATCCACTTGACCGTTTGATTGAGGGGACATGGTTGCTTATGCTTAACATAATTGCTTTGAATGAATTTAGAAAATTGTTTTGAAGTGAAGCACGAGCCCCGATCCGAAACTAACTTCCTGGGCTTACTATAAGTTTTGAAATGAAATTCTAAGCACTTAATAGCTTCAGATGATTGTGTGCTGTTCACCGCATATAATTTCACAAATTTTATGAAGCCGTCTACTACGAGAAGTATGTATTTCTTCCGAGTTCGCATACAAGGAAGTGCAGCTAAGTTGTAAATATGCAATACTTCCCTTTGGGTATGTTATAGAGGTTACCATCTATTTTTCCCAATGGGATTGAAAAATGGATGCATTACAAGCAATTTCTAATATAAGTTTTAATTGTAGCTTTCATATCTATCAGGAAATAAAATCAACACTGAGATGACAAAGTGATTCATGATGAGTTTGTATAATTGGATGCTCCAATTGCTTAGGTGCTAAAACATTACTTCATCCTTAAACTTTCTGTAAACTAATTCGTTAATAAGAGCGAATGACTAACTCTCGTTCTGTTCTAGTTGAGAAGCTATTCTACACACTAAAGAATCTCTGTGCAGCAGCAATAGCAAAATTCCAATGTGTCATTCTCAATCAATTACATATTAGTGCATATCTACTCAAACAATTAACATGTTGCATGCTGGTTGAAGCCCTATGCTCAATTTTAAGATTAAGATCTTACACCTCCAATGCCCATCGAGAGAATAACTTTTTATTTCAAGTTAGAATGAAAGATTTACAGTCGGTTATAATTTTAAATTCTATTCTTATTAAATAAATTTTCTGATTGTACACCTTTATACATACAATGGAAGAAAGTCCTAAATATGGATTAGTTGAGGGGTAAACAGTGGTGAACATAAATTCGGTGTACTGCTCTAATTGCTTTCTCTTTCTCTCTAATTTTCCCTTTCACCACTGGTAGTGGAATACTCCCTGACGTCATAAGGACATTTATTAAAAACTCTCAATCCATAAGAGAAGAGGAGAAGCCAAGTGCTTGAAATTTGGCTAAATAATAAGACAAATAACAAAGTTTTTGCAGAGGCTTAGCCAAGAATGAGGAACATCTTGTAGTTTATAGGCGCGAGATATTATGAGGACTTGCGGCTTTGGAGACGTTGATCTCCTTAAAGACCTTGAACATATTTCTCGTACGGATATGTATTGATTCTTGTACACATTCGTACGGAGATGCAAAACAGGTCTCTATGAAGTGGGTGGAAGACAAGAATTTGAAGCAAATCTAGCAGATAAAATATTAGTTTATCTAAGGAGTCAATAACCACTTCACCGTTGTTAAGTAGTGAAGGTCTAGAAGAACTGGTAAAGTTGTTTCTAGTAGTTTCTACGAGAGACCAGTTTCCATTGCAGCTTGTCAAGATTATTTATATAACATTCCGGTGAAAAAGAAAATTTCTCTCGAAATAGTGGACTTTCTGGAGTTTCGAGTAATCTGGTAGGCTTGTTTTAGTTCCATACAAGGATACAATATACATGCAGACTCCTTCACTCTTATCGCTTGGTTGCACTCATCGTTAGCAAAAGGTAGACATTAGGTCTGTTCGCGTACTCAGTTTTGGGACAAAAGGTCTGTCTGTTGACTCGAAAGTTTTTACTCGGTGTAAAAACTTTTACGCATTTTTACTCACAAACCGTCTGTTTACTTTTAACTAGTAAAAATCGAGTAAATTTATACGTTTCCCCTCTTGCACAAAGTTGCACATTTTTACTCATGATCAAGAGGATGTGTAACTTTGATATGCAATCAGCTGACTGTCAAAAGTATTAAATTTGAGGTTAAGCCGTTTGTTGGGTTATCGAAAGAATGTAAAATGATAATCTAAGGAGTCGAAATTAAAAAAAAATATTAAAGAGTGTGGGTTTTTTAAAACGTATTTCAAATTAATTAATTGTTTTCTGTTTCAGACGGAAAGGTAGCAGCCAAATTTTTGACACATGACAAGCTAAACAAAATTTACTCGAAAAGTGTCTGGTAACTTTTCTTGATTTATCCCCTCTACCGCATAAAAGTTTTTACTCGATTTTTACGCAAAGATTTTTACTCAAAAGTAAACAGACAAACCTAATGCATTGCAGTGAATTTGCACGAACTTACACATTTTCCGTTCCCTTACTTTCTGGTGCACACAAAATTGCACACGAGTTTTGTATACGTCACAGCTTCCCCTCTTGCATGAATTTACCCGTATTTTTTAGTTACTCCGTGCGTTCAGGTGTCACACACCGATGTGCTTTGAAGCGTTGTGATGTGCATGTCACGTGACTTGAAAAAGTATGGATACACACCGCACACCGAATTATCAACTGAACGGTTGCTATGCACTTCGATACGAAAAGTCACTTTTGAAAGTTGTCAGTGTAATTTAAAATGAACATTTTGCAAATAAAAAAGGGGAATGAATAACAAAGTTACATTACTCGGTGCAATTGAAACCTCGAATGAGTTTTGAAATGGATTTCCTCTTTTCAGCCATGGTAATAATTACGAACTCATTCATGTAAATAATAAATTTGTAAAATTACAATTAAAGAGCAGGAATTGATTCTTTACAAAGAACTCAACCCAATAGGATAGAGATTGATTTGGATGAAAATGATTTTGTTATCTGAAATAAATTATTTTATTAAAAAATTAATTTTTTACTAAATTAAGGAATTTTTACCATCATTCAAAACAGCAACCGTATTTTTCTTTTGAAAAAAGGAATTATGTTCGTTTTAATTTTAATTTGCTATCAATTGAATTCAATTTGCAAATTCGCGCTAAATGTCACTTTTGAAAGCATAAAGCCACGCTAAACGTCAAAACTACTAAACGCACCGAGACACTACGCTAACAGACCGTAGCGTAAAAATGTGCACATTTTGGGGGGTTGAACGCTGCGATGTACTTTGATGTGCGGGGTAAATGACAACGCATCGGTCGCCTGAACGACATGGTGTGTAAAAATGTGACATTAGGTCTTTTCGAGTACTTTTTCAAGTAAAAACATGAAAAATGTCAAAATGTTTGATAAAGAGAGAAATTGAGAGTGACACTCACAAAGTACGCGAACGGCTTCGAGTAAAAACTTGCAAATATTCGGGATCTGTCATAACAACGTAAATTTTCCTAGCACATAGTACAATAAACAAATTTAATTTACCACTTTGAATGCGTTGAAATGTTTTTGGAGAACATTCTACTTCTACTGATGGAGGAGTAACAGGTTTTTCCATTTTCTTAAAACTAAAGACTTGAAAAATAACTGAAAACTTGAAAAATAACTGAAAACCGGTGACGAACTGTCAAAACTGACACTTTCGAAGTTTTTACTCGACGATTTTTCTCGAGCTAATTCAAGTAATAAATTGCACGGAGAGGAAAAGTGACGTAAACAATTTCTCTCTCAATTTTCGAGTACGCGAACGCCTTCGAGTAAAAACTTGCAAAAACTTTTACAAGTTTGTACTTTCAAGCTAGTACGCGAACAGACCTATTATGTGACGTGTGGTTGAACGCACGTACTGCAATCAATTCTGCCGAGGAAAATTGACAGCTCTCATAAGAAAAGTGCAATTTGTAACTTTAAAAATTGCAAAATTTTCCAAAAAGTTTTTAAAACATTAAAAATGTCGAATGATGGATTGACTATTCAATGCTCACCTGGGACTCTTGCCAGGGTGCAACAAGGTAAATAAAACCACAGAACTGAGATTCTTTTATTCAAGTTCTTGTTGATTTTTTAGATCCAAATTTTCTTGCAGAACTTGTTAACCAGGTTCAATCGGGTGAGAGTCAGACGCCTGTTGACTGGCGAAAATAAGTAAGTGGAACGATATAGTTGCCACACTTAACAAATGTCATTAGTAACGAATCCCTAAATTAATTCACCGGGAACTCTATTGACAAAACCTAAAACCTGTAGTTAACTCTCCCGGTAGTAGCATTAGCACAATGGATGAAATATACTCAGCCGCTACGCAGCTTCAAACGGCTGTAATGACTTCGTTCGAAAGCAGTTGGCTTCTGAAGCAAAAGACCTGCAATCGGCAGGTACCTTGGTGGAATAGGGAGCTCAGTTCGAAAAGAAAAGAAGTCAGAAAACTGTTCAACAGAGCTAAGCTTCTGGTATCTGGGGAGAATATAAAAAGGCAGAATATAGTAGGGAACTAAAAAGATCCAAAAGAAGAACCTGGCGGACCTTCTGTAACGGTATAGATCAATTGCCGGCAGCAACAAGGCGCCATAAGGTATTTTCGAAGGATTACTCGAATGGTATAGCCCCACTTTAAAAAGAAGATGGCAACTATACAGAGAGTTGTGAGGAAACAGTTAGGCTCTTATTAGAAAGTAATTTCTCGACTCTCGTATTCTCCACCAAGGAATAGTAGCTCCAGACCCAATTGAGGTGACCTATTACGAAGTCTCAAACACGAGTAAGAGCATTGCGGAAAGAATGTTCACTCCCAATAAGATTATATGGGACATTCGCACATTCAAACCTTTTAAATCTGCTGAAGGCGATGGAATTTTCCCAGCCTTACCACAGTAGGGTGTAGAAGAAATACTTCTTCCACTACAAAAAATATTTCGAACCAGCTACGCTCTGTGGTATATTCCACAATGTTGGGAAGATGTAAGGGTGGTATTTATACCCAAAGCAGGAAAAAGAGCTAGTTCCCTAGCAATATCGTTTGGAGCGTTTGATAACACCTCCTTCCATGCAATTAAACTAACCGCTGAGGATAAAGGCTCTAAGCCGTCCACGGTTCACTGTATAGACTCCATACTTAGAAGCAGGGGGATAACCGCAACTCTGAGGTACTGTGTCGTTCACTGCAGCAAAAGTCTGCCCACAAGGAGGAGTCCTCTCTCCACTCTTGTGGTCGATTGTGATTGACGATCTCCATATCCGAAGTCATGCAAAAAACCTTTGCTAAAGTCCGCAAGTGGTATTTGAACAAAAGCCTTAGAATAAACCCCACCAAACGGTTATCGTTCCGTTCACAAGAAGAACGAAGCCTTCAGTAACTGCTCCTCTTCTTGATACCACGCAACTGATATTTTCAACCAAAGTCAAATTTCTGGGGGTCACTCTAGATAAAAGCGTACCTGGAACTCGCATCTGTCCAGAGTGATGGAAAGGGCGATAAGATCTCTCTATACGTGCCGTCGCTTCATTGGCGGAATATGGATTCGGAAACCAAAATAATGTACTGAATGTACACCATAGTTGTTAGACTCATGGTCACATATTCGGCCCTCGTATGGTGGCCAAAATCTAATTAGAATAAAACCGAAGCTCTGCTTCAAAAACGCAGCGGCTCACCTTTTTAGGAATTACTGGTCCCATGAGGACCTATCCTACAGCAGCCATTGAAGACTTACTAAACCGTTCACCCCTGTATTTACAGGCGAAAAAGGGAGCGCACCCCAGTACTATTAGAGCTCAAAAGGAGAAACAGTTAAAGTCGGGCGATCTGGTTGCTTATTTAAGTATCTTAAAACAGTTATGGTTCGAGCAGATGACGAAAATATCTGATATTATCACACCCAAGGTGGATTTTGTAACACTATTTGACGTGGTCTTGGGAGACCGACAACAATGGCGTTCGACTAAACCGTCCTTCCAACAAGGATTAATGGTGTGGTATACGGACTGCTCTAAAACGCACAGTGGAGTCGGATTTGATGTAAATGGCCCCCGATGCCACATATCAAATGCCCCCTGCGCTCTACCTCCACCGTATTCCATGCTGAGGTATTAGCCATAGAATAATGCGCCAATACCTGCATTTCGCGAGCCATAAATGGCTTAACTATCTATATCTTCTAGGAAAGTCAAGCTGCTCTCAAGCCCTAAAGGTCCACACTATCAAGTCAAGTGTTTTCTAGGAATGTCTGCAAACCCTCAAGGATAATCAAGTTCACCCTCATGTGTGTACCTTCAATAACAAATTTTCCAATTTTTGGTGACTGAAGATGATGGGTAGTTTTATAAGGGGTATATAATGATTACTCGGTTATATAAGAATTTGAGTGCTTATATAAGAGTTTTATAATATTACCAGTTGGTGACGTAGTTATATTAGAGTTTTTTTTAGATTACTAAAGGTTTTATAAGTTGGTGATGAAAATATTTCAATCACCGGTCTATATAACTTAGAGTAACCATTACTAGAAATTATATAAGAAAGTTTTATAATTGTTTTCCTCACCACGTTATATAACTGATTGGTAATAAGTGTTTATTACGGTATCCTTATATAACTCGGCAACGTTCAGTAATTTAGGTGACTTTAATAAAAATTGGGAACTCTCGGTAATACATATACCCACTATAAAATATCGTAAAATCTTTTGGGTGGTCTTGTAGTAACTACGGTGACCGTTATAAACACAAATGACTTTTAGTATCGAATGGAGCTATTATAAAACTATTTTCATTTATTTATGGCGTTTTAGTAACGAAGGTGACTGTTATAAAAATTGGAAACTTTTAGTAACGTCAACTTTTTCGTATTTGGCCATTTCAATATGCATTTTTCCGAGCTGTTGGGACAGTACACAAAATAGGTCTTCTTGACCTGCCCCTTTAATTTGCACGATTTTATATGACATTTTTTTTTTTTTTTTTTTTTTTTTGTAACCAAAATTATTCACTAGACTACCGAGGAGCGTACAACAAAAATTACTATAAGAAGAACATGACACAGACAATTTGTCATTACTTTAAGATATATAAGATTACCAAAGGTAACACAATATAACCAAAGGGTATATAAGATCACTAACATCTGTTTTTTGTTACTATCAGATATATAACATTACCAAAAGTAACATATTATGACTAAAGGGTATATATATGGTAGTTTCTTTAGTTTATATAATATTTCTTGAAGTTTTATAAGGGTAATTGAGTTTATATAACAGAGCCAGAGTTTATATAAAAGTAGTTGAAGTTTTATAATGGTAATTTGTTCATTTAAGTACAAGCCGCCATTTTTTCATTTGTGCATTGCAGATAACAAAGAAAATGTCGGTTAAGCCAATTATTTAAATTGCTGATATATGGCTTCCGTTTTAATTTTATATGAAGAAAATACATCATTTTAGATATATAATTTTTCTAAATTATGTATTGTTACTTTTAGCAATTGATATCACCTAAGTGAAAATTTTAAATTTTTTCATATTGCTTATTTCTGGATCGGTCTGAATTTTTGAGAAGTATCTATAATCATATTCATAGTAAAATTTTAATTCTAGCTGAATTTCACCACGTAGATACATGCCGATAAATTGTAATTCTAAGATATAAAAATATTAAACCCTTACAATATAAAAATGCAGTACAAAAAAATATCGAAATTCTACTTCAAGATATAGGTTGGGTAAATATTTGCCTTATATTGTTTCATAAAGGTAACGAAAAGTAATTTCCCTAACATTTCAATCACTAAAAGTAATCAGTCTGAAAAAATTCCAAGCGTTGTGGAAACGTTACCAACACCATTATAAACAAAGTTTATAAAGGTAACTGAAACATTACCGCAACCACTGCTATGGCCAAAGTAAATTAATCGAGAGTACCCCAGCTTATATAAGGGTTATATAAAAAGTTCTATTAAGGTAGCCAGAATATTTTTATTACTCCTTTTATAAAACTTTTAGTTATATAACGTTATCTAAATCAAGTCACAGTAACCTTTATATAATCCTCCATTTAAGCTCTATAAGGGGTTTAAAGTGGTTACGAAGAGGTTTCGAGTACAAGTCTATATAACCTAAGTTATATAATTTGGTAATGGAAACCTTACGGTTACTACTATACAAAATAAATTGTTTTTTTGGCCTGGACATGCGGGTCACAAAGGCAATGACATTGCTGACGGCATAGCCAAAAGAAGAGCGGAAACTCCCTTTCTCGGACCAGAGCCATTTTGTGGAACTTCAAAGAGTTACCTCAGCTGGGAGAACAATAAAAAATCCCTCTATTGAGGAAGGCTACAGGTACTTCGTCAGGCAAAACAGCTTATATTGATACCTCTGGCCGTAAAACTAAAGAACTCCTATTTCCTAGGAGAACAGAGCTCAAAATGATCATAGAGCGCTTCTCAGGCCATTGCCCATTCAGGTATCAACTAAACAAGATGGGATTGGCTGAGATTACATCCTGCCGCTTCTGTGAGGATGCGCAGGAACTCTTGGAGAATCTGCTCTGCATCTACGAGACATTGGCCAGGTGGAGATTACTCCACCTCAAACATGCTTTTCCTCCACCATACAACGTGTGGAGCCTAAGTCCCAGAATGTTCCTAGACTTTGTTCACAGTCTAAACGTAGTAAGAAAATGAATTGAACGAGGATACACAATAGATCTTTCCGGTCGCAGTGAATGCGAGGCCAGCGGCTTAACAACGCTCCACAAATCTAATCTAATCTTCTTTGGAACTACGTTAAGTCGAAAAGTGTGCACGTTGACCTAATAATACGCAAATTATCGTTTTATACAAATTCAATAATCTACAACTCTTTTTGAAACACCTTTAAAATATGCGGGTGATATTTAAAACGGTATGTTATAATCAGAATTACAACGCGTAATATCAACGCTGGAAAACATAAACGTCGTAACCGACCAAAATGTCGAAAATACGTTATATACACCATTTGAATCTGAGAAAAAAAAAACTGCGCTGAATGGTCTGGTTCTCATATCTCTACGATGAAAACAAAATAATTTACGCCATTGAAAACACCTCTACTTTTTACAGTAACTTCGACTTGATTTGCAGTAATAGGGTCAAAATCCGCTACTTTTTAAGCACATGTCGCTTAAAACAAATTAAGGTTTGCAAATTTTACAGCATCCGAGGTTTGACGGCTGGAGAGGTTTACGCCATTTTTGCGGATCATAAAATGATAACTTCTGTATTAACTCTCGATATTGTTCAAACTTACTACATTTTCAATAATTTGTTGTCTATGAAAAAATAGCGTGTAATGGATTTTGTTCTTGCTTAGTTTTGCATGAGAGATGCAGTTACTATATTCTTTTCAACCTATAGATAACTCAAAACTTAATAGTAACTACAGCCTTTTATTTAAACTGCCTGTCTTGTTCTGTGCTAGTGTACATCAAAACTTAGAGTCTATTTTAAACATAGAACTTGGATACAGCTCACATATATCATACATACAAATAAGGTATATTCGATACAGCATTTCAGTTGCCATAAGTTCTTTAACATTCATTTCACTCCATACATTACAGCTATTCAGATACAGCATTCTTGAGGTCCATAAAACAAAAAACGGATTGCTGTAACTAGCAAAACTAATACTTATACTAACTTTAGCGTAATTCTACTTATTGCAAATTGTGAGTACAATTTTAAAATAAGATCTGTCCAAAAATAGCACTTCTATCACAAATAGTTTAGACATTATGATTTTTTTTCTGATTTTGAAAAAGATTTTGGGCTCTAGTTAAAAGTTTCATTTTGGTCGGTTGCGACGTTTATGCTTTTCAGCTTCGATATAAAGTGAAATACATTTTCTTTATCGTTACCTATGCCATATGACAAAAGAAGTGTGAAAGTTGAAAAAAAAAAAATTAAAAATATAAATAAAATATCGATTCTTCAAGAGGAATTGACAGGTCGCAACTCATACCTCCGACTGGAAATCCCCGTTTAATTATGAAATGAATATGATTTATACATATCTTACAATCAGAATCATTTTAAATTCAATTTATATAAAATTCTTCAACCTTAAACCAGATTTAAATTGGTACATCGTGTCGGTTTATAGTCGTATCCTCGACTACCCACTTCTTTGGACAGTTTATGTAAACTTAATGGTAAACAAGTAATGTTTTATAAATATGTCAATAATTTTATTAATTTACCTACTTGTTTTCATTAGTATTCCAGAAAATGATTAATTCTATTAGATATTGAATATAACTGTACATAAAAGTGATAGAACACAACATTAAATAGAAAAAAAAAACTTATTTAAATTATACCCGATGAGGATAACCTTGAAAAGAAACAGAAATTTTATGGAATTCATACGAGTAGATCTGGTTTTCGTTTCTTTGCTTGATATATCATCATCTTCTGAAATTTCATAATCATTTTGTCTTTAGCTCTATAAAATTTATAGACAAGTTTTTATTAACATTTGTTGTAATTATTTATAATATTGTTGGCTTCGAAGAGTTATCAGAGAAATATCTTTTAAAAACGTTTTTTTTTAATACGTTTAGTACAATAATACGTGCTCTACATAAATTAGTGAATTAGAACTAAGACCATGTGAAAAAACTCAGCCTAACTAAAAAACATATTTGTATGTTTTGTGTAACATGTTTTTTATGCTGACTTTGTTGGGGAAAGACATCGGGATGAGGGAAAACCGAACAGTCATTCTGAACTTGAGAAAATATAGAACAGAAGCGGAATTTTTATATTTCTTTTCTAATGAATAAATTGTAATAAAGGGCTTTCACTGAGACTATTCACTCTTTATTTATTAATGGAAGAGATCACTCGAAGAAATTTAGTTTTGCGTAAATTATGCACATAAATAAACGAAACAAAATTAACCTTAGGTATACTTGTTATGGTATTAAGGAAAATGATTAACTTGGACGTGAAGTCCAGACTGCCAGCATGAGCTGACACATTACTTGGTGACAACTATGGGCGGAGAGTGTGGGGTGCGTACCACGAAATAACAGCCGCTGTTACGTTACTATAAACATAAAGATATCGTGCCTGGTATAAGGAAAAAAAACGAAGATCTACTACAAAAAGAAGGGATTTCGTACATCACTCACCTTGGGATGGTCCTTATGACGTCCCCGGCCGCAATGACACCGCTGGCATCTTTTTGCGATGACCCTATCCTTGTCTGCAAGAGAAAAACAGGAAGCAGCACGGTCGAAGGAGAGAAAAACAAGAGAAACGCTTCCTTTTACAACGATTCATGATTTATTTGGAAGAATACAGTAAAAACTTTAAATTGTGCTTTTTTTTTCTTCTTATAATCACCTCCGTAGCAGTTACTCTATAATATTGGTGTCGTTGGAATGAGCCTCTGGGAGTAAATCCAATGAGATGTCCTCTTTCATGACTGAAGTTTCCAATTCCAAATTCAAAATTGTGGACAAATTTTATGGGCTTTGGTAAGAACGGACGATCGGACGAATGGACAGATAGATGGTGCATAGATAGCATAACAAACTTTTAATCAAACATATAATACTCTACAGATTTCATCACGGTAACAATATAAATGAAATTTTCAAATTACGTTATGACATTTCAAATAAACATTATTGAATTTTAAAACCCCGCCCGACCTCAACCCCTGCCATACTTACCTCTACACCCACAGCACATCAGTTGCCATACTAGGTTGTTGTTTCGAAGAAATTGGAAATGTGTTCATCGTTCCAATCATCAATTTCGTTCTCACATAATATTTACTTTTACATATCAGACTTGTTAAGTACTTAAGTAAATTGGTACTTAAGTACTAGTATCAGTACCAGTACCTAGATTTGTAATTGAAAAATTTTAAAGTACCAGTACCGGGACTTGTACTTGAAATGTTTTTAAGTACCAGTTCCAGGACTTGTGCTTGAAATATTTCAAGTCCAGGTACTGGTACTGTACTGGTACTTGTACTTGGAATTTTGTAGGTAAAGACCTGTAAAGTACTTAAATACATTGGTACTTAAGTATCAGTAACAGTACCAATACCTGGATTTGTACTTGAAAAATTTTAAAGAACCAGTACCTGGACTTGTGCTTGTATTTAAAATATTTCAAGTACAGGTCAGTAACTGGTTCTTGTACTTGGAATTTTATAGGTCTGATATGTATGTATGTAAAGTGCTAAAAAGTCTGTTAGTTTGCAGTTGTAGAATGTAAATTTTGATAATTTTAATGATGAATCGTAAAATGAAGAATGTTTCGTATTGCTGTATTTTACCAATATTTCAAAAAAAACTCTCATCAAAAATTCCTGCCTCCGGCCTTGACCTCTACACAGTGCCGTATATACGTCTGTCAAAAGGCCAAGGGGGTTTTCAAATTTTCAAATATCATAAAAAAAAATCCTGTAAATAATATACATACATACATTTATAAAAATTTTACACCAATAAAGACATTATTATATTTACACATTTCTGATGTGGAAAACAATACTTTCCTTCCAACTTCTAGATAAGTTTTGTAATTTTTCATAACTACGAAATCAAATTGTTGAAGTAGTGTTTCACATATATTTCTAGAATGGTTCATGGAACAGTAAAACTTAGAATAAGCAATTTCATAGGATTTCACATTCTGCAGAACTAGATGATAAAATCATAATGTATACTAAGTTTGTCATTCCGTTTGTAACGCACAGAAATAATGCTGTAAGAGCAAAATCGGTTGAACACCCACCCATGCATAAAGTTAAAAGTTATTTTGATTTTTGGAAACTACTTGTAACTAAGTAATAAGTCTAAACAAGTACTTTTTAAAGTAATTTTTTAGAATCTATGTACGTTGGCAGTAATGTAGTGAAGTTTATCGAGTTCAATTAATAGATATTAATAAATAAATACCTTTTGAAAACTATAATCTGTTTAGTAACCAGTGGAAACTATTTATAGTTTTTATAGGTTCCGACGCTGCAAGTAGAGTAAAACTTTCTCCTCTCACTACTACACTTAAAACAACTATTAGAGGTTCGCCCAAGCCCCCATTATCGCCTCCAATAATGAATAACAATTCTAAGAAAAAAATTTCTAGCTAGTAAAGTTCTAAGAAAAAATTGATTCCTTCCCTACTGTTAAATACAACCAAAAATCCACAACGGTTGTCAACACAATTCGTACACAGCAACAGACAGCACTGGCTATTCATCTAAATTACCACCGCTTGCAGCACATGACAATAATAAGACAATTACATATATATATATATTCATACATTGTAATCCAATAATTTCAATTTTAACTGAACGTTGTATGCATATTTGTATTCAGAGCTATTTTTCACAGATGCTTATCTTCGTTACCGTTAATTTTTTCTTTAAAATTCTATCACAAAATTCCAGTCAGTCTTGCTCGAGATCAGTTAGCGCTTGCTTAACTAATTTGTAAAATATTATACGGAATAAATTCAGCTTTGAATTAAATAAGTTTTAACGCGTTTTCCGTTTTTTATCCTTCTGTGGTATCCTCGTAAACATTTGGTCCTTCGAGCCGGATCCGCACCTAAGGATATCGGTATCGTGTTCATGATATAGCCGGAATAACGCGTGAGAGTAGCATTAAATTAAACGCCGCGAAAATTATTAAGTGAAAGAGTGGTGAACATAATTATGAGCTGGAAGATACAACAAAGTTGTGACAAAATAATCATTAACTAGGATAATTATTTGGAATGTGCAATTTAGGAAATATTCGCTTCTAATTAGTGTGAGGTGACCTTCAAAAATTGTGCTTGTGCATCTCTGTGATTGAATTTTAGATACAGTGTTATGTATTGAATGGTATAACTGGGGCTACAACTTTGTGAAACTCAGTGAACACATAATTGTGGGATACCTTGTGTGCTTTGACTTTCAAGTGACATTGGGAATACGAACCACGCATACTTTTAAAGATAGTGACTTCAGCAAGTTCGAGTCTTTTCTGGAATATATTGTAAGTCCGTTCCTTTTATTAAGTTTTTCTTTAATTACATTTACAAAAAAATATATTATCATGAACGAATTAAAAAGAAAAGCTACCACCATTGCTGACCGAATTACGAAATTTATAGAAAATGCTTGTAGAACCGGTAAAGATAAAAGAAATGAGGGATTTCTTCGTGCTCGTGTTCAATTACTTGAAAATTACTGGTCTAATTTTCAAAAACTTCATGACGACATATTTGATCAAGCAACAGCTGAACAGTTAAAAGATAACTTCTTTGCGAAAGATATATTTTCTGACGTCGAATGCGTTTATGCTGAGGCTATGGGTTGGCTAACCAGAGAATTAGCGTCATTTTCGGAAAGATCGAATATATCCGATCACTCAACAGTTCAGGAAAATACAATGTCAGAAACTGTGCAACATGTTAGATTACCGAAAATAAGCTTACCCACTTTTACTGGAACTTACATGGATTGGCCCTCATTTCGCGATACCTACATATCATTGGTGCACGAAAATCCTTCATTGACAGATATACAAAAAATGCATTATTTGAAATCTGCTATTTCGGGAGAAGCTGCCAAGTTTCTTAAACATTTAGCTATAACTTCCGCAAATTATATTTCTAGTTGGAAAATCCTGAATGCACGCTACGAAAATAAACGATTACTAGTGAACTCATATGTACATGCTATCATGTCTATCCCTAACATGTCTTCTGAGACTTCTAATGAAGTTCGTCGCATCTTGGACAATTTTATACAAGCTTTAAGGGCGCTTGAAAATCTAGGCAGACAGGTATCCGATTGGGATGATTGGTTAGTCTTTATCTTATCTAGTAAGCTAGACCAGGCAACACGTAAAGATTGGGAAACTTCTGTTAGTAACAGCACAGATATCCCTACATTTCACTCTTTACAAATATTTCTTGAAGGTAGACTTCACATTCTGGATGCCATCAAAGGTGTACATAGTAATGAACGCAAAACATTAACAAATATTCGTTCTATACGATCAGCATCACGTATTCATCACGTTAGTTCTGCGAGAAGTTGTTTACTATGCCAACAAAAGCACATTCTTCTGTTCTGCCCACTTTTCAAAACTAAATCTGTAGAAGAACGCATAAGCTTCATACAACGTCAAAAGCTTTGTAGCAATTGCTTAAGGTCAGGTCATACTCTTGAGCACTGTCCTTCAGGATTTCGTTGCAAGCATTGCAACCTAAAGCACCATTCGATGCTTCATAAAGGTTCAACAACAACATTTCATCAATCTACTGCCAGTTCTTTAAAAGAAGACAATGTCTTAACATTTCCTATTGAGATCTCAACATCAACCAATGCACATGTTGTGAGTAGCACAATATCATCAGGCTCTGTGTTACTACCTACTGCTATTGTGCAGGTCAGAGCTTCAAATGGCCAGACCATACGTGCTCGAGCACTTGTAGATCAAGGGTCGGAATCAAACTTTATTACAGCTGAATTTGCTAAACTATTGCAACTGCCAGCAAAACGTATTCATATTCCTGTACTTGGAGTAGGAGATTGTCAAGCAGGATTGGCTAAGTCGCTCGTAACTTACGAAATACTCTCTACCAAAACTCAAAACAAGGTTTTTACTGTACAAGCTTTGGTGCTACCTAAGCTCACCAACCTTTTACCATCGCGTACTATATCAAAACAAACCTGGCCTCATATATCTGGAATAGAGTTAGCAGACCCCAACTTTCATATACAATCTCGGGTAGATATGATATTAGGTGCTGATGTATACTCACGTATATTGATGAGTGGGGTTCGGCAAGGCCCTCTAGGATCACCTATAGCTCAACAGACAGCTTTAGGTTGGATATTGTCAGGGACTGTACAAGATCATACCAACACGTTACAGTCTACTGTAAGCCTACATTGTTCCTCTGAAGTAGATCTTTGCGAGCTTCTAAGAAATTTTTGGGAATTAGAAGAACTCCTCACCAAACACCCTCTTACGCCAGAGGAAGAAGAATGTGAGAGTTTTTTCAACGCAACTCACAAACGTGATCAAACGGGACGATACATTGTTTATTTGCCAGTGAAGAGCTCTAACATTCACTTAGGAAATTCAAAGCAACCCGCTACTATGTCGCTTATTCGAATGGAACGCAGATTTTCTCAGGATGCACAGCTATACTCCGACTATTCTGAATTCTTAATGAATATCAGAAGTTAAACCATATGGAAGAGGTATCTTCAGAAGCCGAAAATATTTCTAGGTCTTATTACCTCCCTCATCACGCAGTACTTAAACCTAGTAGTACTACGACGAAGCTACGTGTGGTATTCAATGCTTCGAAACGAACAGATACTGGAAACTCACTAAATGATTTGTTGCACGTAGGCCCGAAACTACAAAACGATGTTTCTACTATCATCATGAAATGGCGGATATATCCCCTTGTATTCTCAGCCGATATCGAAAAGATGTTTCGCCAGATACGTATTGATTGCCAGGATACTGATCTTCAGCGAATTCTCTGGCGACCCACTCCGAAAGAAACAATCAAGTGTTTTCGTCTTACGACTGTAACCTATGGGACAGCTTGTGCTCCATACTTAGCCTGTCGGACGTTACAGCAGCTAGCAGATAATCATCAGTCTGAATTTCCTCTAGGCTCCGCGATTCTTCGAGAAAATTTCTATGTTGATGACGCACTCTTTGGGGCTTTTAATGAATCCGATGCACTTAAGGCTCGCAATGAAATCAACGGACTTCTGGAAAAGGGACGCTTTAAACTACGAAAATGGCTATCTAACTCATCAAATTTGCTGTCTGACATACCCGACGAAGATAAAGAGCTTTCCACTACCGTACGTCTAGTATCTGATGACAATTTTAAAATGCTAGGTATCTATTGGAATCCATCAAGAGATCAATTCATGTTTCAAATTCAACTGACGGATGTCGACGTAGTCACTAAAAGAAATGTGCTGTCAGATGTAAGTAGACTGTATGATCCGTTGGGTTGGCTTTCACCTATAACGATTACTGCGAAGATATTTATGCAGAAGCTATGGACAGCTGGATTAGGCTGGGATGAGAAACTCCGAATTGACCTGGAACGTATGTGGACTAAGTATAAACAAGATCTGAAACAGCTAAATAATCTTGCCATAGACCGCTGGATTGGAATAAACGACCCGCATGTAAATTTGGAGCTTCACGGATTTTGTGATGCGTCACTCGTTGCCTACGGAGCAGTCGTCTATTTGCGTATCATCCATGATCTGAATAATGTACAGACTAGTCTAATTGCAGCCAAGACAAAAGTAAGTCCGCTAAAGACCATATCGTTGCCACGCCTTGAACTCTGTGGTGCAGCCCTCTTGTCTAAGCTTATATTGCTTGTGCAGAAAACACTGAAGTTGGAAACTGCAATAGTTCATACATGGACCGATTCCACTATCGTCCTGGCTTGGCTGAAGGATCATCCCTCAGGAGGGAAGACGTTCGTGGCCAACAGAGTGTCTACAGTTCACGAAAAACTCCCTACTGCTGTTTGGCATCATGTAGGCTCACAAGTTAATCCAGCTGATTGTGTTACACGTGGAATAGATTCGAAGGCATTAATGTGCAATCAACTATGGTGGTCTGGACCATCCTGGCTATCACAACATTCAACAACTTGGCCCTGCAACACACCGCAGGCATCAAAATGTTCCATTCTAGTGGAGCAGCTGGCTACACTTACACATACAGTACGAGTCGAAAATCTTTATACTGAACTGCTGAATCAATACTCAACCTTTACAAAGTTAATTAGAATTACAGCTTATTGTCGTCGTTTCATTCGTAATTCACAGGCAAACAAGCACCAAACCAAGCGCACAACAGGCAAGTTACTAACGGCTGAATTACATAACGCTTTAAACTGGTTAATAATTCAAGATCAGCAGGTTTCCTATTCTGAAGACATCGCAATGTTGTCTAAAGGAAACACCATTTGCCGCAAAAGTTCACTACGCAACTTAAATCCATTTATAGATAATGCAGGGATTCTACGTGTAGGTGGACGACTAAAGAATTCTCTTCTCTCTTTCGATCAGAAACACCCAGTAATTATATCGAAAGATAGCCCGTTAACGCCATTGATTATCGACAATGCTCACAGAAGTACACTACATGGTGGGATACAATTAACACTGCATCACATACGAGATAAATATTGGATAATAAGTGGCAGAGGCAAAGTTAGACAGTTTGTACGTAATTGCATCATTTGCTACCGCTATAGAGCGTCATCGAAAAGCCAGATAATGGCAGATCTTCCTCCTAATCGTATTTGTCCATCGAAGCCATTTTTAAATAGTGGCGTAGACTATGCAGGTCCTATAACAATTAAATGCCTAGCAGGACGAGCGCAAAAGACATTCAAATCTTATGTTGCCATGTTTGTATGCTTAGTCACAAGAGCCATTCATCTCGAATTGGTTATGGACCTTTCTGCTGAAGCCTTTCTAGCGGCTTTCAAACGGTTTGTTGCTCGTAGAGGTCATTGTGCAAAGATATACAGCGACAACGCTACCAACTTTGTATCAGCGGATAAGCAACTAACACAACACTTACGTCAATTAACGGAACAGGCACAGGCGTCAATTCGCCCACTGCTACTAAGAGACGGCACGGAATGGCATTTTATTCCTCCAGCTGCTGCCCACTTTGGTGGCATGTGGGAGAGTGGCGTAAAATCGCTAAAACATCATCTCTGAAGAGTTGTTGGATCCAGGAATTACTTACGCTATTAGCACAGATTGAAGCAGGCCTAAATTCGAGGCGCTGACATTTTCTGGTAGGAGACAGTCTTCTTACAGTCCCAAATCCTAGCGTCGTCGACATCCCCATTAATAGATTAAATCGCTGGCAACTTGTTCAAAGAATGCATGAACATATGTGGAGTCGGTGGTATAAGGAATACATTCATCACCTGCAACTTCGATACAAATGGGCACAAGAAAAGGACTCAGTAAAAGAAAATGATCTTGTGTTGATTAAAGATGAGAAGCTTCCACCTGCGAAGTGGCTACTAGCTAGGGTGATACAAGTGCATCCAGGCGCAGACGGTCACGTGCGCGTTGTAACTTTAAAGCATCAAGGAGGTTATAGCAAACGTCCAATAACCAAAATTTGTGTACTCCCAGTCAGCAGCCTGAACTAATTCAAATGTCTATTTTCCCCTAGAATCGCAATTGTTAGCATAGTCTGGTCAAGGCGGGCGGAGCAGATTTCGTGGTAACACGAGGCGGGCGGAATGTTAAATACAACCAAAAATCCACAACGGTTGTCAACACAATTCGTACACAGCAACAGACAGCACTGGCTATTCATCTAAATTACCACCGCTTGCAGCACATGACAATAATAAGACAATTACATATATATATATATTCATACATTGTAATCCAATAATTTCAATTTTAACTGAACGTTGTATGCATATTTGTATTCAGAGCTATTTTTCACAGATGCTTATCTTTGTTACCGTTAATTTTTTCTTTAAAATTCTATCACAAAATTCCAGTCAGTCTTGCTCGAGATCAGTTAGCGCTTGCTTAACTAATTTGTAAAATATTATACGGAATAAATTCAGCTTTGAATTAAATAAGTTTTAACGCGTTTTCCTTTTTTTATCCTTCTGTGGTATCCTCGTAAACACCTACATCAGGTCGAGGCATCGTTGATTTTATATTGGAGCGAGGCATTGCTTGCTTACCCTTGGTTATGTCCACTGACGTATATAATATGGACTCCTTACTTTTCTATTTTATGTGAGCACAATTGCTTGTGTTAAAAAGAGTTCGTACGTCGGTGCCAACATTCAAATAATCATTGGCGGGAAGTTGAAAAAGTGAGCACGCAGCTCGGAAAGTAATTTTACTAAAACATTTGGAATTTCTTCTGTGTATCTAATGAATATCTTGTCTTTTGTAAAACAGTTTTTATCAGTAATAATCCTAAATGATTAAATTAGAATCAGTTAGTTCGACGAATCCACTAATTTATTTGTTGTTTTCAGTTCTCTCTCAGTTGGTGCTTAGACCGAAAGAGTCAGCAGTATAGAAGCGAGCCCACTTTCTGCATTGTATTTCTATGAACGTAGTCAGTCTCAGAATATATTATACATGTCAGTGGTTATGGAATCAAGTCGAGGCATCGTCGATTCTATATTCGAGCGAGACGTTACTGGATTTTGTTCTACTTGCGCAGTCTTGTTTGTATGTTATTAGTTTGTATAAGGTTCTACCTTAATGCGTGAGTGCGGCACATGCTTTGCCAGTTCTTTGCGAGTTTTAAAACTCAACACAAAAAGTAGTTATGCTAGAGATTGTGTTTGATTTTCTACGAAGAGTGAGATATTTGTAGGTATTTAATAGACTCAGAAATACCTAAGTAAAAATCTTGGTACTTAAGTAGAAAACTTAGTCTTAAGTACAAGTAAATAGAAGCAAGTACTTATGTTCAAGTACTAAGAAGTCGGGGCATTTCATAAGTATTGAGTATTAAGTCTTAAGTAACGCAAATGTAATTTAATTAGTACTTAAGTCCTTTTTACTTAAGTATTACCCAGCTCTGATTTGAACTGAAATCTTGTACACGGTGTTTATACATAATTAGTAAATCTTGTTTAATAAATGGGCTAAATTGGGCAACGCCTTCTTTGTGTTGCCATATAAAAATTTAGGTTTTTTTCGTATACTGTGCAAACAATCAGTCCCATATGTTTTTATTTTACAGAAAAAACAGTTTTAGGAATATATGCGAAAAATCAATTCAAAAACTCAATCTTCTCATCTTCTCATCTTGGGTATTATTAGAATTGGTCTAAGACCAATTCTAGCTTTTTTACTTGTTGAAATAATTTTTACTATCTACGTTGATACCTTCTGAGGCGGTGTCCGGTGTAGCGAAAAACGAAATTTTTCTTTTAAAACCCCATGAAGGTGTACCCGATTGGTCCTATTTTCGAATTCATTTTTACTTTTTTTTTAAAGGCCAGGTGCAAACTTTCAGCTCTCTAAGTACACGCGTTCTCGAGTTATAGTGAGGACAAAAGAACGGACAGATGGACAGACAGACGGAGAAAATCAAAATAATAATATTATGTTTTTACAATCACAAAAGTTCTTAGAGTTTCCCTCCATTTTGCACTTCATTAAATATTAAAATTATTGTATATTACATTTTTTTTGCAAAATTTAAGATTTGCAAGGTACACAAAGAAAGCAAGACTGAATTTCTCCTGGAGCTACTAATGTTTATCAAAATATTTAATTAATTTACTTTACATTGAATTGGCTTCCTTTCTGTACCCTGAAAATTTTATACATAAATCTAATATAATTTCAATATTTAATTCTATATCAAATGAAAGCTCAAGAGAATTTTTACGGTGTAGGTACTCACTAAGTGAAGGGAGTAAATATTTTCAATATTTTAGTGCGGATTTTGAAGCAACGCTTTTTTCAAAAAGTAATTTTTATATTTACAATTTTTTCGTTTCTAGTCTTAAATTGTACTCAAAACGTATAAAATTATATCATTAAGGAATTTTCAGTACAAGAAAAATTGTTTTATTTTTTTGTGATCGAAAGCTTACAAAAGATATCTTGATTAAAAGCGTATGTTGGAAAAATCATCATAGCCGGGGTAATTAATATCAGATTCCGTTTTCTTGCAAATATTACTTTTAAAGAAAATAGGGATATATATATATATACCCTATCAAATTAGCACTTCTGGAAAATTTCATTAACAAAGTATATATTGAAAAAAAATTGTTGAAAAAAAAATTTGAAAACGCTGCCTTTAATTTGTAATAAATTGTGTATAATGTCGGCCTCTTGCGGTCTACTATTCTCGCATTCAAGTCATACTTCATGGCTTGTATATTTCGTGGGTTACGATTGGCCGATTTTCTATTTGAGATGGAACCAAATTTATATTATATTAATCTGGATATCTGGATGCTAATGAAAATTTCATGCTGAAACAGAAGGAGAAAGCTATATAGGTCAGTCCACAACTGATGGTTGAAACTTCAGGAGCTGATATAGGAACCTTGAGTTATGAAAGAGCAAAATGCGACGTTTAGGAGGGAGAGGGTGGTTATGATTTTGGCATGTTTCCCCTTAATACCCTGCAGCACTCTTACTGTAAACCCATAGAGGAATGATGCGAAATAATGACTAACGGTCCAGACTTACTAAAAACTACTTCACTTATAATTTTTTCAAACTTTGCCCCCTATTCCGCCAAACTCCATGACCACCATCTTTAAACACAATGCAACAGTCATGAGCGAAAAACAAAATTGGAGCTTTTCTGCCAGCTTGAGCTAAGGGACCAAGACAGTTGTTTATCTTACAATCATCTAAATATAAATAAATAGAAAAAGCTAGAATTGGTCTAGACCAATTCTTATGATATCATAGATGAATGCCCGTTTGAAATTTTCTATGTTCACCGATCTATGCAAGTTTGGTTTTTGAAGTGGTTTACCGCATATATTCCTAAAACGGTTAGTCGGACAGAAAAAATGATTATAAACAATTTTATAGGATTTCCTATTCTGAAGAAGTTTTTAGTACAATAAAAAGGTCAAGATTTGATCGTTTTCCCAGGATACGTAAAAACCCTAAATTTTTATATGCCAACACCAAGAAGGGATTGCCCGATTTATTCCATTTTTGTAATTTTATTTCTTATTACTGTAGAAATACTATGTACTAAATTTCAGCTCTCTATATTGACGCGATCTCAGGCAGTGTCCAAATATATAGTGGAAAATGAAAGTTTTGTATGGCAACCCCATGAAGGAGTTGCCCGATTTGTCTCATTTTCGAACTTAATTTTTTTTTTAAGGTCCGTGTACAAAATTTCAGTTTCCTAAGTGAATGCGCTCTCGAGTTATCGTGCGCACAGACAGACGAACAGACGGACGATCATGCAAAAATCAAAATAACTTTTAATATTATGCGTGGGTATCCAATCTATTTTGCTCTACCATCGTTATTTCTGTGCATTACAAATGGAATGATAAACTTAGTATACCTTATAGATTTCATTTAAATTTTCCGTTAATAATTTTTTTTTTGTAATTTTCAGACTATGTCAAGATATTATCGTTATTAATACTTGCTTGTAAATCATTGAGCATCTCCAAAAACTTTCGAAATTGTTATTTAATAATAATACACATTGGTAATGTATACCTATATAATTTTTTCAATCGAGATTATCTGCAATCATTTCCCCGTCTGAAACTACATCACTAATTTCGTTATGAACAGTAATAATTTTTGGATTCGCGAAATAATCAGTTTTTTGCAAATATTTTAAAATTTGTAATCTGAATCAATGAATCAAACGGATTTTCACAATGTTTTAAAGACGATTTTTATCTTTATCATATTTAATAAGTAGTAATAAAAGGGTGTCTCAGAATGTTTTTCGTTTTTGAAACTTAAAAATAAAACACCAGGATTAGTACAAACTCATTTTAATTACTGTGAAATAAACGAACAGTTTTCAAAATTTTATTTTTGAAAAGGACCATTTGTAAATAGCCACCATCCGCTTCTTCATACTCATTTTGGCTGATTTTTATGAAACGCTCGCACACAGAATATGCTCTGCCGTCCGTGAAACGATCTATCGCTACTAAACTAAAAAATCCAGCCAAGCTTTTGACATCAGTCATGTCTCCCCGGAAGCTGTGTTTGGCCCATAACGGTAAAAACAAAAACGAAAAACATTCTGATACACGCTTTATATTGTCTTTTAAAATCATGGATATTGAATTAGTGATAAATTTATTTTATCTCAAATTGAAGATCGAATAAGTAAAATTGTCCTTAGGCAGACAATTGTAAGAAAACTTTAAGGTTAATTCAAAGAAGTTTTGGGAAGCAACTTCTTCTTCTTCCTTATTGGAAGTCGTACTACCATGATATCGTGAAAAGCTATTTTCGGACCAAACTCTCTCAGTTTTCATACACTCACATTCACCTTGAACCATTCTGAACCATTCAGCGAACCTTCAGATTGAACATTTGTATATTTGTTAGATACAAAACTACGAAAATTTTCAAAATGTCTTTTATAATGCTTTAAAAATGACTTGTCTAAAATGAATGGATACATTCATGTATGGAGAATCTGGCTTTAAATTGTGCACGTTTTTTAAATGTTTCCACAACTTACTAATTGAAGTTTTGTCGAACACGTTCATATTTACGATAGTATTCTGGAGTTTAAGAAAGTGCATATATATTATATTATTAAAATAATCTCACATTTCGTAAAAATTACCAAGCAAAATTTCATCATCACAAAGGTACGTACGTACGTTCCTTTTTTACGAAACGTTTTATAGCTTTTTGCAATATGTTTGTTAAATTGCGTTAAAAATTCTACAAAAATCCTATAGATTTTCATTAATTCTCTCCAATACTACGAAAATCCTTCAGATCGAGATTTTACGACAGCTTTCGTAAATGCATTACAAAAATGTTTTCGAGAGTAGAAACTCGTTTTCCTCAATTTATTTCTTATAATTAAGCGTGACTTAGCTTGTCTCTAATACAATTTTATGTACAATACAAAATTATGTTCCATATTGTTAAAAAAAGTGATCAGGTATTTCAAATTTTGTATTGTCTCAAATGCATTCAGTCTTTATATTTCACCAGTCTACGTATAATATAACATTATTAACAATGTGCACATGATTCTATAAATATACCCTGTCGCTAAGTAATATTATATAATAATATTATATATAACATTTTAAAATTAGAATTGAAATTTTTTTTAATCGCCTCCCACCCCCCCACCCCTTGCAAATGTCTGGATCCGCCCTTGTGTATAATTTAAGTTCAATTCTGAAATGTTATTAAGTACACACTTCTTCCTCATGTTTTTGAATAATTCTCCCACAGTACAAATAAGTTTTTACCCAGAAAGCTTTTACACGACAAATAATGAAAGAAAACATTTAAATAGATTTTTTTGGATTGTATACAAAAATTAAAGAAAAAAAACTTCGTAGGTAATTGCAGCAACTTCATTGTACTATAATTCTTTGTTTTATTCGGTCATTGGGAGAGGGGGAGCCCTCTGAATTCTCCTTCTCTCCCTTATATCGTGCTTTGCCTATAGCTATATACATATATTTGGAAGATAATAAATAAAACCTAAGGACTTTACGATGAAAATTACATATTTCTTATCAATTTCCTGCCGACTAAGAAGATTATGATATTCAAAAATTTAAATTATTTCCAAAAGTGAAAAACTCGTAATATGGAGGATAAATATGTGTATTACCTCGCATTCAATAGTTTCTACCACGCGAAACAAGTTTCACAAACAAGAAAATGAATTAGTTATTACACATAGTAGGGTAGACCGGGGTTAGTTGACTATAGGGGTATGTAGACTCATTGCGATTAACTCAGCAAATATCGACATCGAAACTGTCTAAATTTGACTGTGTATTCAGTCAAGGTACCCGTCTCATTGTAGCAATAGTGGTCAAAGCTAATGCACGTCGTTCGCGGATTTATAAAAAAAAAAAAATTACAAGTACGTAAGTAAAAATTTTGTTTGATATTTAAGTTGTTTTATAGTTCACACGCTCATGATATTGAGTTTTCTAGTGATTTTTATTGAAAGTTTATGTATTGGTTAATGGTATTCCCAACTTGATTTTCCTGTGATTGGAATAAATTGCTGTCGTTAGTGCTTCAAACAGAAAATGGCGGGTTGGGGCTTATTGACACGCAGCGTAGGGGGGTTAGATGACTCACGAGCCAAGTAACCCCATGTATCGTTTTTATTTTGTATATATTAATGCTTTTCTTACATTCAGAACGATGAGGACCTACAACCGAAAAACGGAAAGATCAAATACATCTAAAGATGTGATGGAAACGATGACGAAGGTTAAATTGAGGAAAAAGGCTGAAGAGCTCCGTGGCTGAAGCGAAATGTCCGGAAAGGCCCATAGTTTCGTCCACAGCACCCCAAGCAACTCATCTCCAGACTCTCCGATTACTAATAAACTAGAGCATATTAGACCGCTGGGCAAGTAGAACAAAAACCAGTAACGTCTGGCTCGAATATAAAATCGACGATGCCTCGACTTGATGACATAACCACTGACATGTATAATATGAACTGACTACGTTCATGGAATTACACTGCAGAAAGTGAGCTCACTTCTATATTGCAGACTCTTTCGGTCTAAGCACCAAGTACCAACTGAGAGAGAACTGAAAACAAATAAAATAGTGGATTCGTCGAAATACATGATTTTAAATTAATCATTTAGGGTTATTACTGATAAAAACTGTTTTACCAAAGACAATATATTCATTAGATACGCAGAAGAATGATTTTTTTGACTGTTGGCACCGACCTACTAACTCTTTTTAACACAAGCAATTGTTCCCACGTAGAATAGAAAAGTAAACAGTCCATATTATATACATCAGTGGACATAACCAAGGGTAAGCAAGCAATGTCTCGCTCCAATATAAAATCAACGATGCCTCGACCTGATGTAGGGAAGGCCTCAATTTTTTCTTAGAAATTTACTGGCAATTTTTTTCTTACAATTGTTATGCATAATTGGATGCGATAATGGCTGTGCTTGGGCGGACCTCTAATAGTTTTTATGAGTGTAGCAATGAGATGTGAAAGTTCCACTACACTTGCAGCGTCGAAAACGATAATTAGTAGCCACTGGTTACTATACATATTATAGTTTTCAAAGGGTATTTATTTATTAATATCTATTAACTAAACTCGACAAACTTCATTATATTACTGCCAACGTACAATGATTCTAAAAAACTACTTTAAAAAGTGCTTTAAAAAGTACTCGGTACTTTTTATAGACTTAGTACTTAGTTACAAGTACTTTCCATTCATGCGGTACTTGTACTTACGCTGAAGTACTCAGGCCTCCGTTACATGAAAATTCTAAGAAATGATTAGATCTCACCACCTATCATCAACACAGTACTTAATATATGTAAAAATTCCAAGTTCTTGAGATCCATTGAGATCCCCCATATCATCAAAATTTCATCATTCATAAATTTAACCTCAAATGGGCTAATTAATCCAATTTAATTTTGTTATTTACAAATGGGTCTGGTTCAATTGCAGCCCTATCTCAACGCAAAACTCGACATTAACGCGGAAATGGATAATCGTGCACCATAGAGACCCCTATTATCATATATTTTCTTATCCGAAACCTAGTATGTGTTAAGGATCTCTGCGCCATCACCACATATAGAATATTTAAAAAATGGTGAGTTTTCATTATTTCGTAATAAATGATTATTTTTCTCAAAAGTTTGTTTTTTTAGGTGCTTATTACTTTATTAAATTGATAAGTCAATTAACCCCGTCTACTGAGTCAATCAACCCCAGGAACGGGGTAAATGGACTCACGGGGAAGCTTTTTTGAAAATGTCAAATAATACTTGAAAACATTATAGGGAATAAAATAAAAAGAACTATTAAGAAACCCATTGAAGTAATCAAAACGAAAACGTATTTATTATGTCCAAAAACTTTACAGTAACATTCTTATAAAATTAATTATGTAAAATGGGTGTACTAGCCCCGGTCTGCCCTACCGATGATAATCAAAAACAAGTAAAAACGATAGAATTGGTCTAACAATAAGACCAAATCTTATAACAACCTAGATGAAAGCTCGTATGTCATGTCATATGGTCACCAATCTGTGAAAGTTTAAATTTTGAAGTGCTTTTCGCACATATTTCTAAAACGGCTCGTCGGACAGAAAAAATTATTATACCCAATTTTATAGGATTTCCTGAAGAACTATTCGATACATTAAAACCGTATAGCACTTATTGCTTTCACAGTACACGTAAAAAGCCTAAATTTTCATATGGCAACACCAAGAAGGGATTGCGCTATTTAGTCCATTTCTGAAATTATATTTACTATTTTTATGAAAACCCTGTGTATAGAATTTTAGCTCTCTACATTGACGCGTTCTCAGAGAGTGTCGAAATATATAGTGAAATAGTGAAAACGAAATTTTTGTATGGCAACCCTACGAAGGAGCTACCCGATTGGTCCCTTTTTGTTTTTTTTAAAGAGCATATGCAAAACGTCTTCTCGAGTTATCGTGAGGGTGGACGGACGGACGGACGAACAGACGGACAGACGGACGGGCGGACATGCATAAACCAAAAGAACTTTTAATATTATGCGCGGATGTCTAAACTATTTTGCTGAACTATCATTATTTCTAGGTTCTACAAATGGAGTGAAAAACTTAGTACTCTCGAGTTATCGTGAGGACAGGCAGACGAATATGCGGATGGACAGACGGGCAGATAGACGGACATTCAAAAATTCAAAATTACTTTTAATAATATTGGTAGGTGTCAATTCCATTTTGCCCTATTAGCATTATTTTTGTATGTTACAAAAGGGATGACAAGCTTAGTATACCCTAAGATTTGATCTAGGGTAGGAAAGGGTATACTAAGCATAATATTCTCGCTAACAAATTTATAGTGTTTTTTTAACTATCAATTTAGTTTTATGAACACTTAATTTTTCATAAAATTGAGTCAATTAACTTCCATTATCAAAATGTTTTAAAGCTTTTATCCTTAGAGTATGATAATAGCAAATTTTTTATGTGGACGGGTGTAATTTTGAATTTAATCCTTAAGTAGGCACATTAGCAAGATCACACAAGTGGGCGCATGGGGTCAGCAGTGAAATTTAAGTAAACCAAAAAATATTCAAAAACAAAAACAATGCAGTTCGATAGCTGAACTTTATTGATTTAACAAAAACTAAAAACCAAAAACTTTCTTTAAGTTAACAAAAAAAAAAAAAAACAAAAAAACAATTATTTAATATTACATACTGAGGAACTTCTTGCCAGTCTTTGTAGAAAATTAAAAAACAAAAATTGGAACAACTATTCGGATTTTTTTTTATTTTCGCTCGAGCTGATCCGATAATAATATAAAATGTCGAAATTTGAAAAGATATATACCTAACAAAACTTACCTCATGAAAAAATTACGTAAGTGGGCGAATAAAAGCATGCGTACGTTGCAGTGGCTCGAGTACGACGGTTTTCAAAATAGTGTTCTAAGATGAAAAGCTACTGGAAGAAGCAAGGTCGAGAGAGAATGCGTTCTACATTTTTATTGCGGTTAAAATTGTTCTGACCTCATGCGCCTACTTAAGGGTTAATTACTTTCTTTAGTTTTAATGATGTCATAAATATTACTTATGGTCATACTCTAATATTTAAAAAATCGTTATTCATCTTCTAATACATTTATACCAAATATGAAGAATTCTCCGAATTTGAAAGTTGATGAAACATGCATCGCACTCAACTAATCGTTCAAGTAAATGAACTAGTCAACCGTCAAAATAAAATAAATCACTTGAGCTCAAGTGATAATTTATCGCCCGATATCGCCTAAGGTACATTGAAATTGTAGATGTATAGAAAATGTGCTAATTTTCCATTATTAATAATTTCTAGGTCGATGTTGCCCCTTATTACCAATTACTATGTTCAACCCAATTATAACTGAAGCTTTCAATAGGAATCTACAAAAATATCAATAATTTCAGCATCATCAAAATCGGTTCTTGTTTCGAATATCTTGCATACCTAACTAGTAACTACAGAGTTGGGGAAAGTCAAATTTAAACGTTGCGTATAAATTTTTTTACATAAAAATTATTCGTGGTTTAAATTTATGTTAACTGCGCAATTTATTATAAATCATGAGATAAACCCGAAATATGGTATAATTACACCTTTTGAAATGTTTCTGTAATTACTTTTTCCAATATTTTTACTTAATCTCCAAATTACATAAAAATGTGAAAAACTTGTTGGTATATGACACATCTCGGTTGAGGAACACTTTTCGCTTACTTATTCCAACAAGAAACCTAATTAAGGTGTAATCAAAAATCTATAGCATATCTCTGACTAAAAAAAAATGTATCTTTGGGAAAACGAAAACCACCAAAGAACAACCTTGCTGAGTCAGAGCTTATGATTATGACGAGCAAAGCTATTGACCGCGGGGATTCAGATATTCACTTTAAGTCACTCAACGGAAATTCTTCTTGGCAGCCGGTCGCTGTTCTATGTACGTATGTATAACATGCAGAGATATTCAGGTCATTACTAGTAGAGAATATGGTGAATTCCAGAAATCTGCACAATCTATAAAATTTCCCACTTTAATTATGCGTCACAAAAAGCACAGTTTACACCCACCATAAGTAGGTATTTTATGAAAAAAAATGGTTAGTTACCTTGAGTGTGAACAGTTTACTCTAAAAATAGATGAATGAAAATTACACGTCACCAGTATAGGAGTTAAACACTTAACGTAATTAATTTTGTTTTTACAGGTGGGTAAAACTGAGGTGGTATTAAAATAATATTAAAAAATTTATCGTATTCAACTTATTAGTTTTATTTTATTTTTTTTATCGAGCTTTTATTATTTCTAGTCATTTCTGTAGGCGAATAACCCATGTATATAGAACTGATCAAAACCATAAACATTTTTTTTTTTGCTGCTGTTTGCTTTTTGCCATATCGTATATACGAGCGAAGTTTTCTAAAGATGCAATGTTGTGCTAAACAAATTTAAGGAAAACATACCTTAAATAAAATTGCAATTAAACTCAGTTACTAAAGAAGTATAAGTATGCTTGGAAGTTTGCAACCGTCACGCCCATTCCGAAAAAAATCCTCTCCGGAATCTGCAGCGGATTTTCGCCCAATCAGTATTTTGTGCTTCATATCCAAAGTATTTGAAAAGCTTATGTATAAACAGATATTTGAATATCTCGACCGGGGTGATTTTCTGACGCGTTGGCAATCGGGATTCCGGCGATTTCACAGCTGTGAGACAGCTGTGTTGAAAGTAACTTTTGACATAAGAAGCGCTCTAGACCGAGACCATTTTATGGTCCTAGTACTTCTAGATTTCTCTAAGGCTTTTGATAGCGTGAATCACGGTATCCTCCTCGATAAACTAGCTAACTCATTCAATTTTAGCAACTCAGCCGTTGCTTTAATTAACAACTTTCTGACCGATCGTAAACAGCGAGTCAAAGCCAACGAAGTATTGTCTACTGCACTACCACTAATAAGTGGGGTCCCTCAAGGTTCTATATTGGGTCCTTTGCTCTTCAGTCTGTTTGTAAATGACTTGCCTGACATTGTCCAGGATGTGAATATCCATTTATATGCTGACGATATCCAGTTATATCTCAATAGACCTATTGGGCTCTTAGAGGACTGCATTGATCGAATGAACTGTGATCTTAACAGAATCAATATCTGGTCGAGGAATAATCAGTTGGTTTTAAAATCCTATCAACTCTCACTGTATTTATTTCTACAATCAAAAATTGAATTCTTCTGAAATACCATCTGTAGTTTTAAACAACGTTTCGCTGCCTATGCATCCGCTTTGTTTATGGACTTCGCAGGTTTGACCATGTCTCGCCATTTAGATCTCGAGTTCTTGGCTGTCCGCTGTTTCCCTACTTGCGTCGACGTGCTCTAGTTTTCTTATATAATCTAATAATAAATAATAAAATAATAGGAATATATTGCTTCCACGTTTCTATAAATCTTACATAGAGGGTTCTTATCTTGTCCAAATTGCCCGTCTATGGAATAACCTTCCCTTGAATGTCCAAACTGCAGGCACTGTCGGAGTATATAAGCGGCACATGGAAATACTTGTAGTATAATATTTACTACTCCTTTGCTATTATGAATTATACTCATGATTTCCACAGCAGAATTTACGGTAAATTTTTAAATTTAGCTCTGAAAGGAAACTAAGTTCTTATAGTAGCCCTTATTATATTTATTTTTTTTTTTTTAACTTGTTTCATAATTTAGAAAAATTGTTTCTGTATATTTCTTTCTTCTGTTAGCTTTGAAAACTCTATCTCTAGCACCTTTAAATCTAATGTACGAAAAAAGATTATATTTCTATTTCTAAATGTGAGATCTGAGTTCAAACTTTGATAACTCAGCCGATTAAGTTCAAATATATAATATTTATTTAATATATTGACGAAAAATAAATTCAAAGAAAATTCAATAATCTTAACTTAATCTATTAGAGTAAATTCAGATATAACAATTCAATAAAAGCTAAATATATAAATACTAAAAAAAACAATGAAATTCAATAGATAAAAAAATCCAAATTAAATTTCACTGTCAACTGTTTCCGACTAATTCTCCTTGGATCTGTATCTCTAAAAAAAGAAGAAGAAATTCCAGTAGTAATTTCTGATATTCATGAACTAACTCGAAATTAATAGTACTATGCTGACATGTGTGCAGAAAAGTGGTACCCTTGCGGCAAATAGAAATACTGCATCGTGTGGGCTTAGATACCGATTGGGTCCAAAGGAGGCAGAAGTAAATTTATGCAGCAGGAGTAAATTCCTGCTTGGGTCAAGGATAGATATGAAGCAGAAGTAAATTTCTGCAGCAGTAGTAAGTTCCTGCTTAGATGTAGGTTAAAGGTGAAGCAGAAGTAAATTTCTGCAGCAGGTGTAAATTCCTGCTTAGACGAAGGATAAAGGTGAGGCAGAAGTAAATTTCTGCAGCATGAGTAAATTCTTAACTTAGGTGCAGGATGAAGGTACAGCAGAAGCAAATTTTTGCAGTAGAATTAGATTTCTGCTCAGGGGGATGCAAAATTAGATTTTTGCAAAGGATAGGAAACAGATTAAATTCTAGTCGAGGATGTGTTCAGAGTAAATTCTGAAACAAGAATGGAGTAATTCTGCAAGTCAAGTCAAGTCAAGTGTGTTTTGCGCCTTTTTCCCCTTATGGTTGTCGTAATTTCCCTCAATGTTCTCTTCATTGTCTTCATTTGATCGTTGGAGTTCATTGATAGCCCTCAGTTCGGTTTGATGTCGTCTCTTGTCCTCTTGTTGGTAGTCGTCCTTTAGTAACGTAACTTTCCATTTCCTTTACAGATAATGCGCCATATCATCCGTACTGCATGGGTGATTCTGCTGTGGCTCGTCACGTTTTTATAGCCGCCGAGAACCGCTACCTCTCTGATGCATGATGAGTTGCCCTGGCAACGCTAACTTTATGAATTCGTTTCATGGAATTCTGACTGCGGCGAAACCAGCTGACGTGATTGTTAATATTCGGATGTACGTGGGTGTGTGTTTGGTAAATTGTCGATAATTAATTATTTTTTATTAAAATTAATAATACTTTGAATATTTTAGTTGATGAGTATGATTGTGTGGAAGTTGGGTCATTTCTGGAGAAGAGGAAGACGTCAGATAAGTGTTTCTTTTATAGTTTTGGTTTAATTTGAGATTCTTTGTGGAGTTTTTTGTCTTTTGTAGGAGACAATTTTATCGGGATATTCGACTGTAGTATGTGGACTGAACACTATATGTTCCATAAGACACTTTAATACAAAAGCTTTCGATTTCAACTCAAATCAACCTTTTATTATTTCATTTTGTCATTATTATTGTTGTTTTCAGGCTTCAAACATTGACATTAATGAACAGTATTCATAATTTCTCAACAAATATTCTGTGCAAAGGCTGCCATTCGATTGCCTTAGGAATGAGTAAAACCATATCCATAACGTAATTGGAGTAGTTAGTCGGTGTAATTTGTTCCAGGCTATCTCAATAACTGCAAGAATAATAGACTTTTTAAAAAAGCTTTTTACTTTTACAATTCAAATCACATTATTAAATCCAAGAGAAAAAACAACGTCCGGGTTTTGAAGCCGGGACTTGCCGCTTTCTGGGTGACTGCTCTTATCACTGAACTAACGAGACAGATATCTTTACCTCTTGTAATTATTAATTTGTCTAGCCTATTAAGCCATATTTGCTTCCGGCTGGCATTAACCAGTGACGATAGTAATAAATTTGTAATTTTTTATTTATTTTCGGTCTTGTCCAATGGTAGACTTGAACTTTGAAATGTTTAGAATCGGTCAGATGGAATAGAAGAATTTTTAGAAAAACTTTCTACTTTTACGATTCAAATCACATTATTAACTACAAGAGAAAAAACAACCATCTCGTACGGGTTTTGAAGCCAGGACCTGCCGGGATTTTTCAAAACCTAGACGAGGCGATTGTTTTTTCTCTGATATTTAATAATTTGATTTGTATCGTAAAAGTATTAAAAATTCTTCTATTTCATCTAACCGATTCTAAACCTTTCAAAGTTCAAATCCATCATTAGACAAGATCAAAAATAACTGCAGAAATGTTATGCTCTCTGATTACATCACCTAAAACTGCTTGTGCGTACGCCATCATTTTAGAGAACGATTGTTCTACTATTGGTATATGGGGCAAGAATTTTAGAGTTAAATTCGTTAGCAAATTCTACTTGAAATTGCGAAAGGTTTTGTATTTTTGTTCGTGAACTTGTTGAAAAGCTACAAACAATGTCTTCTCTCAGCGACGTGTTCCTAATTATGGATAACACGGGAATCCGTAAACATGCTTTATCTTCAACGAATTTAATTTCAAAAGTCTTCCCCAAAATGCAGACTATATATGTGGCAAAATCGCACAAAAATTCGGGTTTTTTAGAAGAATGCGAAATATGTTAAGTGTAAGGAATGCAATTATTTTGTATTTTACCACATTTTCAATATTGTTCAACACTTTCATATGCGAGCTCGAATGAAGTAAAGGAACGTCTTCAATTGTTGCAAAACAAATCTATGCGCATGATTTTAAAAAGTAATTTGCACACGCCGATCCTGAATATGTTGGAGACCCTACAGTGGATGAATATAAAGCAGCGCTTAACATATAATGCAATGGTTTTCATCTTTAAAATCAAAAATAATTTACTTCCGGCCTACTTAAATGGAAATGTTGTATATGTATCTGAAGCGCAGCCATATAATTTAAGGCAAAATAATAACTTCAGATTAAGACGATGGAACAAAAGTAGCACACAAAATTCTTTGATGTATAGGAGACTACAGTATTTCAATAATTTACCAGAACTGAAAGCAGAGAATAGAATTCACCTATTTATGATAAAGCTAGCAGAATTTATTAAAAATAATTATATTTTTAATTTTATATTAGATATTAATATTAAATTAAGTCTAAAGAACTATGAAGTATGGTAAATGAATTGTTATTTATAAAATTCTTTGAAACTAATAAATACTACTACTACTATTATAAATTTTTATAAATTGAGGAAGTATACAATTTAGTCAAACTTTTTATGGACCTAGCCTAGGGGAAAGTAGCCAATTTCGGGCCGTCAGCCAGTTACAGGCCATTTGCACATATTTTTAATTCAAGCTAAGCTCGCAGTTATTTTTGCTCTTATATCAATTTTTCTTGCTTAAAATATAAAATTCTTTCTCCTTTTGGCATTAAACGAGCATAAAAAAGTAGGCGATGTATCTGAAATTTTGAGTAGAACGTAATTAGAATTCTCTTGTCGTATTTGCTAAGGAACTGTATTAATATCCACCTGATTTTTTAGTTTTTTCAGTAATATTGTGCTAGAGTTTTTTACGTTTTCAGCTACTAGTTCTTTTTGTTCTACGAGGTAAGTAAAAATATTTAAAAACTATTTATTTTAAGTAAAAACATTATGGCGGCTCGTATTTGGACACCGTTTTTAAAATTTTTCCAGCAATGGGCCGGGGGGCTCGTAACTGGTAATTTTTGCAAAGTTAGGTCTGCCAGTTTCGAGCCATATGTTGAAACTTTTAAAGAAATCAAATTTTTATTTTGTCTTCCTAGGGCTTGTATCGAGTTAGTTTGTTTTCCAATAGTATTTTTCTGGACAAAACATTTTATAAATGTCTAAACGAAGAAAATATACTGAAGATGAAATGCAGAAGGAGTTGCAAGATATTAAAAATCCAGCATCTATTACTTCCAAGAAATATCGAATTCCACGTGCTACTTTATAAAACCGTTTTCATTGTCGTAATAAAAAGCCTGTTTTAACGATTGATGAGGAAAATTAGATAGTGGAATGGATTTGGTCCAATTATGCAAAGGGATTCCCGAGAAGGAAGCATGATGTAGACAGGGCGGATTTCCCTATAGGCCGAGTAGGCCCGGGCCTAGGGCGGCAGATTTAGGGGGCGGCGATTTTTTCTTGTAGTTGTGGGTATTTCATTACATTTTTATACTTTTTCGTTTTTTTAAATAAAATAATTCGTTGGAAAGTGTTATTTTTAATTCTACTCCATTTTTTTCAAATCTACTCCTATTTATGAGGCAGCCTACTCCGCTAATTCTAGCCTGGGGTCCCTTCACTGGATATAGATCATTCAATTTTTCGTGTTTTACAGGGAGTAGGGGGGCGGCAATCTTCCATAGGCCTAGGGCGGCCAAGTGATCAAATCCGCCTCTGGATGTAGAAGGAGTTGTTCAAGAGTTTTTAGATGCTTTTCTAGAAATAACTTTTTTCGGAATAACCTACCTGGCGATAAGTGATGCTTCGTCGACATCCAGATATAGTCAGGAGGCAATTACAGATCCTAGTTCTAAAGTAGCAGAAAGCCATATCCGAAAAGGGTTTAAACAAATTGAGAGTTAAGCCCAAAACACAGTGAGGACGACACAACATTGTTGGCAACTTAGTTGCCAACAAAGTCGCATCTAAAACACAGTGAATGCGACGCGACCAGTGTATTTGACAGCTGTCACTGTTTTATTTACTTTTAAAGAAATGGAATCGAGGAAAAAATTTAGAAAAGCCATTAAGTATAGCATTATAGATTATGCGGCTTACTTAAAACTGCAAAGCATAAAGAATAGACGGAAAAGAAGATGGTGGGTCCGTGAAATCAATAAGGATCGGGACAGGCTAGGATTTTTTGAAACTTCTTTCAAATTGATGAGAGAAAAGGATCTCGAAATGTTTTTTAAAGCCACACGCATGTCATTACAGCAATTTGATGCCCTCTTAGCAATGCTGCGTAAGCTTTTAGAAAAGCGCTCAATCCGAAGACCAATCTCAGCAGAGTGCAGTTTAGCCGCAACATTAATGTAAGTAATATTTACTAATTATAAGTGGTATAAACTACCAGCATTTAATTTTATAGATACCTTGCACATGGTGGTCCCGGGAGCATTTACGCCTGGAAATTTAAGATGGGATTGTCCACATTTGCCAAAATAACGTTAGGAACTTGTGAGGCTTTATGGGATGAAATATCACGGATATACTTAGCACCTCCAAATGCAATAGAATGGGATAAAATATCGGAAGCATACAGTTGCAAATGGCAACTTCCTCACTGCATCGGCGCTATTGATGGCAAGCATATTAATATTATCTGTCCACCTAGAGGTGGTTCCCAATATTTTAATTATAAGGGACGCCATAGTCTTGTTCTGCTTGCTGCATGTGACGCGAACTATTGCTTCATGTTGGTGGATATAGGTTCCTATGGAGGTCACAGTGATGGTGGTATCTTCCAGGAAAGCACCTTCAGGCAAAAGCTTCTGAAAGGGCAGCTCCCTATCCCAAATTCACGTGAATTGCCGAACTCCAGTATGAAGTTTCCATTCTTTTTCGTGGGAGATGCAGCTTTTCTTCTAAAACGCAATCTAATGCGCCCTTATCTAGGTAAAAATCAATTAATAATTATCGATTGTGTACTTTGAATTTAACAGCATGTATTTGTTTTAGGTAAAAATTTGTCAAGTGGAATAATGGCATCCAGATGGCGAGTTATTCGAAATGACATCCACTGCATCTCCAAAAATGTGGACAAAATTGTAAAGGCTGTCTGCATCCTTCACAATTACCTAACCTTAAACTCTTCGCGTTATTGTGAAGAAAGTTATGTGGATCGCATTGTTAATGGAGAAGTTGTACCAGGAGCATGGCGAGTGAAGCTCATAGCCTAATTAGCGCACGAGTTTCCACATGCAACAATGCTTCTCGGGAAGCATTTCGCCTTCGAGATACTCTGTGCACATATTTATTTCAAAACAAAGTAATTTAAGATTTTTTTAGTGTTATTTATATATCTTTATTAAAATTAAATGTAAATTCTTAAAAAAATAAATTGTCTTGATTATATTTCGACAATCTCATGTTTCACTACATTCATAATTTTATACTGCAGGTCCATTACGTGGAAAGGCGACAATTGCAGACTTTTTATGGATTTCGCCAACGACTTGAAAAATATATCCATGCTGTCTTCTTCTTCTTCTTCCTTTTCGTTGAACTTCTCAGCCATGCTATGGAGATATTTTTGAAAATCCTCCCTACTGTCAGAGTCCCTGGTCTTTTGCGAACGGCTGTCTGCAATCGGTGTAGAAGCAACTGGCTCCGCACTCCTACTAGACTCAGGTTCTCCTAATTGGGTGAACTCTCTTAAAAAACTGGAATTTTCCATTGATTCCTTCGAAATCGGGATAAAATAATTTTGTAATGCAAGCTTTTCAGACATATCATCGTCATCTTCGAATTGTTGATCATAATTACTGGGATGTTTTGAAATAAATTTATTTACAAATTGATTCACATATATATTATATTGAATGTTTACAATTACTCTCTTGGAGCTATCGAATCCCGTAGAAAATGCAGCATCTCGAAGTATTTCCACTGCTTCCTGTCAAGTGCGCCACTTCCAGAAGGTCCTTTTTGCTTATGCAGCTCTCTCATGTACTGGTCCCGAATACATTTCCACCTACTTCTGCATTTCATTTCTAAAGTTTTCGGTTTATTAAAAATGCATCAAGAGAATTTATTGAAAGAAATACCATCTACTTTTAACTCCATGCTGAGTTCCTTCCACATTCGATTCTTCTTCTGCTGATTCCTGTACATGGGATGACGCTTGTAGCTCCTCCTCAAAACCCATAATTTTACGAACTAATTAAATAACTTAACTTTATACAAGTTTTTAACAACCACTTTATTTATTATTACCTCTTAATTCTCTTTGCGTCAAAAAAATAACTAAATCCATATAACATTCTGTCAAATATTCACTGTCCACACAGAAATGTCAATTATATGTTGTTAGAGATTTTGCCAAACTTTTTGTTGGCAACTTATCGCGTCGCCCTCATTGTAAAAGGTAAAAGGGACTTCAATATATTCGAATCTTTGACAGCAACCAATTTACGGCGACTTTGTTGTGTCGTCCTCACTGTATTTTGGCCTTTACTTTCAAGAAAAAAGCTCAATGGAGACGAGATAAATTTTCTATGGTGTCCCAAAAGCGGAAAAGTGCTCGCTCCTAAGGACAAAACAGCATAAAATATACGCCCGATTCTGATAGGCAAAAGAAAATGTTTAGTTTTTCCGTTGCTGATAAAATCATACCACTGATGATAGTATACCCGTATAAAAGAATGCTCGGGAAAATTATGGAATCGATTCCGGAAGATATAAAGGCGCTGAAAAGTCCGATAATGGTTGGATGACACGGACTTAGTTTATAAGTACATTCAAGAAATTTTCTATCCTGCTCTTCTCGAAAATAATATCAAGTTTCAAATTATTCTCTACGTTGATGGGCATAAGACTCATCTTTCTTATAAATTGTCGAAACTATGTGAATCAATTAATATTATTCTAATTTGTCTATATCCAAATACATACAACGCGGATTTTGCAACCGGCTGATGTAGCTGTATTTAAGCTCTTAAAATATGGTTGGCAAAGGGCTGTGCAAAAATGGCGACGACAAGATCTAGGGAAGAAATTAACACGAATAGAATTCGGAATTTTGCTTAAAGATGTTGTTGATAATTGCATCGACATGAGGTGCATAGAGCATGTGATTTATATCCGTTTAATGTCAACGCAATTGACTACATGAAATGTCTAGGCAAAAATTCTGAAATAAGTTCTGACCCCATACATACGACCTTTAGTGATTGAAATACTGAAGGGAATACTTACCTAATCCCAATGAACTCCAATGACGTAAATAGTCTGACATATGAAAAGTTTGTAAGCATTCAAATTCAAATTCAAATTGCATTTATTCATAAACTCTACACTTGTAAGATAAATCTTATATTAAGGTGTAGGTGAACAAAGTATAGAAAAAAAAAAGAGGAAAAATTAGAGATTATAAAACTAAAGTAATAGTAACAAAAATTATAATTAAGAAATTAAGAAAATTGATTAATAAAATAAAGCAAATAATCAAATAAGTACAATACTATTATAAATTACGCAAAAGTAAAAAGAAAAAAAAGGAAAAAGAAAAAAGAGAAAATAGGGCACAAAATTAATTACATATACATATATTAACTATGAAAAATTCACTAACAAATTAATACGAAACTTGCGATTGCTGCTAATCCTTCTGAGCTCAGATGGAAGAGAATTCCAGAGTCTAATGGACTGGACGAAAAATTGGCGCTCACTCGGGAGAAAAATAAATCGTGGCATGATTAATGAACATGTTCTGCTAGATTGGGAGAATATGAGTTTGCTGTACAAGTAGTATGGTTCCTTACTTATCATAAGGTTCCTTAAAAAAATTAATATACGAAATTTAATATAATTGTCAAAAGCACATCCCAAAATCGATTTTGAATACACTGTAATATGATCATATCTTCGTAGAGAAAACACATAACGTACTGCAGAGTTGAAAGCAACATTGAGTTTACGTGATGAAACAGAGTCTAATTTACAAAATACTTCGCACCCGTATAATAACAAAGGAATAATAAGTGTTTTTACAAGCATGATGCGAGTTTTCAGGGGTGTGAAGGGTGCGGATAAAGACAGTTTACGTATAGTACCATACACTTTGCCAACAAGATTATTAACATGATGAGACCAATCTAAAGTCGTATTAAATATCAAGCCCAGGTTTTTTATAGAATCTTTAAAAGGTATGACGATATGATCAAGCATCACCTTTGGAAAAGAGGACGTATCTAATTCAGTTCTATAGATAATAATAGTATTACTCTTGGATGCGTTTAAAAGGAGGCCATTAACTTGAGCCCATTTAGATAAGAGACCAAGATCTTCATTCATACGGCAGACAGCATCTTCAATAAGTCCGAGGGGTCTAGAAATATAAAGCTGGACATCGTCTGCATATAGATGATAGTTGCAATTTCGCAGAACTGATGGAAGATCATTTATGAATATGGCAAAAAGTAATGGACCAAGAATGGATCCTTGTGGAACTCCATTGTGTACAGGAAGGAAATCAGATGTAGTTTGATTACAAACAACCCTCTGCAAGCGACCATTCAAGTACGACCAGATCAATCTACATGCAGAACTGGAAAATGAAAAAAATTAACGAAGTTTTTGGATTAATAAGGCGTGGTTGACTCGATCGAAAGCCTTTGAAAAGTCCAAAAGGGTTAATACCGTTAAATTATCATTATCCAGAGAGATTCTAATGTCGTCTGTTATTTTCAATAGAGCAGTAATGCAGCTACGCTTAGATCTGAAACCTGACTGTAAATTTGATAACAGATTATTATTCTCTAAGTAATTAGTAATTTGCTTATGTAAAATTTTTTCAAAAGCTTTAGCACAAAATGGAAGAATAGATATTGGGCGATATTCTGCCACACCGAGAGTTTTTTTATGAATGGGTAAAACTTTCGAAAACTTCCATGACACTGGAAAAATTGATCTCATAATGATAGTATTAAAGACATGAGTAAGACAGGGAAGTAATATTGGCAGTAGCAGTTTTATTATTCTGGGATGCAAACCATCAAGACCAACAGCATTAGATCCGATGGACATTACTGCAGAAAACACTTCAATTTCAGTAGCCGAAGTAAAGGAAAACCCATCAAAAATGGTATTGTCACTTAGAATATTAAAATTAGAACCTCCATTGGGAATCCCACTATCGGACGTAAAAACACGATTTAAGTCATTCGCATCAGCTTCTATAATGTTATTTTTTGACTTACCAACCCCAATTTCCGAAAGATTCCGCCACAATTGTTTTTTAGGCAAAGAAGTGTTAAATTTAGAATTATGATATTGAAGCTTTGACCGAGTTATTTCTATATTTACCGAATTACGTAGGATCCTAAAATTCTCCCAACATTGAGGAGTACGGAAACGCTTCCATCTACGATACGCGATATCACGCCGTAAAATGAGTTCTCTAATTCTATAAGTAAACCAAGGACATTGAGGGTTAAGTATACGTCGTCTTTTTAATGGTACATATTTATCATGAAGATACGATATTAAGCTCGTTAGATGCAGGAGTTGGTCATCAACAGATGCCAATGAGAAAACCAAATTCCAGTTCATGCCCTCCGCTTCATCGAGCAAACTCTGACAGCTGACGTTATTGAAGTCGCGATACATGAATATTTGTTCAGCATCAGCCTGCGGGCGTAAATCGTAAATCCCTAAAATCAGATCATGCTTGGAAAAACAAGGCATTGAAATCTGATTAAAGAAGAGTACGTGATCAGAATTGGCTACAAGTAGCAGGTCCAATAGAGTAGCGGAAGTTGACGTAAAATGTGTTGGGATGGAGTTAAATACAGATAGACAATATGTATTCAACATATCGTTAAAGGTACGGGTATTAGAGTTAATTTGCAACAGATCAATGTTAAAGTCACCAGTAATGAATATGTGGGCATAATTGTGGCTCAAATCGGACAATATGGTGTCTAAAGAACTGATATCAGTGACATTAGGCGGTTTATAAACATTACCCACGAGACATTTCTCGGAATTAACGACAACTTCAACAAAAATGTATTCTACTGAAGTATCTAAAGATTTTGCAACAACACGCGCCTGTAATGAAGACTTAACAAAGATCGCGACACCCCCGCCAATACGTCCAATACGATCATTACGAAAAATACTATATTTATGAAGGCTTACGAACTCGGAGCCAATGTTAGGCTTTAACCATGTTTCTGAAATGCATATTACATCGAGAAGCGAGCCGTTGAAGATATCACGAAATTCATCGATTTTGGGATAAATACTCTGAGCATTTATGTGGC
Source organism: Dioctria rufipes (assembly GCA_963924295.1). Classification (NCBI taxonomy): domain Eukaryota; kingdom Metazoa; phylum Arthropoda; class Insecta; order Diptera; family Asilidae; genus Dioctria; species Dioctria rufipes. The sequence continues at coordinate 287,821,885 of OZ002740.1, forward strand.
AAAACCTTAATCCCTGCGCTTGCTTGCACATAATATCCAATAAAATTCTGGAATTGTTCAGCCCACTAGACATCTGAGAGGTGGAATCATTCATTTAGGAAAACAAACAAAGAGAAAGAAATAATATTAAGTACATTTAAATAGACAGCAGCAACCACAATCGCAAAGTAAAGATCTGTAATGTTAACAAAATTGGTTATGATATATAAAGATTGATCTACAGTAAATATAATATGGTTGAGAAAAAAAAGAAATTCAAAGGTAAAATTCAAATGCACATACAAGCAATACAATAAAAATAAAAATTTCATAATAGCAGCGACAATTAAAAACAAGCAGAATAAAGGATGAAATGCGTATGCGCTAATATAAACGAGAGACGTCATAAATTATTGATGATTATCCATCGCTGCAAGCTGATTAAGCGCCGTGGTGCTTGATACCGGTGAAGCAGAGTCATTGACTGAGATGCGGACGTAAACAATGCCGTTGCGAGTAAATACAGCACTTAAATGTTTTGATTTTTGCAAACGCAAGGCATTACGATATATTTGATAATTTTTTGTTGTTAGACTTTCATGAAGAAAAATCCGTTTCGTAGAATTAATGCCAAGGTCATGAAGTGTCAAGCCCACACGAGTGCGTTTGTATTTAGCATGCATTGCCTTAAAAATATTAACCTTATCTGAAGCATTGTCGGCACCAAGAAAATTAAGAAATTTATACACTCAGAAGACTTCTTGCTTTTAAACACACTATATATGGAATTAAAGGTTGATTGCAGTGAAAATAATGAGGTATACCTAAAGTGTAAAAACTAGGAAACTGTAGGAAATAAAAATATACTCATTACTTTTTAGATATAAGTAAATGGCTTTAGCGACATTTTAAACGTACACAACTAAAATTTCAATGGATACTGACTATCTTCTACAAAGTGAGGCCAATGCAGATCAAACTATTGTCGATGAACAGGTGAGTTAACTTTCATAATATTGTAGGTATATAAGTCTCTCTTATTATTATTTTAGCTAACTGAATGATTAAACATCTTAGAAATGTCTATAATTTTCTTACATGAAGGCAATCATGACATTACAGAATTTCTTAAAATACCAAAAACTCCAACCAGAAGAGGAACACACCAGACAGAAAAACGAAGCTTTGTTATTTCATCAACACCATTTCAGAGGTCTGAAGAACTAAAGTGAAAAAAAAAACTGAAGCTGAACTTTAAAAGAAAAAAGAAAGGGAGAGAGCCCTAATATCAAAGGCGACAATCTCCACTTTTTGACGAAATCGAGTTAGATGAATGATATTTTTCGGGCTTTCGCGATCTATCTACATAAATATATGGTTTACGAGTATGGAAAGCGACTTAATCCCATTACAAAACTGCATTAAAATATCACCTGAGAATCAAATCCGGCAATCTCCATTACGCGCTTGGAATCAGAGTCGGCAATATCCGTTATGGCCAATCAGATGGCTCGCAGCGATCACGTGACGTGTGACGCACTGAATATTGTTTCAGGTAATGAGGAATTTATTATTATTTAGTCCGTTTTCTTTGCATCTAGTGTGCGGTTTGTTAAGATTATTGGCGATATTGCTGAGGTTTTTTATTTAAAAAGTAAAATGGAAAGTGCTACAACACCTGTTAAGAACAATGAAGCTCGTAAAAGACTTCGAAACCCCTCTACTTGGAAGCAAAACATACGTAAAAAGACAAGGTATGTTAGATTAGAATGTTTATTTCTTGTTTGTTTACTTTGGTGCTTATTTTTGATATACAGTAAGAAGCAAAATTTAATTAAAACCAATGCTGTAGTTTGAACAGTATAATTATAAACGGACCCCCTTTAATTTTGTTATTTTTGTGATTAGGAAAAAATTGTAAATGCAAAAATTAAAGGACATAATGTGAATCTTTTTGCAGCATAGCATTTGTCTATAAAGGGTGTCCCACAAATGCGTGATATAAGAAAAATATATTTTTTTTAAATGGAACACCCTGTTTATTATTACATTTTTAAAATCTGCTTCATAAGTAAAGAGCAAATGCATTTTTTCATTTTTCAAGAAGATAGGGATAATTTGATAACATTATCTTACGATTGCCAGAAGAATCTTATACTCCCTAAGGTCCCAGATCAAACTGCTTACTGCTCAAGGCAACTGTATCTGTACAATTTCACTATTGTTCAGAGGACATCTAAATCTAAACTTACCAAGCAAAATGTTTTTTCCTATTATTGGCCAGAGAACGAATTTGGGAAAGGTTCCAATGAAGTTGCTTCCGCTATATTTCACAGGCTAACTAAAATCGAGTTTGATCCTACCGTAACTCTAGTCAGGCTGGTGGCAGATGGTTGCAGTGGGCAAAACAAGAATACGACACTCATTGGAATGTGCTGCAAATGGCTTTCGGAGAAAGCGCCAGAACAAATTCAGAATATTGAAGTGATTTTTCCAGTAGTTTGCCATTCATTTCTTCATGCTGATAGGGTTTTCGGTAATATTGAAAAGGGAATCAAAAAGTTAGAGGTTATAACGCAGCCAGAAATCTATATAGAGCTATTTTCCAAAAATGGGACGGTTATCCAGTTGGGACAAAATTGCAACGTATTTAATTGGAAAGAAACAATCTCAGATGTATTGAAACCCACAGGAACATGACATTTTTTTTTCAGGAATACAAAACTGTTTTTGTTAAAGAAATTTAAAACTGGAAATGTTTTGATTAGAGGTGAATTATATTACAAAAATGATTTAAAAACCTTTAAAAGTATCTTAAGGAAGGAAAAAAGTCTTCACATGATCGACCCTGCTATTATAAAAGGTGGTTTCCAACAAGTCAATACGCTGAAGCTTAAATATGTTGACAAACTTCTAACAAAACACTTTGGGGCTACTTGGAGATCCCTGGAAGAGCTCAGTTTTATGCAACTATTCTCTCTAATAGGATTCTTGAGCAAGAGCAACCAGGTCAGGAAGAAGAAAACACATTGACAAACGTGCAAGAAACGGCAGAAAAAACCTTCGAATTTTTTTAAGAAATGCCATCTCTACTTGTATAATGTGTATTATTATGTTCAATCAAATATTTTTGATTATACGTTTTCTTGAATTAATTTGAATATTGTATTTTTTTTGTCCGTAAATCCATTCCAAAATACTTGATAATCATTTTACAACTCAGGTTAGTGCAACCTTTGGTATCAAATCCGGCAAAATCCAACTGTTAGTATCAAACACGGCATTCTCCATTTATTTTTGTTCATTTTTTCAAAAAAGATAAAAAATTTAGGTATATTGACCTTAAAATCAGATGTAGTTTAGCGTTTTCTTTAATTAGAAACTATGCTCGCTTTGAAATAAGCAATAATAAGAGTGTAGCAGTTTTATGCGCATTAACAAAAAGTGAAAATGGTGGAGATTGCCGGCTTTGATACTAGGGCTCTCAGATATGAAAAAAAAAAGTAAAAGGACGAAAGAGAGAAAAATAAAAAGATGGAGAAACAATTGATTAAGAAAAAGAAAGAGGAGGAAAAAATTAAGAAAAAGCATCATCAACATGACAATATCCCAGTAAAAAAGAAGGCACAAGGAAAAAAAACAACAGCAGACAAGGTTCAAGTTATTGGTGCATCTTTGGGAAATGGTCCAGCCGCAAAAATCAGACGAATCTGTCCTCAAATGGAATTGAAAGAACTCGGTATCCACGATATTCCGAAGAAAAGACCCGTGCGGAATCTATTTTCGAAAGGTGTCGTCTTACAAAATAAATAAATAGGATAAACTTGTATTTTTTACAAGTTCTTTTTTTTTTTGTCACGCAAAAAAGTCTCTGTCACAGTAAAATATTTTCAACTAGATCTGTATTAAAACTCAACTAGAGTGAATCTCCTAGATAGTCTAGTGAAAAATCTAGTTGAAACCATTTAAGCAGAAGTCCAGTTGACTTTTTTATTGGATTTCTAGTGAATATGTAACAGATTTCTGGACATGAAAATTTTATATCCAGTATTATTTTATGAACTGGGTTTCAAGTAAATTTAAATGGTATTTCCCTTTTGTCAACTAGATTAACTATTAAATTTCAAAATGTTTTTCTAGTTAATTTAAGAAGATTTCTAGTTTAACCAGCCGACCGAATCAGTTAGATATATCGTCTAAGTTGACAGTCAATTTAAGCCGAATTCAGTTTAATTAAAGAGGAATCTAGTTTTCACAATCAGAACAGATTTCTAGTGAAATTAAAAATTTTCATTTAATTTCACTAGAAATCTGCTGCGGTTGCGAAAACTACATTCCTGTTTATCCTCGCCAATTTTCGTTTCCAACATCCTGCACCCTGTATAATATTCTTGTAAACATGTTCTTATCAGGAAATGATTTTTATTATTTAAGGGGAAATAATAAGCCAAAACTGGATAATTTAAATATACACTTATTTATTGATTTTAATAATAAGACAAATACAAATACATATGTATGTAGTGTATTTGTAAAAGTGGACTAAAAAATTAAAAAAAAAAAAAACAATAGTTCCATTTAAAAACAAATTATAGGTATATCCATAAACACATTCATTTCAATCAATCAACGGCAAGACTTTTGCGAAATAGGGACACTACCCCTAATGGGTTTACTTTTTTGCTTTTATAGATAAAAGTGTAAAAAAATTTAAAAAAATTCGTCAAATGTGTACTGTACTTAAAATTGAATACATAGTGAGCCTTATACAATATATCGAAGGCTGGCGTACATCTTGTCCTCTCTATAAAAACATCCTCTAAAGCAACATAAAATACTCCCGTTTCCAAAGGTCGCTCAGATCTACAGATGATTATGGGTTGAGACTCACTTTTTTTTTTTTATAATGGTATTGATGTCATCTTCAAGCTGAAAATACGAAGAGTACAAAACAGTGGTCAATTAGTTGTTGAATTCCAAAATTATTTTCAAACTTACATTGATCCACTGTATTAGTGGCATTAAAAATGTTTTGAAGTTTTTTTTCTTCCCAATCCTCCATATCTGTGGAAATTTGGCAATATGTCCGTTTTATTTGGCGGTTGGATAGTTTTCTTAAGACAGTTGCGAGCATCCTTAAATTATCTATGAAAGTGTTTGAAAAAAAAAAAGATAAAATATTTTATTAGAATTAATATATAATATATACAGGGTGTTATGAGTTAATAATAATAAAATAATATATGTCGTAGACACTCGATGCAACTTAGCACTTCATGAAGAGTCTAGACTCTAGACAATTCATGAAATGTAGGCAGATAGTGAAACAGTTTGGGCTTAACCACTTTTACATTAAGTGTCTGAAATTTTTAGTCACTTCATGAAGTGGTTACAAGCCTTTGGGCCGATAGTGTAATGCCAGCCGATATAACCGAGTACTATAGGAGATGAAATCTTACTATCCTTCAAAAATTCTCGATAAGTAGCACTTTGAAGGATTTCACTAGCGAGCAACAGGTTACGTCCACCATAAATTTTTATTATTTTTCAGAACTGTGCGCAGGTAGGAAAAATGCGTTTGCAAGGTTTTATGAGGCTCACAATGCTTCTTAATGTAGCGGCAATTTTCATTCATTTTCTTCTCTTTTCCCTTCTTTAAATCCTTTATTAAGAAAATTTGTGTATTTAAAGGGGAGCAACTGATTACTGACACCAGTCGTTTTTCGTGTTTCGTTGTGTTGAAATTAATCTAAAAGTGAAAAAATTAATAAAGTGTTGTAATTACACTAAAAACAGTTAAAATGGGCCGCATGAAAAAATTAAGCTTTGAGGAACAGGGCATAATTAAAGCCTTAAAGTCAGAAGGGTATTCTGCACGGGCAATTGGGAGAAAAATAGGTCGCAGTCATGATGTAGTGTGCCGATTTCTAAGAAATCCTGATAACTACGGCAAAAATTACAAGGGCGGTGTTAAAACAGCAACAACTGAGAGGGAGCAGCGAAGACTCTTGCGACTCGCCTCCAATTCGTCGAAAACTGCACGTGAAATCGGTGCAGAAGCAGGCACTTCGGCAAGTGTGTGGACTCTAAGACGAATAATAAAGCAGTCTCCCAATTTAAAACGACTAAAATTAAGGAAAAAACCTGAGTTAACTGCGTCTCATAAGGATAATCGCAAAAAATTTGCAGTTGATCATATTGGATGGGGAGGGCGGTGGAAGAACGTTATTTTTTCGGATGAAAAAAGGTTCTGTATTGACGGACCCGATGGATACGCCTTTTATTTCCATGACGTAAGGAAGGAAAAACGATATTTAACGAGGCACCACAGCCGAGAGGGTGGTATTATGGTCTGGGGAGCAATAACTTATAATGGACCCGTTCAACTCAGGATGTTGAGTGGAAGACAAACTGCCGCAACTTACATTTCCTTACTGCAAAGTGCTGCTGCCGATATGGACGAAGTTATGGATACAACGAATTGGATATTCCAACAAGATAACGCAGCTATTCATACCGCGCGACAGGTTTCCGAGTGGTTTTCAGCAGAAAGTATAAGCGTTTTACCATGGCCTGCCCGATCCCCAGATCTTAATATTATCGAGAACCTCTGGGGATGGCTTACTCGGAAGGTTTACGAAAATGGCCGACAATTTGAAAATTTAACACACTTGGAGAACACCATAAAAGCAGTTTGGACTCAGATTCCAATTAGTCTGATTAGGAGTCTCTATAATTCAATTACCGATAGATTATTGGAGGTAATTACTCAAAACGGGGGGACACACTAAATATTAATTTTGCTAAAAATATTAAATAATTTAAATAAAATATTATAAAAAGTAAAATGTACGCCTTTTTATTCATCCGTATTCCTTAAAATCTATGGCAACTTATATGTCAGTAATCAGTTGCTCGCCTTAAAATACACAAATTTTCATAATAAAGGATTTAAAGAAAGAAAAATAGAAGAAAATTAATGAGAATTGCCGCTACATTAAGAAGCATTGTGAGTCTCGTAAAACCTTGCAAACGAATTTTTCCTACCTGCCCACAGTTCTGAAAAATAATAAAAATTTATGGTGGACGTAACCTGTTGCTCGCTAGCTGTAAAAACCTATGAACTTGTTTATAAAAATTTTTATCCTCTGACGAAAAATTACTTAAATGATCTAATGAGCACATTTTTAAAACAGGCGAAAAGCGAACATAAAATCAACTTCTAAGCATATTCGCATATTAAAGCGAACAATTGTAATTTAATTTAGTGTCTAAACATACAGAATAACGCACTTAACAGAGTTAAGATCTAACCAAAATTCCGACTTCGACGTCCGACTTTGACGGCAGTCGAAATCGTAGTTCTGATTGGGCCTTTACAGCCTTTACAGGCCTTTACACTTTACTTACCTGACAATCTCACTATAAATTATAAAAAGTATTTAAAAAATACTTGAACCACTTTAACACTTCCGTCGACTTTCACTTCACAATACTAAATGAGCACAACTCAGTCCGCGTGTATAATAAAGAATGAGGACTCAATTGAATTTCTCTTTAATTTTCAATAGAATTCGGTAGATTTGACTGGATAATCAGTACGAACAAGACAGCCCAAGTACAAATCAGTTCACTTTAATAGATTTTCATTTGAGTGAACTAGATATGAAATAATTAACTGGAAACACATTTGAAAAAAAAAACTGAATTTCTCGAATTCTGAAAAAACTAGAAATAAAAATAAGAAAGCATTTATTTATGTCCGGAATCCTAGTTGAATTTTAATTTTAAATAGAAATCCAGTTAGATATAATAACTAAACATGCACGCAGTTAAATTCAACTAGAAAATTTTTTAATATGTGAAGACTAAGTATTTAATACATTCGACAAAATAAAATAGGAAACTGTTTTTTTTTAAAAATTCGTTGCTTTAATTAGTGGCCCATAATAGGAAGAGTGATGGCTCGCAACTGGAAAAATGGAGGCCCGCAACCGAATGATGGTACTTTTCTAAATGTTTTTAAAATTTCTGCATATAATATCTATTTTAGAAAATATAAATAAATTTTAAATAGTTATAAGGATATAATGTAAAAATAATAAAATCAATAAGCTTTTCTGTTACTAGTGAAGTTGAGGTTTTGCGATCATACTAAGTCAAAGCTTTCCTTAAGGCGGCCCGTTAATGGGTACTTTACCATATATGTATATTATTTGTTTATAATATTTACACCTAAATTTATGACCGTGAAGTAAATGATTAAAGTCCACATAGAAACGTTTACAGACGTCCTTTTTATTAGCTAGCTTACCATTGAGAATGAAAATTCAAAATTGCTGGACTAATTGAATCCGTCTTCTAACCAATTGGCGAATTTATTTGCTTCAAAACTATCTTTTCTACTTTCGTAAGAGGAAACAAATTTATTGAATCTATTCATTGCTTTACAGTAAGGAAAGGTTTCTACCTATGTCGATCATCATTTGATTTTTTTTTTATTATTTAAGTTCACATACTTTGTCAATGTGTAGTTATTAGGTGTTATATCATCATTTTGTACACTTGGGTTTTATTTAATCCTAACTCTATCTATGTCTCGATCTTTTTACGGCTAAGTAGGTCGCGCATTCTCATATTTCTCTCCAAATGCACCCAAAAGCTGGTCACGTCCTGAAAAAAATTTTAAACTTCTCCTTTTTTTAAATTTTTAGTGCAAATTAACTCAATAGAAAAATCAGTGTATCTTTTGTAACAATAATGGAAAATAAACTCGTGGTCCTGAGATTTGTAATTTTCACTTTCTGTCCAAGTATGATCGCAGTTTTGATATTGGACGCCTTTTCCGGTGCGTTATTACCACCCAAGAAAAATGTAACACATTCCTCAAATTATTCTTAAAACCTGAATTTTTTAAAATATGATTGCCATATTATTTCTCTGACATCAAATTAAATTATTTGGTGATGCAAATATTCAGATTATCTTCAAATGTGCACCTGCCAATGTACTCTTCTTTAAAAAACAAACTTATGTCATCGCACAAAAAACTCTAGGGGTTAAATGTTAATGAGTGAAATACTAGAACAACAGAATTATCAATCAGCTGAAAACATTTTCGTTAATTTGTTCTTCTTAGAACCAGCGGATAGACGTAAATCAAGACACTGAGATTTTCTCACCGTGGCCGCTTCAATAAGACTCCGGTGTTAAGGTTGCAAATGACTTTTCTTGAGGAGGACACTTGGTATCGCGTCTAGACGTTTTATATGTATCATCTTGCGGAGTGTTTCCTTTGGTGAATTTATTGTTCTTGCAGCTACCGGCTACATTCGTTTCCAGCTGAGTTTCGTGCCGTTTGCAGGCTAGCGATCGAACAGATCCCCAGCCTTGTATGCAAAACTCAATTAACATATTTTATAGAACAGTGGGCTGACGTACGCGAAAAGAAATCCCCCATGCTACTGATAAAGTCTCCAATGGATTTTAATGATGTTTCTTCTAGTCGAGTTGTCCCTCACTACAAGTACTCAAGTACTTTATCAGATAAGTGAATCCCAGCACTTCAAGTGTAGTGTAGTACGCGGCATATACAACGGGGAGAGCTAATATTTAGGCATCAGGTCGATCAAGTTTTCTGATATCTGGGACAACATGACACATTCGCCTGTTCCATGTCACTTTACTTTGTTTAATGGGAAAATACGACTGTACATTGACGCATACTCTTTAAAGTGGACAAGGTTATTTCAAGTTGAAGGTCGTCCTCCTGACGACAATAAGCGTCGAATGCAATGAGAAGATTCCTTTGGAAAGATAAAAAGTTAAACTTTTTTAAAATATGCAAGTGGAGTCTAATTAAAGTTCTTTGTTTTTGCAAGAAAACTATAGGTTTTGACGATTTACAAGAACTCCAATTATGTAGATTCTTACAGTTTGCATTTTTTTGTGTGTTGTTTGATTTTTTTTTTTTTTTTTATTTATATACTGCATATATGTACATATATCTACATGCATACATTTTTGTGTAATATACATTTCACAAGCCATCTTTTACTTGAAAATATTTTACCTGATCACGTTGATATTTATTTACGGCCTGATCTAATCGAAATCTTACTCGTTGTAAGTGCTTCACCTCTTGATATTATGTGTGCTGCATAAAGTACAATTAACCTACCCTACTTCACCCGCTCATTAATAGCATTAAAAACTTAAAAATCTTACAAAGACTCGAAAATCCAATAAAAGTTGGTTCCATATGATATTTTTCGAAGCTATTACTGCTTAAAAAGTAGAAGACAGAATATTCTTCTAATGGATGAATTTGAACTATTCTCCTTGGGATAGAAAATGAAAACGAAAAATAGTTAAAAAAAAAAGGCTAAATAAAAGGATGATGCCAATAAATGTATGAATTCTGGTACCCGCTTCATTATAAATAAGTAATTAATCATTGGAATGGTATTAACATTTGGAACAAGAATCCCGATGGCGCTTATCTTGATTTCTTGTCCGATCGGAGTAATAGCACTTTTATGTCGCATATTACAATTGCTAATTAGTATTCGTTACTTGTTGTTTCTGCCAGTCATACAAAAACTATTCGAAAATTGACTTATATCCAAGTATTGCAGTACTTTTAAGTCTGTTTATAATCAAGTCGTTGTCAAACTCCCATGACCTCAATTAAGCTGGCCACTGCTCTTCGGAATCTTTTCTAAATTTTCTGTGACACTAGAACCAGAATTATTTTTTCACAAGCTTACTCTTAATTTTTCGCATTCAATTTTTCCTTGTTTACACTTAACAGTTTCAACAGGTGACAAATTATAATAAACTAACTCACTACAGCTTAATTTGAATGTAATGTGGATGAAATCATATGCAAAATCATGTGATAATTAGTAAACACACTCATTTATTGGCATTTTTATTGCATTGACAGCTCCATTTGTACACAAAAGAGGAGAGACTTATATCGAAATATGGAAAATAAAATAATTAAAAGGAAATATGAAAAAACAATATGGTCTGTAGGTGAGGAGGAAGTTGTAGTGAAATTGTGGTCTGAAAATATTAATAAATTAAGGGGTTTGATCAAAAATAGCCACATATTTCAAGAAATTCAAATGGCGATGAAGAACAAAGGCAGCTTCTTTACTACGGAAGAAATTAGGATTAAGATCCATAATTTAACCAGCAGATACAGGTAAGTTAATAGGAGTCTTGATTTAATACATCTTTTATCAAATATTAATCCCAATTTGCTTTTGTTCTTATGAAGGAAAAAGGAAACTTATGCTCAACAGGAAGTTCTCCGTCGGACTGGCCACTATATTATAAAATCCATGCCATACTGGGAAATTAGAGGCAAATAATATGAAGTCATTAGTAGAGGAGAGTATTGTGGAAGATACTAAATTAGAACCCATTTCCTATACAACCATGATATATTTATTTGCGTTTTATATTACTACAATAGATAGTAGCCTCAAAATTCTTTTTGGGCAGGATGGTTATTTCCATCAGTATGCGTCCTCATCGCTGTCAGCTTTTGAATCGTCTCCATTGTCAACGTATAATAATAATAATTTAGGGAAATATTTCCTACATTTTAGGGAATATTCCCTACGTTTTAAGGAAACATACCTACCTAAGCTTTGTGGCAACAATTGAGTAAATTTTTTACTGTGTATATAGAAGCTTTTCTCAATTTCATTTCTCACTGCATTAAATGGAAATGGTTTCATTATGATGTCAGGGAATCGAAAAGCAGAGTCCTCAATAATAACTATTCACTCCAGATATTTCTTTTGCCATTTGTTTTAGAATTAGGTTTCGGTATTGTGTTTTTAGGACTAATATTTCAAATATTTGCGAATCATTACAACGTCCAGGGATGCCAACTTTAATCTACAGAAACAGTATCTATATTATTTTCGATATTAATAAAAGCACCAAGTTGAACTAAATTCTCACCGGTAGTCAATTAAGGCCAGTAACACAGTAGAGTACCACCCTTTGTAATTGAAGTCGTCCACCGCGTCTTCCGCATGGGGTTTTATTTCAATATGGCAACCAACTGAAGAAAAAAAATGTAAGTGAGGAAATTGTAAACGAAACTTTTTCAGTGTCACTAATGCTCCCAGACATTGCGGAATCCTAATTGCTGAAAGCCATTTACATAGTCCTTTGTCACTTCTTCTTTCAGTGGATAGTAATTTAAAAAATCAGGCTGCAATATTTTTCACGCTTCGTGGCAGAAATCTCATATAATTTAACAAATACTTGACATTCCGATACCAAAACGAATTGAGATACTCCTATACTCTGCGTATGATCCTAATGCGTATAGAGCAATCGCAATTATTTTATCTTAAGGTGTTGCCTTTCGAAAATTGGTATCGCTATTTTCAATATTTTTCAATCTGCTGCATAAAATATTAAAACCCTGTCATGAAATTCTAAATTTTTCTCTAAAATACTCTTCATCCCGTGGTGTTGCCACTTCTTTCTCCTAGAAACAAGAATTAATTTATCGCGAAAAAGTATTCGCAATCGTTGCACTACGGAAATGTCGTAAGTAATGGATTCTAGAACAATCTTCTATATGTAATATATAGGAAGTTATGATTCTGGTAAAGGCTACTTCGTATATTATTTCACTTATCATATTCTAAAGGGACTTTTTCTATTTCGTATTCATACTTTTTAAAAAAAGATTGGCTAATGATTCTACTAACTATACAAGACAATCTCTCCTTATTTGGTGATATCAAAATACTTTTCATCGGACAATATGATAATGTTGATTAAGTAACTAAAATTCAATTAACTCATATATACAGTAGGTAGCCTTCGAATTAGAAACTTTCGTAAACAATTTTTATTTTTCCAATACCGAGAAGTTTTCTCAATTTCTTTAATTTTTAAGAAACATTTTTGTACACTAAGATATAGTTCTTGTACCCGATTACATAATATAAAACCTTTTTTTCGAAGATAGGAAGATAGGTAAAAATATCCTTCCTTATATCTGTTGTTTACAGTAATTTTATCGACTAAAAGCTGAAATAGATTACACTTTAGTACGCGGAATATCATCGTGGCAAATTGAACAGTAAAATTGTTCCGCCGCACTGTGACACAGATTGCAATACAAGCGCAATAGGATAGATACAGCGCTCTTATCTTGGTATTTTCATGAGAAATTTCCTACCCCAAATATAATTCTTTTGTTGGTACCACTGAAAGTGAGTAGCAAATTTAGGATTACAGATGACTACGCGGCAAAACTTTTCTGTTTTAGCCTTAAGTACTTGGTAGTATTCAAATGTTTCGTTGTTTGCATTAATTGAACGTGTTGATTTGTATTCAATGTGTTGTCTTAAACTAAACATTTAATTAAAAAAAAAAAACACAATTAATTAAAAAGGAGCGTTTTTACGCAGGTTTCCCGTTTAAGCCCAGTTTTTTGTATAATGGATCGCTAAAAAGACATAAGCAGGGAAAAAAGGAAGTGATTTCATCCGTACTTACCAGGTGCAAACTAAATCATATAGCCCATATAATGAAGGTTCCTTGTTCCACGTTCTCCAGAATATCAACACATGTTAAATAAAATATACCTCTAGGAGATGAATTATCGCCAAAACTGCAGAGGTCAAAGAAAAGTAACCCCAACAAGCGACCGAAAAATTATTTCAACAGCTTTATTACATCACGGAGCACCACAGAAAGCACTAAAAAAAAACTCTCATTAAACAAGGAGTAGAAATTTCGGATAGGACCTTACGTCGCCGCTTGTACGAAGCGAATTTAAAATGCAGGCATAAGGCGAAAAAACTAAAATTAACAAAAATTAAAAAGGCACGATTCCAGTTGGTGCAAACACATAAAAAATTCACAGTTAACGATTGAAAAAAGCTAAGTTTACCAATTCAGCCGAGCAACAAGTTTTCGTGCCTTTTAAAACAAGTTTTCATGCTTTTTTAAAGCAAGTTTTCGTGCCTTTTTAAAAATTTAAAAATTACAAAATTTAGTTAAACTTCAATGATGAATGCCGGCTAGAGACTGTAACGGAATAGAGTCTTTATGTCAGAAGGAGACCTTCAGAGAAATATGAGGAGAACTGTTTACTCAGCATATTCAAGCATACACCAACAGTCTTGATTTGGAGATGCATATCATGAAAGGGTCCGGGTCCTCTCTATTTTGTTACGGGAACAATGCGGCAAGATCAGTACAAAATATTTTAATCGAATACTATTTCACTGACCTCATATTGAAAATTTGAACGCCCAGGAACATCATATTCTTTTATGCAAGATGGCACTCCATGCCATACCGCAAAAGTATTTCGCTGAGCATGAAATTCCTTTACTTCCCTGGTGTGGAAACTAACCGGATTTAAGCCCGATTGAGAACTGCTCGGCTATGCTAAAGTCTAAAGTTTATAGCCTTTCAAATCTAACGATAGAAATATTGAATATGAAAATCGGAGATATCTGGAGAAATGACAAGGATATTGAATCCATGATTCAGTAATTCATTGAAAGTATGCCCGATCGTATAAAAGCAGTAGCTAATGTAAAGAGGGAATTACAAAATATTTATTATAAAGACGCATTTTGTACGTACATATTATAAACTTTAAATAAAATGCTTATACTGAAGTACTTATTTTTTAATGTAAAGTATTGAAATTTCACAAAGTTTATAATTTGATGGCCACCTACTGTATATACGAATATGACTGCCAAAGGTACGGATACACATTGCAACTTTTACTGCAGCGCAGTACAAAAAGCTGCGCTACTCGAGGGTTGAAATGTGTAAGCCCAAGAAGTTGCACCTGCAGCTCAATCTCAGAAGTTGCAATGTGAAAACATCTACAGAGAAGGTTGCAGGCGCAGTATAAAAATATTAGTTTGATTGAAACTTTTGCTGTGGTTGCGGGTGCAGTTTTTTAAAAGATTGGTTAAATTTGTGCGGTAAGTAACCAAATTTTAATTCCAAATTCTTCAAATTCGTATTGCTTTTTTTGATTATTATTTTACTTATAAAATAATAACTTATGTGAATAACTCCATAAATATTTCATTATAAAATCTCAAAGTTTTAGCTAACCGCTCAGTGGAAGATATAGGTTTCCTCATATATGTACCTTTTCGCTTTATGAGAGGAGTCAGTTGCCTTACAGTATCTTTAAAACCATCAAGTGATAGATTAGATTAGATTCGTAGAGGGGTGTGTAGGCGTCAGCCTCGCAATCACCGCGACCTAAAAGATCTATTGTGAGTCCCCGTTGAATTTATTCCCTTTCTAGGTTCAGACTGTTAATAAAGTCTAGGATCCTTCTGGGATTGAGGTTCCGTACGTAGTTAGGTGTAGGAAAAGCATGTTCGAGATGGAGTAGTC
The DNA here is from genome assembly GCA_963924295.1 of Dioctria rufipes. Classification (NCBI taxonomy): domain Eukaryota; kingdom Metazoa; phylum Arthropoda; class Insecta; order Diptera; family Asilidae; genus Dioctria; species Dioctria rufipes. The sequence goes on from OZ002740.1 coordinate 287,837,287, forward strand.
TCCGCCTGGTCAATGCTTCGCAGTTGCAGAGCAGGTGCTCCGAGGTTTCATGAGCATCCTGGCAAAAGCGGCAGGATGAAGTCTCAGCCAAGCCCATCTTGTTAAGGTGATACCTCAAGGGGCAATGGCCTGAGAAGAGTTCTGTAATTATTTTGAGCTCTGTTTTCTTGAGGAGTAATAGTTCTTTTGTTTTTCCTCCAGAGGTGTCGATAAACTTTTTAGCCTGACGAAGTCCTTGTAGCCTTTCCCAGTATAGGGATTTTTGTTTGTTCTCCCAGTTATTTAGGGCAGCTTTGAGGTAACACTTTGAGGTGCCACAAAATGGCTCCGGTCCGACAAAGGGAGTTTCCGCTCCTCTTTTGGCTAGGCCATCAGCAATTTCGTTGCCTTTATGGCCCTCATGTCCAGGTACCCACATGAGGAGAACTTTGTTTCCTCTTGATAAATCTTTTAGGGTTTGTAGACACTCCCAGACTATCCCTGACTTGATGGTGTAGGACTTGTAGCTTGACTGTCCGAGAGAATATTAATAGTTGAGCCATTTATGGCTCTTTTAATGCAGGTATTGGCGCATTCTTCTATGGCCAATACCTCGGCCTGGAATACGGTAGGGGTAGAGCCCAGGGCCTTTGATATATGGCATCTGGGGCCGTATACGCCCAGTCCGACTCCACTGTTCGTTTTTGAACCGTCTGTATACCACACCATCGATCCTTGTTGAAAGGACGGTTTAGTGGAACGCCATTGCTGTCGGTTTCCCAAAACCACATCGAATGGTCTTACAAAATCCACCTTGGGTGTGATTATATCAGATAAGTGATAAGTGCAAGGAATATTTATAAAAAATTTCATTTCTAATACTTAATTATTTCATTAAATTATTTACGTCTCCAATACACTCTTTGTTAGCTATCCATTTTTTCACCCAATTCATTTTCCCTTTCAGATTCTTATTGCGATTTTTTATCCTAATTAATGCCAAACAAGCGGCAACTTGCACTTCTGGATCATCGAAATACTTCAGAGTTTAACTGGAGACTATTGATAACAAAAGTGGTGACCAGCAAGACCTGTGGCATGTTTAAACACCTTTGCAACTTTTTTCGAAAAGAGTGCAGCTTCTGAGCTGCGCACAACAAAAACTGCAGGCTGCGCGCAACTTTATTCCACTATGTGTAAACACCACTACAACTTTTGCGACTGCATCCTTAAAAGCTAGGCAGTAAAAGTTTCAATGTGTAACCGTATCTTAAGGTTGTTACTTTGAATGTCTTCAGGCTTTGAGAATAGTATATACTTTCAAAACCAAACTTCACAAATTACACTTTTACATCTACAACAGCGTTTAAGTTTTGCACTTGATTGCTTCACCACATACGGCTCCCAGAGCATTTTTTACATAAATATTTATATTCTCCATTACTACTAATTTACTTTGCAGTTTACAATAGTAAGCAGATCCATATTAATTCGATACTGTTCCTCTAATAATTTTTATTCTAAAGTCATAGTAGTAACATTGAATTTCTATGGTAGGTGATCAGAGATAACCATACTGATGAGACCTCTCTGATCGCTGGGTCGAAAAGTTCAATCATTTTTTTGTACTTAAAATGCATGTTGTAAATTTATTGAAATTATTTTCAATAAATTTCAGTCTTTTAGACGAGAAATTTCCTTCATGTAATAGGATCTGTTTCAAACCAACATCACTATATTTTTAAATAAAAGTTATGGATATTTTCGGAACTCGAATATTTGTGACACAATCAAAATGCAATCGAATAAGAGTCCTAAATTGTCAATGCGGTTGAATATTTCTTCACTATGAAATCTTAAATAACTCTAGAGCTCAGAACAGATTTCGCAAAAAAAAAAAAAAACAGAAATTGTATTTATTTTGCACACCCATATAGCTTTTCAATTAGTTTTGAAAATAAGAGTAGAAAAAGAATGCTTGGCAGGATTGAAATTAAATCTAAAACGTCCACTTTAAATTTTGTTTCAATTCCAGCCTCACGAAAATCAGTTTACCTTTTTTCTGTTATTGTGTCAGACAAAAACGATATAAAATTGTTCGCTCTTGCACAAAATGATATCCCGACAGGTTGCAATTTATCCTTAGTCTAGGTCTCTTTTTTACTAAAGCATCACTGTTGCACTGGCTTAAAAGCGGCACTAACTCCTGGGAATGTACGCGAGATTATCACTTGTCAAAATGTCATTATTGCGTGTCAGACTATTGCAGAAATTAATTGTTGACGATAGGGACAGGTGATGAATAAGCTTTTGATTGTACGCAAAGGCGGAAAATTAATCCTATTTTCAGGTTCAAGGGTGTTTAAATCCTAATCACTGACTCATAGAACCTTTTATTACTGTCTGATAGATTGAGGTCTATGGCGCCTGGATAAGCAAATTTGTTTAATTTCACATAGATGTGTAAAGCCGTGATCCTTTTAAGGTTCTGCACGTTCTTCACCGCTTATTAAAACGAAATCTCAAAAGATTATTTTCGCTTGAGGTTTCTGTATTTCATTTAATGGGCTTAGGATAGGTTTTCTACCAAGATTCCGCGTAATACATAGTTGTGTAATGGACTTCGTGCAGTTTTCTGTTTTAGTCTCTTAATCGAAAGATGGAAGTGTTAATTATAGCAGCAATCCAAATTGTATTAAATAAAGTCTATTTAAAGGTAACGGATGTCATTGACTTCTTAATACATTATTGTTCTTGTAGTGCTGAGAATTCGATTTAAAAGGTATAATCATTCATTCGACAAAAATATTCATGGCGACAATTGGGTGGTAGGCTTTCATAACGATTTTCGAAACTCATCGATTTTTCTATAAATATTAAGCTCAATGTTTCAACTTTAAGGCCCAGCTTCACAATATTGATGTGAACAATTTGACTATTTTGAATCGCCCTAATTTAGATGTTACTTCCCTAGTTTTTATCGAGTATACATATGTACATAGGGTAAGTCCGGGTGAGATGACCATACGGGTGAGATTGCCAACGTCGATAAATCTGTTACTTGCATATTGTGTCAGGAGCAGCCGATTTTTAGAGCAGTAAGGAAAGACACACTTACTTTCTTTAAACAAGTGAGTTTTCTTGTCAAAATAGAAATTTTACGTTGCCACAGATTCGTAGTGTTCAATGCTTGCCACTACAGTTTTTCTGTAAATTACGTTTAATTTAGTGTTTTACATTAGCTGAGTTAAGAATAGATGGAAATTCATAAATAGCCTCAAATTCATCGCTTTGCTATCCTTTTGATTGCTTATACTCTGGTGGCCATCTTTCCCGAATAATTGGGAGAGATGATCAAGATATTTACGGTACAGATGAGCAATTTTCAATTATGTAATTTTTTCTTTTATTAAAAATGCCGACCCACTATAAGCGTAAAGCAACATCATGTAGGGGCTCATGGACTAAAGAGGATTAAAGTATGGCTCTGTTGGTTGTCCGAAATGCCTCTTCGATTAATGCTGCAGCTAGGAAATGTGGAATCCCTAGAAAAACCTTAGAAAGAAGATATAAGATAAATGATTCTTCTAAAGGACGAATTGGTCCTGATTCTGCTTTGGAGAACAAAACGAATTAACTCTGGCAAAGAATGCAAAGCTCCGCATTTCCTATGAGTATTAATGATGTGCGTACAGTAGCATTTTTTTTCGTAGAACAACTCAAAACACCGAAAAGATCCAATAAAGAAAAGGAGAGAGCGGGATACGACTGGTTTAACTCATTTCTACGCCGACATACGGATCTATCCCTCAGAAAAGCAGAAGATGTCTCCATTGCATGAATTCAAGGAATGAATAGAGTAGAGGTTGAAAACTATTTCCAACTTCTTCAGAAAACTCTTGAAGGCAATAATTTGGTGAACAAACCAGGCTCTATTTATAATACCGATGAGACTGGCCTACAACTGAACAATAAAACGGGTGGTGTAGTTGCTGAAAAAGGTTCCAAAAATGTATCCATGACTACGTGCTCAAAAAAAGGAGAAACAATACCGCAGCTGATGCAATGCAGAAGGCACATTTCTCCCACCAGCTTGCATTTTCAAGGGGAAATATAAAAGGGAAGAATACCAAGATAGTGTTCCATCCGGATCCGTTATTTTTATGTCTCCAAAGTCGGCTTATATCAACACAACAATTTTTATGGTTGAGAGATCATTTTATTCCTAGACAGCCTACGGGTAAGGTGCTATTGATCTTGAATGGATATGCTTCGCACTCTAGCTCTGTGGAATTACTTGAGAAATGGCTCGGGATAGTGATGTTGTCTTGCTGTGTCTTCCTAGCCACACGACTCACGACCTACAACCACTCGATAGACCAGTGTTCAAATCATTGAAGTCATATTTCTATAATGCTTGTCAACAGTGGGCTCGTGCTAACGCTGGAAGAAAGTTTACGCGACTTCAAATCGGTAAAATGCTCACGCAAAGTTGGGGGAAATCATGCACGATATCTAATGCTCTATCAGGATTTAAAGCAACTTAAATTTTCCGGTTTAACCCTAATGCAATTCCCGACCATACGTTTTTAGTTTCAGATGCAATTGTGGAAAGCTCATAAACTTCAAAACCAAATAACCAGGCTTCTTTCGAGAGTCAACCTATTACGAGTGCTATGGTAGTTCAAAAATCAAATTTCCCTTCATCACTGATATTAGAATCTGCAAAACTCATAAATAATGTTGATTTTGGGGATGTGTCATCACACCCAAGTACTTCTAAAGCAAATGTCAATCCAGGAAATCTCCTATAACAGATTTCTTCGATTCCTACACTCCTTGAAAAAATTAAAAGGAGTTCAAAGAAACTTGGAATTGTTTTAAAATCATCCGAGAACATTAACGAATTGCGAGAAAGGACCCTTAAAAAAAACAAAAAACACATTAGCCAAAAAGCAAGTCTAAAAGGAAAAGCTACTAAAAAATCATGCAAGAAGGCAAAGAAAGTCAGTTCGACCTCGGAGTCGGAGATTGACGTGGTCCTGGAAAGCGACGACAAAGAAAACGATTTTGATGAGAATGAATGTGTTATCTGTCTGGAAAGTTATTTTGCGACGAAACGAAAAGAAGATTGGATACGTGTTTGTGTTGACTTCCAGAGCAGTGCACGAATTTTCCTAATATTTGTATGCAATGTAATACTTCTGAATAAGTAGCTCCTTTCTGAATGTTATACCTACTATACTTTCTCAATTATTTTTTTTTACCAGAATAAAAGTTTTTTTATGTTTAAATAAAAATTTAAATATAAACAAAAGGAGTTTTATGCAGCCATTTGCCCATAATATATATTAAAAAATGTATTCTAAAAAAAAAATTCAGTGGCCATCTCTCCCGCAGTGTCAAAATATGTACTGGAAATCTCACCCTGGCATTACGGGACTGATGGCCAATTTGCATCTATCTGTACAGCCTCGTCGGAAATCAATGGATTACTATTTACTTCACAGCTCCCTTTATATGGCTATCGAATGCCCCAAAATGGCGGATTACTATTTACATCACAGCTCCCTTGATATGGCTATCAAACGGCCCAAAATGGCGGACTACAGCTCCCTTGATATGGCTAACAAGTAAAAAGGCCTTACGAGTAGAATACGATGAGCTATTTGACGTCAGTATTACGGATGTCTCAAGATGACGGATTACTTTTTAATTCACAAATCCCCTAATATGAGTATCAAATAAAATAGCTTTAGGAGTAGAATACGGTGAACTATGTGACGCCATTCTTAATCCAATATGGCGGATAAGCTTTTCTTTCACAGCACCCTTGATACGGGTATCAAATAAGAGTAGAGCTGAATTGTAGTTTTGGTGTATAGATGGCGTTCAAAACAACATATAATGCTACCAATAGTGTTATCATGTGCATCTACTGTACTCCATATAACAGCAGACTAAGTACACTCGACGACCTTCGATTTACACAACTCGACTCCACAATAATCACTGGAAAGAAGCCATGTAATATTGACGTTTTTGCAGAAATGGATCGTATGCGACAATATCGATTGAACTAAGTGTACGGAACTAAAGCCTAAAATATTAAAAATAAATTTCTATAAAAAACAAAACATTTTAAGAAAAGCTTAAGCTACCCCTTCTTCCTTTCCTGCCAAGTCTGTACTACGGCATCATAGGGTATCCCCTGAGCTTTGGCATCATCATAACAAAAAAAAAAAAAAAGCAAAAAAACTTAAAAAAATTAGCTTTATTCTAAACTCGCGCTATGATGCCCAGAATACAGGATTAAGTATTGCCAACACATCACATTTTTCGCACATTAGTCTATGATTTTGTAATTAAAACACGCAAAAGTTTTAGCTTTTGTCAAAATTGTGTTTGAGGAAATATTTTAAGCATTTTGATTTGAATGTTAAATAACTCTGGTATATATATGGTGTGCAGTTTGTCGGGATAAAGATAGATTTAATATTAGTTTTCGATAAACACGATTTTACGGGGCATAATGACCACCTTTTTACGGAGCATAATCACGAGTTTTTTGCGGGGAATAATGACGAGCTTTTTACGGGGCATAATTATTTTCCGATTTTTACATTCTGGTAGGCTCAATAAAAAGTGGATTCAGAAGACATAATTGTACATTTGAAGAAAATTCTCTGTCAAGAAAAATGAATGCAACAATTAATGCGTTTAGTATTTCCCCAACTGTGAATTTTTCGGTTTTTCAGACGTTGGTTGCTCAAATATCGAGAAATCGTTAATTTATCAAAACAATATTTTTTCAAGTTCTATGAATACAAGAGAAATTTTGGAATGTCAACCTACTTATCCTAAAACTTCCGAAATCTAGGAATTATTTTAAGAGGGAATACCAGTGAAAATTGAAAATTGACCTTCGGCTTGCACCCGATATCTTGAGAACAGGTGTGTCTTATTATTCCAAATAAATTTTAATGTTCCGATAAAGGTCCAATCCGTGAGATAAGTATAGCAAATTTCTAAAAATTAATCAAGAAATTATTATATCTGAAATTTGTAAAATTGTTAAAAACTGTTATCTCTTGCACCACTTTCCAGCTAAGTGAAAGTCATTTATGACCCGATTTTGATATAAATCCAAAGATGTTCCATAAAAGGATGAGATAAGTCTTTTTTACTTTTTCTTTTTTGAATCTTTTGGGCTAATACTTAACCTAAACAAAATATGATAAAATGAACACTTTTCGATCAAATTTTTAACAGCATTCCAATGTAAATTAAAAGTTACACACTATCTAAAATTAAACATTGTAATATTATTCCTGTGTATTTAGAAAACGCTGCTTCTGAAAGCGGAAATTCGAATCAAGGTGCGAAATTTCATTGGGAAAGATTCCGCCTTATTGATTTAGAGTTTTTTTTTTTTTTTGCAAAACCTTCTTAAATTAACTGAACATTGCAGAGCATTGGGTTGCTCAATAAGTAATTTAATTCCCATAAAAGAAAAACATCACGGTTTTATTTCTACAACTTATTTTAAATGCAATATGTGCAACGTCAGCCTTTCGATATTAACATCAAATGATACGAGTAATGATAATATCAACCTTAACGCCGCCGTAGGGACAATTGCAGGTTCTGATAGTCAAAATAGTAAAACATAGTAAAAGATAGTAAAATTTATAATTATAACGTGTAGATTTTTTTTATATTAACACCATAAATGGATTGCCCAAATTACTTCATTTTTTAAATTGTATATACTATTTTTATGAAAACACCGTGTACAAAATTTCAGCTCTCGACCTTGACGCTTTCTCGGGTAGTGCCTAAATATATAGTGAAAAACAAAATTTTTGTATGGCCACAATGCAAACGGAATGACAAATCTAGTATACCCTATTATATTTCATTTAGGCAATAAAAAAATTCAAAATTACAACTAAAACTGAGATGTGCAACAACAAGGCAGTAAAGAATGAATATGTATTCAGATTGGATGCAGCCCACTCCCACGAAATATTCAGATCACATCCGTATGAATACAGAGCTCATCGCGCAAACGCACACTCATTTTTATTTATTTCTCTTTCCGATATATTCCTAATTTAGCAACGTCAGCCTCCTCGATAACTGACTGTGACTGGCTCTGCTGACTGCGGCTGTGGCTGAATCTGATCCTACCACGATATATGTTGTGTGCGTGGGCCATTGCTGCTGGATGGCTGTGTGAGTGCTAAACAGAAAGAAAATTCTTCCAATTCTCCATCTTTATATATGTAGTCTGCGCTAGTAGTGTCTGTGTTACCTGAGCAAAGGATATAGAGCTTAAAAGCACAAAGCACAGATAAGCTTTTTTCTCATGCTCAAACCATTATAGTAGTGGATAGGATAAAAATTTGATTTTTCTGTTCACTGGTATTCCCCCTTAACCCTTGTGTCAACACTTACATCACCGGTGAGTTTTCACATGTTTGGTACCTTCTCCAGTTAATAGTTTTTCATTTATGGGTGTCTCCGACATCCTTAAAAATTATGTTTTAAACATCGTTGCCAAATTTAAGATTACTAACTATTTTGGATATGTACGAAAAATAGTCACATATTATTGTACCTACCGAATCAACACCTACATCACCCGTGATGTATGAGTTTGTCATACATTTTGTATGGAAGTAGGGACTTTTGTGACTCATTTACAGTTAAAATCATGTAGCATCGTTTATCTGATGCATTATGGTGCAAGTTAAACGCTCATTTTATTTTTTAAAGTCGTAGTGAAAAGAGTTTAACAAATTATTGCAAAGCAAAATGAGTAGTCTAGCAAAAATTCCAAAAGATGGATCTTTGACCCCACGTCAATTCACAAGGTATGTATTGTTATTTAGGTGTTATTTTTATACAATTGTTTTTATCTTCCGCACTTTTATCTTCATTTCGTATTCTGTTACAGATTATCAATGAAAAATAGCACTAGTATAGCAGGAACTTAATAGATTCCCTTAGCTGCGAGGAAGAGGATGATGAGTTTGATGTAGGTGGGTACAATTCGGCAGACGATCCGGAATTTGTTTTCGATTCTTCACGAATTCGTCGTAATATTGCTGCGGCTATGCATCGATTGATTTTGGATGTGGATGAAGCAGGCCCAAGTGCACTTGGCACAAGCGGAGAGCAGCAAGCTGTGCAAGTTGTCGATGATGGTGATTCAGAAGTGGAAACTGAAGCTTTTCAAGTGGAGATAATTGAGACTGACAGCGAAAGTGAGGACGAAGAAGAGGATGAGGAAGCTTTATATTTTTAAAGCTAGAGATGGAACGATTTGGAATAAAGTTCCTTCACCTCCAACTCAAACCTACACTCACAATGTACTGCTTCATAAGCTCGACATAGTAATGGACTATAATAAATATAAAGGAGGATTCACAATATGGACAAAATGTTGACTGAATATTCCTCAAAAAGCAGGACTCTTCGCTGACCACAAACATTTTTCTACAACATGCTAGATATCGCAGCTTTGGCAAGTTATATTATAACATTGGCTAACTTGAATGGTGTTCCAAAAAAAGGACAGATGCTCGCCGTAAGTATCTTCAGGAGCTATCTACTGCCCTGGTAATACCAAATGTAATCGTTAGGGCTAATAATAATAATAATAATAATTTTAGCACTCAAAGTGGTTAAGAGTGCATTCTGGGGCGGAGGCATTAGCTCCCGGCCAAACTCTGAAGAGGGATGCCCAAGGACAAATAAAACAGTTAGGAACCTATTGCCAAAAGCTGATTTGTGCAGAGCATAGCTCCTCCCACCTCTCATCCGCAAATGCAACAGCTGTCCCAAATAAGTGTAATAATTCATAATTTCTAAAATAAGCATGATAATAGAAAAATAAATGTGAGTCATTAATTGCTTATGTACAGATTCTAACTCCAATACAATTTATCTCATACTATTTCCCAAATTGTCGAACTGTAAATGTCGTCCGTAGGCATGGCCTGTAATACCTGTTCTCTTAAATTGTTTTCCAACAATGTCATAAAATAGATCTGTCATTTGTTACCGACAGACCTAGTTTTTCATCTATGCAACGCAGAAACTTTGCCATACAAAATGTATGGGTACCACCGGTGATGCAGGTGTTGATTCGAGGAGGTAAGAAGTGGTGTTGACACAAGGGTTAAAGGTGAAATATCAGATGTTTTCAGTTTCCATTATTCAAATTCGAAACTTCCCAAGAAGCATTTTGTGCCTAGCTGTTTCTTAATGTTTCATTCTGCACACCATGACGTTATGATAACGTCGAGGATTTAAAGCTGGTGTGGATAAATTTGGTAACTATTCCTTTTAAATAACAATTACCGGCATATAATGGACACATTTAAGTAGAAATGCCTATCTCGTACCTAAATTGAAACAATTCCTAACTTAGTAACTATTCCTAATAAGTAGTAATTATTACGTTCCATTATAGGAAATGTTTCCCTTTTTTCGACTGAATAGTTTCTTGTTTGGAACTAGTACTCTTAAAGCAACTGTGACTAAAATATTTCAAAATTTATAGGAGTCATTTTGAGAACAAAAGGCAAGAACTTACTAAAACTGTTTCTATTTGGGAATACACAAATATTAATTGCGTGCTTGAAAATTTAAACGTCAAATGAGAATTAAAAGTGTTGTTTATAGAATGTTTAATCAAAAAGTGCAAGCTAGGAACTTTCGTAAGCACAAGGCGGGAATCGTGTCATATTAGGTAGTTGCAAAGAAAATACGGAGGCCATTTCAGACACAAACAAGGAAAAGTTTGTATTCGGGAACTTATGGAACACAACTACAGTAATCGTGTCATATTAGGCACCTGCAAGGAAACAGACGGGGAAAAATTCTCATTTTGAAACTTTTGGCTAAAAGATTCTTCTAACATGGCGGTGTCTTAAAATGATTTATATTGAAAATTTAAAAATTGATTTTGTATGAAATTAGCTAGAAATTCTCCAAAAGGATGTTAGTTTCTTTCATTTCAAATTACGGGAAAAATACGAAGAGAACTTTTCATGTCATATGGAAGATAATAATTTTTTTAAATAAATATTAATTAAATTTTAATGTTGTTAAAAGTTAATTTTTCAGAGGGAGTAGCATTTTTTATCGAACTAATATATGAATATTGACGAAGAATTTTTCTGCGTTCAACTTTTTGATCTAAAGAAATAAACAAATTTTTTTAGGAAAGTCCTATGAAATAATTATATAAGAATAATTTTTTGATTCATATACATATTAAATATCATATGTATTTGATCAACATACCAAAAGAAAATGTAATGCGAATACACACATGCCAATTATGCATGAGTGTTACTCAAGGGGCAGATTTAGGCATATTAACGTCATAGTTTCGAAACAATAACTCCCTTATATTCCTAAAAGGTATCTTTTTAGGAATTGCGTTGCTTCACTTCCGTATCGTAGATGTCACATTAACGTAGTTGTTTCGAAACACTTGTTTCCAAATAGAAACATGTTTCGAAACAACGACGTCTCCAAGTTAAATCAATGCTCCTTGGGTTGAGGTGTTTCTCATTTTAGAATGTATATTTCTTTTTGTAAAAACCGTATTCCTGCAAGACTCATTATTGTTATTAATTAATAATAATATTTGTTGGTTATTATGACACGAGCCCTTCGTCATTATGCCCCTTATGTGGGGTTCGTTTGCCCCTGAACTGGTCATCACTCCTCTTAGGTCAACATCGCACTTCAAAAGGATGCTGAACGATAATTATCTATATCACATTTTACCCATGATTAACCCTACTTAGTATTGGTATATTTAAATCTTCAAGAAAACGATTCAGGGATTTAAGAAAAATTTAGAGAAAAATCGTTCATCATTATGCCTCGGGCTACAATATTAAATTTTTAAAATAAGATCAACATGTATATTTCGAGGTACCAATAATGTCAGATTTTTCTAACCTCTTAGTAATAGTAAATAGTATTGATACCTACAACAAAAGAGAGAATGTGAGAAAATCAACAGTATAGAAATCTAATACAATAACAAAGATTTCAGAATAAAAAATATAAACAATGTTTTTCAAAAAATAAAATGAAGAGGATAATGAAAAAAAATATCTGTTTATGAAATTAGTAATTATAAGTATTACAAAAATATGAAACCTGTAAATTTATATTCATTTAATATTGATATCGCGAACAATCACACCAAACAACTAAATTCTGAACGCGTATCTTCCGTTAATTTCTGTAAATTTATACAACAACACGAGATTTATGTGAATTCTATCTGCTTGAGACGTGGTAAGAATTTTAAGCACAAAATATTCCCATAATGTCACAATCCTAATTAATGGAGAAAATTGTGCGAACGCCTAAATATAACGGTAAAATGAAAAATTGTCTTAACTCGAATAATCGAAAAAATTCCATTTATCTTACGAATCAAAAGAATGAAAGTAATACTCTCCGTTTTCTAACCAATATTAAGAAATAACGATCTTATCATCATAAATCGAAAGAAGGATGGAGAAACATTCTTAAGCAGAGCGCCTGCCATCCGCCGGCCGTACTAAAGCCTTTCGGTTTGGTGTCATTAACCTTGGCAACAATATACTTCAAAACCTATGTCCAAAACGACCCGTCTGAAATTCGCTTGTACTTTCGATTTTCATTGCTCAATAAAAGTAAAAAAAGTTTGCTTTCTTCAGAAAAGTACCCAGTTTGCAGCGTTCTGATTTAAAATCAGTTGGAAGCAGTCTGGATTTCTTTTAAGCTTCTTTCTTCTTTTGGCAGATGTTCGTATGCACCTCATGAGGGGCATTGCAACATGAGATTTTCGTTGGGACCCGGAAATTTTTGCAACTTCTTACACAAATCATTCCCAGGTAATTTGTTATCCGTGTTGCATTTTATTGTACCAGGCACCTCGAGTGCTCCTCTCCCGACGATAATCTTTATACGGCCAGCCGATCTGATTCAAGATTCTTAAAGCATGTAGCCTTGACACCTCTTGAATTAGTTTCAGTTTCGAGCTTCATAAATAATGTTTCTTGCTCTGGGATATTCTGAAATATTTACCTGACCTTTTTCCTCTGGTGGCCAACAGGTTCATGAATTTTGATTTTTCGTCCCGATAAGTTTGGTAGCCTTTTTCTTTTCTTTTCTTTTTTTATTAGTTATCTTATTATTGTTACGTTACCAAATCCCTAAGGTTACCTGAAATAAAAACCATATAAGGTTTGGAAGTTTTCTAAAGAATGAAAACGAGAGAATTTTATTGACCTTAAAAGTTAAACGTGATATCTGTACTGTCATACAAAGTGTTTATAATTTTTTATCTTCACTGAACAAAATCAGCCCAAAATAGACCAAAATAACCAATTATCACCAGCTTAGGTAATGAGATGTATCCATACACATAGTAGGAGTGGTCTAGCAAGCTTTCGTTTAATTTATATCTCAATAGAATATAAATGGGTAAAAGTAGGACAAAGACCCAATCTTAGTCCTAATTAACTCGTAATTTGCTTAAGACACAATGAACTCTTTGAGCATTATGGTGGTTTCAGATTTTGTTGCGTTCTTCATGATGAGGCTCTTAATGCCATTATGTCCAACATTTTGTTCAGTACTTCTCCCTATTCTGCTTTAGTTGCTCCTAGTAGCCAGTACGTGTGAGGGTAGATTAAGAAAAATTCACATGGAAAGGAGTACATATAAGGGTTGCACTATAATCCAGGGTCAGAGTAGTTCAAATAAAATTACTTGGTATGTACATACATATATAGCGTGTTATGCACGTTGGTTTAATCTTTCATATGTTGGTAGAAAATATGAAAAAGAAAGTTTTTATCAAAATCATAAATTTCTTGGATATTGACCTCAAATTCGGGTGAACGGTATCAACAGTAGCCTACAGGTAAGCGATACGTATACCATTGAAAGACAGTGGCGGATCCAGGGGGTACTGCGGGTGGAAAAAAAATTATACAAAATATTTTTATTCCAAAACTTAAAAAAATAAAAATTTATGTCTGTGATGTACATATGCGTATAAGTTTTTCTAAGAATTAGAGCTTTGGACCCCAACTTTGGGTGATCCAAAATCCTCGAGAAACACTTCCCAAGCCACGAAACATACTCCCTCACTACCACATCAAAGCCATAACTTAGTCCTAACTCCTAACATTCTAAAATATTTCCAACGTTCTTATGTAAAACCGCACTGACATGCATAATATGAACTGACTAGGTCCATAGAAATACACTGCAGAAAGTGGGCTCGCATCTATATAGCGTTCTCTTTCGGTTTAAGCACGAAGTACCATCTGAAAAAGAACTGAAAACAACAAATAAATAGGTGGGTTCGTCGAAAAAAATGTTTTTAAATTAATTATTTGGATTAATTAGTGATAAAAAATTTTTTACCAAATGCAATATATTCAAAGATACTCAGCAGAAATTCGAAAGATTTTATTAAATCTCACAACTAAATTTATCTAAAACTCCTATGCCCATAAAGTATAACAATATATACATAGTATATACATTACGTTTTTTGAAGCTCTGATTAGGGCTTGAATTACTGCTTCTAGTCAAACGTGTTGTTCTAAACATAAAACTTATACCGGAGCGTTATATTTTAAACTCCTTATTGATTACCTCCTTCTGGAGTAAAATTCTACCTAAATTGAAATAAACGCTTCACACCGAAGTGGTACTCCACCTGAAGCCCCGTTTGGAACTAAAATTGGGAAATTTACGTAAATATCAAGTTTGGTAAAAAAGTGTTTTTTCGAAATTACCCCCTCCATTTTCGAAATTCGAAATCGAAAAGTACCCTATCTAATAGCCAGTTCAGATTCCCGTACAATGACATATAAATGGTTGTCGTAGGTTAAAAACTGTAGGAGGAGATAGAATCCTACGAAAAAACTGAAGATTACCTCGAAGGGCACATCTTCCAAATGTTTGCTTATAACTTTTGATTGTTATTGTTGATAGCACTTAGGGAGGTCATTTTGGAAAGGGGACATAATGCGCAAATTTTTTTATAGTTTTGCCAAGTTCGTGCAATGGTGATATTTCGAATAAATGTACAATGAAGCGCGACAAAAATTTTGGTGAAATAAAAAATTCTAGAGATAACTGTTTTTTTTTTTAATAATTGAAGGCACAATTATAACTTATTATACATTCTTAGAAAGGCCAATATGTGTTCTTTTAAATAAAAGTTTGAACGTCACAATCCATTACTTACAATAGAACTTATAACGAAATTACTCTGAAAAGGTATGCAAAATCTCGAAAATCGATATTATCGATTTACTCGAAAACCAAGCGGAGTTCGATATAAAAGTATCTAGACTTTTTTGACCCAAATGATCTCTACTTTCATCCCCTTAAAGGATTAAATACATTTACGGAACACCCTGCAATTATTGTGAATGTTTTTTTTTTATCCAAATTTTAAATAAAACAAGTAAGAAAGCTAGAATTGGTCTAAGACCAATTCTTATGATACACAAGATGAATGTCGGTATGAGTCTGTTTAGACAGGTTAGTACGCTACCTCTGCTTCACGAAAACTTGTTGGTAAGATGATCGTTTAGGCAGGAACGAAGCATTACCCTATCTACAGATATCGTGAGGCAGAGGCAGCATACTGAGACTGACCTGTCCAAACTGGGTCTATGTAATATCGTATGGTAACCCATCGGTGCAAGTTTGATTATCGATTTGGTTTTTTGCATATATTTCCAGAACGTTTCGTCGGACAGTACAAATTATTATGACTGATATCATTTCAATTCATATTCTTAAGAGCTTTTGAGTTCATAGCATTTCATATTCTTAAGAACTTTTGAATACACAAAAAACGTCTAGAGCTGACTGTTTTCACAGAATACGTCCAAAACCAAAATTTTTATATGGCAACAAAAAGGAAAGGTTGCCCAATTTAGCTCATTTATGAAATTATTTCTACTTTTTTTTATGAAAACGTCGTGTACAACATTCAGCTTTCTATGTTAAACGCGTTCTCATGCAGTGTCCAAGTAAAACACGAAATTTTTGTATGGCAACCCCACGAAGGAGTTGCCCGATTTGTCCCATTTTAGAACTTAATTTTACTTTTTTTTTTAAAAAAAGCCCATTTGCAAAATTTCACCTCTCTACGTACACGCATTCTTGAATTGTCGTGAGGACTGACATGCAGAAAGCAAAATAACTTTTCATATTATGGGTGGGTGTCCAATCCATTTTGCTCTACCATAATTATTTCTATGCTTTACAAACGGAATGACAAACTTAGTAAGGTTATAACAAAACCTACCAAGCACTGACATTTTTTTTTATTTGCTCGAAATTTACTGTTCTATGCACTATTAGTTTTTTTTTACATTTTAATTTGAAAATTAAATGATAACAGTGTGATTAAAAATTAAATATATTTATAAATAAAATTTTGAGGTAATCGCCCGAAAAGATAGTATATACACATACATTGATTGTGGATAAATATATATCTCCAGATTCCGGTATATGCTTTTCTGTTATCCGTATGGCGTGATTATCTAGCAGTGAACGATGCGACATTTAATTTTTTTTAACCATTTAAGAGAATAATATACAAAGCTTAAAATAATTATTATATGTAATTATTATATGTCCATTAAATGATCCAGTAGAAATTTTTCGAAAAATTAATGTATCTGCTTATGACTACGATGACATCGAGGAAGTAGGGGAGAGCAGGTAGGATTCGTACAGAGGGAGCATTCGTACAGCAGTCATATCTACACTATTCTACATGTTGGCGCGTTTGTATTTGTGTGTGTATGAGGCCCACTATGCGCATAGGCTGACTGCTAAGCGCGGTGGCAATGCAACAGTCAGCTTTGTTGGAACAAGTCGATACGTGTTTTCGCACCGCGTAAGTAATTTTTCGATTCGTTTTTGAAAACATTGATTCGTAATAAATTTTGCTCAGATTGTTAAAGTAATTTATAATACTTTTTGAATAAGTGTTATCTTTATTTTGAATTTATTTTTGGATTGTTTTGGTTGGGGACCTTCGTACAGATATGAGTGGATTCGTACTGTACGAATGCACCCCACGTTAGTTCTGAAAATTTCTTCAATAAAAACATTATTATTTCAGGATCATACCACAAATATTTGTAAATAAAGGCACTAGAACGAGAGAGGTAGACAAAGATACAATGAAGTTTGCGATGCAAGCAGTTATCTATTATCTATTAGGAAGTCCACACAAAAATACAGCGTTCTTCAAAGTCGCTTAACAAATTCCCATAAAAAGGCTGCTGCAGAAAAGGAAGGTAACAACACTCCGTCGCGTGTTTTTTGTTCCAAGTTCACATCGAATCAAGTGTTCACTACCGAAGAAGAGACTCTATTGAATGAGTACATCGCGAAATATTCTAAAATGCATTATGGGTTGACAATCGTACATGTGAGAAAACTGGCATACGAATTTGCAAAATTGAATCAGATGCATTATCCACCTAGCTGGAATCATAACAAAATGGCTGGAAAAGAATGGCTGCACAGTTATCGGAGGCGAAATACAAATTTAAGCCTGAGGAAACCTGAAAACACAAGTGCAGTACGATCTTATGGATTCAACAAGACAGCCGTAACTGATTTCTACGAGAACTTAGAAAAGGTTTTGAAAAAATATGCACTCACTGCAGATCGGATTTATAGTATTGATGAGTCAGGGATATCCACAGTGCTGAGCACGTCAAAGGTATTAGCGGAAAAAAAACCAAAAACAATTTGGTCAACTTGTTTCCGCAGAAAGAGGTGAACTCGTAACATTCGGAGGAATTATTTCAGCTAGTGGTAACACAATACCGCTGCTATTCATCTTTCCCAGAGTACATTTCAAGGATCACTTTATGGAAGGTGCTCCAGAAGGCAGCCTGGGAATGGCTGCAAACAGTGGCTGGATAAACTCTAGTATATTTTTGGAAGTGCTGAAACACATTAAAAAAAAGCATCCTGCTCTAAAGATAACGCTATTCTGCTCCTCGTCGACAATCACGAAAGCCATGTGACAATAGAAGCGGTGGACTATACTCGTGGTAATGGCATTATTTATCTGTCGTTTCCTCCCCATACAACACACCGTCACCAACCTTTAGATGTGGGAGTATTTGGACCTTTTAAGGCCAAGCTAAAGATAGCGTTTAATGATTGGCATGTGAATATCCCGGGGAAAACTCTTAATATATACATACAATATGGCCAAAATTGCCTATTTTGAATCATTTAACTGGAAAAATATTTCAAATGCTTTTGAAAAGATTGGGATATGGCCATTGAACAAATTGAATTTGCAGCTGTGCAAGTTTACCATTCCGATTTTAAAGCAGTCTCAGATGACAACATCCAACAAATTATACCTGAAAAAAGAACTCTTACTCCACAAAATCTATCATCTAGATTGCCGCCTGCATCACCCTCAACATAATCTGTGGGATTAATAACGCCAGATATTATCCGACCTTACCCTAAAGTGGACAGAAATGCCTCTAAAAAGGCGTAGAAAGGAAAACTTCCAGGAAAATCAAGTATATATACAGATACTCCCGCAATAAAATAGACTGCTAGAAATGGAAAGAGCAAAAGAGATGAAGAAACAAGAGCAAGAGAGAAAACAAAAGCCTAAGGAGATGAAACGCGCGTTAAATTTGCTATCAGACACAAATAAAAAAAGCAAACCAAAGAAAACTATAGAAACTGATAGTGAAGCTGAGACTCACATAAGTTTAAGAGAAAGTTCTTGTTCTCCATTAGAAGAGATATCTGAAGGACCTGATATTGAGAACGAAATTCCAGTAATGACGGAAAAAATTAAAGAAGAAAGCTTTGTGTTGGTGAAGCTCGAAAAGAAAAAGACTGTTTTACATTATGTTGGACAGGTGGTAACAAAATACCCCATTGAATATAAAATTTCATTTCTGAGAAAGAAGCCGGGTACCTGGAAATTTGTTTTTCCCAATATCAAAGACGAAGGAACAGTTTACTTCTCAGACGTGGTCTGTGTTTTGCCACCACCCAAATGTATAATCTGCAATAACTTCTATATTTAAAGTGGATTCTGTGTTAATTTTGAACTCATTAAATGTTTAAATTCATATAAAAAGCCTTTTTAATTGCTATGTACGGAGGCTCCCCACTATGTACTAATGTACCCAACTCTACGTACGAAGCTACCCCGCGTGTGGGGTGCTTTCGTACGATTTCCGTTTTTTGGGAAATTCATCATAGCATTTCCATGTTACTTTGTATCAACACTGAGCTACACTAATATTAAAGCCAGATAAGTAGGTAATTCAGCAGCATTGAGATTATTTTGAAATATCTATTAGTTTTACTTTTACATGACTTAGTGTAAAAAGTGTACGAATCCTATCTGCTCTCCCCTATCTGAAGAAAGTATAGCAAATGAAAGTGAATTTGAAAGTCAAAGAAATACTACAACTTTATTTAAAAATTCTCTACAGCGATAACTGGAAGTGGCAATTACTTCAATTACCTATATTGATGAGTAGAGCAACGCTATTACTGCATTGCTGAAAAAAATATCATGCTTTTAACAAATACAAAAACAAGGATAGAAGATTTATTTAATATATTATTCAATGCACTTCTTACAATAAACCTAATATTTACATTTTGAATTGTAGGCCCAACTAAGACAAAAATTAGAACTTGTCTGAATTTTGAAATTTTCAATGCAATAATCTTTTTAAAATATCCATTTTTAAAAATGAAATAAATTTAAATCATATAATATTTTTTTTACTATTTATTAATTCTTAATGTACCTAATTAAAATGTTTGAATAAAAAACAAATAAATTAAAAAAACACCATGAAATATTGGATTCAAGCTAATTATTTATTTTGTTTGTTGTTATCCGGATAGTTTGAATTTTCAGTATTCATAAAATTTAAAAACATTTATTTCGCCGAACGCACTTATTTATTTGTTGTTTACAGTTCTCTTTCAGTTTGGACTTGGTGCTTATGCCGAAAGAGAACGCTATATAGAAATGAGCCCACTTTCTGCAGTGTATTTCTATGGACGTAGTCAGTCCATATTATACATGTCAGTGGTTTTACATATGAGCGTTGCAAATATTTTAGAATGTTAGGAGATAGGACTAAGTTAGGGGTCTGATTTAGTAGTGAGGGAATCTGTTTCGTGACTTGGGAAGTGTTTCTCGAGGGTTTTGGATCACCCAAAGTTGGGGTCCCAAGCTCAAATCCTGAGAAAATATTATTCGAAATAAATTTTCATTCTTTTTAAGTTTTGGAATAAAAATATTTTGTATAATTTTTTGAAGTTGAATTATATAAATAAAAAAAATATTAAATGAAAAATATATTTTTTCAAATAACTCAATTAATTAAATATTTTTTTTTTTAATTTTTCGGAAGAAGGGGGGGCGCTTCATGACCCCCAGGATCGCCCTCAGCCTAGATCCGCCACTGTCTCTGGTGCATCTGATCTATCAACATCAATTTTCCTTTTCATAATTTAAAAGTTTTTTACCATAGCAAAAACACTGCGCTTCTAATTTTAAATGACGCGCGACCATTTTGCAGCTCATATGACAATACAAATGATTAGCAGCAGTACTTCTCGTGATGCACTACAGCTTTTGGGTCATGTTATGAGTGGAGAAAGGAATCGATTTGCGCATCCACAGCGCGTCTTTTTTCTTGCGGGGATCTCGCATGTACAGTTCCCATATACGACATCACGGAACATATGACACCTCAGAACAACCTCCACAAAATTTTCATTTATATAAAATATAATTGTTCCCAGGAAATTGTGCTTAATCAACAAAACCCAGGAAATACAAGCATTCCCATACACATATATTTAGCTTACAGTACAGTTTAGATTTTTCTTAAGAACAGTTCGGAAGTTTTAATTTCGTATTAAGTAGAGTTTATAGAAATAAAGATCAGTGGTTGTGTTAACCTTTTTTCGCTTTCCCAATAAATATAAAATCCATTAAAATTGATGTTGCTCTTCATTATTTAACATTTTAAATTAAAAAGCGTAACTCGCGTTCAAAAAGGAGCGCGGTATACGGCACTCATGTGACATTGGACTCATAGTCGCTCAGTTTATTGGCTTTATGCCTATACTGACTATTCAGTGTAAAATAAAAATAAAATATACCACATATACCATTTTGAAAACTGCACTAAATTAACAATTTTTAAAGTAATAGGCCAGTTTAGGTTTTTGGTTTACAGTTGGGGAAGACAAATTTAAAAGACCTGAAAACTTAATGAAACCCATTTCTTCAGAGAAATCCGTAACCGTAATAGAAAACCTTTGATTACAGCAAAAACAATCACAGAATACTTAAATATTTTTAACTGTGGAACCGGAAATATATATTAACCCAACGTAATCGACCAGCTGTGACGTCATTCTAGTCGATGCCTAAGAGGTGACAAATAAAAATCTAATTTGTTTATAATTCAGTTCAACTTGATTCAATTGAAATGCTTAAATTTGCTTAAATTGAAAAATTTGAATTTCTTAACATCAAGAAAAATTTAATTTGATAGCTTAAATCTCCTGTAGGAAAAATGAGTTGGATATTAAAGTAATCTGCCTGAAAGTTTTATCGATAAAATACACAAAATATGTCATAGTCTAGAGCGCTCCTTATGTCAGAAGGTACTTTCAACAAAGCGGTTTCACAGCTATGAAATGTCGGAATCCAGATTACCAGCACGTTAGAAAATCACCCCGGTCGAGATATTCAAGTATCTGTTTATACATTAGCTTTTTACGAACTTTGGATATAAAGCACAAAATACTGCAGATTTCGGAGAGGATTTTTTGGAATGGGCGTGGCGGTTGCAATCTTCCAAGCACTGGCAAAAGAAGATCACATCAAACATGAATTAATTATATGATCCTAGAGATTTATTGAAAACCTTAAGATGTGCGTGTTTTTGACTGAGAGTGCTTATATTTTTGCTCCCTATCTGAAGTATCTTAGTGGAGCTAAAAACTATTTTGCTCTTTAGAAAAATTCCGTTCCAAAGGGTTACGACGTTCAATTGGCAATATATTTTGCTCCAATTGGGGCAAAATACATATTTTTTTTAATTTTTCGCTTCTACTCGGAGTAGAGCTCACTGCATTACTACTTTCGCAATAATATTTCAAATCCTAGCCGATAGAAAATTACAGTTGAACTAAGCTCTCTTGTAATTTATGAAACAACTGGGCATAGTAGGTATATACTTCCGTAACTTTACTAAATGCTGTCAAGTGCTTCCTTTATCAATCCACTTTCACTACAAACCATTTTAAGTCTGAAATTATCTTAATCTCTACTGAATTTCCTAATTTCCTGAAATCTCATATCTTTTAAGATGGAAACGGACGTAAATTAATAATAAAAATCTTTATGAAGCTACCAACATGAACCGTAAAATAAGCCATAAAAGTCTTTTACCGTCGTATTTAAACTGGTGCTATTCATCGCACTTGCAAACCGTACCCTGTTTTTTTTTTTTTAAGTTCCTGTTCGATGGCCTTGAACTTTTTACTGCCAACGTTGTTTCAAAAGAGTTTTCGATTACGTTTAACTGTTCTTTAAATAACATAACTTTTCTGTTTCGTTTTGTTTTTATACTTATTCGACAACGGTAACAATTAATTCACTTTCATTTGCTTCTGGTCAAACATGGTAATTAAATATTACCTTGCTCAGTTATGCTGAACTAAATGGTACAGCTACCAGCCAGCCAAACTGTGTGCATTAACAGAGCAAGGTTGACGAATTGACCTAAAATAGCGTTTTTCTTTTCTTAATTCTTAATCATGTTCGGACTAAAATTGCAAAAACAATTTGTTACAACTGTTTGCCTGATATTTGTTCACATTATTCGATAAGAAAGTAAAAATTTTATTGCGTCAAAAGAGAAATATTTCCAAATGGTTACGGATTGAAATTAGTAGAGCAATGCGCCACTAATTTGGTTTCGATCGAGCAGAGCTAAACTAAATACTACCAGGCGATGAATTTTAAAACCCCTAGTAGACGTATTAACTCGTGAAGTACTAATTACGCATGGAAATTTTGATCAAACCGCATTACTTTTTATAGCCTACCGAATATAAAACTTTCTTTAATTGGCACCATTAATAAAACTATAATTTAAATAGTGTAATAGGCTTTCACTAATGTTTATTTTATTTTATCTTATTCTTAAGATTCATTAAGTAGCTACTGATTATTACAAAAAAGAATTACATACTAAGATGACAGTGATTAAGAAAAGTATCTCTAACTAAGCTGAATCCTTAGGTGAGATGAAGATAGGTGGAAGTCGATGCAATCAACGTGACTATAAGGAATATCTTCTTGTCAATAGTCAATCCCTCACTCTGGTGGACATTCTCTCCAGTGTTGGCCTGCAAGTTGCAAATATCCTACCCACCAGTGATCAATCCTTTAAAACGTATACATATATAGACTATCTTACCTGTGGCTCTCAGTCTGTATTAGAAAGTTAATTGCAGAGAGAAATATGCTTTACTGCCGATGAAAAAGATGCGGACAAGCAATAATAGGGAGTTATATCGCAGTGCACGTAAGTTTGTTAAAAACGAAATCAAAGCTGCCAACAATGCTTACTTCCGCTCTAAACTAAATGCCGATCTCCCTCCCAAAATCATGTGGAGTAATCTACGAATCATGGGGCTGCACCAGCACCCGTGAAATTGTTGTATTGATCCTAATAACATGAATTCCTATCTTATAAGTGGCGTTGGTCATTACTCTCATTCCTCAAATTTACATGTTGATACTTATTTGCAGGAGGCGTCAGTTTAGACTGGTTTTTCATTCCACCTTGTAACTTGGATTGAAGTAGTTGTATGGTAGGGGGGGGGGGTCCATATCAACCGTTTAGGAGTTACAGGTTGTTTAAGAAAAAAACTAGTTTTTCACAAAATACGCTGTATCTTAAAAACTGCAGGGTAAATGGTCACAGTTAGGAGCTCATTGTATGCAGAACTCCATGGCCTTTTGAACGACTGCTCAATCAGCCCCATAGCTCTTATCAAAAATTATTGTTGTCTAAACTCAAAATTTCGGATTTCCTTATATTGTTTTTTAATTTCACCTCTATTATTTTTGCAAAAAGGTCATTAACATAACTTTTTTTTTATAAAAACTATAAACTGTAGACTATCCTCTTTAAGTTGACCTATTATTACACCCAATGTGTTAACTGTAGCCGTTAAACAATTATTAACTCATAACCTATTCAGGTCACACCGAAATTAGATGATATTTTGTAAAATTACGTGCTAAGGGAACAAATAATCGTTGAGAATAGGTTTAGAGCTAATAACTCTTAAAGAGCTTCAGATAGCACATTGGGTGTAATAGGTCATATTGAAGAGGAGAGTCTACAGTTTACAGTTTTTATAAAAAAAGGATATATTATCGACCTTTTTTCAAAAATAATAGAGGTAAAATTAAAAAAAAATGGTAAGAAATCCCCAAATTTTTATTATAGACCCTTATAAAGGCCATGAAGCTCTGCATACAATGAGCTTTTAACTGTGACTATACGTCCTGCAGTTTTTAAGATACAAGGTATTATATAAAAAACTAAGCTTTTTTCCAGGGCACGAAAATAATCGGTATTTTCTAATTTTCAAACAAAATAGTCACATACAAAATAGGCAATACAACAAAAAATATTTTAATGGTGTGTACATTTTTGAAAGCTCTTTCAACTCGGGACATGACCACGAAAAATTTGACTTTTTTTTATAAAAGTAAATAAATAAAAGTAAAAATAAACTTTTACAATAAAAGTTTTTAATAACCAATAATTTTTAACATATATTTTTCAGTCAAAAGATGACTTTTAGTTTTTGATCAAATAATAAAAGTCAAAAACCGACTTTTATTTTTCAATCAAACAATAAAAGCATTTCCTTTGACTTTTATTTTCATCAGCTAAGTTTTTAAGTCACTTGTTAAAGAATTTTTCACAGTAAAATTTATCCGGAATGTGAAAGAAATATCGTTCAAAACATGTTATGTCTGGAAAATAAGTGCGTATTGCTTCATGCTGAAAATATTCAATAAACAAACACTAAAAGTTATATGATGAAAAAAAAAGTTTAGTTTTTGCTATATACCGGAGAATCCAATGCCTTCTTGAACATATATAGAGTGAAAAACAAAAATTTTGTGTGACACCACCAAGAAGGGGTAACCCAATTTAGTCCATTTTAAAAAATTTATTTAACATTTCTATGACAACACCACGTACCAAAGTTTTTGTATGGAAACCCTACGAAGGAGATGCCCGGTTGGCCCAATTTTTGACTTTAATTAACATTTTTTAAACCAGCCCGTGTACGAAATTTCTGCTCTCTACGTCAAGGTGTGAGGCAGTGTCCAAATATATAGTGAAATGTAAAGGTTTGTATGGCAACACCAAAATGGGGTCGCCAGATTTAGTCCATTTTTGAAATTGTATTTGCAATTTTTATAAAAACGCCGTGTACAAAATTTCAGCTTTCCACGTCGACGAGCTCTCAGGAGGGAGTTTTTAAGATCTTCAGAACAGCGCCATCTATCGTGTCTAAAACTATCCTATCTTTCAAGCTGGTACCAAAATTTTATTGAAATAGTTGGAAATTGAAATTAAAGAAATTGCTTTTGATAATTCACTAATACATTTATTGAAAAGCGTGGAAGTAGTTTTTGAATGCGCAAAATCTAATGGCAACTTTTATTTCATGGCTTAATTTCACACTTCTCAAAGAGGTGATTTTCTATGCTGTCGAAGTAGCTACATTTTATATCTTGAACACACTTCTGATGTTCACTGATTGCGGAGGAGATCTTACGTGGGTCAACCTATTTCTAATGTAGTATAGTATTCAATCGTAAAAAGTGAAGTAGTACAACTTTTCAAGATGGAAGACATGGATAGACAAAACGAGAGTTTCGGTAATGGCAAAGATATTAGACATCTACCTGAATCTTTCCAATTCGGTGGATCAAAAAATATTTTTTTTTTGTCCCAGAAGACGTTGTCAAACTTTTGCTCATCTTTTACAAATACGTGGCGTTAATAATTCATAGTACATATGCTGACAGTGGGAATATTGTAATTTTTTAATCCGATTTTTCTATAGAACATCAGTTAGAAACCATATCTCATAATGAGTACTCTGTAGAGTGGAGTACCAGTGCAGTGCAGCGTGCTATCTTGACACCTGCGTTTAGGGCTTGTATTATAATCCTTGTTGAAAAATCCTTGCAATGATAAACTCTGTCAATTCAGTAATTACAAAAATCTGTTCCTATTAACTTTTATCATAATTCAGTTTCTTGATTTGAATAATTATTGTAATTAAAATTTTGACAGTAAACCCTTAAAGGAAAACAAATAATATCCGAAAAAGAAGTCATCAACATTTTTCCGCGAATCCATTAAAAAATCTTACCTGCTGATAAAGGCAGACACCCACGCAGCAGTTGAATCTAATTGAATCCAACACTTCATTAATTGTAAGGACAAATCCACTTGACGCTCACGACGAACGCATCATACGAAAAGTGACCATAAAGAAATTGCAAGTCTACCATTATAGTTGGACCATACTTAAGTGGAAATACCCATCCGCGCCGGTCTGAGCTGTAACATCGCGCATATCGGGCTAATGAGAAATAAATCAGCATTGGGCCAGCAGTTGCAGGTCTAGCCGTCGAGACAAGTGCTCTGAAACATGTTTTTGGCTTTCCTTTTCTCTGAAGCTGTTGAAACTGTTCATGTGCGGCCTTGTGAAGATCCGTGTGGAGGACATAGATTTGATCTATCTACGTAGAACATATTCCCAATTAAGTAGATAGAGACATGTTCATGACGTTAAGAGCTACAGGTACTTTAAATTAAAATAAAATAAAACAAAAAAAAATAATTGAAAAACTTAAACATAAATATTTTCAGTTTGAAATTTTGTGGAGTTTTAAGGGAGACTTTTATGAATTTCCTACCATTCGAACTTTTTTAAGAATCTGCTTTTTTTTTTTTTTGGGTAATGTAGAATATGTGGAATGTAGAATATTCGTACGAAATGCATGGCGGAAATATATGATTTCGTTCACGATGAAAACTTTCAATTTAAAACTGGATCTCCCACTTATTGTGGCATCTGAAAAAGTTGATCTCTTCCATGTCCGGCCTAGGAGTACAAGACAAGTACGGTTTACATAGCTTTCATCAATAAATTGCTTGATTAGCAATGTTGGCATTGTTGATTTTT
This sequence comes from Dioctria rufipes, assembly GCA_963924295.1. NCBI lineage: Eukaryota > Metazoa > Arthropoda > Insecta > Diptera > Asilidae > Dioctria > Dioctria rufipes. The sequence continues at coordinate 287,864,674 of OZ002740.1, forward strand.
TAGGCCACTCACTATTTTTCATGGACTGATCATCTCAACAGCTTTTCACTAGGCACTCCGTTGCTCAAGCATTTCTCTACATAAACACATATGCAGATGGTATGTTATGAATTTGTATAAAATATAATCGTTACCGTAATACAGCATGATTATCGTGCATGTATGAATTTTGTTTATAGTGCTTCCCATTATTTCGTTATCGATCTAATTTTTGCGATCCCGCATTTTGTCTTTGTATTATTGTGATACCCTAGCCTAGATGATGAATCACAGGGTATACATGAATTGTTATTCCGTTTGTAACTCCTAAAAATAATGCTACAGTAAAGAAAAATCGCATAATATTAAAAGTTATTTGAATTTTTGCATGTTCCGTCTTTTTGTCTGTCTGGTCTGTCCGTCTGTCTCTCATCAAGATAACTTGAGAAAAATGTAGATTTAAGCTCGAAAATGAGAGAAATTGCATAACTATTTCGTAGGATTACCATACCAAAATTTCATTTTCACTATATATTTGGACATTGATTGAGAATGCATCAACGTAAAAAGCTGAAATTTTGCCCAGGACGTTTCAAAAAAATAATTTCAAAAATGGGCTAAATTTGACAAATCGCTCCAGAAATATATGTGTAAAATAACTTTATGAATCAAACTTACAGAGAGGGGTGATCCCATATACGAAATTACATACGATCATTCATCTAGCTCTCAGACAAGAATTTTGACAGTCAACAACGTAAAAATCAAATTCATGGGAACTTTTAATGGATTTTTACAAATTTTCGTATATTACGTCACGAAAAAAGTCTCACGATTTTATTATTCTATATATTTTTTATTTTATAATATTACCATGTTTACTCTATTAATCAAGAAGAGATATTCTTTTAATTTTTATTATATTATTTATTTCTTAATGAATATATTTTCATATGCCTTAATGAAAATTTGGATGGCTTCACTTGCCTTTAAGGGAAGAAATTTTTTTGATCGCATAGCTACACTTTTAGCGAAAGCCATGAGCATATATACCTTCCTCTGCAGTAGGTTGGGATGTTCGACCCTGTTACGCAGCCCGTTGATGCGTGCTGATAACAGGGTAGATTTTTTTATCAGCGGTGATTCCTTTTTTTTTTTTATTTTGGGCGCCACGTAGTTTTTCTTTGTTCTGGCTTCAGAAATTGAGGTCTACGAAACACATACGAAACAAAAAAAAATCCAGATCTTTCGAGAAACAAAACTTAATTTATTTCACAAATATACCTTCACCAAAAGAACTATTAAAATTAATTTCAAAATTAAATGATACACAATATATACACCGTAAAAAATCATGAACTAACTTTGTGGAAAATTACTATTGTTAAAATAGTCACTACCACTTAAAATGTATGTATATACACATAATCATTAAGAAATTAAATACTTTTTACGTAATCTGCAAACTTCCTATTTTTAATTGGAAAAATAAGTAAAGTAAGTAATTTTGTAGATAATTTATGTGATTTTACATTTATTTACACAAACATTTTGTATCGTACTGTCAATTTGCCCAAAATTACATACAGTACTGTGATTTTACATTTAATCATACAAAACTTTTGTATCGTACTGTAAATTTGCGTGAAATTCCATACAATACTGTAATTTGCATTGAATTCCCCATATTTAAAAAGGAAATTTCAATAAAACATAAGTAATGAATTTTGCATTTATCTCTATTCTTTCCTTCAGTACTCTGTTCATGCTCAGTTTATCAGGATGTGTTGCTATGCTATGAATCATTGTACGGGAAATTGTATCAGAATGTGGTCGCCGATCAGTGTATAGTTTGATTTTGTGGAGTGCAGTTGGTGATGGATTAATAATCATAAAACATGTAAAAAAATGTTACTAGTTTCGATCCTAACAGTTACCTTAAAAACCTTTTAAAAATCAAAAAATATTTTTAGATACGCAGTATTTTTATAATTGAATTTCGCTAAAAAAAACTCAATCATGGAAATACTGCATACCTACAAATATTTTTCACTTGTTTATGTATGTAATTTATTAATTTCCGGACGAAACATTACATTGGCAATTGAAATAAATTTCATAAATTTTGGTACATTCACATATTGTGCACTTCACATACGGAATTGAAGAAGTCATAAATTATGTCAAATCACATTAAACTTATGTAACTTAGTTCCACAGCATGATGTAAATTTACATATCGCATTTTACATCGGAAATTGAAAAATGCGTAAACAATGTAAAATTACATTCAACTTATGTAACTTAGTTCGACAGCATGATGTAATTTTACATATCGCATTTTACATCGGAAATTGAAAAATACATAATCGATGTAAAATTACATACAGTGCGAAATTGCTTTACATAAGGTTATGCAGTGCGCATAAAGTTGTGTAAATTTCCGCTACCATTGTTGGCAATTTGTTGCCTATTATAGTAGCGGAATTTTCAATAGATATTTTTTATGGTGTAGGTATATATAATTATTTTGTTGCGTGGAGATTTAATTTACCAAAATAGCAAAGCGATAAGTATGTATATCCCAAAAGAATAATAGAGCTATATTTCCGAAATTAAATTGTATTTGCGCACTTTTACAAATTGAAATCAAAACTAATTTTTCTTTAAAAATCTACCATCACCATCTGCTTTCCATCCATGATCGAGAAAAAGTCATCGACTCACCATATTCAATCGATTTTTCGTGCAATCGTCAATGATACTCTCCAGTCGGAGAGTTCTTTTTTTTTTTCGAGCACCTTTAATGTTTAGGTCTCAACCTCACCACTTCTGATTACGCATCCATTAAAAACCATGTAACAATATAATGACAGACTGCTTTAAATTTCATGAGGGAGTGTAAATGCTTTTATTTGCAAGTTTGTTTCTTTTCCCTTATATTATTTTGTCCTGATTTTGTATTTTTCTTTTGTGCGAAGACTTCTTCTATGTCATTTATTTCAACTTTATTCTATTCGCGGCTTGTTGTACTTTTAAAAAGGATCTGGACTAATTTAATTAGAAATTGGATAATTTTCAAATAGGGATCTCCACACTAACAAATGTTCGTAGAATTATGAGAAAATTAGAAAACTTAATTTGATTTATGTCTTTAGACTCGGAAAACAATTTATAATGATTACAATATAGTTAGAAACCGAAATTATATCTATTTACAAAGCCAATTGTAATTCCTATAAAAAAAAAATCAATCCTGTCAATTTATTATGCTTATTGTCTCCGTTCATATGAGCATTATTAACCCCGAATCCCATCAGAGTGCACCTATGGCTCAGCTAAGGATCGAATATGTACATATATTATGTAACTGGATGAGTAAATTCCACTTCTCGAAAGATGTCTTTTCTTCCTGATCTGCATTGCTGATTAGCTTTCTGAAAATGAAATTTGTGGGCAGTATCAACAATTCTTTTGATATCCACAACCAAAACCATATGACACATAACAACCCGATTAGTTATATTTCATATTTTGTGGAAACCACATCCGTTTCACGAAAATATTTTTGCCTTTGCTTTCTTTTTTCCATATCTGCATATACTGCTTACTTCACCACATTCAAAAGTTTTGTTCTCTTGCTTCTTCAGCTTCAAAGTAAGTGAAACCATCTTATATCTATGAGAAATAAGTAATTGAGAAAAAAAAAACAATTTTTTAAATTAATATTGACTGTTTATCCATTATTACTTATGAGTTTACAGCTAATAACTTTCCAGGAGGCCTTATGTTTTTGATCGGGTTATTTGAATGACGGAAATGAGAATAATCACATAAAAATAATAAATAATAAAATAAACCAAGGACCCGATACCCACACAAGAAAAAAACAGTGTTATATACAAGGTCAAATGTGAGAACTGCAACACGGCATACATTGGACAAACATCAAAAAAGCTTACAACTAGATTATCACAACATAAAGCATATGTTAATAAACAAGCTCCACGATCCGCACTAGCATCCCACGCAATAGACACAGGGCATGTATTTTCCTTCAAGAATACAAAAATAATCAACATGGAAAATAATTGAAAAAAACATGAACTTAAAGAAGCATGCCACATATACCTTAAAAAAAACAAAGTTATAAACTTAAGGCTGGACACAGAACTAATAAATAAAGACTATAAACACATACTGAATAAACTAAAACCGTAGTATTAGTCATAAAATTTTAAACATTTTCTCAACGACCGCTTAGTTATATATCGTCCTCGTAGCCAGTTAATTGTCTTTTCTGTTTTAAGTTTATTTTAATTTATTAATAATGTATTTTTCTTCTACTGTAATTTATTTTCTTTGTTGTTTATGTGTTATTTATTATTATTATTTTTAAGAACTATTTATACGCGGCATAGACAGAAATAAGGTATTAAAATATTTATATTTAGAATTTTTTATAAAAAAGCTTTAACTCATATGTGAATTATATGTATAGAGCTCCTGAAGAAGAGCCGCCCTTGGACCCGAAACGTCGAGCAATTTTCTAGAAAATTAAATATTTTTCAACAAACCGACACCGATTCCTGAAAATAAACTTTCCAAAAAAAAAAAAATCCGTCATTATTACTTATAGTCTTGCGAAGTACCATATTTATATCCAGTATTTAATGATGTCTCGTAAATTTCGTCATCGCCAATTCCTGGCTTTTCCCAACTCTAGTGGGTTTTTCTTCCGACGACGTATGTTATTCTAATATAGTTTATTTCCTTTTCCTAACTATTTCTTGTCAAATTTTATTTTTCATTCCTGCATATATTTATAATTTCTCGAACATCTCTCACTTTTTCTCTATATGTATAATTGCGACGTGGACAAACTTTTATCAAAGCCACTATATTGTATAATTGTATAAGGTTATTTCCAAGTGGAATATTCTCCTTTTTGCGGCGTAAAGGTATTTTGGATAGTATTAGTAAGAATGAAGAAAAAATTGTATAGGCATTGTTAATTTACAAGTTAGTCTAAGATTGAGGCTACAATGGAAGCAGGCACAACACTAAAACAAACCAACAAATTATATTTTGGAATATATTTTTGTTCAGGAATCATTTATTACATGTTTATCGTAATTTATTTTAAAAAACAATAATACTTTCGAAAAGAATAATTTATAATTGTCGTTATTATTTTAATTTCAGCATCATCACAGGATGTCAAAAGTTTTCTGGCCACAGAGAAACTCAAGGTTATTATGTTATCCGACCGAAGACTACTCAAGCGGCTCTACAGGCTTGCCTGCGAGCCCATTATCGATCTTAAGGGGCCCATCCATACACAGTCACGTATGTTGGCCAGCTCGACTAGGACAACGCAGATTTGACCGTGTGTGGACCTACGAGCGGTGTGACACGCAGTATGTCAAGCGGTTGTCCGAAAATCCAGTTAGTTTAATTCTTAGGGACGGGGCTACGTATTTGACAACATTTTGTACCATGTAGGGGCGCTGTTTGTCATGCATTCGTCATTCTTAAATCTTGAGTGAACTCTATTGAAGAAAAGATAATAGTTAACAGTTCTAGCAGCTTCTGATAAGTATTTCTGTCCAGATCTTGGACAGCGTGTTTTACAAGTGTGTGGAGAAAAAGCTTTCATATGTGACATACAAAAAACATGTTCCCCATATATGGGCCGCTTTAGAGCGTTCTTTTTCCTTCCCAGTGGGTAGCGTCTACACTCATAAAAATTATTAGCCGCCCTCAAGCACCCGTTGTCGACAATAATGCATAAAAATTCTAAAGAAAAAATATCTAATAAATTTCTAGGAAAAAATTGAGGCCTTGTCTACATGAGGTCCAGGCATCGTTGATTTTATATTGGAGTAATGCAAATGATACTAAAGCGATCTTTTGTATTCTTCTCCTTGAATACTGCAGAACATCACTTTCGCCCATAGGCGCTGGATATTTAAATTACTTGTCTGTGGTTCAGAGCTCTGTAGATCGGCTCTCTAGGACTATTCCCTATCTTCTTCGACACTTCAAACTGGCTCCCGGATAAGACTCATATGCAATATAGTTGAAAAGGCCAACCTTATCTAAATTGATCATTTCTTATAGCCCGAGAAGCGATCAATGGATGCATACGCCTCTCTCACAAAAAACTGCAAAGAGCAACACACACCCTGGTCCTCCTCCGAGTGAAGTTGTTTCGGAGCTTCAGGCTTGTATTGGTGGAGGTTACATTAAGGCAGAAATACGTCCAAGCAAGCCTTAGGCCTGGCTTCTCTCAGGCCTCCTCGCAGCTCGCCTCAAGGCTTGCTTCAAAGAAATGAAAACAAAATGATACCACCGGGTTCGGTGCTGTAATTTTAATTTTATTAGTACATCTGTTGACAGAAGTAGGCCTGAGAGAGAAAAATTTCCAACATTGAGCAAGGCGCGCTTTGCGGCTAGGCCCTGAGGCTAGCTGCTGGCTTGTTTTTGTGTTGCATCATTTTAAAAAACCCGTGTTGGAAATTTTGACAACACCTCGAGGAAGCCTCGAGGCCTGTATGTATTTCTGCCATTACTTAGTTGGCTTTATTTTTCTATCTAATCGTCATCTTTTTCCTTCGTGATTGGCTACTCAACTCTGTTCCATGTCATTCTAACGGAACAAATTTAAATTACCTTCCTCTCGAAGTATTTTCAACATTACAGAAATTGTAAACTCCACTATAGCAGGTTGAATACCACCAGAAAATTTATTTTCCAGAATCACTTGTGAAGTAGTAGTTTTATTCGAGGTGTGATTCTTTGCAGCTGTCTTCCAACCACAGTGTCAGTCAACAGTAAAGTGACAATAAGACTTATGACGCAAATTGACAGATGGCTTTAATTATAACCAATATTATTATCACTAATTCACTTTCAGTTATATATGAAAGTTCGCTGTAATGATCTCTGGAGTAATTTTTGATGATGACGCAACCGCAAAAATTAAATACCGTCATATAAAATTCAACTTAACTCTCCAAACGAATCAGCATGATAAAGGCATTCAAAATGTAAATCGGTAAGTTTGCGCCATTTTAATTAGTAGCATCGATTGGAAAATCGCTTACTTGAAGTCCCTTTAAAATGTTATGGTTGGAGTCGTCAGCCGTACTGCTTGAATCTCCAATCATTAATGCTTTTAAATTATTCTGAATAGTTTTACTGAACATCGCCTAAATGTTGATGTACACTAACCGGCATAGGACGAACCGGTACAGACAGGGAAAAAAATTTTTCTATGAAAACAAGTTAGCTAATTCACATGAACCGGCACCGGTGGATACCGGCACGAAACGGAAATGTCATTATCGGTCGCTATCGGCGACTAGAAACCAGACCGGCATTTATCGGTTGCTGCTGTAGTTGCGAAGTTAACATGGGATCACTTTTCTATAGCTTTCTCGCGATACCTGCCTTAACTGAAAGTTTTCTTTCCATTTTATGTCGTTACATGTGCATGAAAAATGCTAATGCCGCTTGATGCCTGTCTGTCCCTGCTTATGATGTGCCAGAAGTGTGCATAGACCTTCATAAACCGTGTAAAATAATAAATGTCACACTTATAAAGGTTTCTACACTTCATGCTAAATCATGCTCTCGAAAGACTTTTTTCTTGTTTCTGTATCATGATTTGTGATGGTATTTATGTAGAAAAAAAAAACAAAATGTGAATACAAGTTGAGCATCTAATCGTCCTGCAAGTTACGAGGCTACAATCCCTAATAGTGGCAACACTAAAGAAAAAATAAACAGGACAGAAAGGGGATTCACAGAAGAGAGGTGACGAAAAACAGAGAGATACGAAGGAAGCCACCAGGAATAATCTTAAGTAAACCACAAAATTTAATGAATTATAATAAATATTTCTAAAGTTCGCTGTTATTATTGTGACCCGAATTCCCACATGTACGTGTTGTGCAAAACAATAGCAACCATTTCAATAAAAAAAAAGAATTCATGTTTTTTCTTTAATTTTAATTCACTTATAACAAAAATAATAATTCATAATAATCCACTCATCAAACACCAACAAATTAACATACTTCACAAAAAACAAAAGATTTCATAACTGTAAAAATAAATTAAAAATAGCAGGCTTCTGCATTTTGAAGTGCGCGAAACAATAGCAACTTTGCAACCAACTAGGAAAGAATCTTTAGCCAACAGGATTTTTTCTATATAACTTTTGCACATTTATGCAAGTGAATTGCTGAAAACTGATATTAGTCATTTTTGATTAGTTTACTTGATAAGATCGCTTGAATTTTCATTTTTTATTATGGCGCGCCAAGCAAGTTTCATAATTGTTTTAAGTCAAAATTAATTGAAGAGTATTGTAACGGATCTTCCCAAATCTCAATCGCGAAAAAAATATAATATTAATAAGTCTATAATTTCGCGACTTATTAAGAAATATAAAACGACGGGAGAATCTAACACTCTGCATTTGGGTGGACGACCTCGAAAAACTTTAAGCCACACGGACAGGAGAATTATTTCTCTAATTAAAAAAGAACCGTTTATGACGTCAAACGACATTGTAAGAGATTCCAGTACAGTCCGGAGGCGCGCTTTGGAGAATAATTTAAAAAGCTATAGACCAGCCAAGAAACCAATTCTAACTAAGATACACTTGCAAAAAAGGTGAATTTAATAATGAGATCTACTGCTTTACATTGATTCCAATTTACAGGTGGAATTTTGCAAAAACACATTTGAATTGGTCCATTAATAAGTGGAAAACAGTTCTCTTCAGCGACGAATCCAAATTCAATTTAATTCACTCGGACGGAATGAATACTGTACGAAGACGAAAAGGTGAACGACTCGAGCCACGATACTGTAAGGTCACAGCCAAGCATGGAGGTAGTAGTGTTATGGTTTGGACATGTTTTTCAGCTAACGGAATAGGTCCTTTGCACGAAATAAATGGAATAATGGACCGTTTCAAATACAAAGAGATTTTAGAGAAGATTATGTTGCCCTATGCCGAATGGGAAATGCCGCTTCGATGGGTTTTTCAACATGACAATAATCCGAAACATACACCAAAGCTGGTAAAAGAATGAATTAAGGAGAATAGGGTTCAAGTTCTTGATTAGCCGGCCCAATCTCCAGACTTAAATCCCATTGAGAACCTCTCCGGAATCCTCAAACGACGAGTTGGATTCCAACATTCCCAAAATAAAACAGAACTAATGGAAACCTTGAAAATACAGTGGGAAAATATACCTGAGGGTATAATTACAAATTTAATAGCATCTATGCCACGAAGATGTGCTGAAGTTATAAAAAAAAGGGCTATTATACGCTATTATAAGTACTGAGGAATCAGCTTCCATTTATAAAAAGTTGCTATTGTTTTGCACATTTCGAAATGCAGAAGCCAGCTATTTGTAATTTATTTTTACAGTTATGAAATCTTTTGTTTTTTGGATTTTTGGATTATTATGGATTATTATTTTTGTTATAAGTGAATTAAAATTAAGGAAAAACAAGTAAAAAAGCTAGAATTGGTCTAAGACCAATTCTTATGATACCCTAGATGAATGCCCATATTAAATTTCGTATGGTCACTGATCTATTCAAGTATTGATTTTGAAGTTGTTTTTCGCATATATTTCTAGAACAGTTTGTCGCACAGAAAAAATGGTAATAACCAATTTTATAGGATTTCGTATTCTGCAGAAGTTCTTAGTACAATAAAAATATCTTGGACTGATCGTTTTCAAAGTATACGTAAAAACCGAAATTTTTATATGGCAACACCAAGAAGGAGTTTCCCGATTTAGTCCATTTTTGATATTTTATTTGCTAATGTAGTAAAAGCATCATGTACGAAATTTCAGCTCTCTACGTCGATGCGTTCTCAGGCAGTGTCCAAATATATAGCGGAAAACGAAATTTTTATATGGCAACCCCACGAAGGAGTTGCCCGATTTGTCTCATTTTCGAACTTAATTTTACTTTTTTTTTTAAGTCCGTGTAGAAAATTTCAGCTCTTTAAGTATACGCGTTCTCGAGTTATCGTGCGCACAGACGGACGGACGGACGGACGGACATGCAAAAATCGAAATAACTTTTAATATTATGAATGGGTGTCCAATCCATTTTGCTCTACCATCATTATTTCGAGGTGTTACAAACGGAATGACAAACTTAGTATACCCCTATGATTTCATCTAGGGTATAATAATTCTTTTTTTTTATTGAAATGGTTGCTATTGTTTTGCACAACACCGTATATACTGGTATGGTATGGATCTAGCACGATAGAACTGTAATACGCAAAAATTATATACTCAAGATATGTATGTAAAATTAATTCTCTCTGGACAGGTCATTATTTCATTGGCTCTGCATACCAATTTATCGACAATTAGTATCGTAAAAAATAAAAATATCTCAACAAAATTTACTGAACTTTATCTATTTAATGCTTTTAGCGCATTTAAAAGAAATTCTGTTGTCTACGTGATTCAAGTTCCAATCTTCTTATACAAAAAACATGTGCTTGACGACTGCTGACCCATTATTTATTTCTATAATTTATATTAGTTTTTAGTAATAACATTTTGTATATGCATTATAATGTTTTTAAAAAAAAAGACAAGTTAATATGAAAACCAGTAATATATAGATTAGAAAAGTATTAATAAAGTTCTAACTAAATTGTATCTTCATTATGCACCACACAAAGAGATAAATATAAAATTTATTTCTTAATACATAATAACTATATAATATACACATATTTATACCTGCTACTAAAATTCACAAAAGTCTGACTACTTCCTAATTCTTTGTCTTCCCTAAGATATTTCCCATAGAAAATTTATTTTCTTAACAAAAGCTTAATACACTTTTACACATTTTATAATAATTCGAAACCAGTTCGCTTTGTTCATTGCACAGATCTACAGACAGAAGGAACATAAACTTTAATTTGTCTGAATCCAATTTCAGTAGAATAGATACACGGGTTTTGAAACCATAAAACGAAATAAAGTATTTTATGAATAAGAATTCAGAAATTGATATTAATTGTAGGCTACAAACTTCAAATGTTGTTGTGTTGCCTTGACATTCACAAATGAACCGAGTTTAGATACGGCTTTTATATAGAAGAAATAAAAAATCGCGGCAAATATAACAAGCCCGAAAAATGTTCGAAGAGTTTACATTGATGAGAAAAAAAAACAGGTCTCAACCATCTTGACCATCTTTTATATTTTAAATGCCAAAAATATGCAAACGAACCAGACCCAGAGCTTAATAGATAGAATTGCTTCAGTTTTGCGCTGCGCATTATTAAATATTAGACCCTTAACGCGCAGATTATTGAAGACATTGTGTCAACATCACTCAGACTATGTATTTATGTCCAGTTAGTGTCTGCACAAATATCCAATCCTAAAGGTATAACAATGACTCATGATATGCATATAAAAGCAATGGACCCATGAGTAAGCCGATTGTTTGGCCTCGAACCGCTTGGCTAACAAAATTCTGATCTGCTTCAATCGTGCTTCTATTTTTATCTTGCATCGATGTCCGGGTTTTTCTGACAATTCGGTCGCTGGCCCGGCTAACTGAACGAACGAACGGCTTTGTTATTGTTGACAGCGGCTTTATTGGTTTTAAATGAAGTGTTATGTAACTCTTGTTTTTGCCGGGGGATTGGATAGATATTCGATTTGCTAATTAAAGTTTTACTGAGGATACAACTTGTCATATCTTTTCAGAACTCTACATAATACTGTAAAAAATTTAAATTATGAGTAGATATAAAAAAATATCCGCATGTTACCTCTAACTATCTAATTCTTATTATCAAACAAATATAGTTGTAATGTATCTTAATTAAAAATAACAGCTGTCTTCTTATATCTTACCAATTTTTTATATGTAGTGACAACTTATTCATCTGATTATGCTAGGATAATTGGAGGCTATGTATGTAAGTCTACCTACTTTTAGTTATACAAATCGCATAATGCCGCGAAATACTTTTGAAGGTAGGTACTTAAGAGATCTGACCAGATCAAGTTTTGAATATGACATTAATTAATAAACACAATGGACACTAGATAATGGAACTTGAGGTGATCTCTACCATTGACTGGTTTTTTGAGATCAAATGTTTTCTCTTTCAGAGGTGCAACTTGTCCCGGATGTTAACCTGTATAAGTACTGATATACAGTCTTGTATGGCAGATTAATTTGTGTGACTAAATGATTGTAATTTTTTTTATAAATACTCTCCAGATTTTAGTACTATACTTTAGATGCTAAGACGCTGTTATTAAACGCTATTTCTTTTCTCTTTTTTTAAATGATGTAAGTCTTGTTCTTATATTACTTGGTAGTAAATATTTAAAAAACAATTCTTAAAGAAACAAAATCTCGAAATAAAATTATGTAATCCAGAAAAACAAAAACAGAAATAGGTCCAAACAATAAGTTAAAGAACCTTTTGTATTGCAGCCCCCATGATAAGCCTTCTGGATTTATTTTCGGAATTTTTTTATTATTTTTTTACTTTCCATGCGACATACTCCACTGGAACCCAAAAATAGATAAAATGTCAAGTCGCATCCACAATGTCTCAAGATGAGAATTTTCAACAAGATGTTGCCGTCTTCATAGGTTACGTTTTTTTTTTTCTAGCACCTTCAATATTTTGTTTTATTCCCTTTATTTTCATATAAATTCTATTTCGTCGAGTAATTTTCAAGAACTCGCTTCGCTGAAACTTTGAAATACTTTTAGCTTTTCTATAGATAGATTTCACGTATTCGCTAACTCTTCACTTTTTTGCTATAGCTGGTGGCGACATACTATAGAGAAGGTTTCTCATTATGGAAGTAAGTGTTAGATTATATTTGGAAAGCAATTAATAACTATCGAAATAAAAATCCTTTACTTGATCGCAATTTATGTCAAATTCGATTCTTCATAAAAGTTATCTGCATTAGCGTAACTAGGTATTGGCCAGGGTGCCCCCCCCCCCACCCCTCAGAAAATTATGAAAATTCCCAAAAAGCATTTGTTAATTCGTACAATCTTGAGCCTAATTAAAATAAATCCGTTCGGATTGGAATCAAAAAGCTTTTAACGGGTTCTTATCTTCAAGAAAACCTATTAAAATCTTTTTAAAATTTTTAAAAACTATTCTGAGATTGCTCTGATTTCACTGAATTTTGACAACGGCGTACGTAGGAGAAGACATGTAAAACTATTTTGACAATTTGTGCGGAAATTTTATTTGATAATTTGAAATTTGATTTCAATGAAATTTTAAAAATTTCGAAAAACTTTGTTTAATTTTTCGGAAAAAGCCTTTTTTAAGTTTTTTTGCTTCCGATCCCAACGGATTCAGTAATAAGGCTAATTATCTTTATAAGGAAGAAACTACGGAATTAAAAACTTCAAAAATATTCTTATTACGTTACGGTATGAAATAAAACTATATTAGCACTTTAGACAATAAATACTTCGGGAAACCGAAAAATTCACAGAAAAACATTTAATTTGTCTAGAAACTACTCGAGTTTCGAAAAGTAGAAGGATTGAGTCCATTCAAGGTAAAAGTATTTTAGTAGACTTTCCATCAGATACAAGGCTAAGGCCATACAAATATTAGAAGATACATATTTACAACCAAGTGATGGACAACATTATCACTAACTTCAAAAATATGTTTGAAAATCTACCTTTGACATAATCAGTTGACTCATTTATAAAGTTGTACCTGAATCATGGAGAGGCATTTGTAGAAAATTATAAAAATGTTTTCAATGTTCCATGTTACAGGCTGAATCAAAAATAATGAATAATATGTTCCAAAACAAGAGCATTGTAGTAAATTTGGAAAGACTAAAAACAGAAATTTATACTAATTACTGCAAGTCTCTGGGTTTCCTGTCAGCTCGGCCGGCGGAGCTTTTCCATCGAGTTAAAACTTGGTTAAGAACAACTGCTTTAGGAGAGGTTTACAAACATGGCACTCCTAAATACTGAAATTGAGATAATTAAAAACAAACTAACAGCACAATAGGTGCTAAATAAGTTTGCAGAAAAAAAAACCGTAAACTAAAGCGTATACATATTTTAACTATCTCTTTATTAGTGCTTAATAAAAACGAAAATAATTGATCTAAAATGTGTATCTAACTACAGACCCTGTAAAGTACTTAAGTATTGGTATCAGTTCCAGGACCTAGACTTAAATGTTGATTAAGTACAAGTCCCGGTACTGGTATTCAAAATTTTTTTAAGTACAAGTTCCGATACTGATACTTAACGTACTTAATACGAATACCACTATAACACGAGCTCTTGTAAATTATTTAAATACGTCTTCTAATAATAGAGGTTATCTCGACAGTGCCTCAAGAAATCTTATCGCCTTCAGTAAAATAGAAAGAAAATTAGAGCAATGTATGATTAACTGTATCACGAAAATGACATCCTGAATCGATATCCTTAGTTGAAAAGGTTGGAAATCAAGGCCACAGTCCGCTCTCTTCCTCCGCACAGGTGGAGCGTTGATTTTCATTTGCAGGTCTTGTAAATGCAACACAAAGGCAATCATTATCTGATTTGAACAACTTCCAAATTTATGTAGAAATTTAAACAGCAAAACTTTATACATTTTTTTATGATATTTCGTAAATGAAAACCTCATCTAGTAATTTAAGTTTATTTGAGTTTTCAAAAGCTCTTCAACCTTATAAGTAGGGTCCTTGTACTGGTACTTGGAATAAATACTGGGTATTAGGTAGGGCGTCACTCACATATCAACATCGTGTATGGAACTTGAGGATTCTAATTTATTTTCAGTACCGTATCTGCATTTTCAGTAAATTAAATGTTCTGGCTGATCTAGTCATTTTTCTTTCTTGGGAGCGAAGTTACGTAGAAGGAATACATATTACAAAAATAGTGACGCGTTGTCTGCGACTTGTAAAATGGGAATTATTTTATTTTTTTATTTTTATGAGAATTATTTTATTTTTTGTGTGCAGAGCTATTTTAGCGGAAATTATGTTCTAGAAGTTAGATTATGTTTCTTGTTGGTTCCGTAGCTAATAGACCCTCTGTTCTCTCTGTAACTTTAGAAACTTTATGGTCTTTTTAATCAATGCAATTTCATTGGCTCTAGGCGTGTATATCATATTATATATATATTATATATTATATATATATTATATTATATTATTCCAAACGCATTCTCTATCGTCATCCGAGCTCGAGATATGCGTTTGTTAAAGTGCTCTTGTTCAGCACTGAAATTTTTACCTAGAATATAAACATAAATGTTATATTAAAGACGGAAGTTATTAAACTGCACCTTACCCGAATAAGGATGCATCACATTTTGTCGCAAAGGAAAAGCAGCATCTCCCACGAAAAACTACGGGAATTTTACAATTGAGTTTGGCAGCTCATCTGCATTTGGAATGGGTAACTGATCCCTAATAAGCTGTTGGCCGAAGATGCTCTCTTACAAAATACCTCCATCACTTTGGCTCCCGTACGACCCAATATCCACCATTGTGAAGCAATAGTTCGCATCACATGCAGCAAGTATAACGATACTACCGCGTCCCTTATAATTATGATATTGAGAGCCACCTCTTGGAGGACAAACCATGGTAATATGTTTTCGATCAATAGTTCCGAGGCAGCTCCTATTTCCTATTATAATCTACAGCCATTTTATGCAATTCTGCTGCATTCGGTGGCACTAAATATATATGCAACAGCTCGCTCTATATAGCTTCACATGTTTTCAACATTATCTTCCCATTTTGAACTTCCAGGCATAAATGCTTCTGGGGCCACCATGTGCAAGGTATCTGTAAAATAAAAACCTTCGAATTTATACCATTTAATATATGTTAATGTTACTTATATTAAACGACATCCCACTGAAATAGGTTCCCGAATTGATTACTTCTCTAAATGTTCACGCAGTCAAAATGGTCGACAGTCATTCGTGTAGCTTTGAAGAACATTGCGTGGTCCTTTCCTCTCATTACTTTGAATGAACTTTCAAAAAATCCGAACCTTTCACGATCCTTATTTATGTTACGTACCCACCATCTTCTCTTTCGTTTTATTCTTTTAAGATCTTTTAATTTAAGGTAAGCCGCGTAAGCTATAATGCTAAATTTGAATAATTTTCTCAATTTTTTCTCTGACTTGTTTGCCATTTCGATCTCATGACAATTGATATGACAGCTGTAAAAGCAAAACTTGCATTGTGTTCACTGTGTTTTAAACGCAACATTCGAATCATTGACAGCAAAAGAATTACGGCGCCTTTATTGTGTCGCTCTCATTGTGTTTTCGCCTTAACTTCCGTACTACTTAGTAGTATGGGCCATAAGAAATGAGCTATTCAGCTCATTCTTATGTTTTTTAAAGGGGTTGTTGTTCTATTACCTATGGTGGACTGTGGGTCTATAACCAATTCCCTATATTTTAGTAAATATTCCCTACATTTTAGGGAAAAAATAAATAAAAAATGAAAATTTCCTACAATTTGGAGATTATTCCCTAAGATTTAGGGGAAAAAAACAAAAATTTCCTACATTTGAGGGAGAAAAACCTATTGTACGTTTTCCAAGATAGAGCTTTCCCTAATCTAATCGACAAATACCTAACCTTTGTGCCACAAATTGTTGCTACTCTCTTTAGGGAATTATTTTTTACTGTGCACTTAAAACAATCTTTTTACTCATAGTATATTAGGGTCGATACCTATGCTGACATGTAATTAAACGTCTTAAAAATGAAGACACGTAAGTACATCACTACCAGACATCTTACATAATGCACATTAAAGAAATTGAACCGGGAATTGATATAATCAATTTTTTATTGAACACTATAAAGACTATATTTGTATAGATGGCCTCGGAACTCATCTCACACGGCTCATTAACGTGTAATTTGGATCCCATAAACTCACGGCATTTAAATACTTTGCAATAGCAATAGTGGCAATATAGAAACCTAGAGGTATACATACATTAGATAGATAACTTTTATTGGATACTCTTACGTGTGCTTTATGAATTGCGGTGATATAAAGGGAAATGTGGCTCCTAATAATAACAATAATAAGATATGTAAGTACAGTTTGCAACATCATATGATAAAATCTTACTGAAATCTCATTACGACACATTGAGACAGCTTAAAAGGTATTTCGCTGTGATTAATCACAGTCTATCGAATTTAATTCGTATACTCGCTGCTCCTAGAATAACCTTTATTTTTATCCGAGATTTTCGTTTTCAATCAAGAATGACATAAATAGCATAACTAACCAGCAAGAGGTCAATCAATAGCTTTTCAAAATTACTACCATGTACTTGCGTTTAAATGAAATTGAGCTTCCATTACAATTGATTTTAAGCTAGGAGTTTTGTAACAAAGGCCTATAGGCATTTGTGATACGTGTTCGGATGATTTTATTTGCATGCATATAGTTATAGAGACCTAAGGAGGGGTATACCAACAGACTAATACTTCCATTCTTCAAGGTGCGTTACGAAATGTCTAAGAAAAGAACATGTGTCTATATTAGTGATCAATTAATTAATTATAGATACGAAGTTCAAATACAATTGGAATACTCTCAGTGTTTAGACCAAATTTCATGAGATATTTAGATAAAAAAACCAAAATAATTAAAACGCGCCCTCCATTTCTTATTATCTGTTCACTACTTGCGTGTAGAAACTATTGAAAGTGCTAGTAATGCCGTAATGCCAATGAGACGGGAGTTTTCGCTGCTTCGAGGGCCATTCCGCGGTCATTGATATCTTTAATGTGAACATGAGTAAGAAAACATTCTTCACGTCAAGGTCATCGCAGCAGGTAAAAGTTAAAAAATTATATATTTCTACTCCCTGCAGCCGCCGCTGCTCTGGCATTGAATTAAAATTGCTCTGCGGCATTAAATGAAATTCATTTTACCTTGTTTCTGGTAAATTTCAACTTTTTGATGGCGGATATATCAGCCAAGTAGGTAACCACAATCCGACCCGCTCCCTACAACATTCTTGCATCAGAAAAGAGACTTAAATCTCCCCGAAATGCGGCGAATATACGAAGACTTAATGGAATTCAACCGATATACATATGAACACCCAATTATGCATGCAAATTATTGTCGTTTTGATATCGCTGGGAATTCAATTATGTACAATAATGGGAAAATTAATTTTAAGACGTTGCTGAAAGTCTTTATTGATGATTTCATTTCTTTGTTCCGAGGGCTAATTAAGCAGAAAACATTAAGGTTATATTTGGTACTGATACGAAAAGTAGGAGTTAGGGACAAATAAAAATTTACGCATTTCTACTTTACGAAGAAGATTTGATACCATATCTCTAATGAAGCTGGTCTTCATGCAAAAATAACGTATATTTTGGGGTTTAAGTTGATATGAGGCAGACTTCCACCATTTACGAGCATATTAATGTCCGCAATTTGCTGTTTATATTTATGATTACAATTTACAAAAGCAATGAAAACTATAAAATTGCAAAAGAACTTTTAAAAATGTTATACGACGCCGGTCCTATGCTTTTACTGGATTGAGAAGGTACATGGTACACCTACACTTCCGCCGGCAGATAACAAATTTCTTTTTGGAGTTTTATTTTTTAAAAATATTCACTTAATAACGGTATAATACTTAAGTAAAGCATTAAAAATCTGAAAGCATCTTATATTTGATTTTAAATGGAAAGATTAAAATTCTAATATATTAACACCAATTTGCATGAATCATTATTTCAGACAAATTTAGTTTTATTTTTTAATTAAATTGACATTTTTAATAATTGAGACTGATAACTTTGAAGATACAACTACCTACACATTGCATATATAATTTCAAATTATACTATATTCAGTTTGGAAAACTTTACTTAAAATTTAAATTAAAGCGCATATGAGTAGTATTGCTGTCCTCGTTTAAGTCGGGTTAGATACAGAGTCACACTGTAAACATGTCATCATATGGCGAACCATAGATGAAGTTTTAATGGTTTGAAATGCCAAAAAATTTAGTCTTTCTATAAATAACCGATTTCCTCTCCAAAATATTAGTGAAACCTAAAATTCTAAATAAAAGCGAAACTTTACCGAATTGATTGAAAACCCTTTGAAGTCCGCCTATTATAGACGAAAAGGAGATTCATTTGTATCTTGACAATTGCTGGCTGTAATTTTCTTATACCCTAGATGAAATCTATAGGGTATGCTAAGTTTTTCAATCCATTTGTAACAAGTCGAAATAATGATGGGTGAACAAAATGGATTGAACACCCACGCACATGCGCGTAGTGAGGTAGGCACACGGTTGGGCAATGCCCCCCCCCCCGAAAAGCCCGTGTAGGCTCTATGCCACCCCCGCACAGAAATAGGAAGCAATTATTACTAATAATTTGCAATATTTTTTTTTCATTCATTCTTCTTTCATGTAGTAAGGTATGCATACAAGCATAATTGATTTTATTCATTTATTTGCGAAATTTTGAATAACTTCAAAATCCTTTCAAATTATTCATAATAATGAATTTTTCGTATATCTACTCTACCTCAATTTTTTAAGAAGAAGACAAATGTCATTTTGACCAATGTGCTGAAAGGAGATTTTAAATGTCTATCAGCAAATAAAATTCTCATTTTTCCCAAGTTCCCAAGCCCATCAGAGAATGAGTTACAGTAGCATTGGGAGATTGTTGCGGGTAAAATTCTCTCGAAAATGGGAATTAATGGCGACTTTTCCCACAAATTATTATATTATGCGAATTCCGACCATTTTTATCCTAGGTACCAAAAGCATAAGAAATACACCAAAAGGAATAGTTCAGTTCACGTAACTTTCGAAAACTAATTAATTTTTATTGATATAGAAGAGATATCTATAAAAGTACATTAGCAACTAGGCGCAAAGTAATCAGTGCTACTACATATAAATTTACTACTTGTCAATATTTTAATGGCAGAAATTTCCAGAATATGGAATTCCCACGATCTCCCAGTACTGATAACACCCACCCTCTTTAGAGCAAAGCGTGTAAACAGAAGCACGTTCTGTTCAAATAACAAAACAGCAACAACTTTGGAACAAACTTTGGTGACCTCTTTCAATATCTCAGAAAAAAGTGCTTTCACAAAAGCGCGGTATTATATGAGAGTAAATCTGAAAATTCCGCCACTTGTCATTTTGTCATTTTATGAAAATTAATCAATTTGCCGCTCTTTTCGTTGCATATAAATCTGCGATATCACATTTTTTGTCTGTATTCGTCAAACCAGAAGGTGACATCATAAAAAGTGGAAAATAAAAGGCTTTAACGGGCCGGCTACAGCCGTGCAGTAATAGCTCACTCCTTAGAATATAGAGCAAACAGGAATGGTTGAATCGTGTAAAATTCGTATACATGAGCGTAATTTGTCAAGAGCAGGAGATTATACATAAGAGTAAGTGAGATGCTGCAGGAAAGATTTGTCAAATCTGGGTGCAGAATTGTCAAAATTTTGTTTTGTGAGCAGATTTAGTCAACTTAAAATTCTTTTGCGAAATTTAACAAAAGTATGGAATCAATTCTTTTCAAAACTATTTACTATATCGTTTAACTTTATTTAGTGCAAAGTTTTATAGTGCCACTAGTGCCTGTTAAAATCTTCATATCAATTAAAAAAAACAGAAATGAATTGTTCGGTCAGTGCTTGCAAATATTTATTGGATTATAAACTAGGGAAATCCTGTTTGAGGCAACCGCACTATCTAAATTATCTTTTTTGTTAATAGAAGCAGAGATTTAATATAAATTAATTATATGAATTATTTCAAAATAAAATAGAAAAAGAACATTTTTTACCACAGATGCTCCGCACACTACTTTTGTTTACTTTTTGCAAATTAATAATTTGCTTAGAATAAGGATGGCGGGTTAATACATGTAAAAATGGACTACCAACACAACCAGAAATTCATTACGCAAAATCTGGCTCTTATATATGACAAAATTTTACCAGCAATTTTAATGTGAAATATGTATTTGGAGACCGTGTAAAATTTTATTTTGCCAGAACTCGATTGTAGACTTAACCGATATTATAATATAATATTTCAATTCTCATTATATGCTACGAATTTGTGATACAATTATTATTTATATCAATAACTGTAATTTGATCAAAATTTTTCTAATGACATGCATCTGAGCATAAGTGTAGCAGAATGATCGTGATTAATATGTGTAGGTTGGCCCATGACACAGAGATAACAAGCTATGGCCGATTCGAAATAAATTTTTTGTGTTGCTACGTCATGAGGTGACAATGTCATTTCCAGTGAATTTGTTTTCAGTTTTTCGTATTTTATTGACTGAAATACGTTTTGAATATATTATAATATTTATCTAACCATTAGTTTCTTCGTTTAATTCACTTCGGGAAAAGTAATTAATTATGTGCTAGTGAGAAAGCAAAGAAATTTTTAGATTGAAATTGAGACGAACAAATTTGTGACAATTGTTGCCAAAGCAGGCAAGCAACCAATTGACAGCTAATTCGGCCATAACTTGTTAATCTTTGTATCATCGGTTGGCCCATAAAATGGTATTAAGTTCATTAATGGATGGATATATATGAATTTTATGCGATCCTTTTTTTTCTGAATATAAATCATTGTATTTCTATAGTACAGTAACTATAATTTGCGAAACCTTTAAATTTTTCCGCAAATTTTTACGTAGAATTATACAAAAGTGTATTTTTAATGTAACGGAATATCTTTATAAGCCATTTAATCCGACAAGAAGAAAGAAGTCAATCCATTGTATGCATACATTTTAAGATTAGCTGAGGATAATCAGCGTGGTTCCATTATCTATAGAACATTTTAACATTGTCCGACAATTGGTGATTTTACCCTACTTAAATTTATATATCTTATGAGAGTTTTAGATATTATAATTATTCTTTTTAGGTATGCTGTTAGCAAAAATTGGAGGCCCTGTTTACCCTATTGGAGTTGGATGAAGAGTAGCAAGCGCTGCCAAAGTGCAAGAAGATTTCGGTGCCGAATTAGATTTTAATGCAGTTATAGAGTTAATATAGTTATAGAGTGCTACGTTCATGTATTTTCAATTGGGAGATCCAAGAATAATAGCCCTAGAATGCAGAATATCAAGAAAATAATACCACACCTTGCAAATCTGAAGTTAAAGAGCTGATTCAGCAGTACTGCAACCTAGAAAGATGCCCCACTAGTTTTAATGGGGTGGTAACTGGCAATAGATATGTTTCATTAATCGAATCGAATGAATATTTCGATAGATATGGCGTTTAATGATTTAATACAGATCTGCTTAAATCGCGTCTATCTCACTGGGAATATTAATTATTTGCGAATTTTGTATGAATTTAAGAAATTGAACTTTGAAGTTAGCACTATTAACTTATTGAAGAATTGTTGAAATATGTTTGAACAGCGATAGATTTTGTTTTTGTACGTCGTTTATATAAAGAAAATGGATATGTAAATATGTATCTCTAGTAATATTTCTTCTTTATTTTAAAAATGAATAAAAGTACATTTAAATCAATTCGTTGTTGTATCTTCATCCACTTAAGCGTATCTAACAACCACTTAACAGACGAATATCTTGCACACCACAAAAGTGTACTTCGCATCGCTTTATTCTGGACTGTTTACTGAATATTATACCCTAAATGAAATCTATTGGGTAAACTGAGTTTGTCATTCCGTTTGTAACACATAGAAATAATGAAGGTATAGCTAAATGGATTGGACACCCAAGCATAATATTAAAAGTTATTTTAATTTTTGCATGTCTGTCCGTCCTCAAGATAGCTTCAGAACGAATTTATTTAGAAAGCTGAAATTTTGCACACGAACTTTTCGAGAAAAAAGGAAATTTAAGTTCGGAAATGGAATAAATCAGGCAACTCCTTCGTTGAATTGCCTTGCCATGCAAAACTTTGGTTTTCCAGTATATATTTAGACACCGCTTGAGAACGAGTCGACGTAGAGAGCTGAAATTTTGTACACGGCATTTTCATAAAAATGATGAGTATAATTTCAAAAATAGGATAAATCCCGCAACCCCTTCTTCATGTTGCCATATAAAAATTTAGGATTTTTATGTACAGGTACTGCGAAGACGATCAGTCCGAGATGTTTTTATTGTACTGAAAAGTTCTTCAGACTATGAAATAAATTGGTTGCAATAATTTTTACTGTCCGACGAACCGTTTTAGAAATATATGCGAAAAACTACTTCAAAAATCAAATTTTCTAATTTCAGGGCTATTATTGCGATACATTCACAATTTATTAGAGCCATGAATTTGAAATAACTTTTTTTTAGAAAACCATATAATTATATGTTAGTAAATTATTCTTATTTTATTCTTGTTTTTAGGAAATATTCTTATTGTTGTTTAATTTAAACATACATTGGTTGAAAAAAACAACTGTAATCAATGAAATAGTTTGCTTCATGCAAGGAAACTTGGTTTTAACACTGATTAACGTTTTAGAAAGTTATACACATTTTTGAAAAACACTACTTGCTTGAAGAATATTCTTCTTCAATATTGTGTCAGTCTGCCCCCTACTGCCAACCCCACAACAAAACGTTGGCTACGCCAATGCCCACGCATAATATTAAAACTTATTTTTATTTTTAAATATCCGTCTGTTCGTACATCGGGAACGGATATACATAGAGAGCGGAATTTTTGTACACAATTAAGTTCGAAAATGAGGCAAATCAGGCAACTCCGTTTTCTACAACATATTTGGACACTGCCTGAGTACGCGTCGACAGAGATAGCTGAAATTTGGTACATGGTGTTTTGATAGTTGTAGCAAATAAAATTTCAAAAATGGACTAAATTGGGAAATTCTTTGTTGGTGTTCCCATATAAAAATTAAGGTTTTTTAATTATACTGTGAAAATGATCAGTCCTAGACATTTTTATTGTACTTAAAACTTCTTCAGAATACGAAATCCTATAAAATTGGTTATAATCATTTTTTCTGGCCGACGGACTATTCTAGAAATATATGCGAAAAACCGTTTCAAAAATCAAACTTACACAGATGGGTGACTATACGAAATTTCACACGGGCATTCATCTAGAGCGGTGGTGGGAAACCTATGGCACGCGTGCCAGAACGATTTATTATTAAATTGGATTTAATATACATTGATTTTAAAATTAAACCATGTTTTGTATGAAGTTGGAACTTGGCTATGCACTACTGTAGTGCAACTGAGACAATAAATTAAAAACAAAAATCGAGAGAGCTTAGAATTACCCGAATGACAAAATCTTTTTAAATACCTTCAAAATCCTTTCAAACTATTCATAATAATATACATCGGATCACACTACCATTAACCCTTTCAGAAGAAGATAAATTTCTCATTGAACAACGTAGTAGAAGGAGATGTGAAATTTCTGTCAAACAAAAATATCAGAGAACACAAGAGCTAGATGTCGCATGGCATACCAGATCAGAGTATACAGATTGTGTAATGGGTAGTGCATTCTAGAATGAACCATAACATATTTTAGAGCGTGCCGAAAACAAATGTTTTTATAATAACAGTTTTGTATACATTTGATCGACTTCCTCAACAGTTCAGATAAGAAAAAATATGAATCACTCGATGTATATCACTTCAAATGTTGTGGTCCATTCCGGAATAAGCCACCCAGCCAAATACATTTTGTATACTTTTTTTGGTACTACATGCGACATCTAGTTCTTGTGACATCTATGGTTACACCCGCTTAATCTCTTCAGAGCAAAACGAAAAGAATTTATTGTTCGAGAAATTAAACTTAGATATACTCAGCCATCATCTCTATTGAAATTTATGGATAGTCGTTCAAATATAGTTGGTGCATGTTTTGTGGCCTCAAATGTAATTGCGAAGCGCGAAAAACCATTGGCGAATATATGAAAGAAGCATGGCTAAAATGTGAGTTCCATTCCACCGGCCCAGATTTATAATCGAGTAGAATTTGTATTGCGTATTCAGTATGATAATCGGTGCGTAAAGGTGCTTGCAGTAGAAGTGCCAGAGATTTGTCTGAATGTACTCCCAGTACCAAACGGAAGAAGTCCAGAGTTATCTAAATATGATTTAGCTGATACGCACAAATTTGGTAGTTTAGAAGCCCCGGCTATATTATATGCCTCACAGGGCTGTCTATAGAGAAGATAAAACTACGATGAAACTTACAATAGTTTTTGATGCTTCAGCTCGGTCCGAAACAAATCTACCGCTCAATGATCACTTGTCCGCCGGGGCAAATCTTTTAACTGACATTCTTGCAGTTCTGTAGCCGATATAGAAAAGGCGTTCCTACAAATTTTGCTGGCTGAAGAGGACCGAAACGTTTACAGATTCATTTGGTTTAAAGATAGACTCGATTCCATAGAAAATCTCCTACAAATTTTGCTGGCTGAAGAGGACCGAAACGTTTACAGATTCATTTGGTTTAAAGATAGACTCGATTTCATAGACAATCTCCCACAATATCAAGAATATAGGATGGCACGCATGACTTTTGGGGTACGATGCAGTCCCTTTCTTTTAGCTGCAAGCTTACAAAAGCTCTTGAGGGGATATGTGAGTTATCGAGAAATACTTAAAATGCTTCAGCAAGCATTTTATATGGACGACTTAGTGCTCAGTGAAAGCTGAAGCAATTTTTATTGATACTTGCAACATTATGTAGAAAGCTTCAATGAATCTACGGAAATGGAATTCCAACAATGGGTATATGAGGTCTAAATTCAGTAAAGGATGTAACGAGATTCCTAAGTCACAAAAGGTTCTTGGGATTCATTGGTATTGTTTTACCGACGAAATATCAATTGATTTCGAGCAAATAGATAAGTTCCTGTCTATAGTACTGACGAGTGGTACAAAGAGGAACGTGCTCCAATTAATTTCAAGGTTTTTGACGCTTTGGGTATTCTTGCGCCATTCATTATTAAATTAAAGATATTATTTCAAGAAACTTGGTGAAGGAAGCTGACATGGGACGAGACTGTACCCAACAAGTTGCTTAAGGACTGGAACAACTGCTGCGCTGATATACAAATTTTGAGGGATATTTCGTTACCTAGATGTTTGATTCCCTTTGTCAGATCAGTCAATCATCAAATACATCTTTTTGCAGATGTTAGTATTCAAGGATATGGAACTGTTGCCTACATTAAAAGTGTAAATGAAAACGGGGCAGTAAATGTCCAGTATTTGTGCTCAAAGAACCGAGTTTCTCCTCTAAAGGAAGATGGAAATAAAGAATTGTCAATACCGAAACTCGAACTCACCGCTGCTTTAAGTGTGCCCGTCTAGGAAAATATTCAGTCGAACGTGTTAACCTGAATATTGATGCGGTGCTTTTCTGGTTTGACTCTAGCATTGCCCTTCATTGGATAAGCGGTGCTTCCAGGACGATGGAAGCCTTCTTTTAAACTGGAAGAGAATCGCCCTTTCATGTGATGAGCTGAACGTAACTGTTGAGCATTTCCAGAAAAAGCTTACAAGACGAAAACGTGCTATCCATTTATCCCTGATATTAGAAACCTTCACAGCCTTATCCTTCATTACCGAAATGTAGGTTGATTGCTTCTAAACTTTTCGAGAGACAACTTGTATAGATTTTGCAAGTCCACTGTATGTGAAGACTACCCTAACGGAAAACAATACGACAAAAGTCTACGTAATGCTACTAACTTGTTCCGTAGTTCGAGCCGTTCATCTAGAGCTCTGCTTGCTCTACGTCGTTTCATTGCACGCCGCGGGGTACTAAAGTTCATTATCTCGGATAATACCAAAACATTTCAGAGAGCTTCACTGGAATTAAGAGCTCTTGGAAATATCATAAACTCTGAAAATCTTCAAGGTTACCTAGCGAGTCACGGAATTTCTTGGCAGTTTATTGTAGAACGTGCTCCATGGTGGGGAGGTTTCTGTGAACGTCTAGTTCGAAGTGTTAAAGATGTGTTACGAGTAGCTATTGGACGCGCTGTTCTATCTACGGAGAAACTTCAAACTTTGCTTGTGGAGGCCGAATCAATCATTAACGCCCGGCCCTTATCATACCTTAGTGATGACCCCTTGGATTTAACTCCCTTAACTCCATCGCATTTTTTAATAGGGGGGTTTCCTTCAGTCAGGCTGCGAGGTTTCTAATATCAGGGATAAATGGAGAGTGCGTTTTCGTCTTGTAAGCTTTTTCTGAAAACGCTAGAGAACAGAATACATGCAACAGTTACGTTCAGCTCATCACATGAAAAGGGATTCTCTTCTAGTTTAAAGGAAGGTGACGTTGTCCTCCTTCATGAACAGTTTACTCCCCGCGTTTTGTGGAAACTAGCATTAGTTGAGAAAACATTTCCTGGGGGTGATGGGA
Source organism: Dioctria rufipes (assembly GCA_963924295.1). Taxonomy (NCBI): domain Eukaryota; kingdom Metazoa; phylum Arthropoda; class Insecta; order Diptera; family Asilidae; genus Dioctria; species Dioctria rufipes. Next base: position 287,892,203 of record OZ002740.1, read on the forward strand.
AAGTACGATCTTGTGAGATACGACTTCATAATTGGTCACGGATGCGAAGGCCAGTTCAGTTATTGTATCCTTTAGAGGTATAACGAATCAACCATTGCGCGGCCGTAGGATGCTTAAAATCACTCAGCCTTGGGCACCTCTAAAGGACATAGTGTGTCTTCAATCGTAGCAGTCTAACTTATTTTTGTAACTTGCTTGGTAGGTTATGATTCAACGTAAAAGTTTTGATTGTTCAGTTGTTGATGATTCAGCAATTATCAGCATGTTTTACGTATTGCTGCTTATATACATCGATTCACGAAAAAATCCAGAGGCATATAATATAGCCGAGCGTCTTTCGATGATTCATTCCCAGCCAGCGGACGTATATTAAGCAGAAGGGGTTGCCCGCAAGTTGAATCTGGAAGTTGTTGATACTGTAAGCATTCGTATTTTGCCTTTCGGAAGTTGTTCTAGTCCATCGGCCCAGGTTTATAATCGAGTAAAATTTGTATTGCGTAGTCAGCATGACAATCGCTGTGTAAAGGTGCTTGCAGTAGAAGTGCCAGACATTTTTCTGGATGTACTCCCAGTACCAAATGGAAGAAGTCCAGAGTTATCTAAACATGATTTAGCTGATACGCACAAATTTGGTAATTTAGAAGCCGGAATAAGCGTAGTAGTCGGTTCCGATTTTTATTTTTTACACGGTGCTTTATTTTCCCGGGTTTTCGGCACCAATGTCGAAAAATAGCAAATTACAACGGGAGATATAAATGTATGTATTGTAAAAAACGCGAATAAAATCTAGAAATCATTTATTAAAAAAAACTGAACAATCAGAACTTTATGTTGAATCATAGCCTACCAAGCAAGTTACAAAGATAAGTTAGACTGCTACGATTGATGACACATTATGCCCCTTATAGGTGCCCGAGGCTGAGTGATTTTAAAAATCCACCAATTTTGTTTGAAGATTTTGAAAACAACGAAAAAATCATTCAAAGAATAAAGTAATATACTTTTGGCTAAAAACACTGTGAAAAACAGGATCTTGGAAATGGCTACAAATATAAATCACCAGCAAAAAATTGGCATAAATTCTTCTAGTTTATTCTCTCTCTGTCTTGATGAGAGCGCTGACATAACTGGATCTGCGCGTTTAGCAATTTTTATTCATTACGCTGTCGGATATAATATCAAAGAAGAAATGGTAAGTTTAACATCATTAGCAACAACAACAAAAGGAATAGATATTTACAATGTAGTTGTAAATGCGCTTACTAAAAAAACATAGATCCTTTCAAAATTGTTTCTGTAAAGGCTGATGGTGCTCGCAATATGACTGGAGAAGTAAATGGGTTCGTGAGCTTGTTTTCTCAGCTCGTTTGATATTCAATTCTGGGTTTCCATTGTACCGCACATTAACAGGCTGTCTACAAAGGCTGGTTTAAAGCCACTATACCATATTGATTACACAATTAGTCAATTTTATATCTTCACGCCATTTAAATAAAAGAAAATTTTCTCAACTATACAATAACTGTAAAATAACGTCCGATGGTGAAGTCGTAGAAGAGTTCTCCAAAGATTCGTTGATTATTTAGATGAAATTAAACTTATTCTTTTAAACAACGAGAAATATAACCAATTAATGGATTTCAAAACTAATGTTTTTTACTGACTTATGTTCTCACTTAAAAGAATTAAATGTGAAACTGCAAGATAGTAATAAGACAATTATTATAATGTTTGATATAATTAAAGCTTTCGAAACTAAATTGGAAATTTTTAATCGGCACATTATTTCAAATAACGAGTCAAATTGAGTTTTCAAAAGTACGAGCCTGTGTAACACATTTCAAACATCGAACGCACCCATATTATACGTCATTTTGACAGCTGAAGGTTTGCCGTTTATAAAAATGGAGTCGTATACATCACAACAAGGTATTGAGATTATTGAATTATTTTATGAAAATGGTCGTTCTGTGAGAAATGTATTTCGGAAAAAACACGATGTTTATAGTCGACACAATCGTCCAACTGAGCAAAAAAGTGGTAATATTGTGCGTAAATTTCAGAAAACTGGTACAGTACAAGATCGAGAAAAACGTCAGTATGCTCACGCCGGTTGTTCAGAAGAAAATATTGATGCTGTGAGAGATCGTGTTGCAGCTGACCCCATCACTTTCTGGGTCAACTGGTTGGCGTATTATGCACAAAGATTTAGCGTTGAAGGCCCACAAAGTTCAATTGACACAAGAATTGCTACCACAAGGTCATTAAAAAAAAATCGTCTTTTCGGACGAAGCATATTTCGAGATCGGTGGCTAAGTTAATAAACAAAACTGCCATATTTGGGGAGAGCAAAACCCTCGCGTGATCGAAGAGAGGCGGACGTATCCACAAAGAGTCACTGTTTGGTGTGCATTGTGGTCTGGTGGTGTGATTGGTCCATACTTTTTCAAAAATAATGCTGGAAGAGCCATAACCGTTAACGATTCCAGATATCGCGACATGATCACAACTTTTTTATTGCCAAAACTGGAAAATATTGATACTGAAGACATGTGGTTTCAACAAGATGGGGCTACGTGTCATAGAGCCAGAGAAACTTTGCAATTACTGCATACAAAGTTTCCAGACCGTCTTATTTCCAGATTCGGTGACGTAAATTGGTCGTCAAGACCCTGTGATTTGACACCGTTAGACTTCTTTCTCTGGGGTCATGTAAAAGTACAGGTCTACAAGGATAATCCTCGAAACTTTGAAGCATTGAAAGCTGAAATTATTCGAGTTATTGATGAGAATAACCACAACAATGCCAGAATGTGATTGAAAATTTTGATAAAAGAATCAGATACTGCAGAAACACAAGAGGTGGTCACATGGGAGATATCATTTTTAGAGTATAAATGGCAAACATTGTATTTCAAAAATAAATAAAAACTTTTTCAGTTTCAATTCAAATTCTATGTCTATTAATTATTTACTTTTGAAAACTCAATTTGAAAAATCCTGTATATATAAGTATTTGCCAAACACAAATAAATTCTTTGTAAATATAGATTCCAATGAAAAAAATAACAAAACTAAATTTTAACAAAAGATTTATTTATCTGAAATTATTCAGTCTCTAATGAACAAATTTACTTTAAGATTTAAAGAATTCAAAACATTTGCAGGAACATAAAAATTCGTTATGTTCCAGAGACGATATCGGCAAATAAATTTAATTTAAAGATCTTTGAGTGACTGAATTTAGAAGAAGTTGAGATGCAATTGATTGACTTTCAATATAGTTCCAGATGGACATAAAAGATTGTCGATTTAAGAAATAAACTGGAAACCATTGAAAATAATCCGTTATTGATTACCTTTCACATGAATGCGAAGAATTATTAAAAACATTTAAAAAACCTGGCAATTGCTATTCTATCCACATATGCGTGTGAATCAGTTTTTCTGAATTGAATTTTATAAAAAACAAATTTAGAAACAGAATGACTGAATAATTCAGTGCCGCATGTGTTTTATTAAAAATATCAAAAATTTGATCGTGACATAAAATATTTGTCTACCAATAAACAACAAAAAAAATCAAAATTGATTGTTATAATTTAAAAATGAAATCATTAATTAGTATACATATTTTTTTTTCAATGTCAATCCTTTATTTTTTAAGTATTCGATTTCATTTGATTGCCCTTGTTTAAATTTAAAATTTTTGATTTTTCTGCAAATTAATAGGTATGTTGTTTGTTTTGTCAATTCTTGTATATTAATTTTTGAAGTTGTCTAAATAAAATTCTGAAACACCTATATTTTTATCAATTTTTCTTAATTAAAAACTGTCCGGCACGCCAACAACGCGATAAGTAATATTTGTAACTTTTTGGCACGCGCACAAAAAAACAAAAAAAGGTTCGTCACCGCTGATCTAGGGTATCATAAGAATTGGTCTTGGACCAATTCTAGCTTTTTTACTTAGTATCGATTTTGCGATAATTTTGACAAATGCATAAATAATTTATGTGAGTATTTCAAAGAAATCTTAATTGTTGGTGGTTCACCAGCAAAAGGCATCCAATATTGCGGCGGTGCTCGAGTGAGTCGATATAACAAGTAATTGCCAAATCGTCAATGAGCTTGAAGGCTCTCTTTTGGGCAATATGAAATGAAGCTAAGACTATGCGACCAGCCCCGGCCCAGATATGGCAATTGTATTATTTTCTATGTAGATATAGGACTAGTAGATGAGCGCTAGATTTGACGGGCTGATATATTTCTTACACCTTATCAGAAATCCGAGACATTTCGATGCTTCCTTGGCAACAGAGAAGATGTGATCTGTTCAGTTTAAATAAATTTGTCATCTTGTTTTAATAAGACAAGACAACTTTGGGACTTAGATGAATTGAATTTGACGCGATTCGCTTTGTCCCAAGCGAGGATATTGGCAAGATCGTTTTTTAATTATCCAATCATGCAATGTCGTTTAAAACATGCGGCATTCCCTCTGGAGTTCACAGGAGTGTCAAAGGAGTAAGCAAAATCAAGGGTACTATCATCAGCGAAACTATGGAAGGGATTGAAAGTAAGAGAAAGCAGATAATTAATGAAAATTAAGAAGACGGATGGAGAGACAACAGAGCCCTGATGCTCACCACCGGTATTTATAGCGTGAGGATCAAATGAAACGCCATCTAGTACAACTCGTATTAGACGATCGGGTAAGAAACTTTAATCCATAATAGAAGAGGAGGGGAGAGACCAAGTGCTTTAAGTTTGGCTAAAAGGGTTGGATACCAGACTCTATCAAAGGCTTCTGAAATATTTAAGGCAACGATTTTGGACTCACCAAAATTTTGAACACTATGGTTCCAACGTTTCGTAAGAGAAATCAGCAAGTCTCCAGATGAGCGTCCAGCGCGGTTGCCATATTGGCGATCGTTGATGAGATGACTAGTTTCTAGCTACTTCATTAATTTGGAGTTAATGATAGATTCAAAACCTTTTAAAAAATTTCGAAGTGATTTCAATTCGTCCATAATTTGAGAGAGCGCCACCCTCACCTTTCTTGGGAATAGGCTGAACGTGAGCTAATTTCCAAGCAGTTGGAAAATTTCCTGTTAAATAAGACAAGTAGAATAATGTGCGCGGAGAGTTAGCCAAGGATTAGGCGCAGCTTTTAATTAACAGGAGCAAAAAGCCATCAGGTCCTGCGGCTTTGGATACGTCGATCAAGGACCTTGAACACATCTCTCGTACGGATGTGTATTGGCTTTTATACACATCCACATGGCATATGCAAAACAGTTGTCTGTGAAGTGAGTTGAATATAAGAACTTGAAGCAAATCTAGCAGCCAAAATATTAGCTTTATCCAAGGATCGCTTTATCTACAACCACTTCACCAATATTAAGTAGTGAAGGTATAGAGGAACTGCTGAAGTTGTTCCTGATGGTTTTGACCAAAGACCAGAAAACTTTGTAAGCAACAAATACCAAGATTCTTTGTGTGATACTCTGGTCAAAAAGAAATTTTTCTCTCTGAGAAATCGACTTACAGGTGTTTCCTGCAGCCTTGTAGACTTGTTTCAGTTCTGGGCCTGGATGCACTTGATAGGCGCGAAAGGAAGTCTCTTTCGCTTTTATTGATTGGTTGCACTTATCATTAAACCAAGAGCGATTTTTCTGTTGTTGAGATCTGCTGTAGGAATACGGAATGTATTCACGCATGCAAAGATTTAGAATGTTATTAATCTCTACTATGCATTCATCAACATCCCTCGAAGCAAAACAGACCGACCAATCAATTTCACTAAGATACTGATTGAGACTTTCCCAATCAGCACCTTTATAGTGCCATAGAAGCCTATTTGTAGATGGTGAAGTAATGCGGCGCTAGTTTATGGAAAACCGACTGAGATGGAATATTTGTTGGGGTGAAATGTCAGAAATAGATGTAATAAATTAGCTTTATCTCCAGCTGCATCAGGAATTCGCGTGGGTGCATCTACTGGAAAATGAATTTAGTGTAAATGTTTAAAGAATTTTATTTTGATAAGGAAGAAATTTTGGTATAATGTAATTCCGTAAGGTCCACTCTGTGCAAGTTTTATTGTAAAAGTTTTATTGTTACTGGAATAGGCAGGCCAATATTGTTTGCCTTGCATACAGCCAAAATCGCGGTAAAACGGAGTGGTTTGAGCAATCAAATCTAACTATTCAAGGGATATGGTCGATAAGGTCGCATTAATCGATTAATTTGCTTTTCACATCTCGTATCACGTGGTAGTCACAGCAATAAAATTCTATCGATTACCTAAAATGAATATTTGATTTTGATATTTTCAGGATGGAGTTGTAAAAGCAAAAATGCTTTTTTTTCTGTGCGTACTAGAAAATTGATCTCTCAGAGATAAAATCAGTAAGTTAGAGTACGAAAGATAGATATTCTGAAGAATTTTTCAACATTTTCAGACGGCTGATTTGGTACACACGGAGAATTTGATACTCTTTATGAAGACTCGGTATTGGATGAAAAGCGGTATTCGATGAAATTCTAGATTTAATGTGGTAGGATATACAGAAATAAGAATTTTCTTACTTGCCGTCTTCATTTAACCTCGCTTCTATGTCATCCTATATTAAGGCTAAAACCCCAACGCGGTAGCGGTAGATGCTTAAATTCGCATCAAATTTGGATAATTCACAGGCAAAAATCGTGGAATAAATTCTACACTTTTTTGTATTGCATATATGAACACACCAAAAATTTATTAAATTTGAATAGTTTCATTATATTATATTTTCGTTTTAATGTTTTCATGTATTAAAATTCCATTCGTGAGAGATAAAAAAGATTAATTTTCGATTATTACTATTAAACTCATATATTTATTAAAAATTAATACAAATTATTGAAACAGATTTTTATATGAATTTTTCAGGAAAATCTCCGGTCTCGATTGGCGATTTTCCTAAAAATTTCGAATGAAAATCTGTTAATAGATACAATCAAGAGCACAGCAAAAATTATTTGTATGTATTGAAATGTAATCCATCAAAGTAGAGAAGGTTTAAATCTAACCCTTGGATTAAAAATTAATTCGAGGTGGAAAATGTGGGATTTAATTCATAAAGAATAATTAAAATATTTTGTTTTTTGTAGCATATTTTGAACACTGAAAATACAGAAACAATAAGAAAAACAACATCCAAATGATTTTTAAATTACCTAACTTTTCGTTTTCGTATTTTATAAATTAAAATTAAAATATAACTTAAACTATGCTTATCTTTTTATTTACATTGAAACCTTTATAAAGTAGCTTATATTGCAAATTATCAAGAGTGCTTAAAGAATTGATTTCATTGTCTCGAGCAATCTTGAAGCAATTTAAATTTTCATTAAATTGCTTTGTTCTATAAATTTTACACAAAATATAATAATTATCTGTTACATATTATATATTATTAATTAAACCAAACCACAGAAGTTTTCCTTCTTTTTGCAAAATAATATAATATATACCACACTCTATCCATGTTGTACTGAAAGCTTTTACATTATTTATGTTTATTCCAATAGAAGAAAACTCATCTTTTGAATTGTTTTCTCTAACTGACATTATGGTAACTTTCCCAGAAGTAATCTTTCTATTCAATTCTAAAGATTTCAACATCATTTCTTATGGTGACGTTCTTCTAAAGCTTTATATATGTTTATGAATTTATTTATTGAAGAGCCTAACTTTGTGAAATATCATACTTACTTGGTGTTATAGAATTCTTTAGCCGATGATTTTAAAACAACTATTTATATCCTTTCATTTGCATTCCATTTCATTCTCTGCCTTATTTGCTTCCCAGAAGTCTTGACCTTTTCAACAACTTATCACTAAATTCATTATGAATTTCCCTTATTTACTACTACTACATGTTTAATTAGTATGTGCATCTTTGCCTTAAACCTATCTAGTTAGGATGGCCATAACACCACCACATTATTTTGCCTATACTTCTTACATCGGTTTCCTCTGGGTATATCCAAGGTTGTCAGGGAATCCGCAAGTTGCTTCAACGACAAGAACTCAGGGTGGAATTGAGGTTTCCCCATATCTTTTCTGTTTCATCGAGATCATCGGCGACTAATCTTTATGGATTTGTAGATTGGTCTACAGCTTCTAGGAAGTAGCCATACGATGATATTTTTTTTAACATCTTAAAATAAATCGGTATCTTTGCAGCATAATTCTTATAACATCTGCAACATCATAAGGAACGAATATTAAAAAAAAAAAAAACAGGAATTCGCGGATAATTCAATATTCATATGTCACCGGCACTTCTTCCTTGTTTTCATGTCACTTTGAATTATTGACACAGGTATCCATGGCGCCATATAACAGTATCAGCAGGAACCAATGCCTCTCAGTACGGCTATTTCCTACTTGCCGTAGATGCCAGAATAAAAATTCTAATCTCAATTTAAATTCTTTGTGTGAATCATATGAGGCGAATTACTACGTATTTACTTTAGCGCTTAGGTAATTAAGCCCTAATCAGGACCAACCAAGTTGAACAAGAGAAAGGTTATGAAGATTTTTACAAAAATGTTAACAATTTTTAAAATCTTTATAATTAAACCGTTGCAAAGCCTGCAGCTGGCACTGATAGCAATAAATACGGCAGGAAGGAACCAGCCATACTGAAGAATATTGGTTCCTCCTGATACGAAACACCAGCTGCAGGCTTTGCATTGGTTTAGTTATAAATTTTTTAAAAATTTGTTAAAGTTTTCAAGACTTTTCTCTTATTCATAGTAGTATTGTTATTTTCTTATATTATATTTACATTAAATGTTCCACTCCAAAATGTCTGTTTGTCAAATATCCATAATCTTTTGTGAAACAACTTAATTTGTCAAAAAAAAAAAAAAAAAAAAAAAACATTTTCAAAACTGAAGTTTTTGCAAAAAGATGTTTTTGTGATACTTCTATTTGCGAAAGGACATTCGAAAAACCTCATTTTGCCATAACTAATGTAGTCTTTAGGCAAAATTAGTAGTTAAAAATGAATTCCATCAAAATACATATGTCCATATGTGTGGTACTTATTTTTTACAATTGTTTGCAATTATTTCCATTGAATTTATTTATCAAATTTTCTTCCAACTTACTTAATTTTTTTCAAAAACTTATTTTAATTATATTAAATGAAATGTTTAGCATTACGAAGTAAAAAAAAATACTACAGAATTTTCTATTTAAACAATATCATCAAATTATTTAGAAACATTTTAGTTTTAGTGATAACAGTGCGGAAATCATGCCATGAGAATCATCTAATAAAAAGTGATAATATGATCATATCATCATAAATCGATAACATTAAGAATCGGGAAATTTAAAACGAAATAATATGTATGTGTAAAACTTGAATTTTTATTAGTTGTTTAATACAATTTTTAAAACAAAACAAATATTTTTCTTTAAAAAAAACATGTTTGGTAGTATTAAATTAAAAAAGAAAAAGACCTGAATTCTTAACCTTGCTTGAACTCTTCGATATTAACTAATTGTATTTATTTAGTTATTTATACTCTATCACAATTTTTTAAATATCAATAAACACGTATATAAATAACTTAGTCCAATTACAAGATTTGTTAACAAACTTACCTTGAACTAATTAATTACTTGAATAATAACTACATACATATAATATCATAGCGCCAATCATACAGAGGACAGCAGAAAGAATGATCAATTCAAACCACTCACCAATTACTTTATCATTCAATTCGTCTGCCAATATAAATGACAAGCACTCATTAGGTTATTTAGGATAATGGGCCAAATATTGTACACAAATTTTTTGCCCGACCCACTAAGACCCATCATGTCATTTAATATTCCAACCAATAAAAGCATCATAATAAAAAAAAACATTTCGATTGATTTCGTACGCAGTTAAACTAGCAATGCTATTTCCTATGCCAAGATTGTGTACTTTCACTTTTGGGTTTATCAAGGTAGAATAAAATTTAAAGCAGTCTCTTTCTAGTCTCTAGCCTCTAGCAGCTGTATCTAATTCCTTTCTATTTCAGAATAATAGCCGTCGCGGTGTGATGTTGCTGAGAACTCATAAAGGTAAAAAAAAACACAATTTTCGATCTTAATGAGACGACGATGCAAGAATTATCTAAATAAATGCTTCAGTTTAAAGATTCTTTAATATTTATATTCGCGTGCATACAGTTAGTTACTATGTATACATAGTTAGTACAGATCGAAGAAAATGTAAAGCATCCGAATTCCCGCAATGATGTAATTTCATAAACTTGACCTCAGTTATGTACCGCCAACCGCAGAGAACCGCGAGTCGCAAGTTATACGCATAAACTTCCAGTTCCAATATGATCAGTGATCTCCCACTATCTAACTGTCAGTTTAGTCGCGAATTTCGCGGAGTGCGGACGCGCGGAGATTAATATCGTAACAGTTGAATATAGCTTCCTTTTACCAGTCAAGTGTAGTGTGATGTATATAGAATTGCAGTACTTAACTAGTTATTGTGTTACGAAATTTCAGTGCATTGAGGTTGACTCGATTTGTGTAGTGAACAAACAGTTAACAGTGATCGCATGTGGTTACAACTATTTGCATGAAAAATTACCAAACAATATCGCGGAACATTTGTTGAAAACAAATTATATATAAAAAAAAAATAATAATATTAATAAAATTTTAAAAAAGAAGTGATTTAAGCCGGAAACTATTCCAGTTTTGGTGGTTGAGTGTTAATATTATAAACAGTTACCTACCTGTTTGGATTATAATGTGTGTTGTATCACCTTGACGGGATGTCTATTTTTGTGGATTAACTAATTTTATGAGATTCATCAGTCCTTGGTTGGAACACCTCTAACACCTCTGAATTTTTCTCAACTTGTTCTTCTTATTAAATAACGTAAGTTTATCCAAAAAGTTTTGTATTAAATTAAAATAATCTGGCTCTGCTGATGGCTGACAACTTTTCGATTCAAAAGACGGTCCAACTCGACTAGCTTAAATGTGCTGGACAAAATGCATTTCACGTCTTTTGATTTGGGCGGTCTTAAATTATTTTTTTTTTTTTAATTTTAATATGAATATGAAATGCAAATCAAATTATGTCGTTGAAAATTATTAGTTTCTTAGTTTCTCTTTCAAATTACAAAACCACCTTGAATTTTTAACAAATCCATGGATACGTATGTGTGTAAGATTAGTGGTTTTCTCACCGCTACTTTGCATGCAATTTTCGTATGCTAAAGCAAATTTTCTTATGGCTTTTTTTTGTTTTTAGCAATCTTTGGTCTCGTAACCCTGTGATTACTTGAGGCGAGAGGAAGAGTAAACTTTTACATACGAAATTATCGTCATATAGATGAAGGTGAAATCTTATAGAAACTTTCAATTGTTATGCCAAGTAGATTGCGCGGATATTGAGGTACTTGATGTGATGAAAGATTTTTCACAGATCATCACGAATAAAAACGAAAGTTCCGGAGAAGAAAAGTCTTTATGACGAGAAAATATTTATGTATATCATATTGTGAAGTACATAGTTCTCTAAACATATGCATATAGTATGTATGTACAATTGGTCTTTCGTAATTAACTGCATTTATTACATCTTTATGTGTGCTAGATGAAATCATCGAGGCGTACTTAAGCTATTGTGTTTCTCTTTACAATGCATAGATATATCTAATGATGAAATTGAAAAATAAAGTTGAAGAACCAAAGAGGCTATAAAGGGGTTCGAAAATATTTGAGCTTTTGTATATCGCTCTAGAACTAAGATATCTGAAATTTTAGTAATTAGAGCTAAGTTCGAATGTTTTTTTGTAAAAATTGGTATAACTTCTTCGTGGCATTCAAACAAAAATTAAAATCATTTTTAAATTTGAAAAAAAAAAACGTCAAAAACAAATTTAAATTAAAGACAATTATTTGATTTTTATTATATATATATGTCAAAAACTAGCCCCCCACACAATTGTAAATGGAAACATTTTTATATCGCTACCTCTTTTCAAAGTACAAATGTTATGAATTCGCCTTAAAGTCAGTACCAATTGAAAATACCCTTTGAAATAGAAATAACCAAGAAAACATAAAAATTTCTGGAATAATATAGTTTTGCACATAATAATTTATGTTTTCAGTATAAATGGCAATCAGCATTTTACACAAATCTACTCCTCCCGTGAAAAATTTGCATTCGTCCTTAGTACATACATCAATACATTTTTTTTTTATGAACGATCAAAAATATTTGTGTATCAAACTATTTTTTTTATAACCTCGGGCAAGAAATTTTCGCTTGATGTGATTGACGATTCTAAATTATAAACACAAAACAAAAACACCATTCATCATCCAGGATTCAAAATCGGTACATGTTGTTTGTCAAAAAAATGTTCTAATGATCTGAGTAACCCTAATAAGACTTGTATCATATAATTTTTTGTTTTTTTTTTTTGTTTTTTTGTGTACAAGCCAAACCATTTGACAACCTCTATATTTTGATTTATATTTATTTGATAATTAAATAAACCTCTTCTTTAACTTTCAAACGAAGCAGATATTAGTTGATCGAAAGCGATTCAGTTTCCTGCCCGTTATCGTGTGAGCTTCCACAAAGGTCGGAGCTTGAACCGATATTGTTTCGCTTGTTTATAAATGATCGGATTCAAACCATTCAAAATGCGGAGGGATACTTATATGAAAATGATATTCAAACATATTTGGATAGGCCTCTCTAAGACTATTTGTGTGAAGAAATTCATTGTGAAGAAATTCATAATCTGGACCTTAGTTCTGCAAAGTATCAAGTGATGGGGGGGGGGGGGGTGAAATGCTGTAATTATACGAACAAAACGAATTACACCGGCTATAGCTTCATGCAAATATCCTCTCAGCTAGTGCCTGCAGCAGAATACTTGTGATCACTTCCTTTATGCCTTTTTTTCATATCAATTAGTAGCCTGATATTTCCCAAGTTAAATTATTATTTTTACACTTGCAAAATTGATGCAGCCTTTAGCAATTGGATCAAATTTTAGTAACCACAGGTTTGAACATATCTCTATCTTCAAATGTCAATTATTTGATTGCTCTTTTAATTGTTACGTAAAACGATGAATATTAACATTCCTCTAAAAAAATTATTTTTTAACTCTACGATGAAATCAAACTTTTGATAGCCCGTTTCATTTAAATAACATTGAATTTGTAATATTCCAATTTTGCAGTGGAATAGTGATATTTTTCATATTCTTATATCTTTATACTTTCTGGTTAATTCACATTCTCTATTTGCTATTTATATTTTTCAATAGTACAAAAAAACGATGGTAAATCTTATGTGCAACAACTCAAAATTGATATAAATAAATTTAATTTATATTGATTTCTACATTTTGGTAGTAGATTATATCCCTTAACCTTTTTTAGTATACATTTCGGCTTTTACAGTCAATCAGTCAATCAGATTTTCTAAAATTCAAAATATAATCTTTTCATAGTACAAGCTGTAGGCTATTAGGTAAATAAAACTCATAGTTTTGAGTTTTGATAAATTAAAAGAGAACATGTATTTTGAAAAAAACAAAAAAATATTGCAAGAAAAAGCGAAAAAAAACTTGCATGTATTTCTTAACTTCAATATTTAGCCGTTTCTCCTTTTCACGTTCTTCCCACCTCGATCTTACTAATTTTATCTCCAATTGTATTCATGTCCGGACTCTGGAGAAAAGCTTGGCTAATATAAACGAGGCATACGATTTAGTCTCAGAGAAAAAGTTTTTCAAATTTTGTCATATTCCAAGCAACTGCATTCTGTATGAAAACAAAATTTTGTCCATTGGGAAACCAAACGCACAACTAACACATCCAGGGCCAGTTTCAAGGCAGGAGTTTTAGGTGTTAAACCCCTCCCATTAGAGCTCAAACGTACCTAGATATTAGCACAAGATAAAAGAGGAAAAATACCTGAACACAATTCCATGCCACGATTTCAATAATGTAAAATAGTTTATAATTTTTGTAATATAATTTTAAATAATAAATAATAGGAAATTCGCCGTACCCAAATCGAAAATTCTGTTTACAGAATTTCGGTTCTGCATCTCCTCGCGGAAAAGGAGTAGTAAATTTATTTTATTAATAGATTTGCTGGCAAGTAATAATGGCAAGTAACCTCAATTATATTGTCATTAATCAGGCAATTGCAAAAGGTAGGGATTGAACTAGTACACACATTAAATTTGGCCAAAAATGCTGATTAAATTAATTATATTTTTAAAAATTTATAAAAGTTTAAAAATTATCTTCGTTAATGACTGAAAATCGACTTAACGACTTGCCTTCCCTAAATATTCTTAGGGAAAGGTAGTATGTGTTAAGGAATATATTAAGACTTTCTCAATCTTTTCCTTTCAAAATTTCCATGATTTCTTTCAATGTGAGATAACTGACTTTAAATGCTAATCTTCCAAATTCTGATAATATCAGACAAACACGGACAAAAAATTGATATACAACTTATATTTTATTGCCCCTTGAAGTTACACAGAGAGCACATGGAACTTTCTTCGACTCTTCAACGACTCGCGTTTAAATTAAAAGGACTTCATCTGCTTTTAAAAATACACGGATGCTTTCTCAACTTTATATACAGCAGACAATTTAATTCACACTCAGGAAATCTATCAGCCAGAGACGTATTTTAATAATTCTGATGTTTCGTCCGCAATTTCTTCTCAGTATTTGAACCAAAATATCTTCTTTTTAATAACTCTGTTTGCTAATACAATATCTAGTTTGTGTATAAACGTCTTTTGTTGGGAATGGCAGGTTATTTTATAACTAGAACAAAAAATAGATGCAACGCATGTTTAGTCCGATAACAATTCAAGAACTTTATTGAGTTGATTTTTTATGATTAACTACAAAGTACAACCGACGTGTGTCAAATTCTCTAATAGACCGACGCGTGCCAAGTTCGGATCAGTGTAAGTGTGCTCACCACACAGTACACGAATAGTCCGTAGAATTGTCTGCGTGTATGAAAATAAGGATGTATTATTTCCAACATCTTTTAAATAGGTTCCCATATCTATCATGTAATTAGGGGCTTACATTAGGAGGCAAAATACTGTTTTATAAAATATCTGAACAGTTGCTCTGGTTTGTTCATTATTTTAGTAGCCTCATACTTCCTATTCATAGTACATAATTAACATAGACATCGCAGTAAAGACCTTATACTGCCATCAAGTAGGTACGCGTTTCCAGGATTAGAATTTTTTCCATGCTGGATTTTGCTAGTGTTAACCGTTCAATAAGATGGAGTAAAAGATACTTATACATTTTAACAACTTCCATATCAATAATATTTACCGCCTAGTTCTCATTTCTGCGGCGACAACCTTCTATCCCCCCCCCCCCATCCTTACGATTTTAACATACTTTCGACTCTTAAAAGATTCCAAAGTGTGTAGTAGCTTTCTAGATTACGTACCATCATACCGAGAGCATTCGGGTACTCTGCAAGTACTACAAAAATTATAGAACTGGATAAGCAACCATATTTACACTATTAGTCAGTCGTTTAGAAGAAGTTGAGATATTTTCATCGTTCCAAAGCTTCATTTTCATATAATATTTATTTATTTCTATGTGAAATGTTAAACATTTTGTAATTCTATAGATTACATAATTTAACGAATTTTTTAACTATGATCATGTAAAACTATGAAAATGTAAACTTCTCAGTAAATGTTCTGCTAAACCGTTAAATTTGAAAAAAATAAATCATATTTTTATTCTTAACCAATTCTTCCAAAACCCTCTCCATGAGAAATTCTTGCCACCAGCCCTGGAGACAGCAATCTTATTTTCAAGGACATTCATGTGTTGGTTTTATTTATTGTACCGTTATATTTCAATTTCCTTCTAAAAGATAACAAATCAAATCATCCATTTCGTATGGTGCTTTACAATCGGTAGTTCGGCAATTGTACGAAAGCTCCCTGAAATATCCCTATTTGTACTTTATTAACTTAACAAGAATTTTCCTTCATCACTAAAGCACAACTGGAATAATAAACACATCTATGAAAATGTACTGAAATGGTAAACAAATGCAATCAATATAAAATAAACTATAAAAAATTTAGTACACTTACGGAATTCAAGATGTATAAATCTTTCTTCGGATGCTCTTTTGCCCAACTTGGAGTTACGAACAGCTCTATATTTATTTTTTTAATTCAGCTGAATGATTTTCCGATGAATAATTCTTTCAGTAGTTCTTACATTTAAATTGTGATTAATTTTTTTCGTGGGAGCAAACGCTTTTTTAAAGACAACAATCTTCTGTTTAATTCAGTTTCACTTTTAGAATTGAAAATTGCAAATAAAAGCATATAAAAGCTTATACATTCAATTATTTGCTTCATTAAATCAATGGAAATTAATAGTTAACAAATAAAATAGTCAGAAAAAGAAGAAGAAAAAAATAAACACAATCTAGTATTTTAACAAATAACTTCAGCCAATCAAAAATCAATACAAAATCTTTTAAACGTCCCAAAGTTTTCATCATTTCTGCAATAGTTAAGCTTGTTATACATTTTTAACCCTTTATGCAGCAGTTAATTTTGCGCTCCTGTTGTATTATAATGATTTAATCTAAATGCATTCACAGTCCTGAGATTAAATGGCTGCACAATGCCAACAAATCTTAAATATCTCTGTAGATATTCTGGGAGTATCTTTACTCTTTATCGTAAATATAAATAACAATACGTTCAAAACTATTCTTTCTCTTACGCTTTAAGCATTGATGATATGAGTGTAAACCTATTGCATTGTAATATCACCCGCATCGCCTTATTCTGCACTCTTTCTAACATCTCTTTTGTTCCAAAGAACATAACTGTCGAACAATACTCACAATGTGGCCTAATTAATGCATTATATGTATGAATAGCCGTTAGTAAGGACACCTTGTTTCTAATTCTTCTAATAAACCCGATTTTCTTTCTAATTAATTTTTTTACAAATATAGTCAAAATGACTTTTGAAATTGAGTTTTCTGTCAATCACTACTCCCAAGTATTTAATTTCACTTACACATTCAATTAATTCTCCACTCATACTAATTCCATTGTAATAATCGCTGTTAATTTCCATGTACTTTGTTTTATTTATATTTAAATTTAATTTGTTTATTCTTAACCACACCCTTACTGAACCCAAATCTTCTTCCATTCGATTAGCCCACTCCTCTTGAATGTAATCGCGCGCAATGTGAAGAAGGGCATCCATCATCCGCGAAAAACACAATGCCCACAATTTTTAAAATATCTGGTATGTCGTTTATATAAATAAGGAATAGCAGAGTTCCTAATACAGAGCCTTATGGGACCCCTAATTTATTCTCTCGTCGCTGTGATCTGTACTCATTAATTTTTATCCTTGGATGTCTATCTGATAAGTATGACTCGAACTATTTATATTGTCTGCCTTGTATTCCATATTTATATAGCTTTTTCAATAAGATCGTCCTGTCCACTATCTCAAACACTCTCTTTAAGTCCAAGAAAACTGCTAATATTTTTCTTTTACTCTAAACTTTTTCTCTCCATTGAGTTATAATCCAGTTTAGCGCCGATTCACACAAATGTCCCTTTCGGAATCTCGACTGCTGTTCTACCAAGAGTTTGTTGGATTCTAAGTATCTTTCCAATTGCTGTTGAACCAATTTTTCCAAAAATGTTTCATGTGTTGACAGCATATTGACCGCCCTAAATTCTTCGCATCTCGTTGTGTTTTTAATTTTAAGGAAATTTGTCCATCACATGTATATATGAAGGGCGATTTTATAATCTCCGTTAATCACGACGTTACTAATCGGCTAATTAATGTTGCTTAATCTCACAAGCTACTGAAGTTTAATATGCGGAAAAGCTTCCAAAATTTTATGGTAGTCTTGAAAAGCTTTCGTACCTCTCGGCCTTGCATATGTTTCCAAAATTGAAAAAGGGGAAGGGGTTAAACTACCCCATAATAAGTCAAACGTACATTAGATAATTGTAGTTCTATGTTCGTCGAATTTTTTTTATGTGGTAAATTTATGATTTGCTAAAAATTGATCTATTTAAGGCCACTATAAGACGATTTTTTTCACTTAAAAAAAAAAAAAAAAAAAAAAGTTGAGAGCGATCCACAGAGCTGTTCTTAGTAGTACTCTGAGGATTTTTATAAGTAAACTAGAAAATGAGATTACCTCTTAGATTATTCTGCGAAATCGCTGAAATATGCCTACAAAATACGACGTATATTTCAACTCAAGTTTTCCTATAGTTCTTATGGTCACCATTGCGTTGATAACAACTTCTCAAATCATGTTTTTTTTTATATTATGTTAATATTTTTAGCTCTGATTAATTATCATCTTCTTGCCTGGCTTTGATGAAAATCAATTTAATTTAATTACTGAGGTAATATTTTTAGAAACGATCACAGTTACAACAGAAATTCTAAGGCGTGCAGGACAACCAGGTGATAATCGGTACCAATATCTGTTTTACTTTGTTTGGAAATAAATTGAATTTTGATTTGCTTCACTTATGTATCTTAAAACCTGCAAGTCACATCGCAACAGGTTTTGTGAAAATATAGAGAGTCCTCTCAATTGCCATAATATTGAAGATGATGTAATAATCGATAAACATATTTCTTTCCCATTGTTAACGATCGCTTCCCATATTCACAATAGATACAAGAAATTAAGCACAACTGAATAACTCAGACCAACCTTACCTATCTTAAGGATGATGATGTCACCTTATAATATTGAGTTCGTATGGCTGGATTGTTGGGGAAATAATCAACCCTGGAGGATAATATATGAATTTGGGAGATGAGTATCAACATTTTCTCTGATTTAATAAATGTGTTAAAAAAAATCCATTACCCCGAGAGGATCCATTCTTTTATCAGTTTATTTCTTCCCTTTTTACTGTATTATAGTATTTATTGCTTGTTTCTCTTCATTGTATGTAGGAGTTGATAAAAAGTTACCGAAAAATAATGCATTGTAATGCATTACGTTCAAGCCCTATATTCCATTTTACCACCTAACTTAAACTGTCAAAAAGTATCCCCTAAAATTTATTGGAATTGTCAAAAAAAGATGATTGCAGAAAAACTTACATTGCGATTAATACGGAGTACTACGAATCTCAGATATTTCTGCACCATACATCTGAATTTAAATATGAGGTAAAAAGATGGTGAAAGGCCTCCATGCTAATTATAACTCCAAGTGTTTTATCTTGTTGCTATATTTAATAAGGGTGATGTTAGTTTCAATTCAGTAAATAATAATAGTTATGAAACCACTCTCTTAAAATTAACCAGTGATATTGCAGTGATGACCCTATTGGATTTTTCAAAAGCTATCGACAGTGTCAACCATCCTAAGTTACTGACAAAATTAGCTTCACGATTCAATTTTTCTACGTCACCCATTTTTTTAATAGTTGATTTTTTTGGCAAATAGATCCCAAACAGGTGATTGCTGATGAGTGTCTCTCAGTAGTACTATCTTGACATTGCGGAGTACCCCAAGGATCTATTCTTGGATCACTATTGTTTAGTCTGCACATTAACGATTTTCCTAATATCATCCAGGATTGTAACATCCATTTGTACCCAGACAATGTACAACTCTACCTGAATAAAATTGGTATAATGGAAGACTGCGTAGACCGCCTCGACTCTGACTTGGAGTATCAAGATGGGCATCCGAAAATCAGCTTATATGAAATCCCACTAAATCCCAATCAATGGTATTTTATAGACAACATCTTAATATAAGCGAGGTGCCTCCGATAATTCTTGATGGAACTACCCTATGTTTTTGTGAATAAAGTTAAAAGTCCCGACTTTACTCTAAACACCTCAATGAGCTGCTGTGACCATGTAAATGGAATAATTCGTAAGGTCTATGATAGCCTCCAGAGGCTGTGTTATCAGCTAGTATACTAACAAAGCCCTTACGTTTAAAACTAGTTAAAACGCTTTTATTGCCATATTTCATTGGGTCTTGTATAATTTATCCACGTTTAGATTCTTCTTGCGCTAGGAAATTGGAGGTTGCTTTTAATGATTACACGAGATTTGTCTTTGGGTTGAAACGATTTGATCACATTTCTCCGTTTCGGTTGCATATACTTGGATGTTGGCTGGTTTTTTGTTCGAAGGCAGTCAATTTTTCTTCATAGAATTATATATCAAAACCGTGTACCTTTTTACTTACATCAGGAGTTAGTTTTCTTGGGTTCATCTAGAAATCTTTACATTTTAATTCCGCGATACAGATATTCCATAATGGAGGGCTCTTACTTTGTTCGAGTAATACGTTTGTGAAATTCACTTCCTGCCAACTGTCAAAGATCCAACGCGTTGGGGGCTTTCAGGGAACTTTTATACCTATACTCACCTATAGACAACTTATGATCACAATATTTATTTATTTTTGCACTCATTCAAAACAAAAAACTCTTAATTGTCACTGTCAGAGATCTTAATTTTGTTCATTTTTTTATCCTATTTTTTTCTCTATATTCCATGTTCTATTAATTGCTGTTGTTGAGACTACATAATTCCATTATTCTTGTTTAATTTTGATAATATTATTATTTCCATATTAATTCTCTTTATTACATATTCAGTAATAGTAAGTGCAGGTAAAAGATTTTGTAAGTCTTATTGTACCATTAGCCAGGAAATAAAAATTGAAATTGAAATTGAAATTATATAGTACACAGGCATCTTTCTCTAAAAAGCGACGTGTCTTAATTCTGAAGTCTTCGTTAAGTCAAAAAGTCGCACCTTCCACTAATCCTAAAAGTCTGGAAATGTTGATTAAGAAAGAAATCGAACATGTGAAAAGAGAGAAATCAAAATACGGTTGTGCGATCGACTGTCAAACATAACAACACAACAACAAAAACAAATTTTATGTTGATTGAGTTTTCATACACAGGAATCAAAGAATAATACTTACATTTACTTGTATGATAATGTCAACAAAAGCAATGACATATCATACAAAACAAAAGACTTCAACACATCCGACGAGAAAATTTATTTAATTATTTATGTTAGTCTTTCTGAAATTGTAAAAAAAAACCTGATTGTATCTTTTGTTATTTTCTACAAATAGATATATGGTAATAATCCAAACCTTTTTCAGATATCTTACCAAAATGTCTTGAATCAAGTTTTTTGTTTTTTTATACCTACACACCGGTTTTCAATAACAAGCCCAAACGCACATTTCTGGTACCTGTTCAGGCAAGCATGTTTAGTGGACATTAAAAAATTATAGGGATCTAACTGAGCCTATCATCCTCAGCATATTTTTATCTAAAGGTCATGATTTTGCACAAAACTCTTCACTAACTAAAAATATTTTTATTATTTTTAAATAGTTTGTGTCGAGTATAGTAGGCTGCAAAAATTTATAAAGGCAACAAACAATAATTGATCAATATAATATTATTTTGTAATATGTTTTGTTAGTATAGCTATAAAAACATACATATGCTCTTAAGAACTCTTTCAAATAGATCCAATCCAAAAATATTAACTGATTTTAATTTAAATAGTTCCCTAACTACCGTTTTAATTCCGAGTTATTAGATTTGATTTCATAAGATGATCACATAACTCGATTTAATTAGTTTTTAAGCAAGGTCTTCCACAGATTTGAGTAGAAAATTTAGCCCCCACATTTAAGATTTTTTGGAGTTTTCCACTCAACTTGTTTCTTGAAATGCAAAATTTAATAAATTCTGAAGCGAATTTTTTCAATATTTTAATACGACATTGCAGAAGTTTTGGATTAGAAAAAAAATATATATTTGGGATAATACTTAAGTACATAATCAATTCAAAAAGAAATATTCACAACAAATTTAATGCTCGCTTTTAAGAAAAATACATTGAATAAAATTATGGAGCTTTACTAATAATTTGAAAAAAAAAACTTCCATATCTAAATTTACATCATTCATATAATACACCATCACGTAGAAAACATTCTTGAGAATTCAATTTTACAATTTTATTTTGATTGGTACTCTTAATGAAGAGCGCGGGTTGATTTGGAAAGACGGCATGACAGAAAATGGAAGTGAGTTCGCTGTTATATGTATATTCGTCGCCTATAAAATTAACCTCTGTGCAGACACTTAGTTTGAAAATTTCTAACAGACCCAAAAGGTCTGTAAAGACCTACTCATAAAACGTGTGTTTAAGCAGGTAAGAAAGGTATTCGTAGTCCATTTCTCATTCCATATGCTGTAAACACGTTTTAATAAATCTTCCGGAAGAATCAAAAGTAACGAAAAAAGTTTCCCATTCGAAGTAATCAAATTTCTATAAAAATTGTATTAAAATAAATCTATAGGTCTGGCCTAGGTGATTAACACCCATTCTGGGCTATGACCGCTTCCATTCATGAATTTCAAAATTTCGACTTTTTTTCCATGGTAGACATAAAGTGGAGGTTATTATGAAGGTTCAGGCCGCTGCGTGATTTCCTCCTTGAAAAGCGAAAATGTCTGCACAAACCTTTCCATCTATTAGACAGGTAACACTGATAACTCCAACCTACATTTGCGGATTTGAAAACGAGTCGACTTGTTTTCGATCAAGTTGAAGATATCATCAAATTTCAGGTCGCTGTATATTAAATATTTATTCGTTTTTTAATTATTTCATAAGTCTGCACAGGCCTAAGTGTCCGTTTAAGAGTTAAATGGTTATTTCTGGATACTACATAGATATGTGATTCATATTCTGGTCTATAATGGGACTTGTAAATGGTCTAAAAATCTGAAGGCGACTCAGATTACTTACATCTCTGAAAGAAGAAAATGAATTTCATGCTATTTTTATATAGTAAGCGCATTAAATCCGCCTCACTTAAGTTTTCCAGCAATCTCCACTTTGATGTGGTAATGGACTGAGATTTTCCTTTGTACAACCCAAAATATGCACCACCAATCTCTTGGTCATAGTGACCATGTAATTATGCCAACCACCACTTCCTTCGACATATAATCGTGAATATAATCCTGAATTACATTACTTCGATTCGAAGACACCGACTCGTGAATTGAACATATCATTATCGTCAAAATCCACTCCATGTATACTTTATTGTATTGGCCAGTTACATTCGCCGGCATGGGAATTGATAATTTCTTCTTTTCTGTCTTATCGATTCATATTTTCCAAGTAACGGCCACCTTTCAATTTTTATCAGCAATAATCAGTCGATTCTTGCAGGTAATTCTTGCTACATTAATTCTAAATTATCGGAAGCACCAGGTAATATGACGTGAAGATATTTTTACTGAATGCATTTTAGGATTTAGTACGTTTGGGAGTAGTCCACATACACTAAATTTCCGAAACCAATCGTCTTACCATGATACGAAGCATCTCTAATAACGCTATCGATGAAGAAGAATGTTCGTGCATATTCTGACCAATACATCCAAAACAGTTTGACCAAAGCGAAACAATCATTAATCCGGCCATTCTTGTTCAAATGCAAAAACTTTTCCAAATCCAGAAAACTGTTCCAACACAGTAACTTTTTATGATTTCGATACTGGAGAACAAATATCCGATCTCAGCTGATATCCAGAAAGTAACAGAATACCAATAAATCAATGTAGGTATTTTGTGCTCCTGAAAAAAATTGGATTTTTCTTGAATATATAGGATGTTCAGAAATGAAGTAAAATTGAGTATACCAATGGATTCTTCGGAGTGTCCTATTCAAACATTTGCTCTAGACCCTATCCTTCAAAAGACTCCTTTTTCCCTCAAATTTACATTTGAAAATTTTCAGTTTTTTAAAGGAAATGCAGTCACTTAGTAAATGCTGATATTGCAGAATCAAACTTAAGCACTTATTTTAAAGAGGACCTTGCATCCCTTTTAACGTTATCCAACATGTTACAATTTATAGTCAAATACTTCAGTTACCAAGCCTTAAGGTATAATTCTTGAATCAAAATCGTACAAGTTTGCTGTGTTATTTGAAATACTGTGAAATTTTTACAAGAAAGATATAATTTTTTTTTCTTTTCAAATGTGACCCATTCACACAAAAAACGAATTACCTCAATATTTTGCTTTCATTCAAAAGTTATTAACATTTTTATGTTATGCTAAAAATAGCAGTAAGCATTGTATTACTGCTTCAAAATATTTAACAAACTGTCGACATGAAGTTTCAATTCTAAGTGGACTAGAATATTTAAAATGTTATTTAAAAACCCATCAGTGCATTTTTGCAGATTTAATTTCGATGGATCTTACTTTTTGACTCTTTTAAATATTTCTAATAATTTTTTCAAAAATGATTTAATTTTCGATCTTTTTTATGCGCAATCAAATTTACTAATTTTACCCCAAAAATACATTGTTAAAAATCAAACTTCATTTGAAGTAGAAAATTCCGAGGCTCTCAAATTTAAAATTTTTCTTAGCTAAAAAATAAGCTTGGTGGTGCAAAAATGAGCCAGGCTAGGAAGGCGAAGATTATCGAATTCAAATTATAAAACTTGTGTTGACGTAATTTTTGAAATGCTTTTATTCAGTTTCAAATTTGCAATTGACAGCTACTTATCTATGAGGCTTTCCGCCATTGTAGTAGATCTTCTATACGGAAATCTCCATAAAATCATCAGCTTGTCATGAAATTTAAGATGCCCACATGTTTACCATTATAAACACGATTTTAATCTTGTGGATGTTGCCAATTTATTATTGAATATGGCAAATCTCGTAACTTCAAAGGTATTCACTTATTGAACGCGTTCGGGATTATTTTTAGCATCATATAGTATGTACGAGTATCAATTTTAATTAGAAAACCGCATGGAAAAATGTGGAAAAAATGGATCGCACAGGTGTTTTTCTCGAAAACGGCGCGCGGTAAGAATGTGAAATTTGCCACAATATTAGATTTACATTACGCACACATATATCGAGAGGAAAAAATTATAAAACTTCTTTTTTGTAAATTTTTTATGGTGGTGGTTTGGGTCACCTATAGTTTTTTTTTTGTATCTTATGGGGTATCGTTTGAAAAGGCTACATTAAGGATTCCAAATAAAAATTCACAACTTTTGGTGAATTGCTAATAAGATATAACCCAAATGTGCGAAAATATAGCGCTCCCACGCCCAGGCCTTCTGGGTTGCTAAAGCTAAAATTTTGATATTATTAGGGTAAACAGGCATTAAGTTATACAGGGAGGTCACCTATCTGGGACCTGAACCCTATGAATAGGTCATGCTTAGATGGAAATAGCTTAAAAAGCTCATTCCTAACCTACTTTCTGGCATTTATCATTTATTCAAATTGTTTGCTGGATGTGTTTAAGAAAAAGTGCAACCCCCCCCCCCCCTCATACATATAAATAATTGTTTGCTTGTTTGTGTAAGCATGACCTATCCATAGCCTTCGGGTCTTAGACCATATACACCTTGTAGATAAGAGGAAAACTGCCGCTTTTTCCACCCATCTCATATTTACTGAATAAAAATGTTTTTTGTGTTTATTTACATATAAGGCAACTCTTACTAATAAGACCAACTTTTATATTAAATTATTTTTGCGTCCGTGTCTGTTTGAATCTTATTCAGTTATCATAAGCAAATTTGGATTAGATTTGATTATACTTGAATTCGGTTCATCGACTGTTCGTTGAGAAACTCTGGTATGGAAACAAAATTGTGCGAGCATGACTCACTCTTAACCGAATTATTATTTTTTATCAAAAGGGTTTAGCAATGTTTTTATACTTTCTAGTCTTGTAGTAATTTCTTAGTATGTTAAATGACTTATTTCATGTTCTGACGATATTTAAATATATCCATATGTATATACTAACCAGTATTTTGCGCTATCATGATTTGTTTTCCTTTTAAAACAAATTGCTTTTATTTTAAAATAAATTTTTGAGTAGAGAACTGTACATGGTCAAAGAACAAAATTATTAAATCAGACTTTACTTACGACAAATTTCCAGTGCTACTAATACAATACGATAATACTGTGAGTACCGGCCACAAAAGTACAATTCTGATTGGCAGAAATCGAAATACTTTTAATTTGTTTATTAATATTGGCACCGTCGTCCGTCAGTACTGTTAACAATAAAGTGATGTCAGTTACTGCCAGTATGAAGGCTTAGCATAATTAAATAAAGTACCCAAATATTAGGAAGTCTGAATTTTTCAATATTTGGTGAAGCAGTGTCTTAGTTTTTGTTACTTTATTCATGTGAAGAGAAGTTTAATTTCTAAGCGGTTACAAAAAATTTGCAAAAACAGGAAGGGGTGGACAAATAATTCCCTTCTTTCCTGAGTTCCTTCACGAGTAAAATTGTTGGTTTCTCGGATTATCATAGAGAAACCCTGTTTTAGTTGTAATGTTAAAGGTGAAAGGGCCAACCACTCTTTTTTGCATAAATGTTTCCTGTAAACACTAATTTTTTTGCTTCATCGGCTTTTGCTTCTATAGACATCATTTTGGAGCTCTTTAGAAGAGTTTCTACAGCCATCACTTGGAAGCTCTATAGAAGATTATTTGATGAGCTTCAGCAGAAGTGCTTATATTGATTATATCTAATTTTTACTGCGAATTTTTCCATTATTCTGCGAAGTAATGGATTTTCAATGTGAATTTCAGAGTGAAATTTTTGTTTGTTTTGATTAATAAAAGTGAAATATAAAAATAAAATTGGTCAACCCCCAATGAGCGGTGGAACAACCTCCATCCCTAAAAGCCCCTCGCCCAAAAATTGTTCAGCTATATTTTTGTACTTTAGAACATAAATCCGTACAAAAAAAAACGCTTGGAATTCTCAGGCTGATTACTTTCAGTGATTGAAATGTTAGGGAAATTATTTTTCGTTACCTTTATAAAACAATAATATGCAAATAATTACGAAACTTATCTTGACATAGAATTTCGATTTTTTTTGTATTGCATTTTTATAATGGAAGGGTTTAATATTTTTACATTTCAGAAGTACAATTTTTCGGCGTATATGTGGTGAAATTCAGCTGCAATTGAAATTTTACTGTGAATATCATCATAGATACTTCTAAAAAATACAGACCCCTCCAAAAATAAGCAAATTTTAATAATTTTAATTAAATATGACAAAATTAAAAATTTTCACTTAGGTGATATTAATCCATAAAAATAACATAACATAATTTAGAAATGTTATATACCTAAAAAGATGTATTTTCTTCATATAAAAATAAAACGGAAGCCATATATCTGCAATAAAAAAAATTGACTAATCCGACATTTTCTTTTTTATCTGCAATGCATAGATGAAAAAAATGGCGGCTTGTACTTAAATGAACTAATTTCCATTATAAAACTTCAAGTAGTTTTATATAAACTCTGTCTCTATTATATAAACTGAATGACCCTTATAAAACTTCTAGAAATATTATATAAACTGAAGAAACTACCATACCTCGAAAACGATCCTTATATACCCTTTAGTCATAATTGTAACCTTTGGTAATGTTTTATATCTTATAGTGACAAAAATCAGACGTTTGTGATCTTATATACCCTTAGGTTATATTGTGTTACCTTTGGTAATATTATATATCTTATTGTAACGAAAATCAGTCTACTGTTCTTATATACCCTTTGGTTATATTGTGTTACCTTGGTAACGTTATATATCTTAAAGTAATACTGAAGGATGTGTCAAGTTATTCTTAAAATAAGTTTTGTTGGGCGCGCCGTGTAGTGCTATAATGGCTCCATTCGATACTAAAAGTAATTTGTTTTTATAACGATCACCGTAGTTACTAAAGAGCCACCAAAAAATTTTACGATATTTTATAGTGGGTATATGTATTACCGAAAGTTCCCAATTTTTATTAAAGTCACCGAAATTACTGAAAGTTGTCGAGTTATATAAGGGTAACCACTGATACCGCAATAAACCCTTATTACCAATAAGTTATATAACGTGGTGATCAAAACAATTACAAAACTTTTTTATATACCTTCTAGTAATGGTTAGTCTAAGTTATATAGACCGGTGATTGTAACATTTCCATCACCAAGTTATAAAACCTTTAGTAACCTACTTCCACGATAACCATTAGTAACCTTAAAAAACTCTAATATAACTACGTCACCAATTGGTAATATTATAAAACTCTTATATAACCACTGAAATTTTTACATAACCGAGTAACCATTATATACCCCTTATAAAACTACCCATCACCTTCAGTCACCAAAAATTGGGAAAATTCTTGGGACGCATGCTATTTTTGCACTTTGATTTAATTAATCTAGTGGAGTACTTACGTGAATAAGGGAAAATGCAATCGCAAGAAGTTTGTGTTGCTACTAGCGATATTTTTGTAATTCTTGAAAAAGAAGGAAGAGATAAAGAAAGAAGGAACAAAATAATATGGATCCAAAAATTTTGTATGAAAAGAAGAAGCAACTTTTTGGAAGAACTGAGAGAAGATAAAGATTGGCTATTCGAAAATTTTACAAGGATATTCTCCACAGATTTCGAAGTTAAATACTTGGACCAAGATTATCTTCTCTTTCTAAAATAATTCCTGATGTGGGCAAAACTATTATCTACAGAAGAGTTAACAAATTCAGACAAGGTAAAAGAATGCTCCAATTATATTTTATTTCGTTGAGCCATGTATAGATCCTCTACAAAAACCAAAAAAGAACATAATTTACAAATTATGGTAAATTTTCTCCATTTTAAAATCTTTTTGGTACCAACGTCCTACGACTGAAAGAGCACAAAAATATTATAGGAATAGGCATGCGCATGCGTATTATATGCGTTACGTATACAATATAAGCGCATGCGCAAAAAGGCACCGTTTACAGACACTTTTAGAGCACTCCTTTTTCCAGTGAGTAAGATGCTAATATATAACATCAGAGTACCAGAGCATAGCTACTTTAATATAGCTCTTGCTCTCTTATCACTTGATCGTTCGTTGTTCGATTCTCATGGGATTAGAAATGGCAAAATAATAGAAGCACCTACAATACAAGAAAACAGACAATTGGAGAAGAATACAGAAAACATAAAACAAAATAAAAACAGAATTGTTAAAACTCGCGTTTATTTATTAATAATCCACTTCAAAATGAAAAAAAATACACGTGTCACAATATTCTTCGATTGATATCACAAAAAACGTGAGGTTCTTATTATGTGTGATGGAATGAAATATCGGACGAGCAAGCCTTACACACTGTAAAAAAAAAAGTGGGACAATACTCTAACTTTAAGACACATTTTTTCCTAAAACTAAAAGTCATTTTCTCAGATAAAATCGGAAAATCAGTTTAATTTTCCCAAATCAATTGAACATTCATTGGATGTAGTTGTAAATAATGTAAATGTTAAAAATGAGCTCGAAACTTCAATCTCATTGAAAAATACGTGACTCTACAGAGTAGATTTTCTTGTTCTCTACATAAAGACATTATGTAGAAAAATAAATTCAGTCTACATGAACTTATGAATTGCAATAATCAATCAGAGGCTCTGTGTATAGATTCCTTTGGATATGAACAGCTGATGATTAGTTATTTTAATAATACTACTAATTTAATAAACCAAGGGCTAGTTTGAGTCTTATCCGGACGCAATGTTTCACAAATATTTGATTTGATAATTTAGATTACCGAGTATGCGCAGTGTACTTGTGATAACAAAATTACCAGAATTACTATCAAGAGACTCATACTCACATATACTTATTTAAACACATCATGTCATAAACCTACCGGTCCAGTTGACATTATTTTCCATATTATTTTCATTCACTCCAATGTGTACAATAATATCCAGTTAAATATAAAAAAAAATATACAGCGAAATCCAAAGAGGTTCAATTTTGTAGATTATTTGATCAATTTGCTTATACAAAGTTGTTATATGACTTTCAGTTATAAGATGACAAATTCCAAACACAAAAATTCGCGAATTCTTATTCATAAATTATATCTTATCTTGCTGGCAACTTCTTGTTTTGCATGACATATTCTATCAGCTTATGCGAGCAAATTAGGAGATTTCGAATACCTTGTAGGTGGTTATAGGGTTCTTGATCTCATAAAGGAAACACGAAGAATTAAGTAATGCGGTCTTTGCCTTAGTTAGAGTAAAAACCATGAAGTTTTTAAGCGACTCGTATACCTATACATAAGAGGAATGAACTTTGATTTGAATATATTTAATTGATCATTCGAGTTTTGCAAATATAACATTTTCTTGGAAGAGAATACGACCTGAGGGGACAGTACCGACAGTTTAATGCACTTTCTACTCTTTCTTTGTATTAGTTATTATTTTTTAATTTTCTATGGAATGAAGCTACTTAGAGGAGCTTAAATTTGTTTGATTTTGTATTACTCAGCTTGGTATCTGAATACGTGAGTACACAAGTATGTATTCAAGAGGAATGATTATTGAATTTACCATATATCAGTGTAAATGTAATTTGTATCCTCTTCATTCGATTCCCATTCCATGATGATTCGCAAAATTCATTCATGAGGAATTAATTTGAGAATATTGGAGTTTACCAATATCAAAATTGTAATTATTCATTTAAGTAGGATTACATACTCAACACTAATATAATTTTTAAAATTATCATAGCACAACATATAGGGGTAAAGCTTCTTCAGATGTTGATGCATTTAGTTGTTCTTGTACAGTTTCAGACCCCACATGATTATGATACTCAGAGTCAGTTAATTAATGCAATCAATAAGTGACTCAATGCAAAGTAATATAAATTTTACACGAATGCAGGAAGGGGTACGAGTGAAACAAATCTTTGTATATTTATTTGTGACATTGACATTTTCACTTTCAACTTATCTCCAGCACAACTATACTTTAGGTCATTCATGAGTCGTCTATATGCATACATCTATTTCATTCTTGTAATGTAGTGAAGTCACTCCTTGTTTTCATTTACCAATTTGTACATGATGCCCCGTCTTGAGTATTACACCCGGCGGCTATGGATAAGTCATCTTTAGACAGGAGAATAATTGTATGGGGGGGAGGGGGGAGGATCATCTATCTAAGAAATTTAACATTATCATCCTATCATCCTCATAGGGTGCAATATAGAATACACAGCTTTTAGGGTATTACTTAAAATATGAAAAAAAAAATCAGTAACCTCTGTTACCCTTTCTCCTCCTATATATTGGATACCTTTAATAGAGGAAAATTTTTCCTCTGGTTTTAAAAGAATGTAAATTTAGAGATGAGTAATTATTAAGAGTAATTTTAAATTGTATCTTCAAACAGTACTTATCCATTTAATTTTTTTTTTTTTTTTTTTAAAAGCTTTACAATGCTACAACTTCTAATTGGAAATCAAAGCTTGGCAGTGTAGGCTAAGATAAATGCTTAAATAAGTTTGAAATAAAAAACAAGCGTACGTTTATATAAAACTACCACGATTATCTTAACTATTTTTCAAAATTAATTTTCAAAATTGTCTGATCAAAGTTAACTACGTTGACGAAAGAAAATAACTTCTTCTTTCTGCAGATCATAAAAATAATAATATTAAAACTATTCGGACCATCGACATATCTATTTCTTATCAATTTTGGACTCCTATACAATTCTATCGCTATTCACTTTATTGGCCAATTATTAACTTTATAAACTTTAATTCAACCAAATTTTTCTTCTGTCAGCTTCTTTCGTTTAATCTATTTTTAAAATTAACTATAACAGAAATTAAATTAAACAGATTAAATAGTATTAGATAAAACTAAACTTACCACACGTTCTAAACTCTAATTACAAATAAAATGGTAAGTATCGTGTTTTCAAAAGTGCACAAAATAACAAAAATTAAAGATTAGTGGAATAAGTACCATTACCAGCTACAGGTAGATTCTCTTAATTATTACCTACTTAAACTACTCTTACACTTAAGCTCGATTTACATTATGATGGCATGCATTTTTTACAGAAATTGTAAGGAAGATAGTACGTCGTATACGGAAATTTATTTATGAGTGACGAGTGAAGCAAATGCGTTCTGCATTTTTTCCAGACCTCGATTTGTCAATGTGTGCATGTTCGGAACCATAAAAAGACCTCAAGCATAATAAGTTTTTGTAGTAACTGAAACTATTTCGACTACTCGTTCTGTCATATTTTTGTTGTGCCTATAATTTTATAGAAAATATTTATTAAATCATCTGTCAAAAGTGGAAGAAAAAAGTTTTTAATTTGTAATTAAATATTGCGAAATCAAAAGTTTTTACATATTTGTTTATAGAAAAGATTGAAGTTATTTCGAACATAGATTTTCGTTCATTTTTTAAAAACAATTCTCATTACAAACGATTAAAAAATTTACAATTTGACAACTTCACAATGCGACAGTTTGCGATTTATACCATAAAAGGGGACTCTACGTGATTGCTTCGACAGCATTTAAATTTAAATAAACTATCTCCCTCACAATTTCTATAAAAAGTGCATGCTATCAAAATGTAAATCCTGCTTTACAAAAAAAAAACTTTTGCTATCTTAAGAGTATCCCACGAAATGATCCAAGAAGGCGTTATCAACCAATTCTTTCTGAAGTATACAATAACTAATAAAGCAATTTCCACTGACGACGACACACCGTATTGACATAGAGGTAAAACAAAATTTGATCGGAACTTAAACAACGATAACTTTGCAAATTAATAATGAAAACTATAAGAAAACTTAATAAATTAAAATTAAAGTGCTAATTGCATTCACTTTAAATAAAATCTTGTTTATCTACCTCTCTTCCCACTACTGCAAGAACAAATATATCATAAAAGTTAATGCCGTGCTTATTGATATTCAACTAATCCTGAAGATTTTTATGTCAAAGAGTATAAACATTTCGCACATTCTTAAATTTTTACCTGGGTCTTCTTAAGTAGTTTTTTCTACTAAACTCCAACATGTGAAGTAGATTTATATATTATTCGTTGGCATATATCGCACCTTCGCAAGAAAAGTGACACAAGTCAAAAATTTTGAGTTTAATCACTTTTTTCGCCAAGGTGCGATATGTATCTTTGCAAGATGAAAATTTTTTTTCTCAATGAATGTTCTAAACATCGATGAAACTACACTTTCGTGACTAGGAACATAACACTCTGCATCATCTCAAAGAAAAATAAGTCAACAAAATTATATACCCTTCTTGAATACTGAGATTTCCACATAGAATTTCTTAATTACTTATAATCAATTTAGTCATTATTCTGCTTCTTAATTTATGTTAATTAAACTATTGAAGAGGAAAAATGTAGGAAATTTGTGGACCAAAAAGAGAGTTTTCCCATGTAAGCCATGATTAATTATAAATGAAGAAGTGATTTTTGGTTTCGGGCCTATTTCATAAAAATATTAGTCTAATAATTATTAGTAAATTTACCAAGATTTTCCAAATTATTAGTCCATTGAGTTTCATAGATATTCTTCGTATGGTAATAAGTTATTACTCCACCGCAAATAAGTGTTAGTGGCAAATTATTACTGCATGAAGGTTCTGTTTCATAGAAGCTCTTGTACTAATAATTATTAATACTGCTGTTAGAACTTATAACAATTTTTTTATTAATCCAATTACGTGGGTAAAGTAGTCGAATAAGAAAACTCTATTTAGTCAGATGAAGTTGTTCATTCTTAAAGGATTAAAAATTATATTCTTAGCCGTAACTATGACATTTTCACAATAATTTTCGTTTATTTTCAATCGTTTTTGAAAATGCTTTCGGAACGGCAGGACGAGTTTGACGAAGAGGAGAAGAATAGTTATGGACAAACTACAAGCTACGATTTAATAAAAAATCCCGTGTTGGTATAGTGAAAGTATTAAATACTGGTTGCAACGAATTGGACCCTTACTTGAAACTCGAAAAAATCGAAACTGTACTCTACCATCAAAGCAGAGGTTAGTAATAGTTCTTCACTGATTAGAGAACGGAGGTCAGTACCACGGAATAGCAGATATGCACATATTTGAAAAGCGACAGTTTTCCACGTAATCAAGGACAAGGTTAGTGTACTTAACGACAAAGTTTTCCACTAGTAGTAAAATTGCCGCACGCTATCGACGATGTTGTTAGAAAATTTTATTTATTGTTGCTCTTTCCTGGCGTTATTGGCTATATTGATGGTACCCTTATCGTCATTGACGCACCATGGACTAATGAAGACCATTTCATTGATCGCCACGGAAATAATTCCATTAACTGTATGTTAGTTTGTAGACCCGACCTACAATTTTAATATTGCAGTCAGTGCTAAATGGAATGAATAGTACACCTGACCCTCGATTTACGCGGTGGATTCGTTGTCCAAAAGTACCGTGTAAGCGGAAGCCGTGTAAACCAAAACCGTGTAAATTGAAATCATGTAAATTGAAATTGTGCAATTAAATTCATGTTATATATTGAAAAAGTAGACATCTAAAGTAAAACAATATTACACACATATTAATATATTTTGATATTATAAGTATGTAGTTTTTCATAAATTCAGGCGAACATACATATTAAGTCGAGAAAACAAAAACTTAATTAGTATTACATGAATTAATTCAAGTTTGAGGTTATCCACTCTATTGAACAACGTTTCCTCTTTAAACAACTACGCTGGCTGTTTTTATCGATGTAGAAGGTGCCTTTAACAATTTCCTTCATATAAGTTCTCTGAAACGCTAACAAAACATGGAGTGAACCGGTCCTTAAAATACTGGATTGCACACATGTTGAACAAAAGAACTGTCTTTGCCGAACTGGGCGGGGTAAGCAGAGAAAAAATTTTGGTCACCGTTAGGTACGAATCTGAACTTTGTGAACTGTGGCAGAATGCGATCCAAACGGACTGGGGTACGGATTTCGGACTTTGCATTAATCCATTGAAAACAAATTTATGCCTTTCTACTAAGAATGTTCTATTTCTATTCCACTGAAAGATAGAGTAAAATATCTAGGTATCATATTAGATAGAAAATTAAGCTGGAAACCACACATTTAGGACAAAGCTCTTCGAGGCTTCGCGATGTGCCGCAGATCCATCGGGGAAAATGTGGCGACGTAAACCATGGATGATCCTTTGGATCTATACTAGCATCTTCCGACCCATGCTAACCTACAGTTCTGTGGTATGATGGAAGGCAATGGACCACGTTAATCATCGGAAGATATTGGAGAAGATTCAAAGATTGTGTCTCGTTAGTGTAAGTGGCGCTCTCAAGTCAACCAGCTCGAAGGATCTTGAGCTCATCCTCAACACACCCCGTTCATATACACGTCAAGAAGGGGGCGTCAATCGCTGCACTGAGGCTGCATCTCAATCGGAGCTGAATTCACACTGGTACAAGAGGTCCAAATGAATCCATCTTTGAATTGGTGTAATCCATCATACTTCCTCGAGCAACTTTAAATCGAAAATTCCACATAGGTCATAATGGGAATCACATTCTGTGCTTCAACCATTGACAAACCCTATCATATATACAGACGGCTCCAAACTGGAAGAGAATACCCGAGCAGGTGTTTTCTGCTAGGAGACTCGCATGGAAATTTCCATTCACCTCGAAAGCCATGTAACGGTTTTCCAGGCGGAAGTCAAGGTCATCCTTGCAGCGGGAAGGTATCTTCTAAACCCAGGTACTAAAAACAAGGAAATTTCAATCTGCTCGGATAGCCAGGCTGCTGTCAAGGCCTTGTCAAAATCTTTTACAACCGCCAAACTTGTATTTGAATGTAAAACTACCCTGAATTCCTTTTCTCGGAACACGGGGTACTGGTGCTTTGGGTGCCACGGCACAGCGGCATTAGCGGGAATAAAAGGCGGATGAAGTTCCTCATCTTGGTGCAACCTCGGAGGAAATCTCCTCCAAAATTGGGATCGCACCAAAACACCTTTGCCTCTACTATCTCTACTTGGGCCGACTGCCAAAACAGTCGTCTTGGCATGAATGACTCCTAAGGTAGAACCACAAAGGAGCTGTGAGGCTTACCCAACCCAAATGAAACGAAAGATCTACTGGAACTAAGCAAACCAACCCTGAGAACTGTAGTGTCAATTCTCATTGGGCACTCTCTTCTCAGGAGTCACAAGCATAGGATGCGGCTTGTTGAAAATCTGGTATGCAGAGGATACGGAGAGGAAACTGAAACGGTGACATATTCTTTGTCACTATTCGGCCCCCTCAGGAAAACTTTACAGATTCCTTGGCTCACTCCTCCTGAAAGAACTGCATGAAGACGGAAGGAAGGTTTGGGGCCAATTTTGAATTTCAATAGAGCGTCCGAGCAATTGTTCATAAGTCTGGAGGGTGAACAATGGGGGCCTTGTTGTAGCCTACGTTCCAGGCATCCTTTTCGGATTCCAACCTCATTCAAACCAATTCCGATCCATCCCTATTTAATACACTAATACACGCTCCATAAAACGTTCCTAGCGAAAATTGTTCCTATTGCTGCAAAAGTCTGCCGTCTGCCATCGCAACTGTTTTTAGCCCTTAATTCCTCTCCTATTTCTTGCTAACATTCTGTTCTGTTTCATTGTGGGCCTTGTTCTCTTCTTTTGAAAGCTCAGAGCTCAAGCATAAATATTTTCAAGCTTATTCAAATGAAAGCACGAACGCACAAGCAACCCCATAATAATTCATTGTAATGCATCCTATTCGAACTGAGTAGGCAAGGTAACTGTGTACTACATAGTAGTTTTTTTTTTATTTTAAATTCTCAATTTGCACGACTGTTTTAAATTTTTTTTTTTTTCAAAAATTTTTGTGACTGTGGTAATGTGAAAATTAGTATAATATGAATGAAATTTTTCCACATTTTTTCAGTCGTGTTAAACCGAGTACCGTGAAAATTGAGGGCTAGGTGTACACTATATAAAAAAATGAAAAATGGCGGGCGCCCATACCCACGGACAATACTTTTAACTGATTCCTGGGTACCCGCTTAAATAATGGTTGACTACCCCAAAAAATTATGATCTAGAAGATCCTGCTGCGCAAATTTTCAATACGGCACATATATGTACACGGTGTTTGAAAATAGCATAGGTATTTTACAGAAAAAGTTTCCTTGCCCTGATCATTTAACCGCAACCCACATGATCTTTCAAACTTCGACAGTTAGCAAACATCAAATGAAGAGCTTCCTCTTAGGCGACGAAATAATAACACGATCCAGTTTCATTTCTTTTGAACATATTCTCAATCGAATTTTCGAATTAGACAAGAGATTTTATATGCAAATTAAGTCAAAACACTTTCTTCTCTAAGTCTTATCGCTTAACAATTTAAAACTGCAAATGTATAATTGTTTTGTTGTTAATTGCCAGCGAGATAGTCACTAATAATTATTATCACAATTGTATCAGCAGATCTACACTAATAATTTCAAGCTGAACCAATAATTCTCATGACAATCGCAAGAGAATTATTAGTATTCGAGAACATTTTTATGAAACACATAATATTAGTATGTAATTTATTAGAACTAATAACTTAGAAATTATTAATATTAGACTAATTGTTCTACAAATAAATATATCCAAGTGATTTTCTTCTGTTCAATCGATATAGGTACTATATAATACTAATTTTGGAATTATATAGTTATCAGTTAATAAAAAATAAAAGTACAATGTGTTAATTACTACAAAATAGTAAGTGCGGATATTCAGATGGTAAATTTTTCATTACTTATCGTTAGACCTCACATTTCATCTGACCACCTAAACACCAGCACCTGTTATTTTACACCGCGCGGTAAATAGTTTTCATGATTAGAATCATAAAAATTACTTAATTATTTTTATTTGTCGACCATAAAAATAAAAATCACTCCAAGATTTTTATACTTTATCAAGAATATAAAGAAAACTAAAAATCGCTTTGAGATTTTTATATGTGATCAGGAAAAACAAAAATCAGGAAATGATTTTTATTCTTGATGAGGAAAATATTAATCATCTCATAATGACTATTGATGATTTAAAAAAAAATGAAAACCCCTTTCATAAGCAATTAACAGGGACTGAAACCCTATCTAAGTATAGTTTAATCTTTCGGACATTTAAAGTAAAATTTAAATATAATAAATATAATATAATTTATTATGATTTTTATATTATTAATCAAAAATTTTTGTAATTTTACTAGCAATGAAAAGAACCCCTTAAAAGCTGCATGTAAGTGTAGAAGAGATCTTAATTAGATAAATATTTCTGTGTGATTTTTCCACCAGAATTTGGAAAATAATCGTTATATACGAACCCTGAATGTAACTACAGTGGCAATTCAGGAAAAATATTGCAATATATTTGATTTCAGTGTAAATGAAAAGCATAATAATTTTATGTATTTCTGAACTAGTTACGAAGTTAGATATTGTGTATATATTAATAAATATAGCACAAACCTGTACCTGCCAGATTAATTTAACAAGTTTTCAAGTTAAATTTACCTGGAAAGATTTAATTTTCAAGATAAAAACTTCTACCTGCAAACTATATTTATGTGACTTAATAGTGTTAAGTTGTTTTTTATGAAGCAATTAGGATGAGTCAAATTTTAATATAATAATGATAATTAACGAATGCAAGCTAGCGTGCTGTCTTTAATCGTTTGAAATTGTCGGCAATTAACCCATTAAAATCTTCATCTTTTGAAAGTTATAGGCAATTTCACAATTTGAAGGAGAGTCAGTAAAGAAATTTATGAAAATGAAAGTGATTTTTTGATTACGGAAATCAAAAGTATCTCATCGTGGCCTTGAGTTGGTCGAAGGTTAATTTAAGAGCATATATGTATGTACATATGTCCAATGGATTTCGATTAATCGGGTTTTTATACATAGCTGTACTCAAAAGTGATGGTGCGATTAGTACTGAATATGTTTATCTGTATCTTTGTGTATAATTAGAAATTCTAGCTTAATGATGGTTTTAGAAGAGTTAGAAATGTAAAATCTTTGTCGTAGTTGAGCTGTGGCTTACGATTTAAGTAGCGCGGCTATAGCCCTACTCATAATATAAAGAAAACATTTATTTTTTGACCACTTAGTAATGGTTTTAAAAATCAAAGGAATTATTCAAAACCATTATAGCTCAGTGATTTGACCTTGGATGACCTTGACCTTGAACGAAGTTGATAATTGAATTACACACCAAAATTGTTATCTATAGCCTACATGAAAAAATTGAAAATTCTAACTGCAAGGCAGCAAGGCTGCTAGTTACAACTTATTAGGTAACTAGCGATCGAGGTATCAGGATTTGTATTGACAGCCAAACTGTAATCAAACCTCTGGATTCCAGTACCATTAGTCTCGCCTATTGTAACGGTGTCTGTGTCAGGTCGAAAAACTGGGTGCTAATCACACGGTTACTCAGAGGAATCTACAGATCGGCCC
Organism: Dioctria rufipes; assembly: GCA_963924295.1. Lineage (NCBI taxonomy): Eukaryota > Metazoa > Arthropoda > Insecta > Diptera > Asilidae > Dioctria > Dioctria rufipes. The sequence goes on from OZ002740.1 coordinate 287,931,855, forward strand.
TTAAAACTAGTTAAGAGCATTCTAGATATACAAGGCTGGGACCTAGCAAATCACGCCATTTTAAGACAGCTTTGGCCCGAGATATGTCTTAGAAAGACTGAATCTCTGCTAATGAGGAACTGGAATGACGTACGTAATCTTACTGCAGCCATCACAGAACACTTCCTCTTTGGCAACCATACAGAGCGCATGCAAACTCCATAAATGACTTCTGTAGCAGTTGTGTGAACGAGGAAGAGGTTGAGAGCGACCAGCACCTGCTAAGCGTGGAAGGAATACGCTTGGTAGCTACTTTTTCTGGGAACTGGGGTAATTGGCAGACAAAGAGTTTGAGGAATTGGTTTCAACGCACCCCCTAAATTATTTCTTCGAATCAGCATGGATTTATCTCAGGTAGGTCCACATGTACAAATCTTGCAATTTTTTCAAACTATTCTATTAATTCTATTGAAGAGCATGCCCAGGTCGATTCGACATATACCGACTTTTCGAAAGCTTTTGATCGTGTTGATATTATGCTTTTAATTAATAAGCTTATGCGTCTTGGCTTTAATTATAACATTCTCACATGGATTTCCTCATTTTTAACAAATCGTAGGCAATATGTTAAAATGAGCAATAAATTGTCAAAGGTCATCGAGGTAAATTCGGGCGTTCCTCAGGGTAGTCACCTTGGTCCGCTTCTATTTTTGCTATTTATCAGCGACATTGTTAATATTTTTTGCTTTGCGGAATGTTTATTGTTTGCAGATGAAATTATTTGTGAAAATAAATTCTATCACCGATTGCATATTTCTTCAAAACGATCTAAATGTCCTTGGTAGATGGTGCTCAGAGAATAACTTGTCGCTAAATGTTTCTAAATGTAAAGTAATGTCCTTTTACCGAAAATCTTCGATTATAAAATTGGAGCTTCATTTGTTCCCAGAGTAGGAAACGAAAGATCTAGGTGTCATTTTCGATTCTAAGTTATCTTTTATTAGTCATATTGAATATATTATTTCTAAATCTTTTATGATGTTAGGCTTTATAAGACGTAACACAAAGGAATTAAAGGATCCTCACTCCTTGATAGCCCTTTTTTATTCATTGGTAAGATCCATAGTGGAATACGCCCCCATTATTTGGTGTCCATCCTATAAAGTACATATAAACCGTATGGAAGCAATACAAAAGTCATTCACAAAACTGGCGCTAGGTAAACACCCTTATTGGAGGCATAACATGCCTTCGTATGATATACGCTGCTCGCTGTTAGATTTATCCAAGCTGGACTTCAGAAGAGAAGTTGCTTGCACAACGTTTATAAGAGATATTATATGTTATCGTATTAAATCAACGGAGCTCCTCTCAATGATTAATTTGTATGTTCCAGAAAGGCTTATAAGACCACGTCATTTGCTGCAAGTACTAATTCCATTATACAATTTAACAAATATACATACTGTACTGTACATATGCCTAGAAAGAAATTTAATAGTTGTATTTTTGAATTGCAGAATCTACATAGTTGTCCGTAGTTTATTTTTAAGGCTTAGTCTGTAAGATACTCTGTATCTGTAGACAGGAAATAAATAAATAAATTTGATGTATATTTTCCAGTTAGGGTCCCGACAAGGTGGCAACACAATGGGCCATAGAGGGTCTAAGAATATCTCGTCAGACATGCATTTACGATGACCCGTTACTCTAACTTAATCTTTAATCTAACCTAACCTAGATAACAGCTAATGAAATTAATTACGAAACTGTTTAATATTTAGTGGCTTTGTCAATGGTTACCACGGAATTTTCGACTTCGGTAACTATTGCTCTTAGCTTATATTCTAACTGAAGACATTGGATTTGAGCTCGTCAAAATACGTCTTGTGGCTACTACCACCTAATATTACTTTTTGTTTGGGAGCGTAATATATTCCTATAGCTCAGCAGTATTAGTGTCCACAAAATAAATTTTTATACCCTATGAAATCTATAGGGTACACTAAGTTTGTCATTCCGTTTGTAACGCATAGAAATAATTATGGTAAAGCAAAATGGATAATGCATAATGTTAAAAGTTATTTTGATTTTTGTACGTCATTCAGTCTGCATGTCACGTGTCTCTCCGTCCGTCTAATCGCATGATACTTCGAGAGCGAGTTCATTTCGAGTGCTGAAATTTTGCATATGGGATTTTCTAAAACAAAAGCTAATTTAAGTTTGCAAATTAGAAACCAATCGGGTAACTCTTTCATAAGGTTGACATATAAAAATTTCGTTTTTCACCACATATTTTAAAACTGCCTAAGAATACGTCAACGTAGAGAGCTGAAGCTTCGTACATAGTGTTTTCAATATAGAAATACATTGTAAATGTAATTTCAAAAATGGGCTACATCGGATAACACCTTCTTGAGGATGCCATATAAAATTTTAGTGTTTTTACGTATACTGTGAGAACGATCAGTCCCAGATGTTTTTATCGTACTAAAAAGTTTTTTTTTAGAATATAAACTCCTATGAAATTTGTTATAATCATTTTTACTATCCGATGAACCATTCTAGAAATATATACGAAAACCCACTTCAAAAATCAAACTTACACAGATCGGTGACCGGTTATACGAAATTACATACGGGCATTCGTTTAAGGAAATATAAAAATTGATCTTGCTATAATTCTAGTTTTTAATTGTCTCCTCAGTAATTGTATTAGATACTGTAAGACTTTTTTTATAATTTCTCAGTTGCTTAGATATCTGCTCTAGACTAGAGACTTATTCTTACCATGAACGAACTTTCATAAATATTGTTTGATACTTTTATACTCGAGATTGTCCAACTCTTGTCTAGGATTCTAAATCTACTTATCTTACGATTTCATAGATAGGCATAAAAGAATTCGAATAAATTACCAGTAAACATTCAAGTAGGTAGTTTTCTCGGCATGTTTACGAAATTTGCAGTTTAAGCTTTTTAACTTCGTACTAAAACTTTTGTCATTTATGTGAAAAGAACATCATCACTAATGTCGCTTCTTGATGTCGAATATATGTTGCATAAAGTTGTAGCATTAATTTCACTTTTCCAAAAGTTTAAGTTTTGTGTTTTTTACTCCGTCTAAATACAAGGGAAAGTGCTAATAAATGACATATTTTTGTTTATTACAGCTGTTCATATTATGATAACTGTTTAAGAAATGACCGCAGTTATTCATAGATAGTAACCTCAGTGCAAAAAATCATATACCTAAAAATCAGCTAAATTATAATAAATAAATTTCCCAAATTTCATTTTAATGGAATTAACAGATTGAGGATTCCACTATTGACAGCAGTTGCAATTTACGTATACATAGTTTTCGATAACAATTATTCAAAATCCCTAAACCTCTTGTAATTCCTATAGTTATTAGTAATCCCTACACCCCCATCCCATTACCCTCATTTCCACCCACCCCCATGTACAAGATCAGTGGGAGTGAGCTCTTATTACATGGCTGTATCCGGACCTCTAATGCCTTTTAATGTGTTAGTGTCATCGCCGACTTAGTGGCTTCTATTATATTACCGAGGTTACGGTTGTACCCACATATGTTCTGTGTAACTTCGCAAATTAAATAACTTATTGTGTGTGATCAATGAGGATACGAAATATATGCATAAAGGCCTAGGCACAATTGCGACGGCGACGGCAAACGACTGCCTAATGCAGTAATACGAACAATTTTCTCCAGGAACGTTTTATGGAACGTGTATACATAGGAATCTGCAGTTGCCGTCGCCCGTCGGCCACTCTCGCTGTCGAAATTCAATTAATTCAATTACGAAAGCGAGAGTGGCCGACGGGCGATGGTAACTGCAAATTCCTATGTATACACGTTCCATAGAACGTTCCTGGAGAAAATTGTTCCTATTACTGCATTAGTCTGCCGTTTGCCGTCGCCGTCGCAATTGTGCCTAGGCCTTAATATGTGTACAATATACATATATATATACATATGCAGTATCAGAAAATTATTATGCAATAGTCTTAGAAAAGTTTAAGTCGTGAGATTACTCACAAACTGTAGTGGTAGGAAATTGATCCTTGAATTAACAAACTGATTTTTTTATGTCAAAATGGAAATAAAAATTTTATCTTGCTGTAGTTTGTTAAATGTTATAATGGAAGCATATTCTCCTAATATTAATTTCGAGCTCTTGCCTTTTCAATGATGTAAAAATGTGTATACCTTACACTGGAAATTGAAGGTTTTCTGAGGTATATACCTACAGCATATATCAAATAAACTAAGCTGGAATACTTAAACCAAAGAAGTCATTCCGCCATCCCAGACGAGTATTCTTGATGCTTTTCTAGGGAAGATATAAAATATGAAGAGAGAAATCTCTACAATTGTGCTGCACTTTGGAGAGAAATTTTGCATCAAAAATCAAACAATATTCACATTAGAGGGGTCTGAAAATTCACATCCTAGCTCCCAAATCGAAATGAAATAATGCACGCACACATTCAGTCCCCTATTCCTATATGAATGAAAGCCTGCAGCAAGAATACCCGTCTGGAGGCATCTACTCTGTTGTTAAACCGGTGTGCATACTGCATCAAGAAACTCGTGTGGGATGACCCAATAGCCAGACCAGATCAAGCATGATCATCTGTATTAGGGCGCATTATACAAAAACAACACAGGCAATAAGCTATAAGCTAAGCGATAGGCCAGCCAAGAATGGAATCACAATATGCTGAGATGTGGTGTTATCTACGCAGGCCAAATACGAACCGTCTGCAATTATTGAAGATGACATTTGTGGTGGAAATGTTTTCACCTGAACTGAACCGTAACTCGTTCGGTTCCTAAGCCCACACTGCCATAGAATTGGTTCGGAACATATGTTGTTGCACACGGCTCTATGTTCAGTTTCTACACCGGTTTTAAACTTTCGTGTTCCATACAAATTTTTAGTTATGGTTCGGAACTAAACGTCAAATCAAAATTATTTGTAATCAAAGTGTGGATGTGCGGTTACTTTTTTAAAGTGGTTTATTATACCCTAGATGAAATCATAGGCTATACTAAGTTTGTCATTCCGTTTGTAACACCTCGAAATAATGATGGTAGAGCAAAATGGATTGGACACCCATTCATAATATTAAAAGTTGTTTTGATTTTTGCATGTCCGTCCGTCCGTCCGTCCGTCCGTCCGTCTGTGCGCACGATAACTCGAGAACGCGTATACTTAGAGAGCTGAAATTTTGTACACAGACTTTAAAAAAAAAAAGTAAAATTAAGTTCGAAAATGAGCCAAATCGGGCAACTCCTTCGTGGGGTTGCCATATAAAAATTTCCTTTTCCGCTATATATTTGGACACTGCCTGAGAACGCATCGACGTAGAGAGCTGCAATTTCGCACATTATGTTTTTACTACATTAGCAAATAAAATGTCAAAAATGGACTAAATCGGGCAACTCCTTATAAAAATTTCGGTTTTTTACGTATATTTTGAAAACGATCAGTCCAAGACATTTTTATTGTACTAAGAACTTCTGCAGAATACGAAATCCTATAAAATTGGTTATTACCATTTTTCCTGTGCGACAAACTGTTCTAGAAATATATGCGAAAAACAACTTCAAAATCATTGCTTGAATAGATCGGTGACCATACGAAATTTTATACGGGAATTCATCTAGGGTATCATAAGAATTGGTCTAAGACCAATTCTAGCTTTTTTACTTGTTTTTTTATTAAAATCATAAAGGACGAACATTTCGGGTATTCTACTTTCTTACATTCCTTTCAGTTTGTTCCCGTTCGGGACCAAGGCTAAGTTCAGTGTAAATCTAACAACTTCTGGTTCAGTTCAATGCCTGTTCGATTTTCTTGAAAAAGATTCACCATAAATTTGCTGCTGGCACAAGTTGAATCTAGCGTAGGGAAAACTAATACCCTAAGCAGACGGGCAAAATCAATGATCATTCAAATTTTAGTTTTAATTATTAAAAATGTGCTGTCAATTACAGGGCTTTCGTTTTAATTCACAAATCCTTGCATAACTTGATTTTTGAAGAAATCAATTACAAATGAATGATCATTGATCTTGTCCGTCTGCCTACTGTGTTAGTTGCCATATAAAAAGTGAGGAAGTAGCACGGACTTTACTAATTTTAGACGTGTTTTCGGCGACAATAAAGAACCAAAGAACCAAGACCTTCGTAGTCCGCAAGTTGTTCCCAACAGTAAAGGAATATGGTAACAACAACGCATATTCGCAGTCAGCATTACTCCTATGCTCTTTGCTTTTTTGACATAAGATAAATTAACTTCGTCTAAAATTACGGCTTATAACAAAAGAAAAGAAAGAAAAATATAATTTGATTCAGTTGAATTTAATTTCAAGCAATTCAACACCGAATAATCCATATTGTGGATTAAGGTATCATTAAGTCTTTTAGCACAATCATCGATAAGTCCAATAGGCCTGACAGTGTACAGCTGTACATCCTCTGCATATAAATGAATAGTAGAATCTTCAACAATGTCTTGCTCTACAGATATTCCTCAACCTACGTCTTCTATACTTGCATATACCAATAGAAGGAAGGCTCACAACCTACAAACTTCTGACTGCTAAAGATAAAGATTTGTGGAAAATGGCTCACCTCGAATTAGTAGCAGGTATCCAAAACGATCCATCCTTAGCTATCCGTTAACGGACACAAAATACAACTTTAACACACCATTTAAAATACTCTTTCCTGAATAAATAAAGTAGGAGTTAAACAAACTCGAATTCAAAAGCGGATGTTCTGATATAGTATACAATTAGTTCCAAGCTAAACAAGGGGGTCCTAGAGTATACAATGAAAAACCCAAAAATAACATACTTATATGCCAGCCACGACAGAAATAACACTCCAACAAGCAGAAATCCACGCCATTGGGATCTGCATCAGGGAAAATATAGAATAAAGGTTACTGAAACCGTAATATTGGCTTTCGGATCAAACCGTTTTTGAATACAAGGACGTGGAACTTTCTACAAGAGCTGACTTAAAAAGGATTTAAAATGAGCTTCACGATCGGAGTACCTTTTACGGGCTCTCAACCGCGGTTGCCAAAGAAGTTGTCAGAGTTTCCAATGATACAAGCCGAACTGCTTTGGATGGAAAATAAGAGTTGCAGGCAACCAGAAAGCGCTGCCAAACTTCTGCAATTGCTGGCAAGCCAGGCGCTATACAGACCTCCTGACCGGAAACTGTCGGATAAATATGCATCTGGATACTATTAAACTATGTAAAGACTGCGGAATAAAAGATTAATTGAAATGCGAAAATCGAACTTTTGTAACGATAATAAATGTCTTGGCAATTGTTCTCAAAGTCAGAAATTCGGGCGAACCATACCAAAATTGTAGAGAGAAAAAATTGATATTTCTAACAGTAGCCCACAGGTAAACGGTCTATATACCATTGGAACGTGTAGACTGTAAACTATCAAATAAAAAAGAAACCTGCATTGATGCGAGTAAATTTTTGGATGTAAATTTTTCAAGATACTCTTATTGCGATATTTTAACGCTAAAAAATGTTTAATTTAATTAAGGGATTTTTTTTAATGGACGTAAAACTGCATTATGATACATAGAACGCGTGGCTTAATATTTCTGAAATAACACAAAAAATAAAGATATACGCATATTCCCTATTGTGAACAAACAAAACATGATAAAATTTCTTACAAAAACATAAGTCTTTTAAAAATTCATTACAATGCCTTTTTTTTACGTTCGCATGCTTCAATTGGAATGTCGTTAAACCAGAAACAAGATAAGTCATTCGATTTGCTAATTAAATTTTTATTTATGAGCTTTATACGGATAAATTTAACCACAGTATCGATTTAATAAACTCCAGCCAGCCACTTTTTTGTTGGTTTTTCTATCTTTCTGAGTTTACTCGTTATTTCTATCAGCGAAAAACTTCGAGATTCTTCAACCCTTCTCATTGGAAGCTTTAACATGTTTCCATCTCTGTGTTAGAAATTCCCAAAATCTTATTAAGTTCATGATTCATATTTAGGTGATGATCACCGCAATTCTATGTCGCGGGGAATCACACTTAGGTTGACATTCTTATTAAAAAAATATGTATGATCAAAATTTTACCTCATAAAAAAAAACACTAGATGTAAAGAGACCAGTGGCAAATCCAGGGGAGTCGTGGGAATCATGACCGCCCCCTCTCCTAAATTAGAAGAAAAATATATTTAATTAATTGAGTTATTCGAAAAAACATTTATTTTATTTTATATTTTTTTATTTATATAATTCAACTTCAAAAATTATACAAAATAAACAAATAAATGTTTATTTCAATTAATATTATTGTATGCATGTGATGTATGTGTATAGATTTTTCTCAGAATTTGAGTTTGGGACGCCAAATTCAGGTGATCAAAAACTGTCGAGAAACACTTCCCAAGTTACGAAACAGACTCCCTCACTACCACATCAGAGCCCTAACTTAGTCCTAACTCCTAACATTCTAAAGTATTTGCAGCGTTGCTATGTAAAACCACTGACATGTATAATGTGGACTGACTACGTCAATAGAAATACATTGCAGAAAGTGAGCTCACTTCTAAATAGCGTTCTCTTTTGGTATAAGTATCAACTGAGAGAAAACTGTAAACCACAAATAAATAAGTGGGTTCGTCGAAATAAATGTTTTTAAATTAATTACTTGGGTTAATTAGTGATAATTTTACCAAAGGCAATATATTCATAGATACTCAACAGAAATTCGAAAGGTTTTATTAAAATCACTTTTCAACTACCCGTCAATGGTTTTTTCAATGTTGGCACCGACGTAAGAACTACTTTTGGCACAAAAAATTGTACCCGCATAAAATGGCATATCAAGCAGTCCATATTATATATGACAGTGTGTAAAACTAAGAAAAGTTTGGTTTGAATAACTCCTACAGTTTGCACCCTAAACTACTATTCTATTAAAAAAATTATTTTTTGTAAAAAAAAAGTATACTAAAAAATGACACACCATCCACACCGCTTAATGCGGAAACCTTCCTAGTACTGCAATATTGCGGTGGCTAAACTAAGCGACTTACGGCGCTGGATGTTTTTTTTTCTCAATTTAATTTGTAAGATGACCACCCCTTAATTTCAATGCTAGATCTGCACAAAAAAGAGACAGACGTATAATGACAGATATTTATTTATTTATTTATTTATTTATATTGATTTAGTTAATAAGATAGTACACAGACTAGTCCAATTAAGATACTACCTTAAGAGTTAATTAGATAAAATAAACTAAAATAAAAGAAGATAAGCAAAAACAAGTTCAAACGAAACAATAAGTAAGAAGTAAGAAATAAAAATTATACATTGCAAAATAAAAATAAAAATATTAAGTAATAATAATAGTAAATTAATCTATGAAAATATTATTAGAGTGCTAGTTAGAACATTTATAATTATAGGAAACCTAAAATACTAGAGTAGCCAGAAACTAAATAAAAAATAAATAAAAATAAAGACAAAAATTCAGAAGTTCAGAGATATTATTCTAAGTACAAAATTTAAATAGCAAAAACAAACAAAGAGTAAAAGATAAAAAATAAGGAAATAAAATGTAAAGTAAAATAAGATGCAAAACAAAAAAAATAGTGAAAAATTATAGGAAAAGTTGAGAAAAAAGAAAATGGGCAAATCAAAGCAAAAAAATAAAAAGGAATGCAACAAGGAAAAAAATGAACCAAGCAATAAATAAAAAATAATAAAAAATAAAAAAGCTAATAAATCAAAAATAGTATAATTAACTTTTTAATCAGTGTAAAATCTCGTTTAGGATTAATCTTTTAAATGTCAGAGGGCTGAATCTGACATTGTAAGTCTTCTGAATTCGGTATAGCAGAGACTTTTCCCTTAGGTTAGTTCTAGAGAAGGATAATCTGAAAGGAGTGTATTGTCTTGCGTATCTGGAAGGAATATTAATGCCAATTTTGGAAAGCAAATCAGGACAGTGCACATCGCCATTCAGAATTTTGTGTAAGAAAACTGTATCAATATAAACGCGACGATGTTCTAAGGACAGAATGTTAAATCTAACTAATCTAGCATTGTACTCTAATTCACTATGTTCCATTTTAGACAGTACTATTCTTGTGAATTTTCTCTGAACAAATTCAAGTTGATTACTGTAACAAGAGTAAAAAGGGTTCCAAATTTGGCATGCGTACTCTAGAGTGCTTCTCACCAATGAAACATACAGACAAATAAAGGTAGAACTTGATTTAAATGATCTACATACTCGGAAAATGAAACCTATAAGACGATATGCTTTAGCAGTAATAAGGTTTAAGTGAGTAGCAAAAAGAAGCTTCTCATCAAAAATAATACCCAAATCTTTAATTTCTTTGACATGAGTTAAAGGCAAATTGTTAATTTTGTACTGGAATGAGATAGAGTCACGCTTTCTTGAGAAAGTTATGCTCTTACATTTATTTATATTTAGCTCCAAATAATTATTTTTGCACCAGTTTTCGAGCCTTGCAATATAGTCTTGGAGGCTCTCGCAATCATGAATGTCCGAAATAACTCTGAAAATTTTAGCGTCGTCGGCCTAAAGTAAAGTGTCCGAAGTTAGATATACAGGAATATAAATATTATTAAATTTTACGTAACTATTCTAATCCATTTTATATATGATCATTTTTACAATTTTATTACAAATTAAATGAAGAAATCCAATGACTTCATTTGTTTATCTCAGAAGTTGTCAGAAATGAGCCGATATAAATCATGGGCATGAACCATTTAAATTATTTTCCCACACATTCGTTAAAACCAGAAACAAAAAAATACTCTTGAGAAAAATGATAATAAAAAAAACGCTTAACAGAAAAAATTTATTCACTACCAAGACATACCGGAAGTACCTACCTAAGTAATTTTGTGGATTCCATTTCCGTAATACGGTGGAAAAAGTCGAAAAAAAAGCGTCGCCGAATTAAAATTAAAAAAATGCGTTTCTGCTCTTGAAATGGGTTCGATTCTGCCGATTAATTTCATAATATAAAAGGTGTGATGAAATTAATTTGCAAATATCACTTTACTTTTAATTCATCACAGCTGCTCTGAATTTGGAAATTGTTTGTTTTTTTTCATATCGCCATTCTTCAAACAAACAAACCAAAAGTATAGTGAAAATGCTCACGATTTCCAATCAGCTTCTGTTGAAATTAACGAAAATATTGCAATCCTTAATTGAAAGATGCTTAAGAGAGCAATAACGTTTTACATAATATCATCATGGATTACAAGCAGGGCTGGCACAAAACAGTAGCCAACTGTGATCTAGTGTTATAATTTTTTATGTGAACTAATACTACTTTCAGGCCAAGGTGATTATTTAGTATTTATATAACTGGTATGGTGTGGCGTGTCTTTGTTCTTTTATAAATATTCATTTTCCACACCAAAGCTTACAGGGTACTCGACTTGCTCTCAATGCTTGAATGCACAAAAATTGATTGGGTAAGAGCAGCGCATAGAAATAGTTACAGTTTCGCTCCACTTTATATGCTCCAAGCGTGCTTTTTGTGCTACAGAAATTGTCTTAACACCGAATAAATTCCGATTCTGAGATCGCTAAATTTCAAACAGTGCTATACGCAGTGCAGTGGCCAGCGCAGTTAACTTAGACTGTAATTACTATGCAAAGGAGGGCGGCATTTGGTCATCAGAAAGCGGCGAAGCGTAGAACGCCCCACTTCGGAAATAAGAGTAACAAGTTGCGTTGGCCCTGACAATTGAACCAAATCATGCGCTGAAATCGTAACAGAAGTGCCACAAATTAGCATTTTACTGGCTATGTAAGTTTTCTCAAGTGCTGTTAAATAATTGTCGCACTGCATTTTAAGCAACCAGCCAAGATCTTACAGTCAGAAATTACTGCCCTTGCGGCCTGCTGAGCTGAATGACACACGCAGACATAATAGTGAATAAATTGATCTTTTACCTGAGTTTTTTCCTCTCAAATGGCCTAAAAATTTGATTCGGTGAACGTGAGTTAATTTTAATGAATTTCATTATTACGAAAGATTTTACGGAAAAAGGCAGGGGGGGGGGAGACTATTAAGATTCATTTTCTAATGTTGTGTGATTTTTGCATAATTAGTTTTGCATTAGAGTAAAAAAATTAATTATGATGACTGAATTTCATATACTTTGATGAGAATGAGAAAGCACAGGTGATAAAAGTTTTCACTCAAGTAAAAAAGTTCTCTTGGTTTTCGATTCTGTTTCGATGAGAATTATATACTGAGAAAGTTTGTCAGTGAGCATGCCAGTATGGCCGAAAAGATGAAAATGTGGTGAAATCATTCGCTGCCATAATTTTCTGCTATGAGTTATCAATTTTTATGGTTTAAAAAAAAACACATTAAATTAAGTTTTTGATTGCATAAGTATTAATTAGAGTCAGTGTCTTGTTGCTTTGAATTTTTAAAATTTAATTTAAATATGCAAAATGAATAAAATGTGTGGCTATTCAATTAAGAAATATGAACAAGACGCACTGCATTGTTCGGGTTAGACAAAGTCTAGGAAAGGTCTTATTAGCGATCATATATCATAACATGCCATGTAATAGCAACAATTGATTGTCTAGCACATCGGCGTAATGTCGGATATCTATCTCTCTTATATCGCTACTTCTAAAGCTATTACTCTATGTAAAATAGACCAGGGATTAATGGAGGTCCCGTGGACACACACCACAGGCAAGTGCTCCAACAAATACACCCACTAAAACTAATCAAGATGACTCAGTCAAGACTCGAAGGATGCCCGTCGCAATAATAAATGCCCTAGAAAGATTACTCCAGTCTAAACTTAATCAAGGAAAAGTTTAACGCAGCACATTGAAGGGTTACTACCATCAGAGCGAATATGGAAGCAATGTAGACATACTCGTATGTACATGAAAACCTGGCAGTTGAACTACAAGAAAGCCTAGATCAACAGTCCATAATGAGTAGGAACAATAAATATATAAAGCCTCCGAAGATCACTCTTCCGACATTCGATGGCATGAATGCACCATAGAAACCCTTTGTGGATCTTTTTACTCAGCTAATGCATCATCTGTCTAGAACCTCGACAGGGAAAATGTATCATCTGAAGGCTTATCTTACCGGGGAACGAAGCCTGTTGATAAGGTAATCATAATAAATAATTCAATCAATTTTCATTAATTTACAATGTAAAACAATGGTTCGATTCAAACAGGTCACTTCCATGTACTTTTGCCGCATCAGGAACATCTGCAGATTAATTAATTGGCAAGGGCAGATCGCATCCAACGATGAATTGCTTTCTTCTACGTTTGCAGTAGTTATGAGCCGTTTTAGCTCTGGGGGTAGGTAATATATTCGCTTCTCCGGGAAAGTAGGCTGAGGTAACAACTACAACCTTCTGGCTACCTCCCAGAGTTGGTACCTCGACAGCTACTGTAACTACGTCCCTCAAAATGAACTGTGAAAGAGGAATGCAATACTGCCCCACGATATCTATGCTCCTGTAAATTAATTTATATGATTTTGTGGGAAGTCCTTTGATATAGCTTTGAATGAGCGCCAGACTAATCTTCTCCACGATAAATTTCCTGCTAAGCACATCTGATTCTGCTTTGGCATGATGGAGATTTTACTGGAGACAACCTAGATGCTCCCTGATCATGACTATGATGGCTTTTTGTGGCCGTTGTCAGCCTTGAAGGATCCTAATCGATCTTTAGTCTTGCTCTGCATGGCACGTACGGGAGGCGGTTTCTTTCCAGTTCCTACTGACTTCTTTCCAGAAGCGCCCGGCTTAGGTTTTGCAGTCCCGGCTGTTTTTCCAGGGCCCACTTTTACCTTGACTGGAGGTTTAGGCTTACTGACTCCTGATGTCGAAGGCTGAGGATCGCCAACCAGATTTTTGGTCTAATTTGAATCCTCCCCAGCCTCCGACACAGCCTGTACTGCACCACCCTTGGATCTTAGTTGGACCGAGCCCAACTTAAACCCTATCGTGAACTTAGCCTTCTTAAGTGCTTCCATGGACGCATGGTCCACAGAGAAGGTCAGTTCCGTGACGGACTGTCTTTGTACTTTACGCAGCACTATCCATTCCGACACCTTTAACCTAGAGTGCTAACCCTCGATATAGTCGACAAACAGATCCGTAGGGTCCTCGGCGCTGTTTAGGAACACGAGAAAATGTGCTACCCAAAATGCCTTTCAGCCACGACATGGTGTGCTGATTGGCGCAGTTAAGAACCAACCACCCTGGTGTAAACGTGGAGCCCAGAAATGTTGGCTTCAGGGGGCTTTGTCTTGTTGCCGCGATTTATCTCAAGATAGCACTCTGTACGGACTTAAGCTGATCCGCACTGAGTGCCACCTCAGGATAACCGGCGGGAAGATAGCCTAACCGAACACTTTCTTCAATCTCCTTATAGGAAAGCTGCTTACGCGAAGGCAGGGAGACGTGCTTCTTGGAAGGATTCTCCGCTTTCGGAGAAGAGTCGTCAGAATGAGTCCGTTCTTTAAGACTACCCTCATTCATATCATCATATTATATCATATTATTTATTCCAGTCGTACACAAGATTAGACATCTTTTCTTGTACAATTAGTAGTAAATACCGTTCTAAATACATAATTTATGACGAAAAAAAATAAAAGAACAAAACCAAAGATTATAAACTAAACTATGCTAATTCAACTCCTCTATTTGGAGTGCAGCAATCCTGCTAGCCTCTGTGTGGCCGTGGCTGCTTAAAAGCCATTTAAACCTTTTTTGCCCGCGCCAGAGAAGTTTGGCTTCTGCTTTTTATTTTTGGGAATTTCAATATTCTCGGTTACCCCTTAGCTTTGCTCTGGTGACATAAAAAGGTCCTCCTCATCTAGGGAGAGTGTGTCCATCGCAGCGCCATCAGATGAAGGACTTATAATGTCCTGATTAGGGTAGGAGCCGTTAAGATCCCCGGATTGGGTTTTTGGTACATTTCGAGGTGCACCTCCCTCAGAATTAACAGACTTATCTATTTTATTCCCACGAGTATTCTCAGAAAGTTTGGTCCATCTCAGCACAGCCGGCATGCCTAGGTAAGGCTAAGGTTGAAACCGGAGGTCGCCTGGTATTCAGAGTCCATCGGTATAAGACACACTCACGCAGAGCCATTTGTCCCATAGGCACGATTGTTTTCACCTAGAACTACGGGTATTTTCGATTGTTCCTCTCTAGATCCGCCGTATTCAGTCAGGCATCTGGCTGTGCCCCAGGAGGTATCGCCAGCTGCCTGTGCAGGAACACCTCGGGCAGGATATGACTCTTCCTCACGTATGGACGATCTTGAGAAAAGTCTTCCCTTGATGGGGCGTTAACGTAATTAATCACCTTATGCTCACATTGTCCACTTATTTTTAATTTAAAGAACGTTATACAAATAACGCGTTTTTTTTTCTGTAGAAAAAATATTAGAATGATGTTTTTCAGAAAAAGAAACGTTTTTCTCGATTTAAGTAGGAAGCCTTTTTGAATCAAACAATCTTGAACCGTTTAAAAAACCTTCACTGCTCAGACAGAATTTCATTTAATGAAAAATCATGCATCAAAATTTACAAAATTTAATGTGTATAAGCTTTTCTATGGATGATTGATGGAGGTGTTCCATAAGTAGAAAATAATATTTATGAAATTAAGTTACCACACTGCAACGAATATTATCTACAGTACTATAGTTTCGATATGTTGTGGATCGACTATAGAGAATAAGCTAGAGTATAAATAAAAAAATAAAATAATAAAAAATATAAAATATAAGTAAGAAAGTAAGAGAGAAAAGAAAAAATAAGGTATGACAAAAATACAAAATCTAAAATTGAACATTATAATATAAGAAAAAATCTAAATTTGAAAAGTAATTGCTAAATGATTCATTTCCAACTTAAGGTTGGAATTTTCTAAAGAGCCTACTGGAGTCTGTTCGTTGAATGTCGTCTGCTGAGAAATTTCAGTTGCAATTACAAGAATTGTAGCTTCGATTTTTCTCCGTAATAATTTTGTGGAAAAATAATTATTATAAGCTCACATCAAAAAGATATGTCTATAAATAAGTATCAAATATTTTTGAGATAAACGGAAATAATGTACATACGTCACGTCGATTCGATTTTTGTGCAAACTAAACTACCATTTGAAAGACATAATAGATTTTAACCTAGACTTCTATGATTAACTGTCAAATTATTAAAGCTTACCCATAGGTTAAAACACTATATACATTACCGAACATCGAACTAATGTGATTGAAACAAGTAAATAGTGGCTAACTTATTTGAATCTTGCCCAGGACTATATCTACTTCCTACAACAATAGAAATCTTTATATACTCAGAATATGACCAGACTGATAGGAACACCAAAAAAAGCACAAGTTGTGTCGTTTAATTAACCTAACATTCTTGCTACTAAGACCCAAGGAAAATTTCAGCATAACAGTGGCCACTTTGTACTAGAATAAACTGTTGCTCCACAGGTACAGAGCTTGGGCTAAGCATTAATTAAAAAAACAGACCTTTATTCAGTATATTCCAGAAGGAAGTGAACTCGATCAAATTAATAAGCCCCACACTCTTTGTGAAAAAAAAGTGAGATTTTCAAGGAAATAAATTTCCTAGAAAAATCTCTGAATGAAAAGCTGACTATGTCAGTTCACAGATAATAGGATATTGATAAAGGAACTCTGGTCATATAGAAGTCTGGTTAAGAAAACTGGGAAACAGAGACCCAAGAGTATATGGCAGAAGGCAAAAAAAGAGAAAAAATAAGAGCCTACAGACAAAATAAAAATTGAGAATCATAAAGATCATCGACCGATCCAATGACGATTAAAAAATTGCAAAGATCATCGACCCAAGTTATATTGACGAATTCAATCTACCTTAATTTTGCAATCCTCAATCAATAAAAACAATATTAAAATTAACAAATTCTGCTAACCCAGATGTTTCGATGAATACGAAAAATGTAGGTCAGCACAAATGAAACGAGTGTGACGAAAGTTTATGGAAGAACGAAAGTAGAGAGTTCGAAAAAAAAATTCGCGACTTAGGGCTAGTATGCAGATGAAATGAACTATATACTTGTATATATTGTTATCATTTGATTTATCTTTACGTCAAGAGTTTTTTGTGTGCATCAAGAACTTATCTATCATGTGCTGAAAATTTAAAATGAAAAACTTCCATTTGGCTCACTTAAATTGACTAGATTATTCATTCCAAGATACATTAATGTTTTAAGTAAAGATCCGATCGTTATCCTAATTGATTGCTGCATATCAAATTAAGAAAATAAAACAACATTTAAAAAAAACCAACCACTTCTATATGTCAATCAAATTAAAGAAGACAGTAGCAACCTAAAGTTGCTTTATTGAAATCATAAAAATAACTTACAAACTTGCCTAATTTCCAATAAACCATTCATGATCGAAGCCAGCAGCTTGGCATGGACAAAATTAGTATTCGCACAGTTGTTAGATGATGAGTGAATAGAAGAGGGGAAGTAATAATCATCGTGAGCTTTCTCTTTCATTCTGAACCCATAAGTCAAACCAGCTGGATGACCTTGTTAATTTCAGAATTAGGTCTCAAACCTTTCGATCTGTCTCATGCAAATGCAGAGCACAAATTATTAGTATCTTTCAACAAAGAGTGCTGGACAATGATAAAGAAAGTCTGTGAACGTTTTGGTTTCATCCTTCATCCTCTGCATTTTGGGTTATCAATCCTATGTGAGTAGACCCTGATAGAGCTATTTGTCTGGTGATAAAAAATGCCAGGGCCTCTTAAGAAGAACTTGTTTAGCATCGCAAATTTCTTCGTTGAGTTTGGATTGAAAATCTGGGTCTTTCATTATTCCACCTATTGAAGTGATAAAAGGTTTAATCTAGATATTAACAGCAGCATCACAGTCCAAAAAGATGGATATTTTTTTGTTTTTATATTATGATTGATAAGATGCCGGATAGCCTTCAATACATATGCCTACATAAGTCCAACGAGGTCCTCGCTAAAGACTTGAACTCCATCTGCCGATTTATGTCTGTGTAAAAATTCAAAGATGTCAAAAGCTAATGCGCAGAATATGATTCCTATTTTATTCTCCTGCAATTGCAGCTTTGAAGTTAATGATAAGCATGGTCTCAGAGATATAAAAAATAACTCTCCCAATATGAGTCATGGTAGGTTGCATAAATTGAAAATATCACTCATTTGGCACTCTCTGCACGATAAATGCAGCTCTAATTAGGAAACGATTTCAGAGCTGCGATAATCACATTTCTCTCAATGTAAATTTATGCGGGATATTATATGACCGTAATCTCAAGGGCCGGATCGCCGGAGGTCCTGAATAGGTCACATAGGTATACAACGTACTCACATTCGCAGCACCTTGTCCAACATCTTGCAATAACTGTAATAAGTCATTGCTTTCCAGTACGCTATAGCTCCATAGATTAACTTTTGTCCAACAACACATGATTTCCACTAAATCATCTTACGTCAGATCTTCCCTACTGTCTTCCAGGAATAACTATTAGGCCTTACCCCTCCTTTGATACAAGTGTTGTTTCCAATTCAATTTGTTGTCTAGTCAATTTTCTACATATTGCACTCTATCCTTTTATAGGGCCAATAGAGGGCAGATCATTACTGAAATATTTCTTATTTATTCCGGACTGGAATCGAACCTACACTTTTAGAATCGGTCAATGATGGAGAATTGAAGAATTTTAAGAATTTTTTATTTTTAACGATTCCAAATCAAATTATAAATACAAGAAGAAAAAACAACCGTCTCATCCGGGGTTTGAAACCGGGACCTTCCGCTTGCCGGGCGACTGCTCTTACCACTGAGCTAACGAGACAGATGATTTTCCCTCTTGCATCTATCAATTTGTAATTAGCCTACTAAGCCACGTTGCTTTCAGCTGGCATTAACCAGTAACGATGAAAGCGCAAACCCCGGATGAGACGGTTGTTTTTTCTTCTTGTATTTATAATTTGATTTGGAATCGTTAAAAATAAAAAATTCTTAAAATTCTTCAATTCTCCATCATTGACCGATTCTAAAAGTGTAGGTTCGATTCCAGTCCGGAATAAATAAAAAATTGAATTTACAATTTATTTGTGCGCTTTCATCGTTACTGGTTAATGCCAGCTGAAAGCAAAACGTGGCTTAGTAGGCTAGTGACAAAAGTAACAAATTGATAAATGCAAGAGGGAAAATCATCGTCTCGTTAGCTCAGTGGTAAGAGCAGTCGCCCGGCAAGCGGAAGGTCCCGGTTTCAAACCCCGGATGAGACGGTTGTTTTTTCTTCTTGTATTTATAATTTGATTTGGAATCGTTAAAAATAAAAAATTCTTAAAATTCTTCAATTCTCTGAAATATTTCTATTCTTTCTAAGAGGGTCTTCATCGAATGTAGAATTTTGTTTTATATCAGTTCGGAAAGTTCTGCCACGAAACTGCGATGAAAGGTCATTTTCAAAAAAATCATATCTCGAGAACGGAAAAACTAATTTTTCTGACTCAAATACTAAATAAAGCTTCATTCTTCATATATTTCATCAAAAATTACAGCAATATCTACTGAATAAAGATTTGTTTTCGTTAACAAATGTTTTTTTTTTTTTTTCAAAAAATTAGTGTTACTTACTATTGAAATTGGGGATCTGTAAAACTTTTCTTTTGCATTTTTATTTTGGACTAGATGCCTTATCTATACCTATGCCAAAAATTGTGGTGATGCTCCGTTTCGCTTTGGAGATATGTATTTTTAAAGTCACCATATACCCTAAGTATCATAAGTAGTAGTGCTCCTAATAATATTGCATACTATGGCTTTAGAGCTATACACAGTACTATTACTGCTCTGCTCTATCTTATTGAGAAGGTGCGGCAAAACATTGAACTACAATAAGTCACAATTCTGTGTTTACTCGACTTTTGGAAGGCCTTTGACTCGGTAGATCATCGTATCTTATATTGGAAGCTACGTAGTCAGTTTGATTTTTGTACCTCATCAGCAAACTTTATATGGTCCTATCCCACAGGTAGACAACAAGCTACTGTAGCTCACAATCGAACTTCAGGCTTATTACCTCTTTGGTCGGGTGTACCACAAGGTTCAATCTTGGGACCATTATTATTCACCATATACATTAATGATTTGGTACTTATCCTGGAATCTTGTTCAATACTTTTGTATGCTGATGACGTTCAACTATTTCTTTCAGCCAATATTGACAATATATCCGTCAGTGCTGACGAATTCAATAATTAAATGACTTATCTCGAATTAGTGCGTAGGCTATGAATATATATACTGTTTCTGAATCCAATTATATCGCAAAGCATAATACTTTTTTATAGATCGATTACCACTGTGAGTGTCCCGACAATGTACCTAAACAGTACCCGTATAGAATATGGTGATATGGTAAATAATCTAGGCGTGAATGTTGACATGGCGTTATCACATTGACAAAACTGTTTCCAAAGTCTGTGGTGGTTTAAGAAACTTACGGCATCATGCAATGTATACACCTTATAAGCTCCGTGAGTGTTTGGTAATCAGTTGTTTACCGATTTTTGAAGCTTGAGTGTTGAAGAAATTAGCTGTCGACACCAATCGTTATCAATTGGATAAGCTGTTTACGGAATCTGCTACCTTGAGCGGAGATAGTTAGTTGACGTTCATTACCTCACTGGAGGTAAGTAGTGTAACTACTTTCTCAGTGTAAGTAAAGTAGTTTAAACTGAATGTCCTTATGACAGTCAGCGACGACGACGAAGATTCATTTCCTGGGTAGTTTAATAGCCTGTGATGGGGTCTTAATGTCCCTATGACAATAAGGTCCAGTTCTTGCTTTGAAGTCTTGCTGCGTTTTAGTACACTGGAAAACTTGCTTCTAGCTCGGCTATAAAATCTTGCGACATGAAATGAATCTGAAAAAGGATAGATATTTGGTTCATATCTCGTAAGCTCTATGAACGTCAGGACACAATCCGGCACGCCAGCGTTAGCCTTGTGGGTGCGGCTGCCTGCAACACTTCAGTTATCTGATTACAATCCACCGGAATGAAATCAACCTATGATTCTTGGTTGTAAAGGATGTTCTTGAGAGTTTCCTGTGGAGCACTGGTCCAGTTCGATCTTGGATCTTGCGTCACGGCTGAAAGAATAAGAAGCATATGTGCTTGGTTCTAATGGTCCGTTATATTTCTTTTGAATACTTTTTTATTTTTATATTTTTTAATACTGCCCTGCAGTGGACTGCCACGAGACTTCAGCAAGGTATTACTGGCCTGAATTAAAAAAAACTGATGTACCAGGTTTATATGATGACTTATCCGTAATTTGTAAATAATGGAAACAGATCAGTCGCGTCGCCACAAGTGAATTATCAAAGCGCTTTTAATTCCCATTATAACTTACGGTGTCTGTATATATTCCAAATGTTGACAGCAGTAATAATAGAAAACTTAATGTGGCGTATAATGCTTACACGCTATATATTTTTGGTCTCCGGAAATATGATAATATATCTGAATTTTCTAGGCAGATTTTTGGCTCCTCACTGGATGATAATTTGAAATTCTGGCTTAGGGTCATGATGTATATGATAATAATCAATCATTGTCCCGATTATCTAAACAGCTATCTAGAATTTCTTCCATCACGTCGTACGCAACAAATTATTCTTCCAAGGTTTCAGACTTCCTTTAGCTCGCTCACTTTTTTCATTCACGATATCAGAGTCTGGAATAATCTTCCTCTGGATAGTTGTATCAGTTTCAGTCCTGGGGACTTCAAATTGAGAGCCTTACAACACTTTAGGAATCATAATCTTATGTCTGTTACATATTAATTACTATCTGCTAACTGTTATACAATTGTTTTATTATTACTTTTTTTTTTCATCCTATAACTATATATTTTCACGTCTAATTTATATATTACTACTGTTGTTATTATTGGTTTTATCATATCTTTATTATTAATAATCTTAACCCTTAGTTTGGTTATTTGGTTAACTTTCATTTCTCTAGCTTGCTTAGTTTAAATTGTAGATTAAGTACACACATGAAATTACAACAGTTGAATTTTGCAACTCAGAGTTTGGAAAAATTAATGAGAATTGTATCTCAATTGTGCTCTTAATAAAGAATTATTGTATTGTATTGTATACGAATAAATTAAAAATTTATATCGCCAAAACGAAGCTGAGAGCCTTAGTTTATAAAAAACATTTAAATATTAGCTTATTAAAATGTGCCTACAAACAATTTATAAAAGCCACCAACACGATTTTAGTATTAATGGTGTTATAATTAGGTGTTAGGTAGGAGCATACTTGAAACTTTTAAAAAAGAAAATTAACTGCAATGTATTAAAATATTTTTCCGTAAAGGAATGAACTACGACGGCTCATATAATGCTGCCTTCAATGGATAATTCAAAAGCAATCGTTATCACCTAATACGAATTACATCAAGTATGTACATTTACGTAGTTATACCCAACTTATATTCAACTAGTTATTATAAAACTATTTTACACAGCTGTAAAGCAAAAGTAAATTACTTGAAAAATCTACTCCAAGAGGTTGTTCCGCTGCTACTAATTAATTCTTGGAGCAGTGAAAGTTTTTCGTTGCTATACTACATAAAATATAAAGTCGTTTATTGGGATTTAGTTTGCACGGGCAATTAACCGCATTTTTCCTGTATAGTTACACCTATGTATCTACTAATATTAGGCACGTTTCGTTGCATAAGAACTTAAAACATGATCGTTCTGTCATAAAGACTTGGCTGAAACAACTTAAGTATAGTAAATAAGCCGTTTGACTGGCTTGGTTTTTTTTTTTTTAAACGGCGCAGCGACTAACTACATAAGTAGTGTTCGAGAAACGTCGCAAAAGTCTAACTGGTTTATAGAACGGCGCCATGATAGTAAACAAGGAACATACAGTTATAAATATTTCTTCATTTTGTTTGTAATTTCTGTCGCATTCACCTCAACTCTTAACCCATTTCAACCTTCAGCATTAACTTAAAGCTAAAGACTTAAACCCGTGACATACGCTGTCAAGAATTCATTCTAAGGCACAGCATGGTACCATATTGCACTGAACCAGCTTGATTTAGCAAAAGTATTTATTGAGGAGCAATCAATTCCGTCCAAGTGCAGCTAAACTCGAACGATAGTGCCTCACCCTAAGTAAGCCTCCTGTGTTCACTTTACCATTTCGGTTAAAGCTGCGGGGCTCTTATGAAATCATTCACAACTGCTTTAATTGCATTTCACAATATTATATAGTACTTGTTGTTACACTCATACATACATACATACATAGATAGATACTAATACTTGGTTTCCTTTTGTATTTTCCATGCACAGATTCGAGCAGGCTTCCACGGAGCATCTGCAGCCGCAACACAAGATGATTTCACGCCGCAAAATATTATCGCGATCTTTAGACAATTTAGACGCCCTGTCACACAATGAAGAGGAAGAAGATGTTTGGTATGACAAGGATAAATTATGTAAGGTGAGTAATCTAAGTCAAAGCCGTTGCTTTTATTATTATATAGAAAACAGTTCATTTTCTTTCTATACCTTGTCAATCAGCCAGCTAGCTATCGTCTCAGATAGACAGGTACGCACCTCTTCTTTCAAAATTCGCAATTAGCAAATTGTAGGCAGAAGCATAAAAAAATAAATTAATTGTAAATTACTTTCGAAAGTTTTTAAAGATCTGCACGGTAAGCGAAGGGGTATAAGAGTTTGGCATTAAATGCCAGTTGAATCGTTGCAGTAACAATAAATAAGACCGGTAATAGTGCTAACATTAAGAAATGTAAATTATACTTGACCTAAATAAGAAGACTTTGACAGCAGGTAAAAAATTTATTCATAGAATGGCAATTTATATTTGAAAATTTTTAAGAAAAACAACAACGTGCCAAAATTAAAAATTGAAAATGGATGAAAATCAATAGGTAAAAATACATAGTTATTCTGATTGTAATATTGGAGCGGTAATATCGTCATGTCGCGGTCTTTTTTTTTTTTATTTATATTATTAAGCCAACTCAAGCGATACGTAATGATGCAACACACAGCATGGCAGGAAGAAGCTAGGGAAAGGATGTCAAAGCCATCGTGATTACAATCGTAGTAAATGGCTACCTACTTTGGGAAATGTTTGGCTACAGGAATACCCCCTAATATTTCATCAGGTCTGGGTGCGAAATCATCCTTCACCGCTCATCTCCCTCTCTTAGTATTCAGTTATATCGACGTAAAGGTGTGTAGCACTTCATGTAGGGACTAAAACTTTCAGAACCTTAGGGCCTTTCCGAATCCAAGTTTTCGTCTTCATCTTGTTATTACAGCTAGTTACGTAACACAATAAGCTCAGCTATTATAATAGTTAGACGAATACGAAGCTAACCTGTCCGAATTCGTATGCGTTTGACGTTTTATTAAAAGCTTGCGCTGTCTTACATGATGCCTGCATTTATCGAATTAATAAATGCCAAATTAGTTAGGATTATAATTACAAGGTAGTGTTATATTTCTTGGCCATCATAAATCCAGTCAAATTAACCAAAAAATTATGAATTTTTGGCGACATGAATTATAATGTACTTCACTACTATACCTAATGCAAAAACTAAAGACTAATTTTATTACCAACCACAAATTAAGACTGCTTTATGAATATGAACCTAATAATTTTCTTTTTAAATGAATTAAAACAGTAAAAAGTCTCCGTAATATTTATGCTTCATTTTGCCAGCGTTGGCCATTTTTTCCATCAAGCTCAAGACGAAGCTAACCTGTCCGTATTCGTTTGCTTAGCTTGATCTTGGCAGCCAGCGAATAAACATAACCTCAAATTACGTTGTCTATTTATATAAAGTCAACTCGACTCTTGACTCGATGATCAAGCTAACCAAATGTCTAAACTGTTATACAAAGTAGTAAAGCTCGGTCTATATTCGGATAGTTTAACTCAAGGTACGTCACTAACTGTAATAATAAGACGAAGACTTGGATTCGGACGGGACCTTAGTATAAAAAAAATTTAATCCTAAACTGTTATACTATCTGCCTACATTTCATGAAGTGCCTAGACTTTTCATGAAATGCTAAGTTACATCAAGTCTCTACGATATATGTATATAATCTTGTCTCAAATTTGAGATTCTCAAGAAGTCATCACAAATAATATTATCAACAAAGTTATACATTATGAAATAATTATGATAAGTTTTTTAATGCAAAACTTTAGTTAATTCCTCTATGCGAACATATTTATGTACCTTCACCAAAAAATAGCCTGGATCGTTTGAGGCTGTATAGGTGTCAACTCAGAATCATTACACGAGTCCAAACCGAACACTGCAAATTAAACAAACACATGCACTTCGGAGTACGTCTTATGCAAAATTCGAGGTCATTGCACATTGTAGACTCCGAGCCTTTAGCTCATACTTCTTAAAGCCTGCCGACTTAGAAATTTCATCCAAAAAAAATACTGCTCTTACTAGAAAGAGTGGGATTGTTGAATGAACTATAAAGAAAACGAAATACAATAAGCCAATGAATGGCTATAGTGCAAAGCCCGCTCGACCCGCTTGTGCAAGATTTTAAACTTTGTATCATTTTTTCACCTCAAACCTTTTTCGGGCTAGAAACATTTCTAGTGGCAAGACTGATGCCAGTTAATATACACTTGTTCGAATTTTATGAACAAACTCCAAATTTTCTGAAGGAATAAATTGAAAACAACTGATCTACAAGACGCTCTAGATATTCCTCTCTACAAAAGATTTTCGTGTGAATTTATTGTGATATCGTAAAATGAATAACACGAAATATCGCTTAATACGAAAATATTTGAAATTCTTACTGGCTTATTTTACTAAAAAAAATCTACTACCACGAAATAACTGTTGCTCTACCACCGAATACCACAAGTACCAGTATCAGGGTATCATAAAGAACCTGAAAGTCTTCTACATAAAATTCCGCGTGTGTCTAAAATTTTGAATTCAGCCACGGATAGTACCTACACTCGAAAATTATTTGAACCTGAATGACCATATAGATCCTGCTCCAATATTGGCTGAGCATGAAATTGTGGAAATAATTAGACCATCAACATCTACAGCTGAAAACTCAGATAAGGAGATAAAGAAGATGTAAAGCTCATACCCAGATTTTTGAAAAATAAAAACTCGGATACCATGAAAACCTCAATCTATGATCAGCTCATAGAACTTGATGAGACGAATAATAAATTTTTGCGGGTTAGGTAAAACCCCACCTCACTAGCAGTTACAGGGTGCTAATGACTTTTTGAATTCATAATGACCTCTTGAACTTTTTTACTCCCACTACTTTAGAGATTTGTACCATGACCTTTATAATTTACCAATTTTTCGAAAATACAGACATTATGCTTCCTGTACAGTACACAGGTGTTGTAAAGGAAAAGTAATAAGAAAAACTATAAACGATTATTTTACGTATCCTTTCCGAAACTTCATTACTAGAGATCAAAATTAATACAAGTTTCATTGCCCTAAGCACACTTTTTATTCTGCACGTTGCAATTGAGACCCAGCTTCCCAAATCGAATTCATTTTAATTCTATTTTTATCACACAAACACAAGATATGCATCTGCTGTTGGAATGTTCAGATTTCTTCATCTCAAAATGTTCAGCAAATGTATTCACTTAACCTTGGCATAAAAGCAAATTGATAAAAGTTCACTTGGTTCGTTAATATCACACGTAACTGAAATGAAAAAAAAAACATTAAAGCTCAATTGCTATATACGATTTCATAATATGCGTTGTTCGGGCGTAATAAGAAAATATTAATACTGGAGATTATAATATAAAATCAAAGATTTATATTTAAATGAAAAACTCATTTAATATTCGATTGAGAAAAATAATATAAAACAACTAAACTAAACTTATATTTACATATACAGCCATTCTATACGAAGCCGATCACCTTGGAACCCAAACATCTCCGATTTGAAAGAAACTTTTCTCAGTTTGCAGGGCGGTTAGAGTTTTCGTGATTTTATGATGAAGTGTCATTTTCAAAAAATCTTATCTCGAGATCGGAGCAACAGATTTTTCTGACTCAAATGCCAAACAAAGCTTAAGGCCGATTCACATAACCGCGATAGCGATTGTGATTATGTAGCGATAGCGATAACGAAGCAACAGCGATAGATCGATACACTTAGTTTTGAATGTAAACGTTCACACCAACACGATGATCACAGCGATAAAAAGAATTTATGCAACGTTTGACCAGCGATTGAAATGTCTAGCGCAGCATGCACAATTTTAGCCATCTGTGAGATCAAAGTGGATAGTGGAGATTCAAGTGGGTGTTGAAAAATTAATTGAAATCACATAAAGGAATACTCAATTTTATATAATCTGTATTTAAAACATTATAAAAATTGTAGAAAAAAGGACATTGGCGGTTGATATTGCCAAGGAGTTGAATACAGGTTGGGTTAGCTTAAGAGTATTGGTGACTTTGCCACTTCAACCCTGCGGACAGCGCGACCAGAGTTTATTTATTGTGTCCTTTCGTAGAGGCTAAATCTAGAATACAAGTTGGAAGTTTTAAACGAAGTGAGGTTATAGACGTACGTAAAGTTAGTATCGGAACTTCGGCCGATTTAACTCGGAACTATATCATAATTTGTCGTTAATTAGTCGTTAATTTGTCGTGAAAACCATAAATTTGTCATGACCTTTTTTTCTAAACGAAACTGGCTGTGGTACTAATTTGACGTCATCTTAGCACCAAATCCAGTTTTGTCCAGTTTTGCCCATCCTCTGGCATGGCTATACAGTCTGGTCGATGGCACCCACGAGGAAATGTAACTTGGAAGTGCTGTCAAGAATCCAGAGGGCTGCTTGTATGGGAATAACTGGGTGTCTGCGCACCACGTCCACGGCAGCACTGGAGGTCATGCTTGACTTACTGCCACTGGACCTCTATTGCAGAGGTGTAGCGGCAATTAGTGCTGTCAGGCTGCCGACAAGGGGTTGGTGGATAGACAGAGGTGTTAGGCACTCCAATATACTCCAGAAGATAGACTGTAGTTATTGCAGGGAAGAAATAGACTACCAAGTACCAATCTTGACTTTTGTTGGGGGTGTTAATGCAAAGATGCTCACCTCCAGTGATAAGGATGGGAAAGAGTTGATGATAGCATCCGATCTTTCTACTTTTACGGATGGTTCCACGACAAGTACAGGCACAGAAGCTGGAGTGTATTCCAGAGATCTACAGTGGCACGAGTCTTATAGACAGCTTGACAAATGCAATGTTTTTCAGGGAGAACTCGCAGCGATTTATCAAGTGACAACATTGGTATCTATATGCAGAGCGCCCTCACGGCACATATGCATATATACTGATAGCGAGGCAGCCATCATGGCCCTGGATGCTGTGCTGGTAAAATCAAAATTTTTGCAGTTATGCAATACTAGCCTTCAGGTATTGGCTACAAGGCACAAGGTGACCCTATGCTGAGTACATAGTCATAAGGATATCTCAGGCAATGTGACGATCGGAGCCTATCAAAAGGCAAGCCTCCGGTGCACCAACAGGGATACCTGCCATATTGCGATGCAATTGTGACCTGCATATGACAGGAAATGGACAAGGGAGCTACTTAATGGCAGCAGAACAAACACCAGAAATCTAGTAGAAATCTTTATGAGTCACTGGGCCATAGAAGACCATACTAAAGACTGGGGATAGCGACGAACGATTTCTGTAGGAGCTGTAAGGACTCGGAGGAAATCGAATCCGTCCAGCACGTGCTCTGCGAATGCCCCGCTCTGATGAATAAAAGAAATAGGCTACTGGATAGCTACTTCTTTTCAAGTCTGGGAGAACTGTAAAACAAGGAATTGAGATGTGTCCTGAGTTTTCTGAGAGATGCAGGATCGATCTAGGTAAAGAGTCTTGGAGATATCTTGAGTTCCCCAAGGGAAGCAGGATTGATCTGGGGTGGCGTGAAAAGGTTATCCGATGGGTCCTAGGGGCACAATGGACCCACTAGAGGTCTAAGTGATGCAGGCTAGTTATATTGCGGCACCCCTTATAGCTAACCTAACCTATCTTAATTTCAGTTGATTACACTTAAAATACGTCTGTTTTACCGAAGTCTGAATTGATCTTCTACATACAAATTGTAAGGCCCTCATGAAAGGCTAAAAAACATGATTCTTAACTTTTTAATTATATTGTGGCATCAAGGTAGTAGGGGGCGACACCTGATCCATATCATCCACGGTTAAAATGTAATTATTGTTGCGAAAATTATTCAGTTAAAAATTTTATCCTAGAGTCACAATGACGAATCTTCTTAAACCTATGACGAATCTTCTTAAAATCTATGACGAATCTTCTTAAAATCTATGACCAATCTTCTTAAAATCTGTATAAATCTATGTAATATCTAAATATTATAAAATTGCATAAGTTTACAGAAAGAGAATTATGTTCATTGCTTATTAAGTAAATAGTATAAAATGCTGCAAGATTTGTATCTTACTTTTAAAATTTATTATTAAACTGGCAATATTAACTGGAACTAACAAATATAGATAATCTAAATAATATTTATATTACTAATTTATAACAAACTAACCAAACTTATCTATAAAATGGCTGAATAAAATTATAGCAAGAAAAAAATAAAAAGCAAATCTTCATAAAAAAATAAATGAAGAAAATTGTATAAAAATTAAAAAAATAATCATGACTTCAGGTGTAGATCACTTCAGATAATCCGTACATCATCGTCCTCTGAAATCGGTAACCGATCTACCCCCTAAATAACATAAAGCATCGCGTTTAAACGTATGTAGAAGCGCCGAAACAGTACTACACTATTAAATTCTCAAATTTGTGCAGGTTTGGATTAACCACATCGAAAACATCAACCATAAATATAAATTTCTATCAAATGCAATTATCAATTACTTTAAGGAAAAATGTCGAAAAGAAGAAGATTTTAATACAAACCATAGCAAAAATTAAAATTTAAAAATCTTTTTATAATCATCCGCAATTATTCATAAATACGTAAAACTTGCAGTTTTTAAATTGTCCTTGACCCAATTTTCACGATAACTCAAGCAGATTATAAATTTACAACGAAAAAAGTGCAAGTAGCAATAACCTATCCTAAAAACCTTAAGGATTAAAAAGTAACTTCTACATCCGACCACGGGAAACTACACACTCTTGCTATATAGTATTAATCCCGTTTTTGATTTCGCTAAATGAAAAAGAAATAAATAAAAATCAAATAAAAGGAAATACGATCATCGTTCGATGCGAAAGTCAGTCAGCAATATTTTAAAGAGCAAGGTAAAGACTACAGCATACTACTCTTAGCATAGCATTTCACTTTGACATTTAATGAATTACCTTGAGTGACGATAGATTTTGCTTCACCAGACCTGCACCTTGCTAACATTTACGTGACATTTTACCTGACTCCAAGAATGTTAAATACTCTGTTAAACATTGAACAGAAAAGCTTACGCTTTTGATTTGTAATTCGGAATGACACCTCTAAAACAGATAATTTAAGTATGAATAAGTAGGCATAGAGGTGTTAACAACATAACGCTTAAACGTAATATTAATCAAATTTTTAGTGATGAACCAAACTACGGAAATAAGTTAGATTATTCATTTGGCCATCATTGACAAAGGTTTTTTAAAACATATTTTTAAAAAACCCGTCTGAAGCAATTACGAACTCGCAATAATATTTATCACTTTTTATGCATTTTCATAGGTGTGTCCGGCAACTTCATGTTTCTTTGATCTTGCCATTAATTCTTGTGTGTCTTTCCGATCGGACGATGCGATAGATTTCTACATAGTTCGGACTCTTAATAGTTATATTCCGTTTGTGTATTTTATTTTGTTTCTCATGAACAGTGGTGGGGCTGTACCTTTCTGAGCTAATGGAATTCAGACCCATCAGATTGATTTTTCTAAACAAATGGATTACGGTAAAAAATTAATCCTATGACATACATATATTTTTCTTATATACAAGACCTTACCTTACCAGGATCATCATTTTTAAAGTCGAATATAACTATGAAAACTGTAATACTATCTTCGAAATAATTTTCAAATTTTTTCCAAGCTCAGGTCAGGTCATGGCATACAAAAAGCAGGGTGTGCTATCTGGAAAACAAGTTACGCGATTTTTTTTTTCAATATTATTCTAATTTTTACGTCATACCTCATATGTCACTTACTTTGACTTGTATATACACACGGTGTTGCATACGCTATATTTGGATAGCTGAGACCGATTTAAGGAAAAAATTCTTATAGAGTTTGGTTCCACATTGAGTTTCTTCAAAGTTATGCTGGTAACAATGTTTTGTTTACCGAGAAGTGTAGACTTTTGAACTTTAATGTATATCTCAGTAAGTAAAATGCCCAGAAAGCTGAAATAAACTATATTTACTTATGATATCCGTCACTTTAAAAAGTAAAAAGCACCGATAGTTTCGAAATAGAAAAATGTCAAAATAAGATTTCTGTCTTTTGTTTTTCCAATTTCTTATTTTGGGAGCGATTTATTCAAAATTTCTAATAAATATTTTTGTTTTTTTATTTATTTGGTAGCTAATACGATTCCCTTTCCAACGATTTATAACTTACTTACATAAAATTATATCCAATAATCTTTCAATCAGAATTCATACCACCAAAAATTATACATTTTCGGGTTTATTTGACTGGCTTTTATGGCGGTCGCTTGGTGAATGCAAACCTAAATTTTGGTGATATAAAATAAGTTTTCTGATGAGTCATGTCCATCAACATATTCAAAGTATTCCACACTTCTGATTTGCTTTCCAGGGAATAAAATGATAGAAAACGTTCAACCTGTGGTATCTGGAAGTCGGTATGATCTTGTATTCTGAGTGCTTCAGTCAAGATTCTAAAATAGCACCTACTCTATATTCTATTTTGGAACCGCCACGTCGGTCAACAATGCTGTGAAGCCTGTATCAAAGGCTAGTTCAATTATGATGTCGTTAAGTGGATATACCCTCAGCCCCTTCCGACAGGAAGATGTCGTTTTTTTCACAGGGCTTGCAGCTCCAGATCCGGGGCTCCTAGGTCCAAACAAACTACTTCATATATATCAATCCCGTACTTCTACCGCATCTCCTCTTAAATATCTTCCTAATACGTATTTTAGTTCTACGCAGTCCAATTTCATTTCCCCTGACCTCATATCTGCGTAGTCAAGCTAGTCTTCCCAGATATGTATCTACTATAGTACTTTTGTCTTGAAAAGTTACATATGTAACATAAAAATAACCGGCCAAGTGCGAGTCGGACTCGCGCATCAAGGGTTCCGTACCATCGTACAAAATTTAACACTGTGTACTTCTAACCATTACTAGAAATTATATAAGAAAGTTTTATAATTTTTTTCATTGCCACGTTATATAACTGATTGGTAGTAAGTGTTTATTGTGGTATCTGTGGTTACCGTTATATAACTCGGCAACGTTCAGTAATTTAGGTGACTTTAATAAAAATTGGGAACTTTCGGTAATACATATACCCACTATAAAATATCGTAAAATTTTTTGGTGGCCCTTTAGTAACTACGGTGATCGTTATAAAAACAAATTACTTTTAGTGTCGAATGGAGCCATTATAACACTACACGGCGCGGCCAACAAAACTTATTTTAAGAATAACTTCACACATCCTTCAGTATTACTTTAAGATATATAACGTTACCAAGGTAACACAATATAACCAAAGGGTATATAAGAACAGTAGACTGATTTTCGTTACTATTAGATATATAATATTACCAAAGGTAACACAATATAACCTAAGGGTATATAAGATCACGAACGTCTGATTTTTGTCACTATAAGATATAAAACATTACCAAAGGTTACATATTATGACTAAAGAGTATATAAGGATCATTTTCGAGGTATGGTAGTTTCTTCAGTTTATATAATATTTCTAGAAGTTTTATAAGGGTCATTCAGTTTATATAATAGAGACAGAGTTTATATAAAACTACTTGAAGTTTTATAATGGTAATTAGTTCATTTAAGTACAAGCCGCCATTTTTTTCATCTATGCATTGCAGATAAAAAAGAAAATGTCGGATTAGTCAATTTTTTATATTGCAGATATATGGCTTCCGTTTTATTTTTATATGAAGAAAATACATCTTTTTAGGTATATAACATTTCTAAATTATGTTATGTTATTTTTATGAATTAATATCACCTAAGTGAAAATTTTTAATTTTGTCATATTTAATTAAAATTATTAAAAATTGCTTATTTTTGGAGGGGTCTGTACTTTTTAGAAGTATCTATGATGATGTTCACAGTAAAATTTAAATTGCAGCTGAATTTCACCACATATATGCCGAAAAATTGTACTACTGTAATGTAAAAATATTAAACCCTTCTATTATAAAAATGCAATACAAAAAAAAAATCGAAATTCTATGTCAAGATAGGTTTCGTAATTATTTGCATATTATTGTTTTATAAAGGTAACGAAAATAATTTCCCTAACATTTCAATCACTGAAAGTAATCAGCCTGAGAATTCCAAGCGTTGTGGAAACGTTACCATCACCATTATAAACAAAGTTTATAAAGGTAACCGAAACATTACCGCAACCACTGCTATGACCAAAATAAATTAATCGAGAGCACCTTGGGTTATATAAGGGTTTTATAAGAAGTTATATTAAGGTAACCAGAATATTTTGGTTATTCATTTTATAAAACTTTTAGTTATATAACGTTACCTAAATCAATTCACGGTAACCTTTATATAATTCTCCATTTAAGCTCTATAAGGGGTCTATAGTGGTTACAAAGAGGTTTCGAGTACTAGTCTATATAACTCAAGTTATATAATTTGGTAATGGAAACCTCACCGTTACTACTATATAAAAAAAATTGTTTCTTGGAAATTTGACTTAAAGTAGCCATCCGTGCTTCCTAATATAACCTTCATGAGTCTTATTTTTAAGTTGTACCAAAGCTTAATACAATAATCTTGGCGCATGCTATAAAACCTTAATAAAATCAAGTAGTATTTAATTCCTATTTTGGTGCTTAATGGTTTTATTCTAGTTGAATTGAGGACAGCCATAAAACTTCTATAAGTACAAATGGACTTAAATGCTAAATAATTTTATTACTACTCTCCAGGAGGTTTTTAAAACATCACAATAAAATCAATTGTTCTAGAAGACCAATTGGCATGACATACAATCACCATAAAACTATTTAACAACTTCAAATCCTTAATAAAGCAATTATAAAACTTGAGCAAAACTAAGTAGAATTTAAATTGTTACTTGGGTTAGATATTGTAGAATCTTAGTCATATATTTCATAACGCAAGAATGAGATTATTAAGCGTAGAATTAATTTATCTCATTACATTTGTGTATTTTTAGGTATGGTATTCATTCTTAAAAAGGTAGAACTGAACTAAAAATCAGAGCATAGGAGAATCGAAAGTGTATATTCTTTGTTATACCTAAAGACCTATGAAAACATATGTCTCCATTATACACTACATCAGATACTATCAGCAGAATTCAAGTGATACATATAATTTTGATTCACAACAGGATGATCATAAATTAAAATAGTATATATAGGGTCCGCCATCTAACGTTTTTTTTTTCAACTAGTGCTTATTTCGTGAATGGTAACACTTAGCTCATGTTTGATTTGACAGATAATTAGTTTTATTCTTCCGCTGAACGAATATGGTTGTGTATACGCTTGAACAACGCTGGGAAATATTGCGACATTACTTTGAAAATCATGGTAATGTTGCAGAATGTGTGCGAAAATTGCGTACGGATTTTGGAAGAAGAGAAGCACCGTCAGCTCCGTATGTTCGTTATCTTGTGAAAAAAGTGAAAGAAACTGGCATCCTCATCACTAAACAAAAGCGTGAAAAGCCAAAAACAGTGCGTACACCCGAGAATATTGATTGTGTGGCAGAAAGTGTGCGTGAAGCGCCATCAACATCAATTCACCGTCGTTCTCAACAATTGAACATTTCGGAGACATCATTGAGACGAATTTTGCATAAAGATCGTGGTATGACGCCATACAAAGTCCAATTGGTTCAGGAGTTGAAGCCAACTGACCATCCAATGCGTTTTCGCTTCGCTGAGTGGTGGGCCTGCGATCGACTTACAGAAGATGCCGATTTTGCCAAAAAAATCATCTTTTCGGATGAAGCTCATTTTGATCTTGGCGGGTATGTAAACAAGCAAAATTGTCGCATTTGGGGCACAGAAAACCCGCACGCATACATTGAAAAGCCGATACACCCAAAACGAGTCACTGTTTTGTGCGGATTTTGGTCCAGAGGCATAATTGGGCCATTTTTCTTCGAAAATGAACAAGGAGTGGCCGTTACAGTCAATGGCAATCGTTATCGGGCCATGTTGAACGAATTTTTGTTCAGGAAAATTGAAGAGGAGGATATTGGCAACATTTGGTTTCAACAGGACGGCGCTACGTGCCACACAGCCGAAGCTACACTCGATGTTTTTATAGCATTTTCAAAAAAAAAAAGTTATTTGCCGGATCCTTTAGTTCTCTATAAAATACAATGTAAGAGTATCTAAAGTTACCGACATTCTCAATGTAGGATTTCATAAGTTTAAAGAGTACAAATTGGAGCCATGGTGCCTTTGAGAATATACATATATAAATATATGTAGATATATATTAAAATGTTTTAAATTGTGTACTATTACAGATCTAGAGAGAATGTCCTCAATCTCACAGAATGGCGTGAATTCCTTCATTTGATGTTCCTATTATGATATAGATAGCCCAACAGCTAGTCGCCTTGCTAACAATTTGTATATGTTGTATGTACAGGCAATATCTGACAATTTCACTATTCATGAGATCGTGAATATATCTTAAGAGTCTTCTTCTATAACTATTTTATATATTTCAATAAAAATATTAAAAAATATGAGTTTACGTTAGTCGATATGACTGGCCAATATTCATACAGATCGATACTTAGGAACAGCAATTTTTCACGTCAGATACACAATGTTTCGAGGCATCATGATTTTATAGATTCTTTGAGAACACCCAGTAAACAAAATGAATCGAAAATAATTCGAAAATAGCTTGCCATGGGCAAGCATAACCCTCAAAATCGATATTGCCAAATGCTCGTTTCTAATTTAGGCGGCGGACTAAATGGACATAAGAAAGTAAGCTAAAAAATGTAATTTATAAGTAATTCGCCTTTTCCTTACCAAAAGTAAGTATAAATATTTTATATACCTGCCAATTGCGAGGGTTGAGTAAATTACTTTTAATTTACCAATTTCAACTTGTTTTTAATATGTCTGGATTGAAATTTTGTAATTCATAAACGTAAGGTCAATCTTTTTTATATATTTCCACAATATGTTATTATATATATTTTTTTTTAATTACGATTGTGTTTTTGGACTGCACTTTCGTAGCTGTAAAATAAACAAACAGAAACAAAAACTTGCATAAAGCTTATGTTTTTCACGTTTTTTTTTTTCCATTTCTTGAATTGATTTTCCACGAGGCTTGTTAAAAGCGAGAAATAGGCAATATTTGAAAGAAAGGTAATCGTATGCACACTTTATTGCCATAATGCTGTCCCTGCTTTACAACTATTGCTCCGTCCTTACTTTTGGCAAAACCTCGCCAAATTTTTTGCTGGGCAGTAACAATATCACTACCAATCAGAATATGTAGGCAGAAGAATATGGAGAGGTTTTTAGTCAATTTGTATCTAAAATTAATCAGGTTTTAATAAATATTTCTACTCCACCTCATTATCGGAAAGAAGACAAGTTACTAAAACGCAAATATTATCAACTAAAGCGTATCGATAAATGGAAGAAGACTTTTTAAAATCAATGTGGCACATAAAAAGTTGACTCTGTTTGCAAAATATATCAAAAAGACTAGAATCATTTAATTTTATTCTTTAATAAGATAAAAATTTAAATCGAACTAGAGATTTTAAAAATTATAACATCAGAAAAATACCAGAATAACAAAAGAAATACAAATATACTGGAAAATATGTAGATCACAAGGCTCATGAATGGATCCGACATAAATAAATTATAATAGTCTCAGTTTGACCCAGTTTCATCCAGAAGGCTTAATATGGTATTTTTTTTTTATTATTATTAATTTACAATTCTCTACAGCGAGAGATAAACTTAAGTACCTGCAGCAAAACAATAACTCACTCCCTAGGAGGGCAGATATTCATAGTTATGTCTGGACCTCCATGCCACAACATAAAGAATGAACTCAATTAACAAGTCACAAAGTGGCCTTCTGGCCATTTTACTATAGCCAACTGGTAAATAGATTTGTTTAGGGAAGAAATATGGTAAGTCCTGCATGCACAAGAAACCCTGAACGCCTCTGAATACACTCATTAATTCTCTTAAGATGTTTTAATGACAGTTTCCATGTTACCACTTCATAAATCAGAGTTTCATTAATTATCCACCATAAGACAAGAAGTACGTGTTTAGCGAGGTTACGCAAATTTATGTGTTTTCGCGAAATTGCGTTTATTGTTATGAAAATTTCTCAAAAAACTTACGACAGAACGATGTGAATTATTGAATTTAAAATCAAAAATATAAATGCGAATTTGTTGATTTCTATGAGTTTCACACGGACTGGCAGTACGGGCGATCGGCCGCTAGCCCGATGGGCCGGTCGTCGTTGGGCCGATGGTCTCCATGTTAACGCGATCACACATATTTACCACGTACTCTGGACGAATGTTGAGGCTGCGGTGCGAGGAGGGCTATGAAAGTGCATAGAAATTAAAAAAGTACTTTTTTGTATAACCTAAAACGGTAATACAATAAAGCTAATTGACCCACGGCAATGAGATCATCTGGAAAGAGGAGAGTTATGAGTTAAAAATAATCAGAAATGTTCCACAACTTATAAACATTGCCAGGAGACGGAGCCACTTGGCCAAGATAGCATTATATATGGAAAATTTGGCATTTTCGTTGCTTCAAAAGCATACGTTTTTTTGTAAAGCAGTTTACATAATTTTTTGCATGACATCATTTTTATTTCGAAAAATTCCCAGAAATTGTGTTTTTTATCAAAAGAGTTCAACAAAGCTTTCAAAGGTTTGCTACATCTATTTGTACTTTTAAAACAAATTCGATTAATTATGACAAGTTTCTAGTGTTAGAAAGTATCCACATATTAGAAACAGTCTGAATTTTAAGTAAGTCAAGGAGCGACTGAATTTCTAATCGGTTACAAAAAGACGATTCTAAAAACAAATAGTAGGGGAAATGGGTTAAGAGTTCATTTCTTTCCTCAGTTCCTTCACGCAGAGCCGTATCAACTCGTTTTGGCGCCTGAGGCAAATGCCCCTCATCCATAAAATTCTCAACACAACCTAACTTAAAATTACCTATCCTGACGTGATCTATCAGCTGACTGAACAAAATTACGCAGTAATTGATCATGAGGAGATTAATAAATAATATTTATTGCAGATAAAATAATTAGTTGATATTAATTGTTTGCGAGTAAAGTACATTTAAAAACATTAAGGTGAATCAATTTGATAGAAATATTTGCAAGATTTTATAGATGGA
Organism: Dioctria rufipes; assembly: GCA_963924295.1. Lineage (NCBI taxonomy): Eukaryota > Metazoa > Arthropoda > Insecta > Diptera > Asilidae > Dioctria > Dioctria rufipes. The sequence continues at coordinate 287,970,788 of OZ002740.1, forward strand.
CTTTTCTAGCTTTTTTCGCCACGAATTAGTTTTTAATATTCTCTAAATGACAAGCATATCTGTCATTTCTTATTCGGTTTACAAAACAGCCAATAATTGACAATATGTCTTGACCCATTGGAGATCAAATCTAATTATTTATTAACTTCAATTTTCTGAAACTTCGTTCACATGAAGTTGTCGTCATTGGCAATGTTACAAAAACTCGGAACGGGATTTCGACATTTAGATAGAATTCTTGGAGGCTATAGTCGTAAATTTATTGAAGCAAATCCAAAACCGGTTTTTCTCAAACTATCGGCGTACATTTTGCTAAGAAGATCGTAAGAAAGGAATCCAAAATCTTCTGAAACTTGTTTCAACATTTCGTACCTCCTCGTCAGTTAGAATAAAAGAATATCGATCTATTCAAAAATTTTTGTAAGAAGCTCTTGTTTAATGGCAATATTGAGATCACTCATAATTTTGTGATGGAAAAAGTTCGACTCTCTTTTTTTTTCTTGTTTCTTTAAGGTTTGCTGGTATAATCATATCTTCAGGAAATTTTCTAGCACTGGCAAAAATTTCTTCCATATTAGGATCATGAACCGACCTCAGTCTTGTCAAGCGGGTAAATTCAAAACAAGAGCAAAAATTTTATTGAACAGTTAAAATCCAAAAATTATTTATTTGTCAAAGGAAAATGTTGTTAACATTATTTTTTTCGTCTGCAATAATTTTTTTTTTTCTCAACGGGCGGCGCCCTTTCGGTTCAACGTATGCTTCATTTGCCTTACTCTTCTTAGATCTATGTAAGTAAAATTGCTGGTCTCTCGGATACTGTTGCCACAGAGAAACCCTGTTTTAGTTTTAAGTGTGAAAGGGCCAACCGCTCTTACACATATTCTGTGCATACATATTTCCTGTATAAATTTCCTCTTTCTTTCTTCTTACTCAATTCAATATTCATAGAAAACATTGTCTTTCTCTCTTTGTGCTCGATTCAGTATGAAATCAGCCTAATAATTTGTGTTGTTTGCCTCTTATAAAAAAATCATTTTTGAAGACCCTTGGGGCTGGTTTGTCATTATTTGCCCGGGCCAATTTGAAGACCCAGTCCGGCCCTGCCAATCAGTATTCGATGGAAAAAATTTTCATTCCTGAGACATGACAGCAAAAAAGAGCACACATTCACTCAGAAACGAAACACATTTGCTAATTTTTCCGATAGCTTAAAGGTGTTGATGAATGGTTGAATTACCAAGCACGATGCTCGTCTTCTAGGCTACTAGTTACTAGCTCGAGATTTCTGGAACCACCGTTGATATCGGCTTTCGCATATTATCCAATTACCCATATACTGTATACATATATTTATGCATATATTATTAAATAGAAGAGTAAAAAAAACCACCTAGTCAGGATTTTGAAGCCAGAACCTTCCGCTTTCCGGACGACTGCTCCTACCGCTACGTTTTCCCTTTTATATTTCACAATTTTCTAACCTTTTACGCAGAAATGGTTAATGAAAGCATTTGTGACTTAAAATACATCTATCTCGTTAACTCAGTGGTAAGAGCAGTCGCCTCGAAAACGGAGAGTCTCGACTTCAAAAACCGGACGAGGTGGTTTTGTTTTTTCTTTTTTTTTCTTTTATATCTAATAAGAATTATTAAAAATAAATGTAACAAATTTTTTCTATTCTAAGGGAAACATCTTCTTTTTTACAACAGCATGCCGACCAATAGCATAAAATTAGACAAAGAACATAAAATGTCAAACGAGATTCAAATATTAAAGAACAGAATTTAAGTTTAAAGGCTTTCGCTTTTTTTTTTTGTATATACAAAAGAGAAATTGCAGTTAACTGTGCTCAAAATAAAGTAAATGGGCCATTCTACACGAGTATTCCTGATGCAGTATGCAAACAGGTTTTCTGGAAAAGAGATTTCTCTCCAAAGTGTAGTGATATCTCTTTGCTTCTTCTCATCTCTTCACCAGAAAACCTGTTGGCATACTTCATCAGGAATATTAGTATGGGATGGCCCCATAGATCCTTTTTTTCGTTCAAAAATGGCAAATCTCCCAACCAAAATCATTGAGTCCATACATACATAGATTTGTGGCCGGATTCTGTAACTCGGTGAACTTGGGAGATGAGAATTTTCGTTTCCCCGATTAAAACTCCCTAACTCTCCATTCGAGATTCTCTAACATACTTGGGGACTTAAAGAAAATGTGAGAAGTACCGAAATATTGAAAGAGGACCAACTCTGTGTGGGAGGGTCGTAGAGCATTGGGGCTTACTCCTACGGATTTAGAGTCTAGACTACAAAAATATAGGTGAACAATTTCTGGGGGAGGGTATTTTTAGAGGGGTCCCCCCCCAATTGGGGGTTGTCCTAAAAACGTCATCTTTGATATCAAATTAAAGAGGGAGAAGCGGGTAATCCAGTGGTGTAGTTTTTTTTTTTGATCATTTTAACTTAATAACTGGCTTTTAACCGCCGAAACACGGATTTAATTTTTTGCAATTGGGTCATATACACCCCAGTTTCTATATTTTACATACATTTCTTCCGTTTTTTGTTTCATATTCATTAGTACTCTGTTGCAAACATTATCCTCCTGAAAAGTGAATTTCCACGAATTACCAGTTCTTCATAATGATTTGTTGAAAATATGTACATTTTTGTACCAAACACGCCCATTTTTTTCATCTTAAGAACGACTGATTCACTTTTTTTGCAGTTATCTCCAAAACCATTTATCCGACTTAAAAAACTAATTACATATCTAATTAGGGAACGAAATGTAGATACGATCTAATAATACATACAAGAATTAAAGTGCATATTTAAAATTTGTATAATATCTCTTCTGTACTGAAAGACGACCAAATTGATCATTTTCGCGTGATTTAAAATTTTTAGCGGGTACCTTGAGACAAAAAAATTCTTATGTCTCTGTAAGTATTACAAGGAGTTCCATAATTTGTTTTTGTAAACATAGCCAGGATATGCGGTGAGCCCATATTTTAATTTAAAAACCCTAGTTACCTAGGTACCTTCACAAAACATAACAAAATGAGACAATACTGTCAGTTGAGAAATATTCTTCTTTACTTCTCCACAACTAACACAACCGAGAGTTTTGTCGAGTGGAATAGGGAGTTTGGTAATTTTCAGTACAAATTCCCCGAGTTACAGAATTCCGAATGGAGAGTTAAGTGTCAAAAGAACTCTCATCTCCACAACTCCACAACTCTCCGATTTAGTGAGTCCGGCCCCTGTAATCAGTGGTGGATCCAGCTAGGGGGCGCGTGGGGCGCGCGCCATGAAGACCAATAAAATAAAAAAATTGCAAAAGATCTTCTGAAGTTTTCATAACAAAGTCTATTCTACTGCCCCTTTCTGTTAAAAAATATTAAAAATTTTTGGAAGTATTCAATTTGATAAGAATGCAGCCCTTATAGCTAGCGGCTCAGCCTTCGCTAAACTTTAAGTGGTTGCTGTTAAATCCTATAGAGGAAACAGGAAGTGCTGATAACTGTAAAATTCATGTACATATTTGCATAAGTGTAGATAACCTAATACCGGTTGTACTAGGTATTGTTTCACTAGAACTTTACCCTATAAATCCCGATGTCTTCAGGGCTCTGTTATCTCTCCATCCCTCTTCTTAATTTTCGGTAATGATCTTATATTTCTTACTTTTAAGCCTATCCATAGTTTCGCCTATCACAGTACCTTTCATTTCGCTTGCTGCTTTAACACTCTTAGGGACTTCAGAGGGAATGCTACATCTGTCAAGCCAGTTTGCATGATTATATCATCGACTAACCAGCTTGATAGTATCATCGCTTAAGGTAAAGCGAATCGCGTCGAATTCAAGGCATGTAAAACCAAAACCTATCTCATGTCTTTAAACAAAATCATATCTTTAACACTCCCAATTATTTTGATGGAGCACTGATTTACGGTACACCGTCTTTACGCGTCTTTACGCTTCGAAATGTCTTGGATTTCTCAAAATGTATAAGAAATATTTCATCCCATTGAATATAGCGTTCCTCTACAAGTCGTACATAAGAACTAGAATGGAATACAATTCCCGAGCCGGGCTGGTCGCGCAGTTTTAGCTTTTAGAGCTTTCAAGCTCATTGGCGATTTGGCAATAACTTATCAGATCGACTCACTCTAGCGCCGCCGCAATGTTGGATGGATGCCTTTCGCTCTATTCCATATGTTCTTGGTACCACGCTGTACTTTGCATCATGGGGTATTTTCTGAGCTGTCAACTTTCTTAACTTTTCCATGAAGCTATATACTTACAAGGTCTGTATTTGCATCTGTTGAACGTTTAGCAACTTTCTTCGTTGACAGTGGTAGTTTATGTGTTCGACCCGGATCTGTAAATGATAAATTTTATGCATATGAGATTTGCGAGTGGTGGCGAGTGTATTGAAACTTTGACATGTTTCCAGATTATACCGTTTCTAAACTGTAGTTGGGCCCCCTCCTCAAAAGAATCCTGGATCCGCCCCTGCCTGTAATAGTATTTTTGAATTGAACTTTCTATTCTCCTTGCATAATTGCTTAAAATCGGAAATCATTGAAGAAACTCAGCAACGATGAGTGGAATATGTGGAGCATACAAAAAATTATTGGAAACCAGTTTTCATGTATATTGAATTAGGAAAAGTGGAATTGCGAAAACTCGTTTTGTGTCTTATTTCAACTCGGTGGGTTTCGCTGCGAAGATTTTTGTGGAACACAAAAACCCTATTTGATCAAAATCTTTTATTTTCCATTAACTTTCTGATCAATTTTACATTCGGATCTGTAAAACTGGTATTTCTTTAAGTATGCAGTTCCTCTGGGTGTTCATATATGGCGACAGCTTGCCTATTCTATAACCTGTGAGTGGCTAATTCATTTCTATTTTCTTCATTTTAATTCCCCGTCAATCTTCCCTAGTTCCTCACTCGATTATTGTTCAATAGAATTCTTTTTTAAAGATGCTCGATTTCATACGAGTCGAAAACATTCTGTTGAATTTTCACAAGTTTTTTCCATCAACATTCCATTGAAGAGGTAATCTAAGATTGTTTGCAATACGTGCACAACCTCTTTAAAATTTAATTCTTAACAAATTCCCCGAATGCATAACTAGATGTAAAATCATAAAGCGTATAAACGTAAAAATGCGTTAACAATTCTAAGCAAAAATGCAATAACGCACATAGTAAAATAAATAGCGGCATTGCTTGACAGGTGATTCATAAAAAAAATATAATTAAATCTTTTAATTGCATCCTGTTCTTTGTTGTTAATCGTAGGGTTTTGTTTTGTAATGAAAGAAATAGATTGTCTGAAACGAATTGATCTTTTCGTTGTTGCGCATTGAGCTTTATGCACGCAAAATTTATGAATCATTAAGCAACAGGTGTAAAATAAGTTTAAATCATTGACGGTGGCAATGAGATTGTTTTATTGTTAGTCAATAATATATTTATATAAAGTACATCTTCAGTAGTTACATGGATATGTATGTATGTATGTAGCGTGCATGTGTGATATTAGATTTTATACAATTAAACAGAGCAAAAATATTTGGATATGGTTACATTTGATGAGTCCTACTTTCGTGGTATTCTTTCATAACAATTTAAGAATGCTAACAGCGCGGACTTTCAAGGAAGCTTATTGTGCAAAGTATGTATTTCGCTTTTAATAATAGATATACAGGGTGTCCCGTAAGTCGACGTCAAGCCGGAACCGGGTGATAGAACAAATCGTAACAGTTACCAGAAAAATATAAAAAAAAATCTAAGTCATGTATTTTTCAAATTATAGGCATTTCTTTTGCTTTCGAGAAAATGTACACCTTGTGATGGTTTATTAGCTCCTGTTGCTACAAATCTTTACTTTTTTTCAATTTTCTTGTGTAATCCCGAATAGTGCTTATGTAACCTGTTGCTTTAAATTCTAAGCCAACTGCTCCAGCTTGGAAGAAAATGTCACATTTTGCCGAACCAACAATATAAAATTAATAATTCGTTGAACTTTAACTGACTGTACTTAAGAAAAAATGTACTACGCCAGTCTGGGAAGTAACGTTAAAAGTTGACGCATTTAATAAGGATTCTAAAATGGTACAACACTTGCTACATTATTTCTTAGATTACGGAAAAAAAAATTCTTTCTTCAAGAAACCCAGTTTCGAAAAATTTCTTTTCACCTACTAAAATTGATTCTAGTGTACCCAAAGCTTGCCGTAAGATCGTAACTTCAAGATTCTAGTTTGAGTGAAACAGAGAGTCATTACATGAAGTGTGAGTGAGACAGATAGTGATAGATATCCTAACTTTGTGTTGAATTTAAGACAAATTTTCCTTAAGTTTAGAATTAAACATCAATTATTTGCATGTTAAGATTTATTATTTACAAAAGATGTTCAAACTGCCTTCCTTCAGCTTCAATACAAGCTCGACATCTTCTTAAAAAAGATCGGGTTATCAGACGGGAAATTCTTCCGTTGTTGACAAACTCAACTGCTTCCGTAATTCTTTGCCGAAGCTTAGCTAAATTTTCAATTGACTTCTTATAAACTTTCTCTTTTATTGCTCCCCAGTAAAAGAAATCTAATAGATTTAGATCAGGTGAACGGGCTGGCCACGAGATCGTACCAGACCGCCCTATCCATCTGTCCGGATATTCTTCATTGAGATATTCTCTAACTGAAAGGGCATAGTGCGCTGGGCAACCGTCTTGCTGATACCACATCTCTCTGTAAATACTTAGTGGCATGTCTTCCAGTAAATTAGGTGAATGCTTTTGCAAAAAATCTAAATAAACTTCAGCACTAAAGACCTCTGGCAACTCAAAAGGTCCTATGACTTTTCCGTTTAAAATTCCGCTTCACATGTTTATTTTAAAACGATCTATTTTGTCTCATTAAATTCGTATTCTCTACGTGCCACTCGTGTAAGCTGTGTAGGTTCATGTAATCGTCTTTTTTAAATGTCGATTCATTCGACCACAAAATTTTCTCGAAGAATCGCGAATCTTCCCGTTGCTTTTGTAGCATAGTTTGGCAAAACGCAACCCGAGGTTGATAATCCCGAGGTAGCAGGGTTTGTACCCGCTGTACATGGTATGGGTGGAGCTCATGTTCTTGTAATATTCGGTGAGCTATACTTTTGGGCACTCCTGTGCATTCCTGGATTGCACGTACTGAACTACCTGGATCTTCTTCAACTGCTTGAAGTATTACGTCCTCGTAAGATAAGGAACTCTTACTTCAACATGTACTTGGTTTGAAAGTCCGCCCTCTGTGGAGAGTAGACGACGCATATTTGTAAAAACTCAATGATTTGACGAGCTAGCGTCACTATCTTGCTCACTCACATTTCATGCAATGACTCACCGTCTCACTCAAACTACAGTCTAAAGATTATGGTCTTACGACAAGCTTTGGGTACACTAGATTCATGTTTAGTAGATGAAAATTTTTTTTCGAAACTGAGTTTCTTGAAGAAAAAAATTTTTTTTTCCGTATTCTAAGTATTGTAGCAAGTGTTGTACCATTTTAGAATCCTTATTAAATGCGTCAACTTTTAGAGTTACTTGCCAGACTGGCGTAGTACATTTTTTTTCAGTACAGTCAGTTAAAATTCAACGAATTATTAATTTTATATTGTTGGTTCGGCAAAATGTGACATTTTCTGCCAAGCTGGAGCAGTTGGCTTAGAACTTAAAGCTACAGGTTACATAAGCACTATTCGGGATTATATAAGAAAAATAAAATTGAAAAAAAGTAAAGATTTGAAAAATACATGACTTAGATTTTTTTTATATTTTTCTGGTTACTGTTACGATTTGTTCTATCACCCGGTTCCGGCTTGACGTCGACTTACGGGACACCCTATATTTTTTATTTTTTCTCATCCTATATTCCGTGCAAAGAAGTGGAAAAGAAAAATCTATGAAGCTGTAGTGTTTGAACAGAGCATACGAAAATTTCAAAAATATAATCGGAATGTGCATAGTCTTGCAGAGACAATTGTGTCTGACTATTCGATAGATGCTGCATAAAGAAACAATATAACAGGGGTGGCCATAACGCGGCTCTTGGAGTCGTGTGGTGTGGCTCTTGTGCATAATTTTGATATAAAAAAACTATAACTGATTAATTTTAAAAAAAATATTTTATTTCATTACAACAAAATTTTAGAAAATATTACATAAAAAAAAATAGAAAATCTTTAAAAGTTATATCTGCTTGTTGATGCCTTACGGTTATTGTCCATTTTAGCAGTTAGTCGCTGAAAGTTTGGTTGATGATCAGTTAGGGCAGTTCGCACAAGCTCAGTTAAATGTTTATCAGTTAAAACAGACCTATACTTATTTTTAATAAATTTAAGAGTGGAATACAACGACTCGCAAGAATAGGAAGTGCCGAAAATAGATATTATTCTGAGTGCACAATCTTTGGTTTTAGGATATTTTTGTTCCGGAACCTGTTTCCAAAAGTCAATAGTTGAACAACTATTCTGTTTTACTTGCTTCAACCCTTCATCTTCTTGCAGCTCCAGTAGTTCTAATTCTAGAGCTGCTACATCCAGAGCAATTGGTGGTGATACAGGGCAACCATTCTTCAAAATGTCAACAAGGAAAGGATTTTCCAAAAATACAAATGCTGGCTTAAGTGCTGTTAAATCACGGAATCTATCGGTAATATCTTCTGCTAGTATGCGCAGCTTGCATATATAATCTGTAATTATTATGTCAAATCCGGGTAAACTTTGTAAAGTTTTACTAACGCACGTGAAATGAACAAAAGTTTTAGAAACCAGATTTTTCTCGAACAGTTTTAATTTGTTTTGGAAACTGAAGACATTCTGTGCTAAATCAGAAATAAGTTTATTATGTCCTTGTAGAGATAAATTTAATGATTGTAGGTGCTGAACAATATCTGTGAAAAACGCCATATCCATCAACCAGTTGGGATCTTCAAGTTCCGGGAAAAATTTCCCTTTTTCATGGACAAATTGTTTGATTGGTTCCATCAAATTAAAGAATTTTGTTAGAACATTGCTCACTGATAGCCACCTTACTAAACAAAACCAAGAAACATCATCTGGAAGCTCATCGTTTTCTATTTCTTGTATAAAAGATTTGAACTGCCGATGAGTTTTGGCACTTGAGCGTATGTAGTTGACGATTTTTAAAACTACGTCCATAATATGGTCATATTTAAAATATTTGGCTACCAGGTGTTCCCTATGAATGATGCAATGAACTGGTATGAAATTGGGATACAATGTGTCGGTATTTAAAAGCCCCAAAAGACCTTTAGTAGCACCCCTCATAGCTGGGGCGCCATCAGTTGCAATGCTGACTAGTTTTGTAATCGGCACAGAAAGTTTTTCAAGCACAGCATCAAGGGCGTTTTTTATATCTGAACCTTTAGTCATATCCTTCAGTGCAACAAGGTCTAACAGTTCTTCTTTGATGTCTACATTATTTTTTACATAACGAATAAATATGGCTAGTTGCGGTTTATCTTCAATGTCTGTGGATTCGTCTAGGGCCAGACTAAGTGCTGAACAGTTCATCACATCATTTTGCAAGGTACTTACGATATCATCGCTAATGAGAGAAATTCGTCTTTCCACAGTATGTCTTGATGCAGGGATTTGTTCAATCAATTTATGCAATTTTTTATTTTCTGGATCTAAAGCAGAAATAACTTCAGCAATATTTTTTTTTTATAAACTCTCCCTCTGAGTAGGGGCGTTTTGCACGAGCAATATTAAACGCCATAATAAATCCGGCTTCAGTTGTTACATCTGCCTCATTAATAAACATTGTCATAACCTTGGTTTGGTTATTAAGTTTTGCTTTTAAAGACAATATTTTAGTTCGCCGTAACTCGCTACCAGCAGGAAATTGTTGACTGAAAGAAAAGTGATTTGCCTCATAATGACGTTTAAGATTACTGGCCTTGAGCTGTGACAATGTTACTTCACATATCAGATGTTGGTAAAGCCGCAATTTTTTCTTAGAAATTTACTGGAAATTTTTTCCTTAGAATCCCAGGGGGAAACTAAATGCTTTGATCCGAAGAATTTAAAAATCCTATTTATACACACGCCTACTAATCTACGCAAGCAAAATTTTTTAACTTTAAACTGATTTACTTTTAAAATTATAATAATCTTATATGTATATTGTTTTCAAAGATAAATAAATGGCTCTTTAAAATATGCATTTCTAAAATGTGGCTCCCAAAGTTACTATAGTTAGCCACCCCTCAATATAACATATAAAGTAAATGATTTGTCATATAACAAAATTCATATTCACATATGAAAGTTAAATAGTGTTTTTCGGCGAATTCAGAGTTTCTGCTTCTCATATTACGTGTATTAGCACTGACTGAAATTCCTAATTTGGGTGTTAAAAATGTAATTTCTTTTAAAAATGTGGGTATAGTGCAGTGGCCCAGATTGAATAATTCCACACGGGTTACACAGAGCCATAGTTATGCCACTGAAATCAATACATTTATTAATGCAATAAATACCAATAAATACAAAATTTCAGCTGTTGGAAATTCGCCTAAAACCTCACGATGGTTTATGGGGACTGACAAAAAGAAGAACTAATTTGCGTAGTGTAAATTTATATGTGTATAGGTATATCATAATATGAGTATAAAGCTTCAGTTTTAAGGTAGTTTAAATTTTTTTAAAAAAAAAGCATAGTAAATTATAGGTGAATTAGAATACCTGACTTCACAGCGACCTCAAAGTCTTAACTGAAATATAACAGAATTGAAGTTTTCCTTAGATTTATATGTGGGCTGTTTTAAAAAATCTACAGAAAAATAAATGTAGCCCATAACTTTTAATTTACCTTAGAACAACGATAAAATATTCTCCGTATTCTGAGTCACCAATGACCAATGGACCATAAATATGTTAAATTCTTGTCTTTCCAGTTCATTTTGATTCAATTGAAGTTTGCCAGTCAAGTTTTTCTGTTTGTCTCTGATCATTGGTTCCCGCATCCAAGAGGAAAGTAAAATCAAATCAAATGCACTTGCGACTTCTGCAAGGCACAATAAAGGCCGAAGAAGCTCATCAAATTTCACTTAAGAACACTTTTTCCTGATCATTACAAACTACCATTTACAAATTATTGCCAATTTTCCGTAATTTACAAGTCGCTCGAACACTGTGATTTACAAACGAGCAAAACCTGCTTTGGTCCATGTTTCGCCGAATTTATGCAATGCAGGAATTATTTATGTTTTGCCCGCATCGAACCTGATGGAAGAGCTGGATATGAACATTATTCGATGCTCTGCGCATAGGTACATGAGCGCGCATAATATCACTTTTATATATAATTAGCGATCCAAATATATCATCGTTTCTCGACTTTGATTCAAACAAATTTAATCACGTACAAGGAAGAAAGCCACCAAGAATATATGTACATACAAATATATACAGGTTTCTTGTTTTGTTTATTTTTCAGGATCACATTCAGGAAGTTCTAGACAAATGGACACAAATTGACGATGAAATTTGGGCGAAGATTATTGTCTTCGAGAGGAATCGTCGAGTTGCAAAAGCTTATGCACGCTCACCTGTAATTACCATTAATGGATCCAAGCATGGCTTCGACGGTGTAAGGTATGTAAAATAATAGAGTATTACATTACATACATATATATATATATATATATATACAGAGAAAGGTTGATGACACTTGGAATTGCAATGAACCAACATTTTTTCTGTCCTTTCAGAATCGGTGTAAACGGATTTGATAATCCAATGCGAGATTCAAAGACATCAGAGGCAAAAAAAGCAATTGGTGAAGGTTTCAAAATGAAAATGGATGAGACCGGGAATATTTTAATCAAGAGATATGGAAAAGGTAACGCATACGTGAAGAGCACTGTTCAAAATGCAAATGAAGAGACTGTAATTGGTGCTGATGTACTTAAATTACCAAATCAAGCGCTTCAAGTAGGAAAATCTGCCACGGTAATTTTGTTTTTTTTTTTTTTTTTTACCTACATATATTCTTATAGGAAATATAATAACTTGATTACTTTTATGTTTTTCTTTACAGTTATTTGATATGAAAAAATTTAGCATAAATATCAATCGAGAATTCTCTCGATCATATCCGGATAGAAGTCGTCTAGAGCGTCAGTGCTTATCGGCTGTATCGCTCAGTAAAACAAGTGATAACCTAATTAACTGCCCAATCTGGATTCTGGTCATTAATGTTGTAGCCATAGATATGCTTAAGAATAAAATGATGGCATTGCCAAAAACTTTTGAGATCGAAAATCACTCTCCGCCATCAAGTAATGAAGATCCATATACAACAATTGACAGTCAAGCTGAATTGCTATCACAAAAGAATCCACCATCAAAAAGTTCTTCAAAATATAGTGACAGTTTATATGAGCCAAGGGTAGGTACATTATCTAATAGTAGATCCCTCTCTCTCTCTATATTTCTCTCTCTCTCTCTCTCTCTCTCTCTCTCTCTCTCTATCTCTATCTCTCTCTATCTCTATCTCTCTCTATCTCTATTTCGTTAAAAAAAAAAATTTATCACATTGTTTTTATTTCTATTTTTCAGCCTGACTATGAAATATTTGAACAAGAGCAAGCCCTAAAAGCAGAACGACTTAGTCGAGCAGTGAAAGATGTAAAACCTAAACAACGTAAAAAACAAGATGATCCCTACTACTGTGGACTCTTAGCTCGTATTCCTAATTTTATAAAAACACCGAAACAACAAAAGAAGAAGCAACAACCGAAATTGCCCCGAAAAATCTCAGCACAGCATATATCACCTCCAATGCCGTTGGGAGCGCTTCACCAGTACCAGCACTATTGCGCTCATTATCCTTACAGACTATATCCACCCCGTCATCCTCTATCTCAGTCACAATTTTCGCTTTACGACTCTTCTCACAGCATGGTCAGTGGAATTGGTAATTGAAATATTGAAACACTTTCACTTTTGTGTATCCTTATCCTTTGACCTTGCAGATTAAGGCCTTACCCATGAGGAGGCCGATCCTATTGCCATTTGCCATATAAATGCTGAAGACTGAATCCTCCGTTTTTAGTTGTATTTTTTATATCATATTTTTTTTTTTTTTTTTATTTGTTTATATTCAAAGTAAGAAATCTTTGTATTTTGTTTATGTATATTTATATGTAAAAATGTCAGTAAGTCTCTAGCAGAGACAATTAATTTACCAATAAAACAAATTTTAGTGGAGAAGTGAAAGATTCTTTTATTGATATCAGCCTCATTTATAGAGCCTTGTAGATATTTTATATGATTCTAATCAAAGTTAATACCTGAAGAAATTTTAAGGAAACTTAATTTAGCGGTGACTTAGTGTTAAAATCCAATATTCGCTATGAACATTTTGATGACATGCTTGAGTTCATGATTTATGGTTACTTTATTAAATTGGATTTGAGACCCAAACACCTTTTCTTCTATCCGTTTTTTTCCGTTATTTTGATTTAATTGCATTTATTAAGAGAAAGTGATCCATCCGACGTTTTCAACACAAGCTAAGCTAAAACAGAGTGACTAAAAAATAAAATAAAAAAATGATTGAATATTAAGGCATACATAGGTACGAAGAGCTATTTTAAAACAAGAAGTGCTCGTTATATCTCTTGGAAGCTATTCAATAAATTCTAAGGCTAGTATCTGGCATGTTTCACAAGAGCCTTAAATGGCAGATCAGAAACGATTAATATTTGACATTATAACTGTCCCCACTGAAACAATTGCATATCGTTCTTCCTAGGCATACAGACTAGCAGGCCTGTAAAAGGCATCTAGCAGAAAGCTTAAACGAATCGAAAATAAAAAATAATATTGAAATAGCCGTTAATTGCATCCAACAAGCCGTGTTTTCCTCATATATTATCAGAACTTCCCTGTGAAGCAAAGGGTGACCAACTGAAATGTCAACAACCAGCTTACCAAACTCAGAGTACATGTAGACAGACTGTGTACAATAAAGCGAAAAAAATATCGGATTGGGACGAATACAAAAAAACCCACCATAATCGAATATAAAAAAGGCGATCATGGCGGAAATTTGCAGAAGAGATTAATGAAACACCACAAGATACTATCAAAAGGATCTTTTAATACTCTCGGATTATTAAAGGGTTACAAAACGAATATTTTCTATATTTTTTTATATAATAAATAAATTATTTTATTTAACGAATATTTTATAAAAATTTTATTCAAAAATTTTTAAATTTCAGCCGGTGGGGCCTGGTTTCCGGGGACCCCTCAGAAAAGAGTGTCCTTGTGGTGGTCAGGATAACTCATGATAGACTTATCTCAAATTAAAAATACAATTTTTTTTTCTGTTAGTAGATACGTATAGCGCGTCACTGATCGAAGAATTTAAACCAAAATTGAAATTTGAATTTTTGACAGAGTTGTATGCAGAACAGTACAATTTTTGATACAGTTTACACTACGTATAGTCTTATAAAATTAGTTCTAACAAAAAAAAAGAAGAAAATCTTCGTTCAGTCACTAGTCAGTCCTATTTTTTAAGGAGTGTGTAAAATTTCAATAAGATCGGTACATTAGTTTTTGAGAAATCGTGTCCACCGGGTTCATGAATAGTGTTTTTGAAAAAACTTGATAAAAGTATTAAGTAGGAATAAAATTAATAAAATATTATTTTTTAATTTATTTATTTTTATTTTTTAATTTACTAGAATCCATAAAACAAAGATCATGCTGCAGTTGCAATGTCCAGGTCATATTAAAATAATATTTTTAAAATAGGTGACCCTTAGAAAATGAGAGAAACGAGCGAGAGAGACAGACATACAATAACTAAGCAGCTGCCTCAATATATTTACGTCTCTGAGGATAATTTCCAAAGCCTCTCTCTCGTAGACTGTTTCTCCAACTGACTTGCAACTTTCGGAAAATATTCTAGACATATTGTACAATAAGATAGCAAAATTAAAAAAACATCTGGTTTTTTTAACCTTCGAGACCCATGTAACGCCTTAAAAATGGAGATGATAGCTACACTGGAATGGGGGAAAAAAACTCTAGAGCTTCTGGCACAGACACATTTTTCAGGCTATGTGTTAAGTTAAGTTTCGTGAGGAGGTTTTAATGCCCAAAGAAGCTAAATATCTTGGCATAATTTTCAATTGACAAGACAGCCAAGAAAAGTACACTAGGGTTGTGGAACAGTAGAAAACTGAGTGGAAGAAAACTTTTCTATGCAAAAGCGGGCGTTTCGTAATAGCAGGAACCATATTACTCACCAGTACGGCTTGGTTCCTAACTATCGTATACGCCACAGTGCACAGCCAAGCTGATCTCATATATGCACCTCTTTTTTCGAGCTGCGCGTTTGGCAGCAAACTCAGTCAATCTCATATTGACTAAATTCGCTATGAATTTATTTCATGGCAAAACTGTCTACAAAATGCTTGTCCCGCATAGGGCTAATCTTGCTAGGCATTCAAGTAAATTCGTAGTATATAATTCACACTTAAAAATTATTTTAAGTGCATATATGAGGTTAGCTTGGCTGTGCACTGTGGTGTATACGGCAGGCAGCAGCCAAGCCGTACTTATGAGTAATACGGCTCCTGCTATTACGAAACGCCTGCTTTTGCATAGAAATTCTTTTTTGATTGCAATAGTTTTTTTCCACTCAATTCTCGAGCTGCGGATTTGGCAGCAAACTCAGTCAATTTCATATTGACTAATTCGCTACAAATCTATTTCATGCCAAAACTCTCTAGAAGAAAATTGGCTGGCACAACATGGGCAATAAACTCAAGTATAACAATTTGGCTTTACAAATCAGTAGTCGAACCAATGATTTCCTATGTTTCAACAGCGTGGTGGAACAAGTATACATAAAAGACAAGCAGCAAAAAGCGAAATAAGCTCCAAAGGATGGCATGTCTAAGAGTAACTGACGCAATGCGGACAACATCTACCAGCACTCTAGAAACACCATTAAATCTAACGGCACTCTGCAACGTTGTTGAAAAAGAGGCAGAGGTGTACAGAGCCCTGGTAGATGGATATAGTGAATAATCTCAAAAATTTTCTCCGCTATAACTAAAGGATTAAAAGCAAACAATGCTGGACATGTTATCAGACAGAATGGTAGTTAAATATATCTGCCATTCAAGATAAAGATACCAAAAGAGAAGAATCGATTCAAATCTAGAAAATAAAGCCCTAATTTGGTACAACGACAGTTCTAAAACCAAAAAGAGTATAGGAGCAGGAATATATGGCGTAAAACCAAGACCTGTTATCTATCAAACTCTAGGATAATATGCCTTAATATTCTAGGTAGAAGTATATGCCATCACCAGATAGGCATACGAAAAGCCCAGCCAGACAAGCGGCACTGAAAGTTATCTCATCACCTGAGGACAAAACGAAATTAATGTTGGAATGCAACCAGGCATTAACATACCTTGGCACAAAGAACAATCTAACACATAAATTGGTGCAAAGACACTCGGAAATTAATAGGAAGAATAAGACAGATACTCTGGCCAAAAAAGGTACATCCATGCCCCTCATCGGACCGGAGCTATTTTGCGGTATCTTCTATAATACCATTAAGCTTACCGTACAAAACTGGAACCACAACCATATGGACCAGATATAAGCCAAAATATTCATTATAGGACCTCCACCAAAGAAGAGCTTGTATTTTTCATTGCTATTTAGGAGTCATCTCAGAATTATTACAAGAGTCTAAACAGAATACTGGAAACTTAACAAGCTTATGCATCGGATTGGCAAATCATCCTCTGATGTATGTAGTGTTAGGCCTCAAAGAGGATAAAACATCAAAACACGTCTTACGCGAATGGGAGGACATTGCAAGATGTAGATTCCAGATTTTTGGCCCATACTTTTTAAGGCCTGCTGATTTCGAAGAAATTGCATCCAAAAAATAATACTCTTCCTAGGAAGAGTGGGATTATTAGATGAAATATAACAGAAAGCGGTGCACAATAAGCCAATGAATAGCTGCAAAGCAAAGGCCACACACTCCGATATATTAGCTTAAATCTAAAAATCTTAAATCGAAAGAACCGGCTTGTAATTTCGGGCTTATGTAAGATCAGAATAAGCTAACCTCTATTCTCGGCGAATGCTTAAGCCAGAATGAATTTCACAGTACTCCTGGTTTAACTTTATTATTATTGTGTTTATGTTTGATTTTATTTTCAAACTTTTTCCCACCAAGTCGAGGCTCTAAGTATTGAAAAAAAAATAAATGCATTGTGAACTTCTCGTCAAGGAAATAAAAGTTTTAATACAGATGAAAAAATTTAATAAATGGAAAGAATTAATGGCTACATCCTCTAAATCGTGAGATATGGTTGGTAATTGTCATTCCCTGCGTATTTTAATTCAATTTATTCTATATATATAACTACAACACTATACATATATATTCAAGGCAATGCACCAGTTAAATACAAGATCTTTTAGTAGGTACATGTTTAGAAAAAATAAAGTGCCTATGTAATAGAGAGGTTTAAAGCTACTTTAAATACCTTGCATTAGTCTGTATAATACAAAGGAAAAGCATACAACTAGAGTTAAGTACATAATTCAGATTCAGATAAAGTTTTACAAAATAGCGCATAACATTACTGATCCATACTACACCACTAAATCTCAGTTAAACTGCTGAGTGACTTGACCGAACATAAACAAAATCACATAATTAAAATGCTCGTAATTCTGAAGACCTAAGATGTTCCATAATAAGTCGCCTGATCGAGGAGAGCGAGCCTGCCCAGACGGATCGCTTAATAGAAGCAGGTAAGGAGTTCCAAAGCTTGATTGTATGAACGAAGAACAGGCGCTGAGAAGTTAAGTAGGAAAATCTGGGCAATATTAAATTGCTATTTCTGTTAGAATTGCCGAAATTGAGAATGCGACACAAGTATGCTGGACAGCGAAATTTCATTAACTTGACCAGGACAACAAGACACCGATAATCCAAATAGCAGAAAAGGCCACAACCAAATACAGAGTTACTAAAGGGCGATACATGGTCAAATCTACGCAGATTAAATATGTATCTGATCATTGCATTAAAAACCATCTGAAGTTTATGCGAATTTTTGTAATCAAGATGGCCATACACTTCACACCCGAAGATTAGCACAGGAACAAGGAGAGATCGGCATAAAAACAATCTTGTTGCAGCAGGTGTAAAGTGACTGGAGGCCCACAGAGAGCATAAAGAACCATAGACTTTACGAATTACAGCCGAGATATGATTATCCCAGGTTAGAGTATTGTTAAATATAACTCCAAGATTGCGAGCAGTCTCTGTAAAAGGAATAATTTCCTCTCCGATCATGACAGGAGAGAAGCCAGTAGTGTCAGTATTGGTTCTGCTAATTAACAAACAGTTAGATTTACTGGCATTAAACTTCAGGGCATTGACCACAGTCCAACGAAGAATGCTTACTAAGTCGTCATTAATGCAACTAGTGCCATCTTCAATAAGACCAAGCGGCCTTGACAGGTATAGCTGAGCATCATCAGCATATAAGTGAAGCCTGCTATGTGTAACACACTCGAAGATATCATTAATGAACAACGAGAAAAGTAAAAAACCAAGAATCGATCCTTGGGGCACACCAGAACCAACTCGCAGAAGAGACGAAGAAGAACCATTGCAGAGAACACTCTGAAATCTATCAGTAAGATAATTGAAAATCAAATGTGTTGCAGACGCCGAAAAATTAAATTTTGTAATTAACTTCTTACAAAAAAGATTGTGATCGACTACATCAAACGCCTTGGAAACGTCCAACAAAACTAAAATAGTAATATTAGCGGCATCAATTGCCCACCGAATATCTTCAGAGACACTTAATAGCGCTGTCGAGCAACTGTGACCAAGTCGAAAGCCAGATTGATGTTCATGAACAAGACCGTGTTCATGTAAATATTTAGACATTTGGACCGAAATTAACTTCTCGAAGACTTTTGATAGGATTGGCCATATACTAATTGGACGATATTCACAGGGATTAACACCTGTAGTTTTAGGTAGAGGAATGATCTTTGATTTTTTACAGGAATTGGGGAAACGAGAAGTCGTGAGACATAGGTTGAAGATATGAGTTAAGGAGACGAGAATGTAAGGTAAACAAATTTTTATGAATCTAGGAGATATTCCATCAATTCCTGTGGCCATAGATTTTACACGAAAAAAGGTATCAAGCACTTCGTCAAGATATACCCTAGAAACCTATTTAACAAGGATTATGTAGCAGGTACTGCTGTACCAAGCGGATCTCCAATCATAACTCTTCGAACAAAATAAAAAATATTTTTACCATACACCGTAGGCTCTTTCTACACAGTTTCTTGTACGAATCATTTCTTCTGATGCTCAACAGTCGCTAAGAGGCTTATATCAAAACTCTTACTTTGATACCCGCTATCAACAACGATAAAGATGTTGGTAAACTCTCCACTTTCCAATCGTGCACGTATCCTGGAGTTACTGAAAATAGTGAAAATATGAAGAAACATCTTGCAACTGCATCCAAAGTTCTGTAATCTGAGTCACAAGAGAGAATCATTGAAAAAAACCTTTCTTATTTCGGAAAAGCCCGCAGTTTGCATTTTCACCTCCGGATGGATTAGATGTAATTAAAGAAATTTCCTAAGAAATACCTGGTGACAATATGCATGTGGTCAAGTGCTACTATTTCTTTTGGAAATTTCCCTATATGTTGCAGAAATTGATTTTATTGTTTCCTCTGAATTACTTGCTCTGTTCTTTTAATAAAGCAAGATGGTGTGATGTTATTTTAAGTGCTCTGCTTTCTGTGGATTTTGAAACGCCATAAAAAATAAAACTGCAATAATCATACATCTCATAGCGTACGTACAGTATGAGTGTGAGTGTGACCAGAAGCATTATCTCAGGTAATGCTACACTGGGGTAATTTTTAATAGTACATTAAAACTAATTTTATTGCTCAATAAACTAATCGTGTCAATTTTATATTGAATAAGTGGTGCTATTAGCGCAGGAGCTGAATATGTTTAGACTTTACTCAAACGCATTCTGGTAATGAAAACTTTTTCATTTTACTCATTAAAATGGTGTGGTCGATTCCTAGTTGTTCTTAGTCGTCTTGATAATATAGTTAACATAATTGATATTTTTTCATCGCTTACATCTTCCTGATCCGTATTCATTATTATTATTAAGCTGAGTTAAATCTAACACTGTGAAATTATGAAAAAAGTTAAACTGAGTTGAAGATACATACAGAGTGTTTCATAATTGGTGCGCATAACTCAAGAGTTTGATAGCTGAGTTGGAGACAGGCAAAAAATTATATGGTGAAGGTCGCTGGTGGGGGGGGGGGGCTTAAGAGTTTTAGTACTTTTTCCATTTTACACCCTGCAAATTTCTTTATAAGTATACACCCTATCAAGGCCAGATTCACCTCAAATGATAACAAACCGTCGAAGCTTTCCAATCATCCTTCCTGTCGCCTTCCGTCGGAAGATTTTAGACGTCAGAGTCAAAAAATGGGAAAAAATTTCCTAATTTTTTTAAAATTTAACGTTTTCCCGCCAAAATTCATTATAAATATATTTTTTTCACAAGATTTACAAACCCCGAAATGTTATCTTTAATTTGACAATATTTGAAATTATAAATCATAGAAACGGGAATATCTCAAAAAGAGTTCCATTTAGGTAGGTAACATATTCATAGTCAAATTAAAGATAATATTCCATTTTGGTGGGAAATTCGTAAAATATTGAAAAAATTAGGAATTTTTTTCCAATTTTTTTACTTTGAAGTCCTACAACTTCTGACGGAAGGATTATTGGGCATTCGTTAGAAAAGTCAGACGGTTTGCTATCATATGAGATAAATCTCAACTTGATAGAGTGTCTATCAAGAAATTTATAGGGTGTAAAGTGGTAAAAGTACTAAAAATCTTAAACACCGTCTAAACTCCCTCCCCCCTTTACTATACTAAATTTTGCTTATCTACACCTCAGCTATCAAACTCTTGGGTTATGCTCACCAATTATGAAACACCCTGTATTTCTTGGGCTTAAGCTGTGAAACCAGCCAAGGTACTACATTTTAAAGTAAACAATAATATGCTGTACACACAAAGCATAAGTAGTGTAGGAAAACATAAAATAAAAAAAGATAATATAAAAAGGGTAGATGAGACAAATTGGGATTCTAAGCCGAGGCAATATATTATATTTCATTTAATTTCACTTAACATATATCCTGGAAAGCGATACTACAAGATTTACAATTTTTTTATAAGCATGAATTAAAGAACTACGTGCAAGCTAAAAACTAACTTAAAACAAGCTAATATAGTTATATATTAACGTAATAATGGTAGTTAAAGAGAAGTTAAAAAAGTTTGTACTTGAGGCTCGCTTAAATCTATTAGGACTAATTTGAACTATGCCAAGATAAGGGTCGAAATATGGAACCACGGTAGACCGATTGAAGAGCACGATGCAAGTTAAACAAGAAATCCAAAATTTTCAATTTCAAATATATATCAAGCGAGCAGCTTAGCAGAGTGAAATTAAGTTGAGATATATGACTGAGCATCCTCAACCCCAAAGTAAGTCTAGTATAGTCGTTAAAAGTGACATGCAATTTTCTGGAACAGTGTGGGTCGAGCTTGGAAAAGACAATAGCAGCTTGAGTGAACTGTTGTGGAGTGAAAACCCTAACAAGGTGACAGCAGTACACAAGAATACAGTCAATGATGGCGCAGAGAGCCATATATAATTTCTATATTTCAGTTAACGAGATCACTATATGCTAGTGTTTTAAGTCACACCACAAAATTACGAACTCGATGGTATGGGAAGACCGCCCAATGAAATGATATAAAGCGTTGCAGGGTCAACACAACAATAGTTTTCGTATATGGTCAGGTATCGCATATTTCACTCCCTTTAAGCTCTTTTTGTGTAGATAAATGTATTTAATTTGGAGCACTACCTATAACCCAACACTATGCATATATTGTAATCAATGAAAGATCCAGTTTTCCCACACATTAAAAGCAACGTAAAAGTAAACAGCTCAAAAGTAGCGAATGAAAAAAAAAAACTAAAGAAGAATGATTATATCCACATCTTAAAGATCGTTTTGGAAATGTTAAGCCGCAGATACTTCTTAATGAATTCCTCAGTTGTGGATTATATCCTTGGAACCCTCAATTTAAGGTTGTGTTAGCAACGTCAGTGCAGAGGGGTGCAAGCATATAAAGTAGCTTGAAGAACAAATTGAAGTAGAAAAACTCACAACATTCTTAAAAAATAAGGAATATTAGTCAGGCTCTGTGGAGGACATCTTGTTTTTCCTATACAAAAAACTTGAAAGCTTACATACTTGATTGATAAACATCAATACGTGGTACTACACTTCAGCGGCTCGTAAGAAGCAAAGACTTACTACATTCACCGTTTAAAAGGAAATCTGTTTGCCGTAAAATACCAAATCCACAAAATAGAGGAGAGAATATCGTCAAAATAAGGAAGTAAATAAAAGTAAATAGGAAACGGAATGAAAGAGATCCAGAGAAGAAACGAAAAAAGTATTAGAGGACCAGCGAAAAATATGTGTTGCAAAAAAATACTTAACTCAATACTTTTCTCTCGCACGTTATTATAACTAATTTTGGTTGCATTTAAAATCAGTCAATTTACAATCCTTTCCTTTCAAACGAAACGGTGGCGCTTGACCACCAGGTAATCATTGAAATAGTGAGGAGACTTGCAAGAACATAATAATAATAGTAAGGATGATCGATATAAAATAGGCTCACTAGCTCGCCGTTATGATGAAGGAGAATACAAATAAAAACTAAATATTTTTATTTTGGTCAGAAGTCATGACCGTTTGTTCCATCTAAATATGATTCCAAGTAATCAAGCTAATATTTGGTAAACATTACATACATCACCAAAATCATAATATTGGGAAGACCTGAAATGTTATTTATATCGATCTGGATATTTTCATTGGTAGTAATATGTCATTATGTCTGAGGGAGAGGAAAGAGTTCAGATGCATTCTGAGTCCAGAACGTTTATTGGTAGTTATCCCATGGGGACTAGGGGCACAATGGACCCAACTGAAGTATAAATGAAGCAGGCTAGGCATTTTAAGTGGCACCCCCCTTACCTAGGGCTGCCATCCGTTCGGGTTTCCCCAGATTTGTCCTAGTTTGGAGGGCGTCCGGGGAACGTTCGGACGGGGTTTTCTATACTGTCCGGGTTTTTCTATACTGTCTGGGGTTTTAAAATTTTGGAAACACAATTAAATAAAAATTTAATTTTTGTGTGTACTGAACGTGTATGGTGTAGTTGATAATGCCGACAGTCAGATCGACTCGACTCTCACTCAAGTTCTATCTTCTGGTCCCTGCCAGGTTTAGCCCAGTAGTGAAGCTAGCAGACGACCATTGCTTGTGTAGCGCGCGCCCCACACCCAATGTAAAATTTCTATACTATAGTGAGTCAATTCACGTAAGTAAAATAATTGTAAATGCCAGCATACAATTACAGGAAGTATCCCAAGTTGGCGACATTTCACGAAAGAAAAAGATTTCCCATAAAAAAGAGACCTCTGTTTTCATAAAAATTAAAATAAACAACAAGGAAAACGAAAAGTATTGCGTGTGCATTCTACTAAGAACATGCTTTTCCTCGGCATAGTGCCAGTGTATAACTTTTACAACAATTTGATAAGTTTTACTGGATGTTTTTGGCTAATATAACTGAGAATACTCCATGGACTACAATTAAAAATAGGTTTTTGTTTACAAAACAAAAAGATGAAAATTGATGACACAAAATTGATAGATTAGTGGGTGAATTTATAAAATTTCAGTCAAAACATAGAATGCTCATTTGCACACCGAGGTATTTAATATTGCCTAGTATTTTTTTGCATACCAGCTCATAATGTCATCAAAGGAGAGTGTGTTAACAGTCATCAAAGAAACAAACTCACGGAGCATACAAACAGTTTCGCCACTAATCTAAACAAAATTTCATTTTAAAAATTTTAATTGTGTTAATTTTTATAAATTTTTAAGTTAAAGATAAATGGTGAGAGACATTTGCTCTCTAGTCTCCGGTTTATAGAATTTAAAATCTCCAAAATGTTTACACTACAAGAGACTTTTCTCTCAGATCAAAATATTAAGTCTCTGAAGACCATGAGAAAAAGTCACTTCTCGAAGTGTATATGTTACAGTCAAAACACGAAATCCGTCAAAACCCGATTTTACTAGGAAATTCTATTCTAGTTCTAAATCTCTCGGTGATTCTAGTTTTAACTAATATAACACAGTTAAAACTAGAATTAACGAGCCGGCCGATCATCAACAACGTCGGGTTTTTGCTGATTGGGTCCTTGAAATGCATGAAAATGATCCGGAATTCCATCGAAAATTCATCTTGAGTGATGAGGCCCATTTCCACCTCGATGGCTTCGTCAACAACCAAAATTGTCGCATCTGGGGCTCGGAAAACCCAAGAGTTATTGTTGAAAAGCCTCTCTATCCTCAACGTATGACTGTTTGGTGCGGTTTATGGTCCCGCGTGGTCATTGGACCTTACTTTTTCGAAAAAGAGGCTGGAGCAACAGTTACGGTGAATGGATTGCGCTATCGACAGATGATTAATGATTTTTTATGGCCGGAATTAGATGGTATTGATCTGGACAACGTTTACTTTCAACAAGACGGCGCTACGTGCCATACAAGCAACGAAACCATTGATCTTTTACGGGAAAAGTTTCCGGACCGTGTTATCTCTCGAAGAGGTGATCACAATTGGCCACCGAGATCTTGTGACTTAACACCTTGCGACTTCTTCGTTTGGGGCCACGTGAAAGAGAAGGTCTACGCCAACAGCCCAGCGTCGATTCAAGACCTCAAAGATGGAATTCGTGAGGCTATCGAGGACATAGGGCAGCCACTTTGCGATTTGGTTATGGAAAATTTCATGAAAAGGATATGGTCCTGTAGGCGTGGTGGTGGTAGTGGTCATTTGGCTGATGTTATTTTCCATTATTAACGGCATACCTTCCTCTTTATAATGAAATAAAGATCCGATCAAAAAATGGCATTTTTCTTTGAATATCAAAATAACACCTCTTATTGGAAAACCTTTTATATAAGTCTCTGGGCCTCCAGAGACCGAGTAAGTGGTCTCTGGACCGGAGGTTAAAGTCTCTCGCCATATATTTTGAAGGCTATATGGCAGACTAAAAAGTATAAACTGTAATAAGTTGGTATTGTTAGTTCCTTTAATTAATATTAGATAATTTATGATTTGCTTCTACAGAAGATTTATCTATGTTCTTAAATGTAAGCAAGATTTAATTTAGTTCATTGGCATCGTTTTATTTTACTATTTTTTGTAAACTGACTTATTTAATGATAAATAAATAAAGAAAGACACTGTATAACAATTTGAACCTGTTTCATTCGTTAGTAAAATAGATAATTATTTGGCAAGAATGTCCGGGTTTCAAGCTAAAAAGTCCGGGCCTTCGAACTCGTTGTCCTAGTTTAATGATTTTACAAATGGCAGCCCTACTCTTACCAAACCTAACCTAATAGGTCCTTACAGTTCAACCTCATGACAAAAATCATTGTAAGATCTTACAATTCTAAATTAAAAGTAAATTAAATTTAAATATTTATCAAAAAATTGTTTCATACAATGTACGATTCTACAGACATTTTAAACCTAGTACTAATAATAGTAGAATGAATCACGTACGTCAAAAATGGGTCAAGCACCTTCGTAAATTTTGGTACTAGCCTTAGTTAGAATAATTTTTTTAATAACACTATAGTATTAAATATAGCAATGTTCTTTCGTTCAATTTAATTTCAGGCACTGTACTTCTCTAAAAATATTAATCAGCCTGTAATTGCATGAATTTTTCTGTTTAACTATTGTCAAAAGAATTTCATTCCATAAATAAATAAATTGTTAAAGTAAATTTTCTAATATTACCTTATTTACTTATTGTTTATTATTATGAATTCATACTGTATTTTAAGATCATAATTATTATAAAATTATAATTCCTTTGGTTTTAAAATGAAATCGATATTTTCAACACATCATTCCCGGGTAAAATTAAAATTTAAAAAAAAAATCAATAATGCGAGAACAAATCGCCTTAAAAAAAAAACAACAGCCGGCCAAGTTTCCGCCTCTTATCAAACGCATTCACGTCATGTCGGCTATAAATCAAGATTTTTCACTGGTGGTACAAGCCGGCAGTTGTTCGCGCAGGTAACAAAACTGGATTAAATGTCGGCAGTGCTTGTTACGTAAAAACCTTTGGAATAATTAATTAAGAATAATTTAAGTTATGCACTTTTAATAAGTGCCCCTGCCTGTCGGCCAGGAAAGTATGGACCGCAACTTGCGACGCATGCCATGATATCAAATTTTCGCTGGTCATCTGAATTACTGTGATTCAGCATGCAAGGAAACAAGTTAATAAATTTTGGTGGGGAATTTATCGTGCATTTTCGTCTTATGAGTGTGTAGGTAGATGGAGATATATCACAAAATATTCAAATATTTTGGCATTATTCTGGCTAAAGAAAGCAAATTATCAGAGAAATATAAAAAAATATATATGTTTACAAAGAACACCATAAAGAATCTCATGTGAGACAATTCCATCTTGTTTTACTACCTGTAGCTATCCTATGCCATGGAAGGCCGCTAAAGTAATTCCAGTACCTAAAAAGACTAGCTCACATTGTAGTGAATTTCAGCCAATAAGTATATTACCATTTCTCTGTAAAGTAATTAAAAAAGTTATGCATTTACAGATTTCTTATTATTTATTTTTGAATGGTCAATCAGGTTTTCGACCTGGTCATAGCCGTATTTTAGCTCTCCTTAAAGTGAGCAATGATATCGCGCGTGTTGTCGATAAAGATGAATTAACGGTACTAGTTCTTTAAGATTACTCTAAGGCCTTTGATACCGTTAATCACAGACTTCTTCACATAAAGCTCAAAACGAACTTTAACTGCTCTTCTCATTCTGCAAAATTAATTTATGACTACTTGAGCAACGTATCATAAGCAGTTTTAGCAAATAAATAGTTCTCAATCCTCATTTCTACCAGTTGTATCGGATGTACCTCAGGAATCCATTCTTGGGCCCATGTTATTTTCAATGTTTATAAATGATATATTTTCTCAAGTTAAGTATTCTAACTTGCACCTTTATGGTAATGATGTTCAATTGTATAAATCTAGTGTGTTTGGTCTCATTGAGGATTGTGTCTCTCGAGTAAATGAGGACTTGGAGGCTATTAATTTGTGGTCCTGTAATAATAAACTAAGGCCTAATCCCTCTAAATCTAAGTATTATCTTATCCATAGGCATGAGCTTAATAAGGATGATTTTCCGTCAGTTTTCTTTCGTTTACATGGAATCTCCACATCAATTCTGTTGTGAGTAGAGTTTATGCAGGACTTCGTTCGCTATTAGTGTCACACCCATGCCTTCACGATTATTTTTAGTGCGTACATTTCTAATACCTATTATAACCTATGGATGTGAAATAGTTGGAAAGCTTGATTACGATAATAATAATTGAAATTGCCTTTAATTCTATCATCCGATATGTGCACAGTCTCTGATCATGTTTCTGAATTTAAAAGTTCAATTTTGGGGTGCTCCATATATGGTTATCTTGATTATTGCTCAGTAATGTATTTAAAAAATGTCCTCGGTATCTAAATGTCCTCGGTATCTTATTGGCCTCAGGGTATTCTTTCCTTATCATCCAACGCCTGTTTTTTTGCCATGCTTTTAGAATATGGAATGACTTACCACAATCGATAAAAGAAATGATTCAGACCAACACTTTAACTACAATTAAAAGTAGTGTTTTTAATTTTTTTCAATCTTAGTAATTAGCATTCTTTTTCTTTATATTGTAATTTTATATACTTCTATTTTTTTTTTTAATTTTAATGTAGCATTAATTGTTTGAACTTTCTTTCTGTCTTCTATAAGTACATGCATATTACTTAATCATATTGTTTTGTTTTGATTTTCTCATAAAAATAAAAAAGATTTGTATCTTAATTATGCAATAGTTCTCTGAATAAATTTGAATTTGAATCTTGAAATACGCTAAACCTTATATACAGAGAAATTATTATTCTGACCGGCGTAGATTTTTTCTTGTAGAATGCAATAATGTAATTGTTTAACGGGGTTCTATTTAAAACAAAAATGAAATTTTCTCTAGCACCTCCTAAAGGGGAATAATTGGAAAAACCTAGACCGCCATTTAGGCTCCTGCTATTACCTACTATATATATTTTTTAGCACTCATCATTCATAACTTGAGAGCTAAGTTATGAGCTTATTAAGGTTTATCGCGTTGCCCCTGTACATATATACCCCACTCTAACTTTGACTTGAAAATTTTAGGCCCAATAAATTTTCAAGAAGATAATACATAATTTATCCCACGATGAATTTAAGTAAGTCAAAAAAGAACAAAGAAAAATTCTATATTTGATCTAAGACTAATTCTTACCATACCCATATGAATGCCCGTATATAATTTTGTATGTCCATGATTATTAAAGTGGTTTTTCACATCTATGTCTAGTATGGTTCATCGGATAGTCAAAATGATTATAACCTAATTCATAGGATTTTATGTACTAAACAATAAAAACGTCTAGGAATGATCGTTTTCAAAGTATCTAATTTTAATCTAAATTTCTGTATGGTAAAACCAAGAAGAGGTTATCCAATTTAGATCAATTGTGAAATTGTATTTACAATTTCTATGAAAATATCGTGTACAAAATTTCCACTCTTTACGTCAACGCATTCTCAGGCAGTGTCCAAATATATAATGAAAAGGGAAACTTTTGTATGGCAACCCTACGAGAGAGTTACCCGATTTATCCCAGTTTTTCGAACTTTAATCTACAATTTTTTTAAAAAACGCCGTGTGCAAAATTTCAGCTTTCTATGTAAACGCATTCTCGAGTTATCCAAAGGAGTTACTACTAGAAAAAGATCAGTAAAAGATAATTTGAGAAAAATAAGCAGAAGACTTAAAAAGAACATAGCGGCCCGACATTAAGCACTTTTTACCTTATCTTACAGGGTGAGAAGAATGATCGAAATTCATTCATTCTTTCAAAGAATATTCTTAGAAGTATTTTAGCTTCCATTCTCCCGCGAATGAATGAATCGAAATATGTTTTTTTTTTAATCTTGCAACAACTCCTTTAGTATCTACCTAATACCGGTCATGGTAGGTGCACCATCAGTTTAAAGACAAACCAACTTTTCCAATGGTAACTTATACTTATTCAAAACTTCCATAAGTGAATCAAAAATATCAGCTCCAGTGGTTGTATTATGCATGGGGATGATTTCCAAAAGTTCTTCACTTACTTTTAAATTAACTTCGAATCCGCGATTAAAATCGGCTAGCTGAGCGATATTTCGAATATCTGTACTTTCATCAATTGCAATAGAGTAGGCTTGAAATGTTGATATTGTTAAATTATCCTGATTTCTCAAATCCTCGGCTATTTTATCAACTCTGCTAGCTACAGTATTTCGACTTAAACTTACACTTTTAAATTTTTTTATTTCCTTTTATCCCCTTCCGTAAATGGTTTCGATCTGCTTGCGATTAAATGTTATAATATAAAGGATTTTCCAATAATAGGTGTTATTTTAATTAGCCCGCTATTTCGGTAGATGTCACTTTTGGAGCTGTCATTTTTTGACATTTCACAAGTACGCCATTAATAAAAATTGAACGATACACGATTCAACAACGCATTGAAATTATTAAAATTCACTATAAAAATGGTGAAAATGTGGCAGAGATGGTTCTTAAAACTCCAACATTGAACGTGAAGCACCTTGTCGGACGGAAATACAGGAATTGGTAGAAAAATTCGAGCAGTCGGGACAAGTTAGTGATGTGAAGAATAAAACCCGTGCACGTGGCTCAAGAACAGCCGAGAATATTGCTGCTGTAGCTGAAAGTGTCCTCGTCGTTCTTTGGAATTAGGCATTCCACAAATGTCATTACACCGTATTTTGCATAAAGATTTGGGTCTTAAGGCTTATAGAGTTCAGTTAACACAAGAACTCAAGCCGGCCGATCATCAACAACGTCGAGTCTTTGCTGATTGGGTCCATGAAATGCATGAAAATGATCCGAAATTCCATCGAAAACTCATCTTGAGTGATGAGGTCCATTTCCACCTCGATGGCTTCGTCAACAAGCTAAATTGTCGCATCTGGGGCTCGGAAAACCCAAGAGTTATTGTTGAAAAGCCTCTCTATCCTCAACGTGTGACTGTTTGGTGCGGTTTATGGTCCCGCGGGGTCATTGGACCTTACTTTTTCGAAAATGAGGCTGGAGCAACAGTTACGGTGAATGGATTGCGCTATCGGCAGATGATTAATGATTTTTTATGGCCGGAATTGGATGGTATTGATCTGGACAACGTTTACTTTTAACAAGACGGCGCTACGTGCCATACAAGCAACGAAACCATTGATCTTTTACGGGAAAAGTTTCCGGACCGTGTTATCTCTCGAAGAGGTGATCAGAATTGGCCACCGAGATCTTGTGACTTAACACCTTGCGACTTTTTCCTTTGGGGCCACGTGAAAGAGAAGGTATACGCCAACAGCCCAGCGTCGATTCAAGACCTCAAAGATGGAGTTCGTGAGGCTATCGAGGACATAGGGCAGCCACTTTGCGATTTGGTTATGGAAAATTTCATGAAGAGGATATGGTCCTGTAGGCGTGGTCGTGGTGGTCATTTGGCTGATGTTATTCTCCATTATTAACGGCATACCTTCCTCTTTATAATGAAATAAAGATCCGATCATTTATCTCAAAAAATGGAATTTTTCTTTGAATATCAAAATAACACCTCTTATTGGAAAACCCTTTATAACTAACTTTTACAGCAGCTGTATTGTCTTCAATAGATTTACTGTATACACTTTATTGTTTTTGAAGAATTAATTTCAATTCTGACAATTTATCATAGTTGAGAATGTATATTTTGCATTCGCGAATGAATTTTTCCGCACTTTGTTATCTTATTGCAGGAGTTTTTCATATAAAAGTAGCTTGGATTTGATTCAAACACAATAATTTCCATAAATTTATTCTACATGTAATTTTTTTTAACACCATTACAAAGAAAACGTTTTGGGCTGCAATTTGTTAAAACTTTATTTTTCTGTGAAAACAATATTTTTAGTCTCAAAGCTTGACATCATTATTTACTTCAGAGGAAAGTGCCGAGAGTATCTGCAACTACTATCAGCTAGTTTAGACGGCGCACCGCGCACGAAAATGGCGAGTGGGAGATGAGCAGTGCTAGGGGTGGTCGCGCAAGAACATGACATTTTTATCAATTTCTTTAGAATTGCTTTTACATTCGGGGGAGTTCAAAAAAATTTGTTAAGATCAGGTGATTCATTCAGTCTTGAACCATTGGAGGTGAAAAATATCTTGTTGAAGTAATTTGCAATGAGCTACAAAAAAAATAATAGCGCAATTACGCAATAAAATTCAAGTATATTCAAGATTCGCTAGTTGCCAGAAATCTAAGAGTAATTGTCAAACGTTCTATAGGTTCAACGAAATTCCTCAACATACTGTATTTTGATGCTGCAAATCCTTTTCAACACTTGATAGTCGCATGGTAAAAATATCTCCATTCTTGCGCAAATAGTTTCGGTAAGCATTTGCATGCTGCATAGGAATTAAAGCACGTTTTCCTTTTAAGAATTATTGGTGGCATTGCCAGTTATAAAAGCCAAAGACAAAGCTTTATCGACAAGATACCGAGACGATACTTAATCACTCAGACCACAAATATATAGTTCGGCCTCAATTTACGCTATCCATTTAACTCTTGCACATTCCAATGCCGATACCGAGAGGATGTTTAGCAAGAACAACCTAACAAAAACAAAATTAAAGACCGTAATAGAAGCCCTCTGTTCAGTTCAATGTGTCAATGTGTGTCAATGCTACTTTGGGTTCAAACCAACCACCCAACTGATAAGTCGCACGACATCGGTATCATGTGTGCGACCTGATTATGAAAATTTCGAAAAAAATTTTTACTCGGACCCAGATAATCCTAGCCTGATCTATGTATATAGATGTCTTTTATTTTTAGAACAAGACTATACAAATTGTTTTAAAAAATTTATCAAATAAAACTTTTTTAAAGATATCCATTGCTTTTGTTATAAAAAAATAAATAAAATAAAATGTTACTAAACAATCAACAGTTTTAATTTTGCCGCCATTTCTCATTAGTGTGCACCTAGTGTACTAGAATTTTTCATGACGTACAAAATTTTTGTAAAGTTGATACGAGAATCCATTTGTTGCAGTCTAGCAACCCTGGTTGTAGGTCCTAATGAAGTAAATAACCACCACTCTATATATCTTCAACATAATATCTAGTGATCTCAAATAGAGATAATAATTATCACAAAAAATTTCCCAATAAATTAAATTACATTTGATAACGTTAGATATGTCCATAGATGGCACAAGAACTAGATGTCGCATGCAGTACCAAAAAAGTATACAAAATTTATATGGCTGGGTAGTCCATTCCGGAATGAACCACAACATTTGAGATGATGTATACGTCAAGTGATTCATATTTTTTCGTATCTGAAATGTTAAGGAAGTGATCAAATGTATACAAAACTGTTATTATAAAAACATTTGCTTTCGGATGCTCCAAAACATGTTATGGTCCATTCCAAAATGCGCACTACCCATTTCACAATCTGTATACTCTGCTCTGGTATGGCATACGACATCTAGTTCTTGTTCAATCTATGATATGTCTCAGTCCGATGTAATAGAGGCGGGAGGAGGTTAAGCCTTTTTTGCATAAGAAGCATAGTCAGAAGCACGAAGTTAACGACGACTGATATTCTGCCTTGGAGCATTCACTTAAACCTTCGTGCACACTTGATAAAGCGCGCACAGTTGGTCCTGATGGAAAATGTTTTTTTTTTTTTAATTTTTTTTTTTTTTTTAGTAAAGAAGCATATCTATAAATATTCATCCTACACCTGGAAAATGCAGAGAAAATTTTCATTCACCTACGAACTTCGTCCAGGTAGAGTAGACGTTCCGAAACAACAACCTATTGTGATAAGTAGTATATAATTACCCAATGGAATTCGCACCTCCCTGCAGCATCCATCAGCTAATCCAAACTTCACCACTACAAAAGCATCCTAGATATCTTGGTTATCTGAGAGGATAGGGATGTTATATTCTTTAATAATCGTATTAAAATCTAGTTATATGGCCATTGTAATAACTAAAATCTTAGCTGTGGTAAGCATTGATGTTCATATAAAGCATCTCAATGACAGGCTTATGAAATAAACATCAGCACGAGCAGCACCGATAAAAGAATGCCGAAGTACAATTTTGATACAGTTATTCCGACTTTCACACCCCCAAAATTGGATAATATTACTCTTGATTTTAAAACTGAAGCCAAATACCTAGGGGTGATACTAGACTCCAAATTAAAATCGACGATAAAGGTGAAGAAGGCGGCCATTGCAGTGTATTCCAAGAAAACTTTTAGCATGCTAGGGGAATTACACCCTCGTATCATGGACTGGATGTACACTGTTATCTTAAGACCTATCCTTAGATATGCAGTTCTGGTCTGGTGGAATGCTTTTGAGAAAGCGACACAGCTGA
The DNA here is from genome assembly GCA_963924295.1 of Dioctria rufipes. Lineage (NCBI taxonomy): Eukaryota > Metazoa > Arthropoda > Insecta > Diptera > Asilidae > Dioctria > Dioctria rufipes. Next base: position 288,004,738 of record OZ002740.1, read on the forward strand.
AAAGTCTTACTAATATACAGAGAGCTCCCTGTTTAGGCATTATAGGACCTCTTCCAACAACACCAACAGCAGTAATGGAGATTATGCTCCTGCTCCTGCCCCTCGATATTCATGGGAAATGTATAGCTGCAAAAAGTACACTAAGCCCCAAGAAGTTGAACTACTGGTAAACAGCAAACATTGCTCAGAGCAGAATACTGAAGATCTGTAGTGAAGACTGTAAACAGGGAGCTACGGTTTACATTGTTCCAAGGTTAGACTTTGAGAAAGCGGTCTCCACTAGTATTCCTAGTAGAGAGGAGTTGGATGGTAATCGCAAAGCAATTCACTCGGATATATGTGTCTTTACGTTCGGCTGGAAAATGGAGGTGGAAGAGGGAGCCGGGGTACACTCAGTACTCCCTGGAAGAATCGTACCAGATCACTGTAGTGTGTTCCAGGCGGAGCTCCTAGCCATTTATAAAGCAGCAAGGCTGCCGCGTGCAACTTACGTTGTACCTAGCGATCGAATCATTTGGATTTGTATTGACAGCCAAGCTGGAATCAAAGCTTTGGACGCGAGCAACATCAGATCGCGCGTAGTGCCGCTAGTGTCGCTGTGAGCTCGGGCAACTGGACGCAAACCACAGAGTTATTCTCTGCTGGGTGTCTGGATTACAGTAACATACCTGAAAACGAAGCAGCGGATGCCATGGCCAGAAAGGGTTCAGCTATTAATAAATATATGTCTAGCAGAAGAATCCGTAAATCAGCCCCTAGTATCATTGCAGAGGATTCTAGACGTACAGGCCTGTAAGCTGGCAAATTGCAGATGGGGATGACCACATGTCCGATTTCAAGACAGCTATGGCCCAAAGTTAGTCCTAGGAGGATTGAATTTCTACTGTGGAGGAACCATAATTATGTGCATAACATTATCGCAGTTATTACGGGGCACTATCTTTCCCAAGTAGGATCCCAATAGGTTGGTATTACAATGAACCATAAATGGTCTAAGTGAGACTGATCACAGGAGTTCCCACGATGGCCACCACTCTAACCTAACCTATTACTTACATTAACTTTTGAGATAATCAATTTTTGTCATATTTTTCGCAATCTTCTACATTCTTGAATTAAATACTCATTAGCACATAATTTACTTTATTGGTATTTCTAATTTTAAAAAGTTGCTGAGATCTAGTCTGAGTGAATAATAAAATTTACAAGAGACTCTCAAAAAATACTTGTGCATTACATCGAATCAAAATTCATTGAAAATGAAAATTTTATGTTTGTCCAAAGGTTTGGCATTCGATAGAAATTAATGTAAAAATTTTTGTTAGTTTTAAACGAAAAAAAAATAAATAAAAAAACATTTTAAAAAGTTGTTATCTCGCAAAATGAGTAGTAAAGGTGCTTTGCCAAAAACAAAGAGTGTTACATCGCGGAGAGAATTGTCTGCGGCGAGTATTGTTCAAACTAGACACAGCTTGTCTAGAGTGACAGACTCAAAAGAATCTTCGCAATCTTCTTATAAAAACCTTTCGCGCTGTGAATGTGGTGAAGAGAAGAGAACTACAATCATAGAAACAGACACTGAGAGCAGATTTGAATTGAAACCAAAACCCAAAATTGCTTGCATACCGAACGTGAATGGCAAAACTACAGTTCTTAATGAAATTGATTCCAGTAAACTGTAAGATTCTTAAAATAACTTTTTTTCTGTTTTTAAGTTGATCACATTTTCTTATTAATATATTTTGTAAAGGAAAAATAATGAAGATGTGAATGTTATGTACAAAGGTCGGGATTTGCATGAAAGTTCCTTGTCAGTGCTCTTTGTCGGATCCAGCAGCGTATTAAATTCTCCAAAAGAAAACGAATCGGCATAGAGAGTTTGTGGAGGTGTAAATAAATTTTGATAGGTTTTTTTTTATGTACATATTCATATAAATTTAGTAGTGTTGCATACTTTAAAATATATTATCTTGAGATATAAAAAGTAAATGTAAACGAAGAAAAAATACTAAAAATATGCTTTTATTTAGCACATAAATTTTAGATAGTCAAATGCTGTAATACTGTGAAATTTCTTACCTTATTTTTGACTGTAATGTATGACTACAAATTAGAGACTCTGTTCAGGATTGAAAGATTGTTACATTTATACCAAAATTGATGACTATCAGAACCAGCTTAACACAACCTCGCTGTATGGACACGTTTAATAAATAAACGGTCAACAATACATGCGTTTCATCATTTAGTCGGTGTTAGTACTAGTATGTTACACTAAACATAGACCGAACACTGGATAAAATGACATGCAACATAGAACAAGACAATTTAAAAAAGTTAAATAAAACAAAATTAAATATTAAATAGGCGTTTTTTTAAAACATGCTTAGGGACGTCAACAACAAAATTCTCAGCCAAATTATTGACAGTAATACACATGCGATTAATAGGTTCATACATGCTAAAGTTAGACCTTAAGGAGTTAACATGCAACAGAGCTAGCCTTCTCAAATAGTGGCTACTATCACGGAAAGAGATTTTGTTAAGTAACAATAGAGAATCAATATTCGCGTTTAAGAGTTGATGCACAAATGTTACATCGGCAACCAAACTATGTTTCTCAAGCGAGTGCATATTCAAAAGCTTCAAGCCATCCTCATAGGGTGGAAGAATTAAAGAATTATTCCAAGGTAGATGTCTGAGAGCAAATCGTAGGAAGTTCCGCTGAACAAACTCGATACGGTCGATGTGTGTTCCGTAAAATGGAGACCAGACCTGGCTAGCATACTCAAGAAGTGGTCTCACAAAGCAAGTGTACAAACGCCATGTTATGGTAGGATTTGAAAACTCTCGGGACCAACGTTTTATAAAGCCCAGCATAGAACTACTGTTTGAAGCCATGTAGTTTTATGGGAGATAAAATTCAATCTGTGGTCACATTTGACACCCAAGTCACAGAGTCCACACGGCGAATCGAGGATTAGTGTCTGATTTCTATGGAAAGTCATAACCTCACATTTGTTGATATTGAGTACCAAATTATTACTCTTGCACCAATTGTAAAATTTTTGAAGGTCACCCTGTACTACGTGTTCACAATCGTTAACAGATTTAATCTGAGCGAAAAGCTTAACATCGTCAGCATAAATGAAGACCTTACAGTACCTCACAACGGAGACAATGTCGTCAGTAGACAGAATAAAGAACAACGGGCCCACGTGACTCCCTTGTGGTACGCCAAACGAAGCGTTCAATACTCTAGAGATGGAATGGCGGAATAAGATTTGGTATGTTCTATTATCTAAGTAAGACTCCGTCCATTTTAGAAATATTGGGGGATACCCATATTTTTCCATTTTAAACAGTGAAGAAAATTTTAAACAGTATCACGGAGTGAGATAACTTGTCGAAAGCCTTTGATTGATTGATTGATTTATGAGGTTTGGGCCCCTTCTTCAGGTCCCCCGAACTAAGGCCAAGACAAGACCCATTGTTCACCCTCCAGACCCATGCGCGATTGCTTATAGGTCCCAACCGGACGCTCTTATAAATTTCAGTATTGGCTCCCAGGCCTCCTTGCCGGCATCATGCAGCTCTTCCAGGAGGTGTGAACCAAGAATTCTGTAGCATATTCCTGAGAGTGCCGGGCAGTGACATAAAAAATGGGTCACTGTTTCGGACTCCTCTCCGCAACCCCTGCATATAGGATCATCAACAAGTCTCATCCTGTAAAGGTGGCCCCTGAGAGAGGAATGCCCAGTGAGAATGGACATCAGAGTTCTTAGGGTTGGCTTGCTGAGTTTTAGGAGCTGTCGAAAGCCTTACTAAAGTCTGTATAAATACAATCTGTCTGCTAGCCTTTTACAAACCCGCAAATGGTATCCGAGACAAATTCCAACAAATTAGTGGTTGTAGACCTGCCCGAAACAAACCCATGTTGGTTTGAAAAGAGCAAATTCTTACAGAATGATTATAGTTGAGAGTAAATGATAGATTCGAATAATTTGGGCATGCAAGATAATTTTGCAATAGGTCTATAGTTAGAAATTTTATTTTTACTACCTTTTTTTGTGGATAGGTATGATAAAGGAGTTTTTCCATAGCTGCGGGAAACAACCACTATCGATATGATACGAGTACAATTTTTTAAAGTCTTATCGTCTGTGGTACAATGAAACAATTTTATTAATTATTATTATTATCATATATTATTTATTAATTATTCTTTATATTTCTAGCATTTCTAATTTTCAAATTTATTTGCTATAATTTTTCAATAGGTTGCATAAATTACAAAAACACTACAAAATATTTTACTAAGCACACACGAGACCCTTCTTTTTTTATTTTATTACTTGCGTTTTTGATAAGACTACAGTTGTCCATCAGCATTGGCGTAACTAGGATTTTTGTTTGTGGTAGGCCGGGTCCCCCTTTTTTCGTACATAGGCTTTAACAAACATTTCGTTTCCGAAGTATATTAGCTGATGGGTATTCCCAGCTACATTTTTTATCCATTGCTCTGAGTACACTATAAAAAAAAATTCCCTAAATTCGGTGGCAACAGTTTGTGCCAAAAAGTTTAGGCATATTTCGCTAACTTGAAGGAGAAGTACACTTTGGGCTTTAGGGATATGTAAGTTTCACCTATCCATAGGGAGTTTGAATTCAATAGGCTTTAATGAATTTTCTATCGGGAGATGTGAAATTGTTTACATAGGCGCTTTCGGCAAGCACATTCTCAGTGAGACAAGTGAGATATTCTCAGCTGACTCACTGAGACTGCACTTTCGGTGAACTGTCTTATAGGGCGTTTTCACTAAATCGAAATCACGTAATTTCGCTGTTTCAGCATGATTTCGACGAAATCACCCTCCAAATCACGTAATCTCCAGTACAAAAAACTAAATCGAAATCATCTCATTTTTGCGTAATTTCAATGAAATCACTTCGGGAATCACGAAAATTTGCCCGAACGCGCCCATTTTCGGTTTCCACTTTTTCTCAAACTGTATCATTTGACATTTGTCAATAAATTTGTAAGGAAGAAATTTAAAATTAAATTAAATGTTATATTAATAGTTGCTGACTTTTATATGACAATATATCCTTTTAATTACAAAAGCCTTGTTTACTTAATTAATTATTTTACATGCCAATTTGGTATTTAAGTGTAGCATCTGTCAAACGAAGTCATCTCAGCGGTAGTGAAAACACCTGCAGTAATTTCGAAATCACTTCATCAAAATTACGTGATTTCGATGTAGTGAAAACGCCCTATTAGTTCCATATTGAGCTACAAAATTTGAACGCAACCACTGAGCAACTGAGACAATTGAAACTAAATAGTCATGTCTCAGTTGACTCAGTTTCGTTATTTTGTGATATTAATTACTAATTAAAGTTTAGTGAGCTATTTGAATAAACTAACAACACTTTCCTCAATTTATTGCTATCCAATTCTGTGGTCAAAATGGAACTGAGACAACTGAGACGGTATCAAAGTTTTGTCTCAGTTGTCTCACTGAGACAGTGCTTGCCGAAAGCCCCTATGTAAGTTGGATGATATTCAATAAATTAACTAAATGCTCCATTAAATTAATGTAAATTTTTCGACAAATTTTGTGCAAATATCGGTAAAATTTAAAGAAATTTTTTATTAAATTAAGGGTAAACAAGTGTTTGAAGTACCTATGATGCGTATTGAGTAATTTTCTGCCGAATGTAGGAATTCTTTCCAAAGGAGCAAGGGAACAGTCAATACACAAAGTGCACATATTTTTCTTACTCTTCACAATTATTGAGTGGTTCTGTATATAACTATAAGTTTTCACTATTATTGAATTCTTAAAAATTTGAAGACACTTTTTAAAATTTTTAATTCGTGCACGTCTTAACCATACAAAGGTCAGAATAAAACTATACACAGTGCACACATACGAATTTCATCGGGTTATAACAAGATAATGTATGCCTTGTATGTGTGGTATTTTTACTAAAGTGAAGGGGTTTTTCCATAACATTATGGAAATGATATTATTTTTCCAAATTTACCAAATGAGGGTATATTTCTCTTAAATTTGGTTTTAAGATTTCAGAATTTATTGATCACAAAATAATAAAATATATGGGAAATAACACAGGTAAAAGTACATAGTTTTCGTCTAAAAAATCCTTTTAAGAAGGGTCCTATACACTATTTGCACTATTTGAAAAGACATAATATGTTTTTTATGTACTATTTGATTAACTTTAGGTAGCCGAAAGGTATATTTCCAATTTTTAAGGGTACAGTAGGCTTATTTTACGGAAATTCCTTACACTGAATATCGGGAACCTTACATTATTTTTTGCAATGTATACTTACGAGATAGCATGTTGATATAATACCTAGAGCCAATGAAATTGCATAGATTACAAAAACCATAAAGTTGTTTAGAGTCTATAAGTTACAGAACCAAATTCAGGGGGACGGCAAAACTTGGTGAGATTTTTTAGTAGTCGCGCCCTCTGTGAACCAACACGTCGACATTTAAAAATTTACACGTTCTCAAGTATATTCACCAAGCAGGTTTAAGATGGTCGCGATTTATTTGCGATCAGTTGAGAATAGTCTTAAATGCCCTTTGAAAATAAGAACTGTCAACTGTTTTCAGTCAAGAATTGATGGTAATGTTTTTATCATATACTGTATTAAAAAGTAAAGTAATATTAGCAGTTTTTTGCCTCCGTTGATTTATTTGATATCAGCAGTAGTGACTCGTCTAGAAATGAAAGCTCAAGTGATGAACAATTAATCCTCGCATTGGAGTGGACTTATTCATTAACTGCAAGGAAATTCAAAATATTCAAAAGGTACTGTGTTGATGAATTCAATGAGAATGAATTTGAATATCAATTCAGAATATCCAAATACATGGTTTTAGCACTAGTTGAGCAGGTAGAATCTTCGCTCAGATTTTGTAGTAGGTTATACAAATAATCCAATTCCAATCGTTGATCAATTATTGATAGCGCTTCGATTTTATGCTGCCGGGAACTTTCAGATAGTAACAGGAGATCTCTTTGGAGTGTCGCAACCCACTGTAAATAGAATAGTCAGGAAGATATCTGTGGCTTTGGCAAAATTGGCCAGCACGCACATAAAGTTTGGATGCCTTCAAAAAACAAAATAGGAATTTTATAATTATGCGAGAATTCCATATGTAATTGGTATAATTAATAATAGATATACATTTTTTTATCACACACTCATGTTTGCCTTATAAATAATTATAGGGACCTATATTCCTAATGAGTCTCCTGGGGGAGAGAACGCTGAACAATTTAGGAACAGAAAAAGAATTTTTTCCATGAATACCCAGATTATTTATGATAGAAATCTTAAAATACTCGATATTAATACACGGCATTAACTGCGACGCAATATTTGGAAACAACGCTAGATTGCTTAAAATAATATCTTTTCTAGATGGCCAGGTAGCACTCATGACCAAATGATTTTAAATTTCTCATAATTGCGCGCCAGGTTTGAAGCAGGTTAGTTCGGAAATTCCATAATGCTTGGAGATGCTGGATATGCATGTATCAGTTATTTGATAATGCCTTTATCCGATCCATCCACAACATCAGAAAGAGCTTTCCAATAATCATTTTTGAAATCCAGAATTACAGTGGAGAGAACAATCGGGGTTTGGAACCAACCTTTTTCCATGTATAGGATAGAGTAAGTGATCACTAAAGTAATTAAACTATCATAAGAATGTTGATTTAGTATATTTTAGAACACCGATTAAATGTCGATACAGCTGTTATTATGATAGTTGCAACGGCCGTTTTGCATAACATGCTGAAGGAAAGAGAGGTGTGACCACCAGAAAATAATAATATTATTGAGAATCCGCCAAACTGTTGTGAATAGCGCTCAGTCAGATTTGTCAAAAAGAAACTTCATAATCAGTAACTTTTTCTGTCTTAAAAATTAAAAAATTCTTTATAAAGTTCATGGCTCATAAAACAAAAATACACCGCACTTACTCCAATCGACATACAGAAATAGGATTTACTTATTTTTCAGGATACTTAGCACTTATTTTTTCAGTTCATTAAATTGTTCCGAACAGCATAACAATTCACTTACTAACTATAAAAATCAAAATGGAAAAATTAATTTTTCTCTTCAGCCTTCACGAACATCTGTCTCAATTTTCTCCAAAATTTCTAGCTTCTTCTTATACAAAAGCGTCTTTGCCTTGTTTTACTCTATTTCCGCCTCCAATTTCTTCCTTTTTAAAACAGCTACATCCTTAATAAATCTCTTCACCTCCTCATTTGTTTTCTTCTTTCTTTTATATGATCTGCTAGAAGATGATTCTGAATTGAATATTGCGCTTATTTTAGCAATATTTAGCTAACTATTTTCCATGTCTTCCAAGTGTTCAATTTCATAAGAGATATCTTCATCAGTAATCTAGAAAAAAAATGTTTAAAACAATAGAAATTAATTAAAAAGCTCTTACCTATTCATTTCCCTCCTCGGCCGGCATCTAAATAATAATCTGCGCTACTATCAGAAGGATTCATAATGGGGGTAGTTTCATTTACCGCTATTGCAACGTCTGACTTATTTGCAGCAATCTCCTTCTTCATTTTGCTCTTAGCATTTTTGTAAAATGTTTTGATTTGTCTCGTGGTTGGTTTGAATTCACTGTTAAGCGTAGTATCAAAAATAATATAATATAAAGATATCGCACAGCCCATGCTACGCCTGTGCTAAAGTTGGACGAACAAAATTGTGTTCGAGTTTTATTAGTAGAACCCAGATTCCCCTATTTAAAAAAAAATACCAACGCCACTGAACACTTTGTTCTCAGCTTTGCCAGCTCTCTGGAATTGTTTTCCTTTCTCATCTTTTTGCAAGTCCATGTATCGAGAATTCTTCCCAAAGCCAAGAAACAGAAATCTATAGGTGTGCGTTGGAAGTCCGTTCTCTACAATGTTCTATATTGATACTTATGAAAAAGTTCCATACATTGACTTTATATTTGCTATAGAGCCTAAATTACTATCTATACAGCTTACAGCTTGGTTCCTTACCTTTCCAAAGGTTACCCTTAGTATATACATGGTTTTCCAATAAGAGGTGTTATTTTGATATTCAAAGAAAAATGCCATTTTTTTAGATAAATGATCGGATCTTTATTTCATTATAAAGAGGAAGGTATGCCGTTAATAATGGAAAATAACATCAGCCAAATGACCACCACGACCACGCCTACAGGACCATATCCTTTTTAAGAAATTTTCCATAACAAAATCGCAAAGTGGCTGCCTTATGTCCTCGATAGCCTCACGAATTCCATCTTTGAGGTCTTGAATTGACGCTGGGCGTAGACCTTCTCTTTCACGTGACCCCAAAGGAAGAAGTCGCAAGGTGTTAAGTCACAAGATCTTGGTGGCCAATTGTGATCACCTCTTCGAGAGATAACACGGTCCGGAAACTTTTCCCGTAAAAGATCAATGGTTTCGTTGCTTGTATGGCACGTAGCGCCGTCTTGTTGAAAGTAAACGTTGTCCAGATCAATACCATCCAATTCCGGCCATAAAAAATCATTAATCATCTGTCGATAATGCAATCCATTCACCGTAACTGTTGCTCCAGCCTCATTTTCGAAAAAGTAAGGTCCAATGACCCCGCGGGACCATAAACCGCACCAAACAGTCACACGTTGAGGATAGAGAGGCTTTTCAACAATAACTCTTGGGTTTTCCGAGCCCCAGATGCGACAATTTTGCTTGTTGACGAAGCCATCGAGGTGGAAATGGGCCTCATCACTCAAGATGAGTTTTCGATGGAATTCCGGATCATTTTCATGCATTTCAAGGACCCAATCAGCAAAGACTCAACGTTGTTGATGATCGGCCGGCTTGAGTTCTTGTGTTAACTGAACTTTATAAGCCTTAAGACCCAAATCTTTATGTAAAATACGGTGTAATGACGTTTGTGGAATGCCTAATTCCAAAGAACGACGAGCAATGGACAAACCTGGGTTTTCTTCAACACTTTCGGCTACAGCAGAAATATTCTCGGCTGTTCTTGAGCGACGTGCACGGGTTTTATTCTTCACATCACTAACTTGTCCCAAAAATGTTCGAGTTTTACGAACCGTCTCTGCCACATTTTCACCATTTTTATAGTGAATTTTAATAATTTCAATGCGTTGTTGAATCATGTAGCGTTCCATTTTTATTAATGGCGTAGTTTCTACTTGTCAAATGTCAAAAAATGACAGCTCCAAAAGTGACATCTACCGAAATAGCGGACTAATTAAAATAACACCTCTTATTGGAAAATCCTTTATCTTACTTAACAAAATAATAAAATAGCTTAGATTTAAACGTAATCTTACCATTTTACGCTCAATAATCTTTCAGATGAGTAATAATTACATGTGTGTATGTGCAGCCGTAGTCCGAATCTGTCGAGCTACAGTCGACATCCCATGACGGTACAGCGGCATATACAACGATTACTCAGCTGAGAGTTTTTGTTTCAGGAATCGTAGTCATTTGGTTCAGGTAAATTTTTTTTAAATAATTTTTTAGCAAAGGTATAAAATAAAAACTTTTTTTCGGTTCGGAAGATAAGAAAGCATGCCTAAGATTATCAGCAGATCATTTCTCTGTATGAATAGTAGTTTTGGACGCAAGAGCTATTCAAATCAAACTTTTGTCAATCTTCCATAAGAACACTGCAAATATTTTAGAATGTTAGGATTTCGTTTGGGGCTCTCATGTGGTAGTGAGGAGTCTGCTTCATGGCTTGTGCAGTATTCTCGAGGGTTTTGTAGCACACAGCTTTTAGCATCCAGCGGAGTGTAGGTGCAAGAAGGTAGAATGCAGATGGTTGGTGGTGATTAGAATGTGTATGTATACTTTCGTCTTTTGCACGAATGGGGAAAAAAAAACTTGGCAATGCATTATTGTAGTGTGACTGAGGCAACGAGAGAACGTAGGATTACCCGAATGTTAAGTATAGTTTACACAAGCGAAGTTACCGTCCCAAGTAACATCGCTTTCAGTCCCTCACCTCCTCTTGACATACCCACCAACGAGTTCCACTCACTTCAACTTTTCAGCGAAGTGGATCCTAAGAAATAGTCAAATTGAGTGTATTTTCTGCAAAACTTGATTATGCAAATTGTCTACCTAATCCAATAATTCTAATTTCCGACAAATTTTCTCTTGTACGAATAAGGTTCACATGTGTATACTATATATTCAAACTTCATTCACCTACACTTCGTACATATTATATCACCCACGAAAATAACGTGCTGTAGCCGGGCCGTTAAGACCTTTTAATGTGTCGGTGTCTTCGACGACTTCATGGCTTGTATTATAAACCGGGGCGGGGGTTGCGACACAATACAAGTAATGTATTTTTTCTTATTTCTGAATATATTAAAAAGAATAAAATAAAATTCTCAGAGAAATTGAAAACCGAGAGCGATATGTGCAGTGGCATTGTTAATGTCTGTCTGCTAACAAATCCCAGGAAGTAATTTTCTGGGTACAACCCAAACATGGACATGCGACATCTTTATGTTATATTATATTTGCTTTGATTGTATTAACCACAACGGTTTTCTGAGTAAACTCTGCAAATGATATACCACAGAGGTCAGTTTTGGGTCCTTTGTTTTTAATTTGATTTATTAATAATCTTGTCGAAGTTGTAAAGGATGTGCAGGAATATTTGCATGTTGATGACGTACAGATATATCTAAGTAGGTCTATAGGACTTTTAGAGGATTGTATTGAAGAGTAAATAGTGAATTTACTAATGGTCGGAGAATACAGGAATTTTAAGAGCTTTTATTTTTAACGATTCTAAATTAAATCATAAATGCAAGAGGAAAAAACAACCGCCTCGTCCGGAGTTTGAAACCGGGACCTTCCGCTTTCCGTATGGCAAAATAAAAAGAAATTATGAATAATCATTAACTCATCCAAGTCCTCTTTGTAAAATAGATATTCCACCAATATATCTTAATAGTATTACACTATATGCTCTAACTAAAATCATCACAAATCTTAGAATGGTGATTGATAACCGAAGAAATGAAGTGTTATTAAAATATTAATCTGATGCTAAGGAAAATTTATGTGAGTCCTTATGCTTTTTGTTAGGATCTTGTCGCTTTATGGTGATGAAATTGGTCAGGGTGCTTATAATACGTCATTTTGCTTATAATAGCTTAGTCTAAGTTAACAATGATATTAACTGTGCAAGATTGCGGTAGCTTTTAATGATTACAATTGTTTCATTTTTAATCTACGCCGAAATAAACCATGTTTCTTCTTTTAAATTTAGGCTGATACGTTGCTATTCTACAGATTTATTCAAAACGTAAAGCACCCGTATTTATTCACAACTTGATTTACAAATGTAAACCTATCTAAAGAAACAAACAAGTTTTGCTTAAAACTTAAATAATACACGTTTTCACAAAACAGTTATGGAAAATTCTTAACTTATTCAAACTATGCGCTTATGGAATTCGCTTTTTGCTCGTATCAAGCTCTGTTAGTGCTTGCAATGAATATATTAGGACTGCTACGATATAGAAAGAATGCATTGCATTGCGATACATGCTAATTTGCTTATTTTATTTTTTATTTTTTAGTTTTAGTTTAATTGAAAATGAGAAATTAATATTTATTAGATGTAAATTGAATTCCTTATACAACATTGAATTTCTTTTACTTTTACTTTATGTCAACTTTCAGTTAATTATCGGATTTATTTTTCTTGCATTTGCATGTGATTAGTTTTCTAGGAACCTTCTTGATTTGGTACGATAAAAGATTATAAATCTTGTATACGTAACCATTCTAAATAAATTTATTTATTTATGTATTAATGGTGATGAGTTAAAAATTAAACACATTTTGAATATTTCTATACATAAGTCTGCGATCTTCAACTTAAAATAACAGAAATTAAACTGAACGAAGTAGTTACCTACGATGCTTTCGTGTTGAGTATGAGCGATGTTTGAACAATGCTACTATAAAGATGGTGACAGGAATTCTAGACTCTCAGTCCCGAATTTTTTCCAGCGATCCAAAAAAATGTTTTCCCTTATAAATATGATCCATGGGGTAACTGATTAAAATGGCCGCGAGCATACCTCATACTTAATAATACTAGTTTTTAAATATGTCCACTATAATGGATAACGTGGCTCTATGGATAGAAACTTGATATATATGAAACAATAAAAAGAATATAATCTTTATTTAAAAAATTGGAATGTAACAAAAAAAGATATGCAAAATAATAATACAGTATTTCAAAGTAAAGAAAAAAAACATAAAACAAATATAGATATGTGTATTTCATTATGACCGAGTGTTTAAAAAATAAAAGCTCTTAATCTTTTTTATGCTAAATGAAAAAGCAGTTTCTATTTTTAACTAGACAAAGGTGTATTTTGCACTTCTTACACCACTTGAATGTTTGAAATATTGGAAGAGCCTAGAGATCCGCACTTTCCTGTTGTATTTAGGGCCTGTAGTTGTAAAAGAATGTACAAATTCTGAAGTGTATAATCATTTCTTAACTTTTTTTTTGTGCAGTAACTATAAGTTCATGTGAAAATCATTTGAAGAAATTAAATATTGCAGAAGGATTATTTAAAGATTGTGTTGAAGAATTTATTCATATTTATGGAATAGAAAGAATTAGTAACAATGTTCATAATTTGTGCCATGTAACAGCCGACGTTAAGAAATTTGGAATTTTACCATAACTTTTCCACTTTCCAAATAACTGACAAGCTTAAACGGCATAATTATCTATAAGATATTATTATTTATATTTATCCCACAAATTTCAACGCGATTGTACCAAAAAGTAAAATTTGACAGCTGCTTGTGACTTTGATATTTAATCATTCAATATTGAAACGCTTTTGACACATTTTAGAAAACTGGCAAAATTTTGATTCTAAATGGTTTCAATGTTTATATGTAACATTTACTGCAATATTTAAGACACTTTTTCTAACTGCAGTTGATGTTTTAAATTTACCTTTTCTGTACTATTGATCATATTTGTGTAACATTTTTCAATGTTAATGAAAACATTATTTGTTTCTTAGGAAAATAAGTTTCTAATCAGTAATTTCGACACAAATAATCAGACATATATGAAAAATTTAAGAAACTCGAAGAATTATTGAAACACATATCATATCATATCCCATTTCTCAAAATGAACTCCGAATATAATTGATTTTAATTTACTAATTTATGCGTAAACATTCCTTTATATATATTTATGAGTAGTGAAATTCGGAAATACGTGATATAAAATATGTTAAAATATTTTTCTTGAAGAAGATTTTTAGAAATATTAATAATATGTCAAGTTTGGCGCATTGTGTGTTTTCGAAATATCATATACCAGAGCTGGGCAATACTTAAGTAGAAAAAGACTTAAGTACTACTTAAAATACATTTTCGTTACTTAAGACTTATTACTCAAAACTTTTGAAATGCGCCTACTTGGTACTTGAACATAAATACTTGCTTCTATATACTTGTACTTAAGACTTAGTTTTGTACTTAAGTAACAAGATTTTTACTTAAGTATTTTTGAGTCTATTAAGTATCTACAAATATCTAACACAATAACACAATTTCTAGCACAAATCTTTTTTTGTTGAGTTTTAAAGCACGCAAAGAACTGTCAAGCCATGGGGCGCACTCACGTGTCAAAGCAGAACTTTAGACAAACTAATAACATACAATCAAGACTGGGTAACTAGAACAAAAACCAGTAACGTCCCGTTCGAATATAAAATCGACGATACCTCGATTTGATAACATAACCACTGATATGTACAATATGGAATGACTGCGTTCATAGAAATACACTGCAGAAAGTGGACTCACTTCTATATTACTAACTCTTTCAGTCTAAGTACCAAGTACCAACTGAGAGAGAATTGAAAACAACAAATAAATTAGTGGATTCGTCGAAATACATTTAGGGTTATTACTGATAAAAATTGTTTTACGAAAGACAATATATTCATTAGCTACCCAGAAGAAATTCTAAATATTTTATTAAAATCACTTGCCGAGCTGCTCACTTTCTCAACTTCCCGCCAATGATGTTTTTGAATGTTGGCACCGACCGATGTTAGAACTCTTTTTGACACAAGCAATTGTGCCCACATGAAATAGAAAAGTAAGCAGTCCATATTATATATATCAATGGACATATCCAAGGGTAAGCAAGCAATGCCTCGCAGCAATATAAAATCAACGATGCCTCGACCTGATGTAGGGAAGGCCTGAATTTTTTCTTAGAAATTTACTGGAAATTTTTTCCTTAGAATTGTTGTTCATTATTGTAGCAATGACAGGTGTATATAAAGTTATACTCATTAATTCCCATCAGGGTTCACGAATTTTGGCGAAATCTTCAACTGGCCGCAAGGAGGGTGATGCATCTGTCGCCAATATAAGTTGTAAATCCGGATTGTATCTGATTAGTGAATTTGAATTTGTTATTTCTTTCTTTAAATTTGTATGAGCGATCTCACAAGCCTTCGACTATTCAAATTTGATACCCTTCTTGAGCAATGCAATCAGAGGAGATATCTTGCTTGCGAGATTCTGAATGTATCTTTGATAGTAGTTTATTAGTCAAATAAATGTTCGTAGCTCAGGTACGTTAGTAGGCCTTTTACTTTTTACAATGGCTTCAACTTTTTTAGGCATCGATCGGTTTGATTCCGCCTTCCTCAATGACGTGACCTAGGTAGGTACCTAATAGACTTTAAAAGAAACTGTCATTTCCCTCTATTTAGGTGGAAATTATTTTCGCGTAATCGTTTTAATAAAGCCGTAAGATTTGTAGTTAGATCAATGTAATTTGTTCCTTGTACTAAAATATCGTCAAAGAAACACACCACTCCTCGTAAATCTTGTAATATTGCATCCATAAATCTTTGCAATGTATTAGGGCTTACTTTTACTCCGAACATCAAGCGGCTTACCTTGTATGTTGCTCTGTGGGCACTAATGTCCTGTAACAGAGAACTTGCTTCGTCGTTTTGCATGTGTAAATAGGCTTGATGAAGGTCGAAAACGCGGAAATATTTACCACCACAAGACCACGTACGGTACCCCCTGTATTAAATTTTTTTTTTTTTATTTGTAATTATAGAAGTATTTTAGTGAAGTTTTCTTGATTTTTGCTTACCATATTTTATGGTAATGTCCATCTTGGAAAAAAAATTTTGGTGTGGGCAAATTATTTTATAACATTTCATTTTTGGCTGGCCGATGGCGTTATCAAAACCGAAAAAGACTGCGATCAAAAGATTTGATTGCATAAAACAATTTGGTGCTCGCCGAGTTAGAAGGGATGAAAAGATTAAGAAAACGAATATGCACCTTTATAGTTCTACAAGCACTCCTTTAGTTCGTAAAAATTAATTAATTTAATTACTTCCGCACGCGTTAGCATCATTTCGGCCATTTTGATGATAAACGTCAAATTTATTGCAAGCAATTTTCTTGGCAATATGGTATACCATATATTGCATACCATGGATTATTGCCATGACTGCACGGTCTACACTGGCAATTCGGTAGCAATAACATATTGTATACCATAATTTATGGCCAGTGTAGACGGGGGGTAAAGTAATAAATAAAAAAATAAATGAATAAAATCAAAAAAACATCTTCCAGGATATCGAGTTCGAGTAAAATGTGATATTTCCATACAAATTTTAGCGCTGATAAATTCGCAAGCAAAAATTTTACTAAAGATTTTGCTAGTGCAGTACGGAGTTCACTGGTAAAAAGTGAATATTTCTCTATTTTAAAACAGATGGCGATTTGTATATCTCCACCACTGACATATATATAAATGGACTGCTTGATCTCCTGTTTCATGTGGCACCAATTTTGATTTCAAAAAGTATGCTCTCACTGTCAATGCTACCAACTGTCGTAAACTGACGTTATATTTAAATTATTTGGGAATTTACGTATATGCATGTCAGTGGGATTTACAGAATTTACCACAAAGGTATTTGGGACTATTTGTATCGTTAAATTTTAGTTATGAGTCGAAAGAAGTGTTTTTTACAAGTATTTTTACAAACAACTTCTCGTTCCCAATCGTTACAGTTCAGTGGGAAAGTATGCTCTCACGGAAAGAGACAGGAATATGAAAGTGGTGCCATTTGCTTTCATGCATGTTTGGTTCAACAAGCAGTCCATTTATATACATGTCAGTGGTCTCCACTTATTTTATTGAACATTTTAATGCGCGGAGCATTAAAATACTGGTAAAATTATGACATTTCCTGTTTCTATGACAATTTTCAGATTGTTTTTTTTAAATTTATTGAAGAATTTAATTTTAATTGAAAATTTTCATATTGTTTTGTTAATTTAAGGATTTAATTTCTCTTAATAATTTTCAGATTATTTAAGTCCATATTTAATTGAAAATTGTAAAAACCTTTATCTAAACTTTATAAACAATTTGAAGTTTTTCAGCGATAAAATATTTAAACATCTGTCAGTTTGTTTTGTCGAAATTAACATACGTCAAAATTTTACCAGCGATTTTAATGTGAAAAATTTGAAGACCACGTTAAATTTTATTTTGCCGAACTCGATACTAGGCTTAAAGGATAAAAAATAAAAAATTTAAGTTGCAAATTTTTCATATATAATTTGAAATCTTATCTTTCCAATGATCCATATTTCAAGTCTTAGCATGAATAAAAAAATATATATGAATTTTTAAAAAAGACCAGGACAGCATTTTTGCGAAATTTTGAAAATGCCATAACTCGCGAAATACACATTGTATACGGAAAATTTTTAATTCCTATTTTTGTTTTCACAAACAAAAAACACAGAATATAAAATGTATATAAACTTTAAGAAATTAGATTTAAATATTATTTTTTTTTTTAATTTTTTCTATATAAATGATTTTATATATTAATTATATATTTGTTCAAGTAGGCTTTTTTGGGATTCCCCGGTACAAACGAAAAGCAAAAAGAAGGATATTTTTTTATTTATTATATCACACAATCATTTTATTTGCGGCGAAAAAGTTTTAAGGCTTGGTTCGACTCATCAACAGATCCCCAACAAAAAGTTGAGGGACTCGAAAAAAAAATTAAATTTAAAAAAATATATAATGAATGAAATTGTCACTAAACTATTACTTACATCGACATATCGACGCTGAAAACCATAAACGTCGTAACCGACCAAAATGAAACTTTTCACTAGAGCCCAAAAACTTTTTCAAATTCAGAAAAAAATTCATAACGTCTAAACTATTTGTGATAGAAGCGTTATTTTTTGACAGATTTTTTTTTAAATTATACCTATTTCAACACAGCTAATCCATCATTACTCGATCTAATCCTAAGGTCAGATGATTCCCGTCCATTCTTTCATAACCAATTAAGTCCGCCTTCATTGTTTGATCACGACTTTTTATTTGTTAGCTATAATATTCCCATTTCTCACAATAATATGGTCAACTTGGTGACATACCGTGATTTTAATAACATTGATTATGCTAGTCTTTACGAGGAATGCCAATCAATGTCTTGGAACGATATTTATTACTGTGCGACAGTTGATGCTCAGCTCAAACTATTGGAAGGCAATGTGAAGTATCTTCTCGACAAGTATGCTTCCATTAAAGTAAAGCATCCAAGATCCAATGACTGCCCCTGGTTTAATCCTCATATTCTTTCTTTAATCATAGAAACACTTACACAAAAGCCCGGAATGCGGTTAATTCGGCAATCCGCGCAGCCAAACTTGCGTATTACTCTTCGAAATTTAGTCCTGATATTCCCTCTAAAACTCTTTGGAAAAATCTCAAGCTGGCGGATGTTTGTGAAAAGGAACAAAATAATTGCAATGTGAGCCCAAATGATCTCAGTGGTTATTTTACTTCCAGTCATTCCAGTTCCACTAACACTGGCCGTTTTCCAGAGGTCATTCAAGCCAGCCGTCACTTCGAAAGTCTTTTTTCCTTCAGGTGTTCAACCACTGAGGAATTGTCTAGGGCGATCTACTCAATTAAATTTGATGCAATCGGCCCAGACAATATACCGCCCAGATTTCTAAAGATTTTATTTCCTCTTATTCATCCATATGCATTACACATTATTAATTTTTGATTGACTTCTTCGAATTATCCAGCCTCTTGGAAACTAGCAAATGTGCTTCCTATCGGGAAGGTAAGATTATCAGAAAATGTTTGTGATTTCCGCCCAATTAGCATCCTGTGTTTCATGGCTAAGGTGTTGGAGAAATAAATATGCTAGCAAATACAAAGCTTTCTCACGGACCACAAGCTGCTATCTCGCTGGCAGTCTGGTTTTCGTCCCCGTCACAGTTGTGAATCTGCACTGCTAAGAGTCACAACTGACATTCGCGAAGCGCTTGATAATAGCAATGTCAGCATTCTAGTCCTCCTAGATTTCTCTAAGGCTTTTGATAGCATCCGCCATGATTTACTATCTAGAAAATTAGCTTCTTTCTAGCATTTCTCTAAATCGGCCAGTAATTTAATTGATAATTTCCTTTTAAACCGCGAGCAAAGAGTGATAGTCAACAGTGAGATTTCTGATACTCTTCCTCTTTTCCGGGGTGTTCCTCAGGGGTCAGTTCTTGGACCCCTCCTTTTCTGCATGTTTATTAACGATCTTCCTGATGTACTGCAGGATGTTGAAATTCAACTGTATGCGGATGACGTTCAACTTTACTGCAACAGGCCGATCGGACTTATAGAAGACTGTGTTGAGCGTATGAATTGTGACATTGACCGAATTACAAAATGGTCCTATAACAATGATCTGATGTTAAATCCGCTAAAATCTCAGTATATACTATTTAGCCAAACTATTTTTGACCTCGCGGATATCTCTCCCATAACGCTAAATGGGACCATCCTCCCTTTCATGAATCAAGTCAAGAATCTGGGAGTTCGCTTAGACAGGCAAATGAAGTGCTGCGGTTATGTCAAGGATTAAATTGGCAAGGTATACGCTGGACTGCGCAGGCTCTGGCTCTCCGCTAGCATATTATCACCTAACCTTCGCTCAAAATTAGTCAAAGTTCTTCTATTACCGTACTTTACATATGGAAGTATACTTTTCCCAAAACTTGACTCACTTTGCGCAAGACGAATTGAAGTTGCGTTCAACGACTGCATTAGGTTTATTTATGGACTGCGTCGTTTTGATCACGTGAGTTCGTACAAATGCGACTTATTGGGATGTCCAATTGATCTGTACTTAAAGTGGAGGGAAGTTGTTTTTCTTTATGACCTGCTGCAAACAAAGGAGCCCGAATATCTGTACTGTCGAATACGATTTATCCTATCAACTAGACATAATAAATTACTATTAACGCGCTGTAATAAAACAATACTTGAGGGTTCTTTCTTCGTTCAAATCCCACGTATTTGGAATACTTTGCCTCCGAGCGTTAGGGAGATCAGAGTGGGGGCAGCTTTCAGAAGGTTTCTCATGATGTTTCTAGTCACTAATTAAATTCTCTTTTTGCTTTTTATTTTGATTTCGTGTTTTCTTGAAAAATTTCACTTTTTTTCCTTTTTCTTTTCTTGTTACATGTTACTTCATTATTTTTTTCTTAGTATACAAGTTGAATTAAATTGAATTATATTGAATTAAATTAAATTGAACTAAATTATATTAATCAATAATGAATTATGTAATAGCTAACTTTAGTTTCGTAAATTTACCAACCGAACTTATTTTTTGTACAATATCTTGCGTACTTCTCATGAATAAATATTATTGTTATTGTTATACCCACAATTTATAAGTATTAGTTTTGCTAGTTATAGCAATCCATTTTTTGTTTTATGGACCTCAAGAATGCTGTATCTGAATAGCTGTAATGTATGGAGCGAAATGAATCTTAAAGAACTTATGGCAACCGAAATGCTGTATCAAATATACCTTATTTATTTGTATGATATATGTGAGCTGTATCCAAGTTCTATGTTTAAAACAGAGTCTAACTTTTGATGTACACTAGCACAGAAGAAGACAGGCAGTTTAAATAGAAGGCTGTAGTTACTATTAAGTTTTTGTTTAATACTCTTCTAACGTAGTAACACCATATTCTGAGTTATCTATAGGTTGAAAAGAATAGAGTAACTGCATCTCTCATGCAAAACTAAGCAAGAACAAAATCCATTACACGCTATTTTTTCATAGACAACAAATTATTGAAAATGTAGTAAGTTTGAACAATATCGAGAGTTAATACAGAAGTCATCATTTTATGATCCGCAAAAATGGCGTAAACCTCTCCAGCCGTCAAACCTCGGATGCTGTAAAATTTGCAAACCTTAATTTGTTTTAAGCGACATGTGCTTAAAAAGTAGCGGATTTTGACCCTATTACTGCAAATCAAGTCGAAGTTACTGTAAAAAGTAGAGGTGTTTTCAATGGCGTAAATTATTTTGTTTTCATCGTAGAGATATGAGAACCAGACCATTCACCGCAGTTTTTTTTCTGATTCAAATGGTGTATATAACGTATTTTCGACATTTTTGTCGGTTACGACGTTTATGC
The DNA here is from genome assembly GCA_963924295.1 of Dioctria rufipes. Lineage (NCBI taxonomy): Eukaryota > Metazoa > Arthropoda > Insecta > Diptera > Asilidae > Dioctria > Dioctria rufipes. The sequence goes on from OZ002740.1 coordinate 288,026,424, forward strand.
TTTCCAGCGTCGATATGAGCCCGTGAGAATCAGAGTGGCGTAGGTCAATTTTGCATAGTTTAGAGTAAATTGATGTTTCACAGCTCGGCCCGTAAAAAGTATGGACATCTTTTATTGAAAATGACAATGAAACACTGCCATTAGTAGCAGTAACTATAAATTGACTTACTTTATGATAGTGTTTAGTGGGTGATCCAGTGGCGTAACTAAGGATGTATGGCCTCCCCCGCAAATTAACATACTTGCGCAGGAAAATTTAATTTTGTGTGTCAATTGTAAGGAAATATTTTCTGAACTTCGGATGTATGATGTTTCCCATAAATTTGTACGATGGGACGAAATTATTCCCTTCTCCATTTTTTTATTTATTTTATTTTTTTAGGAAATTCCCACAATATGGGAGAACTCCCACGATCTCCCAACAGTGTGTTTACTCCACTCTATCAAAGCTAGCGTTGAGCAAAAAAATAAAAAGGTTTTGTGGATACTACGTGTTTCCAAGATCTGGATTGCCAAACTTATTTGTTTAGATTTACTTCGTGCTCTACATTCATCATTAAACCTGTTAAGAAACCATTGACAGCCAGGCGCGTATACAGGGGGAGGGTCAAGGTGGTCATGACCCCCTCCAAAGCGTCACCTCATCTTCGTGGTACATTGAATGCGGTGTTGAACTGTAGAGTGAGTTGTTAAAGTTTAACAGGACGATTTTCGTATGATACGGACACAATGTGTAGCTGACGCCGGCTATTAATGCTGGTGCTGTAACGCACGGTTGGCCATTTGTTTGTCTTCTTCTGAGTAGTAATAGTGACATTTGGAGTGGGTATAATAGTCATTCGCTCGTAGCTCTTCGTCTTTGAAACGTGTACGATTTTTTTAGAATTTTCTTGTGTTTTATATAATAGTATCGAAAAGTCATCTATCATACCTATCACAGGATGGTAAGTAATTTTGGAGTACTGCATATTTATTTTAATGTTTGATTGTTTAGTTTAGAAAAAGGCACGGAATGCTTAGCAGCCCGGTTATGAAGATGCTTTTATATTTTTGTTACACTGATTACTCCTATAGATGAAAAAGCGCACAATTTCGAAATTTGAAAGTGTTATTGTTTTTAAGAAATTGGTCAGCAATCATAATTTTTTTTTTATCCATCTGATCTTTCGACATAAAATCCATGACAGGACAACTTGGTGGGGAGCTCGAAACAGAAGCATACAAACTGACTTAACGAATTTTGACTTAGGGTGCTTCCAGTAGAATCCTTGTTCCATGCAATCACCAACGTATAACCACCCGTTGATTTTTCATAACGACACTAATTCAAGCCTCGGTATGTCAAAAATTTTACATTCGTAGGGAAGCATTAAATTTTTCTTAGATATATACTTGCAAATTGTTCTTAAGAATTTTAATGGATACTATTCACTGACAACGGTCCAAACGAATTGGTGGATTAATTCTGGTGGTTCACTCTTTCAGACAATATCACAAGCATTCAGTTTTCTTAGAAAGATTTGACAATTTTTCTTTAGATTTTTCATACACTACTGGTGGCCGACTATGGCTCCAAAGAATTACATATATTGATTCAGATGCCTTGGTTGGTCTTGATCGCTAAGGATATTTATAAGCGTTGGCAATCATATATTTTGTTCTTAGAAATTTATTTGAAAATTTTCCTTCAGAATTTTTATTCACTATTGGTGATGGCTGAAAACCATCAGCTGAATTGATTCGAGTGCCGCTAAAAATGATTCTACAATTTTTTTTCACAATTTTTATGGTAAAACTATAAAAATAAAGAAGAAGGATAAACTTGCTACATTAGTAGCGATGGAGGTAGAAATAGTAGCGAAAGTGTAAACCGGAAGACTGATAAGACCATTAACAACTTTTTCCAGAAGAAAGCGAGATCAGTAAGTTCCGATCAGAAGAAATAGTCAGTAACATTACATGCAATCCTACTCACATTCCTTTAAACGTGACTCAAGGTGCAAGCTCACTATCACCCGTGACTAAATCGCTTGCGTCAGCATCTATTTCTAAAATTTCTTCACGAGAAGGCGTATCTGGTTATGAGTCCTTAATGTCCACCCTGAGATCGACATTGATGTGGATAATATTATCGACAGGTTTTCCAAAAATTGGAAAAATTGGATTTTGTCATATAATGTAAATATGATTAAAAAAAAATTGAAATCGACTTCTTCCGACTTTTCCGCCCCCTCGAACATTTTAGTTGTAACCCCCCCCCCCTAGGCTGCAGGTCGGGATACGCGCCTGTTGGCAGCCCCAGCATATGTTCACGAAAGCATATTGAAAGGAAAATCGATGAGTATCTGAGAGAAACGCTTGAACAATTCAAATCGAAAGGGGAACAAACTTCCTACATAAGTAGCCGGAAATATCCGATTACTTAAAGTAAGAGCCCGAGTCTGCTCACCGCACCGTACAACACTGTTAGGACTTGGGAGGTTGATGGAATTTCAAAGCTTTTCAATATGAACAATTTGATCTTATACATATTTTAATTTTCGTTCATTGCTCACGTATCTAATATTCTACACTTAAAGTAATACTCTTCTCTCATTTGAGGAGTGGGCGAACAAAAGGGCACATGTCCCATTCTTAAAAACTTAAAACTGTATAAATCAATGGAAATTATCTCACTATGATTTTGATAGTTTGTGCTACTTTGGGTGCTTTTTTGAAATACAGTGATTGAAAATATAGAAAGATCAGTATAGCGGACACGATTCCGTCAAAAAACGACAAGAAGTCGCGCACAGACATGTGCCATTTTATTCGCCCACTCCTCATTTACGAACTCTGATGCGTGCTAGCAGCGTGTACGCCTATCTCAAGGAAGTCAGCCGAATATTTCCCCAAAAAATAGTTACAGTGTTTTAGTTTCAGGCGTAATTTTTTCCCCCGTTTAAATACAAAGAACAAATAGAAGAACTCTCGAATTTTTAATTGTTGTTTCATCACTACGGTCTAGCCAGCGTATTTGCAGCTTCTCAAAGCCTATTATGATATGAACATCTTTAGATAGAACTGAAATAATGAAATCATTACAGAGTTAATATAATTTGTATGCAGAAACCGAATTTTAATTGGATGAATCTATCTGCTTATTAATCCAGCGTTGTTATTTTATGTGGTTTCATCACTTCATACGAAAATATTAATTTTTAGGCTTTCATGGGCCCTTAGATAGAAACTGCGGACCCCGCGTGGCGGGGCCTGCGAAGGTGTTATTAACGCCAGTGGGGTGATCATTATGAAGTAAGAATTTGGGATTCAAAAATATTGACTTACGCCAATATGATTCTCACCGGCTCTGTCTACTGTCACTGTTAACGATAATCATAATACCATTTTTGCGTCGTACCACGATCTCTCACTTAAAGTGACAACGATGATCAGGATTGTTATGTTATGAATATTTGTAAATTATTTAGTTTTCTCCATTCATGGAGTTGCTTCCCACATATCCACGATTATTGAATTTTTGTTCCCTTGTTCAGTCAGAACAATAACAATAATAATGTTTTTATTTACCGTACAAAGATTATATTACAATCTTAAGGTGTACAAAGTGTGCTGGCCTCAATAGGAAAATTACTAAAAATAATAATAACACTAAAATTACAGTTTACTGAGAAAAAAAAAGAGAAATATCTACTACATTCCTTTTCTTGTTCAGAATGATTTTTTTCAATCCATGTCGTTCTTTTTCTTGGGCCGAATGATTTAATTTTAATCTGTCATCGCCTTTTTCGGACTCCGAGTGGTTCTGAATGCACCTGCGTTTTTCCAGCATTTAAGTCGAACGATTTTAATTTGCATGCGTGAAAGTGTTATTTACAATTTGGAGAAGACCAATTGGTCTGAAGTCGACAAACTCGTAGTGGTATCTGATTGTTTTACAAGGTGTTTCCTCCATGGTGGTCCATAGAGCGGGAGATGATAGTAGATACTCACCTAGGCAAACAAAAAATTGCATGGCAGGTGATTAAGAAATTATGCTAAGTTTTCACAAAACACCCTATATCTCAAAACATACAGGGTACGCGGTCACCGTATAAAGCTGATTGTATTCAGAACTTCGTGGCATTTACAGCGACTGCTCAACTAGCCCTGTACTTTTAGGAGTTATTGTGGTCTAAACTCAAAATTTTGGATTTTCTTAGCATTTTTTTTAATTTGACCTTTTTTTTTTCATTCACAACTTTTTTTTATAAAAACTATAAACTGTAGACTCTCCTATTACACCCTATGTGCTATTTGCAGCCAGTACGGAGTTATTAGCTCACAACCTATTCAGGTCATACTGAAAGTAGCTGATATTTCTTTAAAATGACGTTCAAGGGAACAAATTATCTTCGAGAAAAAGTTTAAGAATAGCCTTGAGAATAGGTTAAAAGCTAATAACACTTTAACGGCTACAGATAGCACATAGGATCCAATTATTGTAGAAAAAAATTATGTTAACGAACTTTTTGCAAAAAAAAATAGAGGTCAAAGATAAAAAAAGGTAAGAAAATCCGAAATTTTTAGTTTAGACAACAATAACTCCGTTGGGAAGACGGGTACGGGGCTGGTTTAGCAGTCGTTGGAAAGGTTCTGAAGCTCTGAATACAATCAGCTTTATATGGTGACCGTATACCCTGTATTTTTTAAAATAAAGGTTGTTTTGTGAAAACCAAGCATAATTCCTTAATCACCCTGTAAATCCGAAACGGTTTATATGCCCCCCTCCCTGCCATACAATTTTTTGTTTGCTTACTATCACCTCCCGCTCTATGGACCACCATGGAGGAAGCACCCTGCATAGTAGTTAGTTCACTAAATAAGTGTCGACTCAGCGAAGTGTCAAGCTCCGCAGTCACTCTCACTTCACTTTTCGTATTGTCGTTGTCGAACGGTGTGACGTCACATTTTTCTTCGAAGCCTTATTATCGTTATCGCTTAAAGTGACAGATAGCCTCAGGGCATGCGTCAGGGTATGAATTACATTGGTAAACAAGAGTGAGGTTTTTCTTATTTCGTGGTATCGTTATTTTTGAAAGTGTTTAAAAGAAAAAAAACCATTATCGCGATGTATTTCAGCCCTTTAGCTATAAAAGCTTCACCATAAAATCTATCTTGACTTCAAATTGTTTTTTTGTTGTAATTTTTACACTAAAAATGCAAAAAAAAATAATTTAATTTATAAAAAACTATTGAATTTTATGTTTTAATGAACAACTTAAAAAGCCACCATAAAATTTATCTGTTTCCGTTAGCATTTTCATTTTCCTTACACACATTTAACATCTCTCACTTACAAAACCCAAGTGAGCGAAATGTTCACTTAATTATCACTTACATTGACATTTGTCGTATGTTTTCGGCAAATGTCACTTTAGACGAAAATCATACCATTTTTGTGTCGTAAAGCCATTTCTCACTTAAAGTGATCACGATAATAAGGGTGAATAATTAATATATAACCAATGCACCTAAAAGCTACAGCTTCTGAATATAGCCTAGCAAACACTGCAGTTTGCGCACAATTTTTTCCTACTACGTGTAAATACCGGTGTAATTTTTTAATTACAACTTAAAATAGCGCCGCCTTACAATTACCTTTAAATGGCTTGAACATGTTTCAACAATTAACAGTGGCAAACTCATCAAGAAGTCCTCGAAGGATCTCCCAAAACTTCCAGAAAAATCAAAAAGCTTAGGGATTTTCAGATGCTGCAGATTGTTAAGCAATGTAGGGTGAAGACAATGATTACGGGTTCAACGAGCCTTTCTCCTTGGTAGATTTGTACAGTTCGGTGTCCTAATTAATATTCTAAATTTACGACCTTGAGCGACCTCCGCTCGCGTCGCCATATTGGTAAATCGGTACCGAAAACCAGTTTTTCGTGTACTCGTATATCTTCCTCCAGCCCCACCGAGGTTACAAAAATTATCGATCATAAAATTTCCTGCAACTTTTGTATGAAACATGAATAAGTTCACAGCTTAGTCAAACTTAGCAAATTCTATAATCCACAAAAATCTCAAAATACACACAGTTAAATTAATAATAAATGTTGAACGGCAGCAAAATCGTATCGTATCGCTGTCGGTACGTCTACAAACAGCCTAATCAATGGAGTTCAATGTGTTCTCGTTCGTACACATCACCGTTGATAATGATAAGAATAAATTTCAATAACGCATTAAGGAATACAAAAGTTTTTGGAAAAGGGAAAATAACAAACCATTGAAAACGCAAATTTTTTTTTAAAAAATTTGTATTATGCCAAAAATAAAAGTGTTAAAATTTAATCATCCGCAAATGGCAACGTAAAAAACCTCCATAATAACTTATGAAGAGAAATACTCTAATTAAATTAATTTCACCTATAAAAGTTCTGGTTTTGTTTTCGGCCTCGCCAAATAAATAAAGCACTAAAAAAATAACTATAATTTGATAAGTAAGATAATGATACACCCTTGAAAATTCTACATTCTCGCAGCAGTTAAAACTTAGGAAATAGTTGAACTAACCAAAAAAAAAAAGTATTTAATATAAATAACGTCGTAGTGCGAATTTTTTATGTATACAGTTTGCATATTTTTCATTTAAAAAACAAAAAAAAATCGCTTCTTCGCTCTTCTAATCATATTTTCACATTAATGTTTTAAGAGATACGTTCATAATGCTAATGCAGACACTCTCGATGGAATTTACAAGGATTGTGTTTGTTTTATTACAACTATTTTACTTGCTCCTCCTGCTCCTTCTGCTCTATGGAATCCTTTTCTGATAAACTTATGTATTATGTCTAGAGAATTTGTTTGATTTGATGCATTCACTGTTCTGTAATTCAATATGAGTTTGCTTTCTACAATTACACTACATATTTAATATTTAAATAATTATTCTTATGTTGTTGGTGAGTTTCATTACCGATAAAATCTCACATTTTGTTTATTTTTTTTTTTTTAACTTTTTGGCAACATTTCATTAAAATTATTCTCATAATTTGTGGTTTGATGTGAGCCACGTTAAACCTTCATAAAGTCCATCTCCTGATGTTGCGCAGGACGGCTGTACGTACCAATTTCGATCTCTGATTCTAGTTAAACCTAATTTTTCTTGAATTTCGTGAGGTTTCATTGCTAAAAGATACAAATAAAAATTTGTTATAAAACATGTCTAAATTCAAATTTAAAATTCACTTACCATCGGGAAGGTCTTGCTTATTAGCAAATATTAATATAATTGCGTCCCTCATTTCTCTATCATTGATTATTCTATGTAATTCTGTTCTTGCTTCATCTATTCTATCTCTATCTGCACAATCAACTACAAAGATAAGTCCTTGTGTGCCTGAAATGAAAATTGTATAAATTAATTCAAAGTACAAAATTTTAAATAAATGTATGTACAAGGTGTCTCAAAACTCGTATACATACAACACAATGTACAACACAAGTATTTTTGATGATGCAAAAAAAAAACCTCAACTTTGGGAATTATCATTTATAAATATCTTGGAAACTACATACAAAATATATGGGACTGATGTAGTAGACTTTTTAAGGGTAATTGCATTCTCTTTAAGGGGACTAGGCAGCCGTAAAATGCAGTTTTTTATAACACTTTTCGAAAATAGGGGAGCCCGGGGCATAATTATGAACGATTTATCTTTAGATTTTGCTTAAGTCCCTGAATCGATTACTTGAAACTTTAAATATACCAATACCAAGCATTGTCAATCAGGGACAAAATGTGGAATATATAATTACCATCTAGCATCCTTATGAAGTGCGCTGTTGACCTAAGTAGAGTGATAACCAGTTCGTCACTATACCCCACATACGGAGCATAATGACGAAGGGCTCGGGACATAATAACGAGTTATACTTAATACATAAAATAACATCCTTTTTACCAAAACATATTATTATTAATTAATGATTATAATGAGCTTTGCAGGAATATGATTTTTACAATAAAATTATACATTCTAAAATGACACCACGAATTCGAAAAATGCAAACTGAAAACATCTGATATTTTACCATTGAAACAATTCCTGGGTTTCAGAATTTATAGGATACATAGGTAGACATTCCAAAATTTCGCTGCATTTGAGCAATCAACGTCCGAAAAATTTACAGTTTGCGAAATGCTGAACACACTAATTGTTGGAGTCACTTTCCTTGACAAAGAATTTTCTTCTAATGAAAAATTATGTCTTTTGAATCCGCTATTCGTTGAGCCTACGAGAGTGTGAAAATCGAAAAATGATTATGCCCCGTAAAGACGTCGTCATTAAGCCCCGTAAAAAGTTGGTCATTATGCCCCGCAAAAAACTCGTCATTATGCCTCACCACACTAGTCTTATTCCGACATGTTATGCAAAATTTATCGAAAACTAATATAATATCTATCATTATTCCGATAAACTGCACACCATAAATATACTTGATTTACTCACCATTTAATCAAAACAAACATAGCCTATTGTAAAAAATAGTGTTGACCATATGTTGGCAGTACTTAACCCTACATTCTGGGTATCATGGCGCGAGTTTAGAATAAAGCTGATTACAGATAACATTCATTCGTCACTATGCCCCGTTCGTCATTATGCCTCGGGCTCCCCTACTGCCTCTTCTGAGTAAAATTCTGTTTGGTTTATAGAGAAATTAGTAAAATTGTTAATTTGGCAGCAGGAGAAATAGAGCGGGGCCTGGACTTTGATTTTGCTTGACCGCAAGTAGTACAAAACCCGCAGCTTGATTTTGCCCAGAAGGAGCAAACAGCTGGTGTTCTTGGCAGAAGTCAAAAACTGGACATAAATTACACACCTATAAACATAAGCCTACGCTACTCATTGAAGTGCAAGAAGTCATATTGCCCTTTATAAAGACCTTTCTAACGAAGAAATTCTAACATTTTCAAACCCGTTTTTCTCAATTTTTTTTTATTTTCTGTTGGTTTTTCCATCATAACTTTGTAACGGAGGTTCAGCTCAACTTGAACAAAATTTCTAAAAAACTTCGAGGTTCAGCTCAACTTGAACAAAATTTCTAAAAAACTTCATCATTTCCCACGAAACCTCTCCAAAAAGGTCTAAAAATTCACCTTTTATGAAAGAAAATCAAAAATCGCGTTTTTTTTTTGTGTTCTATTTAAAAATACTCTCTTTTATCAAAAAATTCACCATTTATTGGTCACCAATTTAATAATTTTGTTTCCATTACATTTTTTACTGGTTCTGTGGGAAAGTAAAAATATGTTGAAGACTATGCTGAAGACAATGCCGCAAAAGCAAATAATCTATTTTATTTATGCAGTTTTAAATTAAGGCAAAATCAAAAAATTCCGTGCAACATTCATGAATATATTTAGTCTATTTACATACATATGTAGGTATATGTCTGTATAAATTTCTTTTAACGTATATGATACTAATTAACATTAGTTAAAAAGACGCAACTTGATTTGTTTCTTTATTTGTAAAGTCTTGATCTACGATTGCCTAGTCACCTTAAGAATCAATGGAAAAACGATTCTCTGACAAAAATCGAACTCTGCATAATTTTATTTTTGTAATTAGTTTTTTTTTTTTAATGCTTATCCTCATCTACATCCTGGAATTGTGCGAGTATAGCCTCATTTGCAAATAATGTCAGTTTACCGATTTGCAAATAACAATTAAGCAACTGCAAATAGTCAATTACGAGAAAGTTGCCAAATCGAATGACTGTTACGGCTAATAACACATTCCTCAATAAGCATTCATTTATTGAAAGTTGAATCTAAGTACTGACGTACTACAATAGTAAACTGGTAAACTGACTTTCAAGCATTATGTATATATTATACAAGGTGTTTCCGCCTAGGAGGTCAATAGAGCAAGAGGTGATGATAGTACTCACTTAGACAAGAAAATTTTTATGGCGGGGGAGGGGGCATATCAACTTTTTAGGAGTTACAGGGTGATTAAGCAAAAAAGGTAGTTTTTTGTATGCGGAACTTCATGGTCTTTCCAACAACTGCTCAACCAGCCCCGTACTCCTTTCCTCTCAGGAATTACGGGGGTCTAAACAAAAATATTCGGATTCTTTTAATTTTTTTTTTTTTACTTTGACTTCTATTTTTTTTGTAAAACAGTCATTAACCTTACTTTTTTTATAAAAACTATAAACTGTTGACTCTCCTCTTTAATTTGATCCAGTATACCCTATGTGCTGCTATCTACAGCCGTCAGAAAGTTATTAGCTCAAGACCTATTCTGAAAGCTATTCTCAAACCTATTCTCAAAGATAATTTGTTCCCTCAGTGACTGAAAACACGTCATTTAAAAAAAAATATCGGCTTTGACCTGAATAGGTTTTGAGCTAATAACCCTTTAACGGCTGCAGATAGTTTATAGTTTTTATAAAAAAAAAAATTATATTAACGATCGTTTTGCAAAAAAATAGAGGTCAAAGTAAAAAAAAAAAATAATTAAAAATCCTATATTTTTTTGTTTGGACCCCCGTAACTCCTGAGGAGAGAGGTGCGGGGCTGGTTAAGCAGTTGTTGGAAAGGCCATGAGCATACAATGAGCTCTTAACTGCGACCGTACGCCCTGTTCTTTTTAAGAGACAGGGTGTTTTGTGAAAAACTAGGTTTTTTTCTTAATCACCTTGTAACTCCTAAACGGTTGATATACCCCTCCTGCCATACAATTTTTTGTTTGTCTAGGTAGGTGCTATCACCTCCTGCTCTATTGACCTCCTAGGAGGAAACACTCTATATAACTAACAGCCCACGTACCTATTCGAAAAGCTTAGCTTCCTGCAATCGATTATACACACGAATCTCCTAATCCCCCGTTGTAGATCTAATATGGCCAGCATTCTTACTTTTTCCAATGCGCTCGCAAGTGGAATCTATTGGCACATGATATTCAGTGTACGAGAAATGGTACAACTTTTGGAAGAATTTTAAAATAATCGATCATTTTTAAATTAGATTATTGTTGGATCTTTGAATGTTGATCAACTAAATTAAAGTTTATCTAATTTTTCTTTAAATGGTTTTTTTTTGTTTTTATATTTGTATTGCACAGTATTTCACATAAGTATAGAATATTTTTCTCTTTTGTTTTTTTTTTTAGTCATATTATTATATTTAGTAATTTTGCCAACACATTTTGTACAATTTAAGATTGTGATATGCTCTTTGTACTGGAAATAAAAATTGTCATTATTGTTATTGTTAAGTGAAATACATAAAAACTGATCTTGTGCAGTAAGTGTTCATTTCATACTTAATCAATAAAACTACATAATAGTATGAACACAAAACTATACGTACTTAATATATAAGTAGGTTGTTCTAGGTATATTCATCCTTAAATATATATTTCTCAATTAAGTTATTCTTACAATACATGCGGCGTATTTCTTTACCATGTTTACACTGTAATCTGCAACTTCCACTAATCCGACACTAACTGGATTTTGGTGGGGGCGAATTAATGAGTGAGCACGTGTTGATTGTAAATTTCTCGAAATTATATACATATATGTAATTGTAAAACATTCAGATTCAGTACAAAAAACCTTTTTTTAATTGTCAATAAAGAATATATTTCATACCTGTGTAGTAGTGCCGCCAAAGTGGTCTAATTTTATCTTGTCCTCCGACGTCCCATACGTTGAATTTTACATTCTTATACGTAACTGTTTCTACGTTGAAGCCCACTGTCGGTATTGTTGTCACTGATTGCCCTAATTTTAATTTGTACAAAATAGCTGAGAAATAATATGTTAAGGAAAATGTGCAAACATCTTAAAATTCTGTCATTGTTTCGTAATTATATCTTTTCTTAAAAAGGATACTTGTTTTACCAGCAGCATCTAAGCCTAACATCAAAATTCTCATCTCTTTATTGCCGAATATTTTGGATAGCAATTTTCCCATTTTCTCCTAAATACCCCAAATGGGGCCTCTGAAAATAAAGAAAAAATAATATTGATTTTTGAATTTCGTTGCTATTATATAGGATAGACATTTATGTTAAATTTACAAAGTTCAAAAGATTGAAGAGAATGTTTTTACATATAACTAATATGCCCTATTTAACTGGTCATTCGGACGAAATATAGTTTTTCAACAGGTTTTTAGCTACTATTTGTAATTAAATCGCAAGGAATGACATGTCAAGAGCAGGTAAGAGAGGAAATATCTTGGAACCAAGCCATGAAACAGCAGCGGGAAACGGAAGCATCTCGCATACATTTTAGAAACATTCTATAAAAGATATAGAAGCAATACGCTCAGATAACCACTTCATTTGTTTTAATGCATTTATGTCTTACGACGGGCAGGTGGCTATTATACATTCTAAAATAATAGTGTAAAACAGTGTTCCTACTCAGTTGGAAAAATGGGAATGCCTGACTTAGATAAGGTTTATTGTAAACGTTATCTGGAATTCATTAGGAATGAGTACATGAACATACCTTACGTTGTATTGCTTTAGGAAGGCAGGTGTAGTGTATCGATGCGTTGTATCTTTGAACATGCTATACCTTTCAGGAAATACTTAGAGAAGGCAGAAGTGAAGAATATTCATTCGTGTGGTTATCGAAAAGAGATAGAAATATGGGCGGCTATATTTGCAGTAGAAGGAGTGCGTGCAAGTCGCAAATGCATCATATAGTTTCATTGTTTTTCTAAGAACAATGCAGGAAAGAAAAGTGCGTACATGAAAAATATTTTGATTTGTGCATTATTTTAGGAGAAGTAGATTATGTTCAGTTAAGTACGAGATACAAATAATGAAGACGCTTTTATTTTCTACGCCTTTCTAAGAAAGCAATAAGAATTCTAGCCTTTAGTTCTCAGTGAAAACAGAATAAATGCTTCCCTTAACCTACCTGAGTAGTCGTTTTCAACCTTTCAGAAAGAGAATTCATGCTTTCATTGCGTCCGGCCACTTTTCTGAGATAGTAGAATGAATGTTTCCACGAAAAGAGCAATACTTCTTTTCACCTTCCAAAGAATTAATAAGGAAGGCTTTCTTTCAACCTACAGACCATTCAAAGGTAAGGTGTGCAAGTTATAGCCACCTTATATACCTTCCCGCCATAGGACTTTAATAGTGGGTATCTGAGCGTATTGCTTTCATACCTTTCATAGAATGTTTTCGGAATGAATACGAGGTGCTTCCGTTTCCCGCTAAGATGTATAACTGACAAAATTTTATTTGAATATCTCCAGCGCCTCCTAAGCTACTATTCATACAGAATAAATTGTGTTGTTATAAAGTTAAGCTCGCTCTCTTATCATGCTAACTGTAAACATATTTTTATACCTTTCTTAAGAAAATTATTTAAAACAAAAGAAAAAAGCTAGATTTGGTCTAAGACCAATTCTTACAATACCCTAGATGAATGTCCGTATGTAATTTCGTTTTTTTTTAGAACAGTTCGGCGTACTGAAAAAATTATTATATCCAATTTCATAGGATTTCATGTTCTGAAGATCTTTTCAGTTTATTAAAACCATATAGGACTTACCGTTTTCACAGTATACATAAATATCCTCAATTTTTATATAGCAACACCAAAAAGAGGTCGCCCGATTTAGTCCAAAAATTATAATAGTACAAAGTTTCAGCTCCCTACGTTTACTCGTTCTCAGGTAATGTCTAAATATGTAGTGAAAAACGAAATTTTTGTATAGAGTTAGCCAATTTGTCCCATTTTCGAAATAAATTTTACTTTCAGCTCTCTAAGTATACGCGTTCTCGAGTTATCGTGCGGACGGACGGACAGACGGTCGAACAGACATGCAAAAATCAAAATAACTTTTAGTTTTATGCATGCATCATTACTTCTAGGTGTTACGAACGGGATGGAAGGACTATTGAAACTTGCATTTGAGAACTGAAGGACAATGGAGAAATATACAAGTCATTTTGAGATAGCCAGTTATTTGAATAAATATTTTAATGAAATTGGATCTAATTTAGACAACAAAATTCCAAATAATCCATATGTGCGTAATGCATACAATGTTAATAGCATGTTCTTGAAACCCACAGACCCAGCATAGGACACCTTGCACCGATGGCACCACGACGAAATACCTAAATATTCTTGTGGAAGTGATAAATGATCCTTTGTCTACTCTTATCAATGGAGCATTCCTGAAAGGTGAATAACCGGACGACTCTTGTTATCCCAATACACAAAGCAGGTGACACATCAAACCCAGGTAACTATCGCACTCGTAAGAAGTGATAATCTACGAAAAACTATTAAGATACAAAAATAACAAAATTTATCTCGGCCGGTGAGGGATTTGACAAAAACCAATATGGATTACAAGAGGAATGTAGTGCCGATTCAGCCATCACTAAATCAATACATATGATAGATGAATACTTAGACGTGGGTATGTATGTGCAGGTTGTGTTTATTGATTTACTAAAAGCATTCGATACAGTTGACCACATGATATTGCTGGAGATCTTGGATGAAATAAAACTTCGGAGTAGAGCTAATGATATCATCAAAGATTATTTATCACGCAGTACGGGTGTACCTCAAAATTCTATAATAGGACCAAGACTATATTTGTATATAATACTGGTCTCATGGGTAAGTACCATATATTTGCGGATGATACAAATCAGATTTATTATGCAGCAAATGAGCAAGAGCTAGAAAATAAACTACGATATTATATTTTAAGATTAACAAATTGGACAAACTTTCTCTCAATGAGGATAAACCAAAATGCATTGTGGTTAAACAACGAAAAAAGGCTGAGATCTATCCAATATAAAACGTTAACTCCAAACAAATAGAAAGGATAACTGAGGTGAAATACCTAAATATAAATATTGATGAGAAACTCAACTCAACTCGGAGTGTATTCAGTTCTAAGTTACAACGACTAGTTAGGGATTTGCCCAGTGACTGTGAGATTGATTGAATGAGCTTCACATATATTTGCAATCTGCAGTTAAAAAGCACACACAAGTATTAAAACATTAACAAATGACTTCTATAGAATAATAGGAAAACTATTTATCATAATATAAAGTACTCTTCTCTAATGCCAGCTACATGCTGTCTGAGAAGAGGTTCAAAAGCATAACTTGATGAGTCATGCTAGAATGGTGGTTGGACGATAAAAAAAATATTACATGCAGTGTAGAGAAAACTACAGCTTACAGCTAGTGACGTAACAGCCGAAGCCGAATCCATGGCTATTGCACCGAGCTTAGCTACATCGTATAACAGTTTAGACACTTGATCGCCGAGCTTAAAGTCTGAATTAGATTACGACGTCAGCAGCAGCGAATTGTTTTCATTGGTTGAGAGCGATCAGCTAATTGAGAGAAAGCAACACGGACGTCCGTGCTGAGAGTCATTCCAAATTTAAATTTAATTTAATTTAAATTTAATACCGCTGTATTCATAGATAGTGTGGATATGCTGTCATACGTATATAGAAATGTCAGAATATTCTGCTTGGTGTGTTGTGTTGCTGTAGTGCAATCTGATACACTCGACAGCAAAACTCTTTTTTACGTTGCTGCCACGGCCGCTGTTGCTGTCGTGAAATCTGATTCAGGCTTCAAGCAGAATTCACCATAGCAGCAGATTATGACATTTCTGATATTTTGTTCCAAGCAGTTTCCTTTAATTCTAATTTTTTTGTGTGAACCCTTGATTTGTCATACAAAAACTGTTTGTTTTTTTTTTTTTCTTTTTTAAATCAGCTTCCGTTCTAAATGCATACATGAATAATCAGCTTTACAAATTGGAATAACAGCAATATTCACGCTGCCTATGAAGACAGCAACAGCAAATTTAGAATTTGAGATAACTCGCCAGTACGGCGTTTGTGCAGCTTTATCTCAAACAGCTGATACCAATGAAATCAATTTGCTACCACTGTCGGTGCTACTGCCGTGACAATTTTAAAGGCTCAACCACAATTTACGTATACGTAACCCGGAGATTAAACGAGATAGTACAGCTTGCATGCAAGCCTCGCTTCCAACGCGATTTTAAATTTGGCAGCAGAAGCCAGTTCGCTGGATGTCTTATCATCATGCATCAAGTTCATTTAAGAACATTCATTGAGAGTAAAGATGCGGTAAGAATCGCTCATTCCGTTAGAACGCGATTAGCCAAACAATTAAATTATTACTAGTTGATTAAAAGTGCAATGTAAATATTAAAATGGAATAAAAATGGTACTGCGAATCAATATAAAGCACAAATCTCCAATTCAATCAACTTCCATTTGTAATTTTTTTTGCCACTTTTTGAAATTGACAAAACCGTTTGGGAGCTACAGGGTCATTAAGAAAAAAACTAGTTTTTCATAAAACACCCTGTATCTTAAAAAGTACATAGCGTACGGTCAGTTTTTGTTAAGACTCCCGTAAATCATGAGGGGTACGAGGCTGGTTGAGCAGTTGTTGGAAAGGCCATGGAGCTCTGCATACTGTGATCGTACGCCCTGTACTTTTTAAGATACAGGATGTTTTATGAAAAATTAGCTCTTCATCTTAATAATCCTGTAACTCAAAAACGGTTGATGTGGACCCCACCCCCCATTATACAATTTTTTCTTCGTCTAAATTAGTACTATCACCTCCTGCTCTATGAACCACCTAGACGGAAACACCCTATATATGTAGGATTGTGAACTAGAGCTTTTTGCTAAAAATTTGTTAGTGACAGATACAGTTCTGTGAAAAATTTTTAATTTACAATAGTGTCGGTTATTTTTGACGAAGAAAACTTTTTGTAAATTGATAATGATGGCTGAAGAAGAAATATCAGCGTTGGGTTTAGAACGTATTCAATTATTTTGTTCTTTATAGAAATATGTTTTAATGTTTTCGTTCGTAGAATGTCTTACAATAAAAACAGCTTATTTAGCCGAATAATTAGGCGACGAAAATAGCTCCCAAGATATATTACAGAATAATATCATCGAAGAAAATGGTTCTGAGAACAAGTGGATTCCACAACCTATAACTGAACAAACTTGGATTGAAGAGGAATCAGATGTTGAAGATGTTCATAGAGACACAAATTTTCAAATAGAAATTGCATATGTGGACGGTACGGATAGCGACGATAAGTACGAAAAAATGAGATGTGTCCTGAAAGACATCTGGTTATGATATTTTTCGCGGAATTCAACATATGGCATCGCAATCCTGCCTCTATGCGTCAAACATTGCATTACGTGACACTTTCAAATGCTTTTTCTATTATGCAATTTGTGACATAATTGTGAAAGAAACAAATAGAAAAGCAAATAGTACATATTCTAAATAAAATTTCGAAAATCCTGAAAAACCCAATATGTGGACACCGCTAGCTCACGAGAACAGAATCTTTATAATTTTACCTAAATATTTGTTTCTTCCGAGTCATAAACTAGGTGGCGCAAATGGGCTATGCCGAGAACACTAGGACGTAAAAACTAAAACTGTAAAAATTCCAGTTTAGACTCATATGATTTATTTGTAACATCTCGCTTAATGTTTTCATTTTTGACGCTTTCAAGATGTTCCAGAATATTAAAATCATGCATACAAATCGAAAATGGCACAATTGTGACATGCGTGGACATGAAGATTAAGAAGAGAAAATATTTTGTGGTCCAGATCAAGTTAAGTAAACAAATTCAGACAAATTCGTCTTGAACTTGATGGAAAAATGGCGTACGCTGAAAAAATTAAATATGGCGCAAGCTTGTTACTGTTTTAATTCTTTTAAAAACAAAATTATTAAGCTCATATTCATAAATTAGTCATAATTTTTAGCTGTAATAAAATTAGTCTTTATTCTTTGTATAATGCATTAGTACAATATGAAGAGCATCCGTTTGGACGTATGAGCAAATGAGCTCATAAATCTGGAGAGTAAACAATGGGCCTCGTTGTGGCCTAAGTTAAAGAGATCCAGTCCGCATCCCAGCCTTGCTTCAATTCATCCATCCAAGTACAGTAGAATCATGCCACCAAACATTTATTAATTTTTTGGTGAATTGGACTGCATTTATAATGGTCAAGAAATATTTGACTGAATTGTAAATATAACTTGACGAGGAATAGAGAAAATCTAAGATTGGTACGGCCAAAAACAAACAGAATTAGAAAATGGCTTATATACACGGCAAGCAAAATCTATAACGAGCTTCCCGATGTTATAAAGGTAAGCTCTAGTTTTAACGTATTCAGCTCTAAGCTCAAAAGCCTAGTCAGGGATTTACCCATTGACTGTGAGACTGATTGAATGTGCCTAGCTATAATGTGTAATATGCAATTTTAATAAACATTATTCGTAAAGCGCACACTAATGTTGTAACATGGAACCTTCTAGAAAATATAATGACAACTTTTTCATTGATCTGATATCCTAACATATAAATATGTAAAAAAGTACTCTTCTCTAATACCAGCTAGATGCTGTCTGAGAAGAGGTATAAGCTAAATATTAGCAAATCTGATGAGTCATGATAGAATTAGAGTGATGGAGAGAGTGGTGGATGGAGGAAAAAAAAAAAAAAAAAACTAACTAATTTTGCATTTCAAAAGAAAGTTTATTTTCAGTTGATTAATGCGATAGGTATACAAGCATCAAATAAAACAGCACAAGCTTTTAATAAAACGTCAAAATATCAAGCTAAGTACCCGTTCTCAAGTTATCTTTTTCTTCGTCTAACTATTATAATAGCTGAGCTTGTTGTAATTCGTCACTAGCTGTAATAACAAGAACGATTCGGACACGCCCCAAGTGTCTATACAAAGTTTTGAGATAAACTGAAACGACAGTTCTATAGAAATCAAGAAGATGTATAGATATTCAATTCATTACCAATTAAGAAATCCAAGGATTCAAGTAATCAATATCAACCGTTTCGGAGTTACAGGTGATGTTTTCACAAAACACGCCGTATCTTACCGTCTAAAGCTAATTGTTTGTAGAACTTCATGGCCTTTCCAACAACAGCTCAAGCAGCCCCGTACTCCTCTCCTCTCAGGAGTTATTGTGGTCTAAACTAAAAATATCGGATTTTCTTACCGTTTTTTTTTTTACTTTGATCTCCATTTTTTATTTCCAAAAAGGCCGTTTATAAAAACTGTAGACTCTCCACTTTAATTTGACTTATTACACCTATATATATGCTATCTGCAGCCCTTGAGTAGTTATTCGCTCACCCCACCCAGGTGAGTACTATAACCTCCACCTCTATGTACCACCTGGGTCGAAACACCCTGTATAACTGACAACCTTTGACTATGAGTATGTAACAAAATTTTGTGATGAACGCAACAAAAGGTCAATAGAGAGTACAGGGTGTTACCTATATGTTTTGAAAAGTCGCTACCTCCTTTAGTAGTTCTGTCAAGCGTATGCAGTCTATAGCCGGAGATCTTAAAAACTTTCGCCTTGCTCCATCTCACAAATTATAAGAGTTGTAAAATTCTGCTAGATGACTGATGATAGTAAATTTTTTGGGCAAAGAACGAGCATTGAAGGAAAAAATATTGAATTTGTTCGTCGGAAATAAGTTTTGCTTGGGTTGAAAATGTGGTGTAATCTCTATACTTGCTTGGAATTTGGCTAAGAGCAGTATCATCTTAACGCATGGCCACGCTGGGCCACCCTATCCCCTGTTATAGTAGACCAACAGTTTAGCTTGTTTGGCTATTGAAAGTAGACCATGGGATTTATTCGAACTTTTCTACAAGTCAACAAATCTTCAGATAAAGTTACGTATTTGCAGCCCCAGTATTTTTATAAAGTTTTGCATTTTTTCACGGTATACATTCAGTAGCCAAACTCAATGTAAAGTATTTGATAATCAGCGAAAATTTCTATACTGCTAGTTCATGTTAGGTCTAACGCACACTGAAGACTTTTTTACATTCAAATTTTTGATCACTGTTGCCGTCCTGTCGCCGCGGGTTAGTTTAATACGTACAAAGGGAATAACTGTCACCCCCAAAATGCATGCTTTATATCACCATTCATCAAGATAAATTTCGAGGAGGCAACTGTGTTATGTGTATTTGTCATAATGATATAGAAAATATCAACGAAAAAAAAAGCTATTGGGTCCTTCCAATTTAGAGCGAAAGGCTACTTAAAGGAAAATCTCATGTTTGATGAACTACATACAATCATATCCTGAAAAATTCCTTTCGATATTTCCGCAGATTTTCAGTCCCATGCTAAAACTTATCAAAGTAACAAATATGCTATCATCAATTGAACCTGAAGCGAGACTCGCTGTACCTCTAAGGTCTATTAACACTTTAATGAATATTTCTCCCCACATTTTTATCTTCAAATTGCTATCAGAATATTCCTTCAAATAAACATAAACATTTATTTGAGTACCCGTGTCAAAGGCACGCATAGCGCTCGGCACATCTTAGAAAGTTACATAGTAGATTTACATCGTAGCAAAACAAATAATAAAAGAATGAGAATACCATTAGTCTTAATATATAGTACAGTATAAAATATAACAAGATAGAAATAGTAGCTTAATATACAGCACAGTGCAGTACAATGTAACACAGTCCAGTGCACAGTGCATCTGGCAAATAGATTTACATACATGTACAGAAAATCTCCTGAACTAAAAGTTAATGATAGTCAGAGTTGACAGCAAGTTCAGACATATAGTAATATAGTGCATCGAGCTTTAATATTAGATCAATTCGATTGACATAGGATTATGTACAGATAGTTTAAATAAAATAAGATAAGATAAAGTTTCAGCACAGATAGTTGAAGCTTCTGAATGATGGATATCCGATAACATATCCAAGCCCGGGACCGGAGATTGTGAGGAAACTGAAGTATAAATTAAGCAGAACCGAAGACAATATTGACACAAAGATTATTGATAGGATAGAAGGCGGAAGGTCATTAGATAGCTGCTGTCAGGAAGTCCAGAGCTTCACCCTTGAATGAATTTAGTGAGGCACTGCGTCTAGCCTCATCTGGCATACGGTTCGAACATACGGCTCCACTCAGGAACACAGTTTTCCCACCGAACTGCGTACGAACCCTGGAAAGGACAATTCTGTGGTTGTTCAGGGAGCTCCAAGCGAAACGTCTAGTAATGTAGTTTGGTAGTATACCATGTCTGGCCTTGAATATCATCTTTAGGGTGTTAAATTCGTACATGTTAGCAAGTCGACAGGGAAGAAGCATCGCAAGAAACTGTGGGGGAACAGGTGAACATCGTTTGAAACCGAAGACATATCTAGAAGGCCTTGAATGCACGGATTAATTTAGAAAGATTACCAATGGAGATGGGGAACAGGACTACATCAGCGTAGAAAAAAAGCGGTAGAATCAGAGCCGAGAAGAGCCTTGTGTGGGTGAGCAGATCAATATGCTGTTGTTGTATAGTGGTGGTCTCATTTGTACTTCTTTTATTATTGCTTCATTATTTATATCTTCCTCTCACACTATTGTTGTAGCAGACATTTATAAAAAAAAAAGTTTTTCCTAACTCTACAACGTTTCCCAAAACAAAAGCAGTCAAGTGGCGCCAAAAATGTTACCAGCGTATGCACATTCATAGAAATGTGAAGCGACGATAGTTTTGTCGCCAAAAAGTTGCTAGCCGGAGGAACCATAAAGTCGCGTTGCTGTCACATCACCACACGCGCGCAATTACGTTAGACCATTGAATAAATAACTAATAAGTAAGGAAACGGCATATCGGGTGAAAACCGAAGCCACTCGGTAAAATGTATTAGTGTGCTGTTTGTATTCGTTTCGTCATGGCAGTAGTAAAACCGTGAAATTTTGAAGGGGGTCATTTTTTATAATCCAAATTGCTATGTAAAATAAACAAATTTTTGGCGCCCCTTTTTCTTCAGATAATATTACTAGGCGTTGGCTATGATTATTTAAATGACTTGTTAAGCAGAATTTTCAAATAAGTGACCAGCCCTCTTGCCATTTCTCACCCCGCTCCATAGGTTTGACTGTCATTGAATTGCCTACTCACGTACGGTGTATTCACACGAAACCCCGCTTCGTTATTAGTTATTTATTCAATGCGTTAGACTCTATGGAATTCACGTTGGTGACAAAACGTCTTCAGTGCGTAATAGGCCTTAACTTACCTTACGTTATTTGTCCTGTTGATAACCAAAAGCATTTTAGAAAATAATTTTTTAGGGGCCCCCATATCCTCGCACTTGGTTGAAGATGGCCATGGCTAAAGTACCACAAATGCATGTAGATAGCTCATCAAAATAATCTAAATAGAGCTAGCGAGAAAGGCGGGAAAATTTTAAATAGTTCGCTTTGAATACAACCTCTTCATCAATGAAATTAGAATCTTGTTCTTGTTTTCATTTTGTAGATTTTGTGTGGATGACGCCAATCGGGCTAGGAAGGAGTAAAAAATTTCTTACACATTTGAGAAATAACTTTAAAATGATAATCGATTTATAATCGTCTCGAATTAAATTGGTCTAGATTTGTAAAACCCTCTACCCACAATCAATAAAAAAGTCCCCTTTAGAACTTTGTTTTCTAGGACACAAACTTAACCACTTTTGTCGTATCGTGTCATAGTCCACTGTTTACGTAACTTACAAAAGCGCTCAGCAGTTTTAAGGATTAAATTCGATTCAGCTGACACAGCATTAAAAATTGATTGGAAAATAGCAATTTATTGCAAAAAGTCCACGCAATCAGTAGTAAATAACAGTTTAACATTTTGCATAAGGCTCGCAACTAGTCTGTACGGCATTAAAATATTTCCGGCACTCGATTCATGAAAAATTCAACAGCCTCACTGTCCCTAGAGAGGCAGAGGAAGTTCTCCCATTCTTATTGTGTAATCTACAATTCTATCCTAAGAGTTTCACTTCCCGTGATATGTTTGAGCGAAAATTGTCACAAATTAACAAATAATTGGTTTCTTGAGAATTCATTTAGGAACTGCCATAATATGAAGGGCAATTTTACTAAACAAAACATTTACTAGGCGGCATGACTCACTAAATGGCACTTGTCAACAGAAACAGAGTCGCCAGTCGACACGAAGAACTCAATGAAAATTTCGAAAGAAAGCAAAAGCACTGATTTGAGCGGCACATTTTCAATTGTTTTTTGGAATTTTCTATTGATCATAATGGAAAAAATGCAATAGAACTGTCCGTAAATGTTTATTTTCCAAAATCAACAGTGGTAAAAAATTATATATTCCAGTTTTAAAGACGTTTGCTGGCTATCGTCATCAGCGACCAATGCCGCCGCCGCCGTGCGATATGTCACTTTATCGTGCTAATTCTCACACTTTTTCCTTGTACATTTCAAAGATAAAAACTGCTGAAATCCAAGCTGTGTGTTATCTCGTTGTGGAAATGACCGATGTGGGTAGAAAATTTATACAAAAAAATTGATAATTTTGCTTTGCTTTATGGAAGAGGCGTTGCTCGTCGTATGACATTTGAGGGGAGTTTCATCGCCCAGAACAGAGTTAAAAGAGATTTTCACATTTCCTTCTATTGTAAGATTACACAAAATTTTAGAAATACACTGCACAATTGTTATGCACACAACAGCAGCTTCTTTTCATTGATATTTTTTTATATTCTTACCGCTAAACATTGACGAAAAATCACAAATTTAACGCACGACATGCAACCATAAATCAACTTCACAGACAAATTCGAGTCCAACTAGCGCCACATTTCGCCTGATGTGGCGAATTCCTAAAATAAAAGAATTTTCGCCCTGAATTTTTTTATGATATATCTATGTTACTTATTTTACAAATAGATGGCGATAGTTTTGGTGATTTGATTACACTGCGAAAATAATATTAATTCAACTAATTTAACAATACGTAATTTTTAAATTGTAGAAGAAATTGTAGTTGTTATATTCTATAACCTGATTTTTTTATTTATGTATGTATACGGAGTAATACAAGCTCCATGTACAGAGAGAAAAAATCCTATTGGCATGGCATTACGTATCACCACCATGAGTGGACGAAATGCCGTTAAGTTAATTAATTTGACTAATTTTCCTGTTAATTTTGTTGTTCTAAATACTAATTTGGATATGGGTTATAACATAAATATTTTTAAATATTGACTTTTAGCAAAATCTAAAATTCCTTTATCCTAGTCACTTTAAGATGAGGACTAAATATATATTTTCGCCGCACGTGTCTCTATGTGTTAATTTTAAATGAAAAGGTTACCTGTGTCAAATATTTGGCTTTGTAAGTCGGTATTCTTGTGGTTTAAGTGAACAACATTTGAGATGTGCAAGGAAGAAAAGATTATAGGAACTGTTGCAAGAGTTAGAAAAAGATGGACATATTTTTCAATTAGTAAAATAAATTAACTTAACGATTAAAAGTGCAATGTAAAAATTAAAATGGAATAAAACTGGTTTGCGAATTAATAGAATGCACAAATCTTCGTTTGGTAATTTTTTCACTGTTACCAGTTTTTAAAATTGAAAATAGTAACCTTAAGGAATGTGATACCTATTTAGGTTAAAAATATGAATTTTTCGTAAGTAAACCTCAGTCTCGTTCAAATTCGTAAAGTTATTTGCTTCTATTGTAGTTGAGCCTTATAATGACTCGCTCGCAAGCCAGAACTATTTAATGGTTCCGATTGGCGATCGCAAGCATTTAAGAAAATTTTTTGTCTATGGATCGCGAGCGAGAGCTTTTAAAAAATTTTTGATGTCCGCCTCGAGAGCGGGAGCCATTTTACAAAGAGCTTTTGTGGAGCACTCTTTCGAGAGCCACTCACAAGCGAGCTCCTTCGTACCCTAAATTATTACAAAATAAAATGAATTTTTGAGCCAACAGCCCAATTAACTGCTATCATACAAAAGTTGTCAAAGTTCGTATTGTGAGTTGCAAAAGTTTTCAAGGCTCATCAGGTTGAGTTTTTCAGTTTATACTGAGGTCGAGGTTGGAAAAGTTAGTTTTCACGCTTACTATTATATTTAACCAATTCGATATTGATTAGTTTTGACATGTAGATGGCAATAAAATCACTAATCTGTTAGCTAGGGCCCACACCCTGGTAGTATGCTACACTTTTTATTATCCCGGGGATTACATGAGTCAGTAGAGCCGCCACTGACAGTGTTTGGCACTTTCACAGGCTCGTGTAAGTCCCTACTGAATACTCTTTTTTAGTAGAAATTTGTGTTTGCATTTCTAATCTTCTCTGTTTTGAGTGGGAATTGACTGAAAAGAGTTTAATATACATTTTAATCTTTATTTTGTAAAGAAAATTGACGGATTATGGAATAAATCGTTAGATATGCACAGCTTGACGACATTTTATTATGATCTGACTAGTCAATTGATGAAACGCAAATCGTTATTTATCAGTAAAATTGACAGAGAAAATGAGGACTGTCCGTTAGCTCTATTGATTCGAGTAATCATCGCGTAATGAACGGCATTCGGCGTCAGCGGCGAGATAAAAGGCCGTGCTACACTTGTCTTAGCTGCAGCCACTGATATGTATATAAATGGACTGACTGATCAATTTCACCCTATAGGGGGGAGATTTGCACCGTCATTTTTTTTAACTGAAAAAGCACGTGCAGTATAAAAACATCGAAAAAATTACCCCCCTATAGGGGGAAATTGGCACCGATGTAAATTTTTTTACAGAAATCACAAATTTATAAAAGTTATAGCATAGCGTAAAGGAATATTACAAAATATGATTTTCGAGATCCGACGGGAATTCTATATCTTAAAGAATGCTCACATAAACAGAATGTTATCTAGTAAGCAACTATACCTCGAGTTCGAGCAGTTCAACTTATAATCGAGAAGATTAGCCTGTGTGCGAATTTTACAAGAGCAATTATTATAGTGTGAGTTATGGCTTTGCATTTAAAATAAGGTGCGAATATCACAGGTGCAATTATTAGAAGAACAAATACGAGCATTATGAATTAAACAGGGTACGAATGTCACAAATGCAATTTTTGAAAATTCGAGCGATAGCCTTTTACTTTAAACAGGGTGCGAATTTTATACATGCAATTTTTCTCAGTTTGAGTGATAGCCTTCTATTTTAAATAGGGTGCGAATCTTACAGGTGCAATTTTCCGTAGTTCGAATGACAGCTTTCTACCTTAAACAGGGTGCGAATATTATACATGCAATTTTTGGTAGTTCAAGTAATAGCCTTCTGCTTTAAACAGGGCGTGAATGTTACAAGTACAATTTTTGCCAGTTCGAGTGATAGCCTTCTACTATAAATAGAGTGCGAAAGTTACAGGTACAATTTTGGAAAATTCGAGCGATAGCTTTTTACTTTAAACAGGGTGCAAATCTTATACAAGTAATTTTTGGCAGTTTGAATGATAGCCTTCTATTTTAAATAAGGTGCGAATTTTACAGGTGCAATTTTCGGTAGTTCGAATGACAGCCTTGTACCTTCGGTGGGAATCTTATACATGCAATTTTTGGCAGTTCGGGTAATAGCCTTCCGCTTTAAACAGGGCGTGAGTGTTACTCGTACAGTTTTAGCCAGTTCGAGTGATAGCCTTCTAGTATAAATATGGTGCGAAATTTACAGGTGTAATTTTTGAAAATTTGAGCGATAGCCTTTTACTTTAAACAGGGTGCAAATCTTATACATGCAATTATTGGCACTTCGGGTAACAGCCTTCTGCTTTAAACAGGGCGTGAATGTTACAGGTGCAATTTTTGGGAGTTCGAGTGATAGCTTTCTCCTTTCAACAGGGTACGAGTCTTATAGATGCAATTTTTTGCCGCTTGAGAGATATAGCTCTCTAGTATATGTATCAATTAGAATTAAGTGCAAATCTTCCTTTTTAACCTTTGAATATATCTCATTCCAATAGAGAAGATATTCGTTTCCCGAGTTTGATGTAAAAGTATTACTAAAGGTATTATTAAAGCTATTACCCGAACTGCCAAAAATTGCATGTATAAGATTCGCACCCTGTTTAAAGTAAAGGGCTAACGCTGAATTTTCAAAAATTTCACCAGTAACTTTCGCACCTTATTTATAGTAAAAGTCCATCACTCGAACTTCCAAAAATTGTACCTGCAATTTTCTATTTAAAACAGAAAGCTATTACTCGAACTGCCAAAAATTGCATGTATAAGATTCGCACGCTGTTTAAAGTAAAAGGCTATTACCCGAACTGCCAAAAATTGCATGTGTAAGATTCGCACCCTGTTTAAGATAGAAGTCTGTCATTCGAACTACCGAAAATTGCACCTGTAAAATTTGCACCCTATTTAAAATAGAAGGCTATCACTCAAACTGCCATAAATTGCATGTATAAGATTCGCACCCTGTTTAAGGTAGAAGGATGTTATTCGAACTACCGAAAATTACACCTGTGAAATTCGCATCCTATTTCAAACTTCGAAAAATTGCATGTATAAAATTCACACCCTGTTTAAAGTAAAAGGCTATCACTCGAATTTTCAAAAATTGTACCTGTAAATTTCGCACCCTATTTATAGTAGAAGGCTATCACTCAAACTTGCAAAAATTGTACCTGTAGTATTCACGCCCAGTTTAAAGCAGAAAGCTATTACTCGAACTGCCAAAAATTGCATATATAAGATTCGCACGCTGTTTAAGCTGGAAGACTGTCATTCGAACTACCGAAAATTGTACCTGCAAAATTCGCACCCTATTTAAAATAGAAGGCTATTACCTGAAGTGCCAAAAATTGCATGTATAAGATTCGCACCCTGTTTAAATTAAAAGACTATTACCAGAACTGCCAAAAATTGCTGGTATAAGATTCGCACCCTGTTTAAGTTAGAAGGCTGGCATTCGAACTACCGAAAATTGCACCTGTAAAATTCGCACCCTGTTTAAAGTAAAAGGCTATCGCTCGAATTTTCAAAAATTGCACCTGTAATATTCGGACCCTATTTAAAATAGAAGACTATTAATCGAACTGCCAAAAACTGCATGTATAAGATTCGCACCTTGTTTAAAGTAAAAGGCTATCGCTCGAATTTTCAATAATTGTACCAGTAACATTCGCACCCTATTTAAAATAGAAGGCTATCATTCAAACTGTCAAAAATTGCATGTATAAGATTCGCACCCTGTTTAAAATAAAAGGCTATCGCCCGAATTTTCAAAAATTGCATCTGTGACATTTGTACCCTGTTTAATTCATAATGCTCTTATTTGTTCTTCTAATAATTGTACCTGTATATTCGCACCCTGTTTTAAATGCAAAGCCATAACTCACACCATAATAATTGCTTTTGTAAAATTCGCACACAGGTTAATAATCTCGCTTATAATTTGAAATTCTTGAACTAGAAGCTATAGCTACTTACAAGATAACATTCTATTTATGTGAACATTCTTTAAGGTATAGAAGTCCCGTCGGATCTCTAAAATCATATTTTGTAATATTCCTTTACACTATGTTATAAAATTAATAAATTTGTGATTTCTGTAAAAAAATATACTGTATGTGCATTTTTAGTTAAAAAAAATGACGGTGCGAATTTCACTTTTACTAGGCGTGCAAGGGAAATTCGCACTATGGGGTGCTAATTTCCCCCCAGTCAATTGATCACAACTGGCGTTTTTCACATTTGCAACTTTAACTTGTTTATGTTGAGAACTTTTATTAAGGAACAACAGTTAATGCATCCGGTTTACCAAAATTACGATTAATTCATGCTTTTTTGGATAGTTTCGAGATGTACCAATTATATGTAAAAATAATACTGAGGTTTTTTTATGTCCCACAGGAACTGCTTATCTTTTACTCACTATATAAATTTTCTTCCATTTTAATATTTTTGGTAGCTGTTTACTTCTTAAATGTGTCAACAGAAGCCATTCTCATCTGATATTCGACGTTCGCATAGTTGGCAACATTAAAATTTCCCTCAAGTTGGCAGTCATTGCGCTTGAAAACTGCCATTTGATCAAATCAAATCTCAAGCCAGCTTGAAGCTGGCAAAAATGTTGAAGCTTCTATTGTATTCTTCTACATTGTGAACAAATCTCAAGCTGGCCTGAAAAGCTCCAATTGCGTTTCAGGCCTAATGCTACCAGTGGGTTGTACCAAAATCCGAAACGACATAAGGGACGTTCTCCAAAACTACAACAACAATGGGAGGGACCGTATTCAGTAGTAACTAGAATTAATGACGTGGTATACAGGATTCAGCGTGGCACAAGAGGCAAGCGTAAAAATTGTTCATTTGGACCGCTTGTGTAGCATCAAGACCGTGGATTCCTGTGGGTAGGTATTCTCAATTCTTTAAATTGTGACTGTTTTAGAAAGATAAGGCCTAGATCTAGCAAATAACGTCGAGTTTTTTCATTTTCAGTGGCGCTTTTTATATATATTTGACTCTAATAGTATTTATTTTTTCTCCCGACATTTCATCGACGAGAAATTGCAATATTTATGTGAAAGGTGTTTAAATACAAAGCACAATAGCATATTTAACAATTGTGAGCAAAAAAAAAAATTAGGAGAGCTAATTCTCGTTAAAAATTTTCAATTTATGTGAACTGCAAATTTTCATTTTTCGTCTTAAATTGCATGGTTTTGTCTGATGTTGGGTTTCTGTCTTTTGCGGTAGATGTCTCTAACGTGCTCTGTGATCTAGGTCTAGGCTAATTTTATATGAATTTTCTCACGTTCAGGACATAAACCTACGTATAGTAAATTTTATTACTTACAGGTTCGCTGGTATCTAAATTGAAACCTTTGCTGAGTACTGACTCCTCTTAAGGGCAGATTAATTTCATTAAGAGTATAACGCCAGTCGTCATGATTGTCCTGTGCTGTGTATAGACCTTTGAGCAGGAAATTAAATGGAGTTGACATGACACATGAGCCGTGATACAACGTAACCACTTTTAAGTTGTACACCAGTGAAGTTAAAAACATTTCTCGACGTATGAGGGTTGTCATGTTATTATTGGCGGGAAATTTTAAATATTATTTAAGTGGAAGTACACGGATTAGATATTCACGTAGTTATAAATATTGTTGCGAGCGAGGCCTTTGGTTCGTTATTTACAACACAATATTAAATTTTTAATATACAAGTTCTTTATTTTACTCTAATCATATAAAATTCACAAACCTTCAATTAAACAACTCAACTTAAATTATCATACTGTGCATTCAATTACGCAATCCAATTACAACACTTTCGCAAGTTTATTACTTTCGCTTGTTAACACTGCAATGTTTAAGACAAGACTCTTTTTCTCTCATAGTCATAGTCAGAGTCTTTCTTACGCATTTAAAATATATTGTCCTTAATGTGTAGTGCTAACTTCCCTGTTAGGATTTATGGTAGGGTAGATTTTAACACTCAGGCTTTTTATTTTGGCCTTGATTTCAAAATTGTCTTGGTTTTGTCTTCTTTTGGTACATATATTGATTAAAAACTTGTATGTTTGGTATGTTTTTGTTGATTATTACAGCTTCCCCCACAAGAATACCTAGTCTTTTTCTGGCGGTGACAACTGTTATATTTATACCCTAGAAACTCTCCAGATTATTCTGTAGTGTTATATTCCAGAATCTCCTTGACTATTCTATTCCTGAACCTTCCCGAAGATTCCATCATCGATTCTCCGAACCTGAAGTTGTTTACTCTCCATTTCCGGTAGATGTCACCAGTTGTCTCTTTCTGTTGCACCTAACAATATTATATTGTTGCGAGCGTGGCCTTTGGTTCGTTATTTAAAACACAATATTAAATAGTTAATATACAAGTTCTTTATTTCACTTCTGTCTTATACAATTCACCAACTTTCAATTAATCAACTCAACTTTAATTATCGCTTAATACTGTACTTTCAATTATCGCAATCTAATTACAACACTTTCGCACGTTTATTACTTTCGCTTGTTAACACTGCAACGTCTAAGACAAGACTCTTCTATTCTGGCTATGACAACTGTTATATTTATACGCTAGAAACTCTCCAGATTATTCTCGAGTGTTCTATTTTCCAGAAGCTTCTTGACTGTTCTATTCATTCTATTCATTCTATTCCTGAACCTTCCTGTAGATACCATAATCAATTCTCCGAACCTAAAGTCGTTTACTTCTCCATTGCCAGTAGATGTCACCAGTTGTCTATTTCTATTGCACGTAACACTGCCCCCTTCTTAAAATTGTTCGTCCCGAACAACAGGTGGTCCACGGTCTTGATGCTTGTAATATTGACACAAGCGATCCAGATGAACGATTTTTCGTTTGCCTCTTGTACCACGTTGAATCCTGTATACTACGTGATTTATTCTAGTTACTACTGAATACGGTCCCTCCCAGTGTTGTTGTGAATTTGGAGAACGTCCCTTACGTCGGTTCGGGTTGTACAGCCAAACAAGATCACCTTCGCTAAATCCTGCTGAATTCGCACGTAAGTCATAGCGGGTCCTCATCCGATCAGTATTTGCCGCTAATTTTGTCCTCGTGGCTTCTTGTACATCAGTTCTCCTTTCCAATGTGGCTCTGACATTACACTTATACATTTCCTTTCTGCTGCTATGTGGCGGCCCTTTGTAAGAAGCACACACAGTGCATCTGCGACACCACTTCTCCACATCCTCCCGCATATGTAGCCAATAAAACTTTTCTCGTATTTAAAAATTGTTTTATTCACTCCCAAATGTTCCCCAGATGTTCCACGATGCATTTTATCTAGAACATCGTTGACCTTTGATGCCGGCAAGACTATTTGCATTCGGAATGATTTACCGTTAGGTGCCTCCCATTTGCGTTTTAAAATACCGCATTCCACATGAAGAGAATTCCATTGAGCCCAGTAGCTTTTCAGATTTTCACTCATCCCTGAAATATCCTTCCATTCTGGTTTTTCTATATCTGCTTTCCAAACAAGAATAGGCGATACGTCCAGATCTTCTCGTTGCGCTGTTCGCAAGCTCTCGATGTCCCAACCTGTTGATGGTTCCACAGTTACCAACGGTATAGTTGCTGTTGTTTCTTTTTCTTTCACCCGGCCGCAAAGTTTGCGTTCAAGTTTGAATGGACGTTGTACAAAGGCTTCTGCATTTCCATGGATAAGTCCTTTCCTATGTTGCATCTCAAAGCAATAAGGTTGGAGTCTAGTCGCCCCAAGAATAGCGTGCTCTCTAGTTCGCCAACTTGGACTTTCTTCTCTCCCTTTCTTTTCTGTTGATTCCCTTCGGCGGCGCTTACTGCAGTCGTTTTGAAGGTGTCCCAATTTATTACAATCCCAGCATCGAAGAACACTACGTGAAGGGTTGCTCAGTGATAACTGCAATCTATTGCAAGTCTGCTGCCCAGCTCGATATCTTTGCAATTCCACTCTCCTCTCTTCATCTAGAGATTCCACTCGTCGGCGTTTTCTGCAGTCCCTTTGCAGGTGTCCCGGTCTATTACAATTCCAGCATTGCAGAATACCACGTGAAGGAGTGCTCTGTGATGGCTGCATTCTATTACAAGTACATTCGTTCACCGAAATTTCTCTCATTCGTACTGCACTCCGTGAAGCTTGTCTGGCGGATTCATACACTAATGCATAGGCTAGTGCTTCTGCTGTTGATTTCTTTCCTGCTAGTCTTAACGATTGTTGTAAATTTTGATCTGCAATAGCGTTCACAAATGCCTCCGTCGCCACTTCATTGAGAAAATCAGCATTCACGCTGGAGTATGAAAGATGCGCTAATCTTTCTACATCTGCCTGCAGTTGTTGTAGTGATTCGCCATGTTTTTGAATCCTGTAGGCGATATACTTGCTGCATGTGTTCATCTCCGTAACGTAATTCTATCGCCTGTACTAATGAAGTGTAATCCCGTTGCTTTTCAATCGATACAGTTTGTAAGAGTTCTGACGCAGGACCTCGAAGTGCTAACACCAGAGCTATAGCTCTGTCTTCATTATTCCATCCATTTACCTCTGAAGCTGCCTCAAATTGTCTCTTGAAGATATGCCACGAATTTTGTCCATCAAATATTGGAGGCTTCATTCTACCTGCACCGGATATTTCAGCTGCTACGTTTAGAGGCTGACGATGCTTTAATCTTTCCAGATCTGCTTTAACGTTTTCAAGTTGCTCGGTGACATTTTTTTGAACTTCCGAAACCTTTTGTTGAAATTCGTGCTCAATTCCGTCAATTTTCAAATTTTGTTCTTCTAAAGAACTTTTTAGAAAATTTTTCTGATCCTCTAAACGAGTTTCTAGACAATTCTCCAGAGAAATCTTTTGTTCGTCCAAGCGGGTTTCCATAGATTTCTTCTGCTCATCTAATCGGGATTCCAAAGAATTCTTGTGATCCTCAAAAGCATTCTTTTGTTGCTCAAAGGCATCTTTTTGCTCGTCCAGACGGGTTTCCATAGATTTCTTTTGCTCATCTAAACGGTATTCCAGAGAATTCTTTTGTTGCTCGAGAGAATTCTTTTGTTGCTCGAGAGAATTCTTTTGTTCCTCGAGAGAATTCTTTTGTTCATCGAGAGAATTCTTTTGTTCCTCAAAAGCATTCTTTTGTTCATCAAAACGGGCTTCCATTTTGCTCATTAAAGTACTCAAAAGCTGTTCCATTTTCATCGCAGGCTCTTCTTCAGCTTCAGTTTCTTCCAAGTTCTCTTCAAAAACAAATGTTTCAGGATCCTTTCCTTCCTGTATCAAAGCTTGTCTGAGTCGCTCGACTAGCACTTTCTTTGCACCTGTCGTTTGTAATGACCGGCTCCCTAGCTCTACTTTCAAATCCTGTATTCGAAGCTCCTCGACTTTGCGCCCCATTACTTTAGTAATTCACTTATAGTTGAATATAAATTATTTTCCAGAACTTCCACAATTTCACAAAATTGATCACACTTTGAATTTTTAAGTCAATTGCCACCACTTTATTTCGCGAATTTATTTCACTTCTGAGACCAGTTGTTGCGAGCGTGGCCTTTGGTTCGTTATTTAAAACACAATATTAAATATTTAATATACAAGTTCTTTATTTCACTATAATCTTATACAATTCACAAACTTTCAATTAATCAACTACACTTTAATTATCGTTAATACTGTACTTTCAATTATCGCAATCTAATTACAACACTTTCGTTTCTTTATTACTTTCGCTTGTTAACACTGCAACGTCTAAGACAAGACTCTTTTCTTGGCGGTGACAACTGTTATATTTATACCCTAGAAACAATCCAGATTAGTCTGGAGTGTTCTATTCGAGAATCCTCTTAACTATTCTATTCAATCTATTCTTGAACCTTCCCGAAGATTCTATCATCGATTCTCCGAACCTGAAGTTGTTTACTCTCCATTGCCAGTAGATGTCACCAATTTGCTCTTTCTATTGCACGTAACAATATACAGTTCTTTATTTCACTCTAATCATATAAAATTCACAAACCTTTAATTAATCAACTGAACTTAAATTATCGCTAATACTGTGCTTTCAATTATCGCAATCCAATTACAACACTTTCGCCCGTTTATTACTTTCGCTTGTTAACACTTCAATGACTAAGACAAGACTCTTTTTCTGGCGGTGACAACTGTTATATTTATACCCTAGAAACTCTCCAGATTATTCTGTAGTGTTCTTTTCCAGAATCTCCTTTACTATTCTATTCCTGAACCTTCCCGAAAATTCCATCATCGATTCTCCGAACCTGAAGTTGTTTACTCTCCACTTCCGGTTGATGTCACCAGTTGTCTCTTTCTGTTGCACGTAACAATATTATATCATGTGCTTTTTTAGAAATATAATGGTACCGGATATTTAGATACTTTTCTGATATCAACTTTACAAGCAATTTCAGTTTCTGTCATGTGAACTGTGTGATCGTGGAATAAGTGTTGACCGATAAGTGACTTTTGTACTTTTACTAAGAGGAACTTAAAATCCTTACTATTTAAAACGTTAATCTCGTTCTCTCTATTACTTAAAAGCATAGCACGACGGAGCTCCTTTTCTATTTTTTCACATATAGCTTTAACGCTTGGCTATGGTACTTTTAAAAAGCCTATACTTTTGTATGTAATTAGAGACTGCTGGGAATATTATCCTTGCAATGCAGCTAGACATTCTTTACAATTTAGCTTTTTATTCAAGTAAAATACAACAAAGCCAGCAATGTATTTTCAAAATGTTGACGTAGTCAGATATATAACTCGGGTCGCGAACATAACTATGATCTTCTAAAAACTCGAATGGAATGTCATTCAATTTTTCTAATTCCTCAGAGTTTTAAGTTATCATCCTCAACCTGCTAACGTTTTCATTTATTACATTGATTGGGATCGTTGGGGATTCAATATACTTATTTCTTCCAGAGGAAGACAATTTCCAACACCACCTTCCCGGATTTGACAACAGAAAAGCAGCCGTTTATAAGCCGAGATGAACTGTTTGACTGAAGGATTATTATTGCGTCCAAGATTCAACCGAATTAAAGAAAATGTTAGCTCGATGTGATCCTGGTTGACTTTGTATAAAGGGAAAAATAATAGTTTTCCAGTTTTAATAAACTTATTATATAATATTTTAACATACTGAAGACCATCGCATCAATCCTAAGAATACGACACTTCGTCGGCTTTAAATAATTTCTTCTCCGGAAATTAATTTTAGTTGAGAAATATAAGTTACTGCAGGTGTTATAAATTCAACAATACTATATGTGCAAAATTATTTGTACAGAGAGCCCTTTATTTTAAATTGATATTCAGAAACTTTCCGGCTATTCATTATATCAAGAATATCGTTGAACATTCTAATGAACTTAGTAGTTGCAGCGTTGCCAACGAAGGCCTCTATTTTAAAGACTTCCCTATAAAAGTCTATGGCATCTGTAACTGATTTGCTAAAAGTCTCCACCGCTAACTTAACTTTCATCTTCTGTTGATGGAAGTATATACATATGTGCTTTTCTCAATTTATTACTCACTTCTCACACTTCACTTCACTACCATTGCCATCTACAATCACTTCAAGCTCACAGAAGGAGTTACGAACAAGCTTGAGCATATAAACCGAATCTGGATGAGCGATATATTTTGCTTCATCATCTTCCATATGAAAATAAGGTACAGAATCTATGTCTATAAAGTTAGCCCAGCCCTTTTCGAAATTTTGAAAAATAAAGGGCGTTCTGAATTGTGCTCGACTTGTGCTGCATTGTGCCGCAAAGAAAAATCAAAAAATTCAAAAATTAAATTTTTTATGACGAAAATAAAATTTTTTTAAAAAAGTTAGCGCAGCCATTTTCGAAATTTTGAAAAATGAATGGTGTGCTGGATTGTGCTCGACTTGCGCTACGTTGTGCTGTAAAGAAAAATATTTTGTGTTCAATAATTACTCTTTTTACAAGCCATTTTAAAAAAAAAATTGGAAGCTGAACCTGGTCTAGGGGTTGATTCGGCTTACATTAATATATAAAAAAATAATTAAGACGTAAATGTCAAATGGACATGTTGGTTGAAAATTCAATTTTACTGAGTAGTCGACAACTGTTTACGATTCCAATTATATATTTGTGTGAGGTTCTCGGATCTTGCTTTACATAGGTACAACCATTTCCAATTACGCTAGTGCCCTATCTGCGGCCGCCCTGCTAAAAAATGATTTAGCTAAATATGGGTTAGTACTAATTATAATTTCCAATTCAAATTAATGTTGTTCTAGCAACTACAGTTAGTGATAATTCTTTCTCTTTGTTAAATGTGGGTTAATACTAATTTTAATTTTCAATTTAATTCAGTTTTGTTGTAGGAACTACAATCAGCGATATTATCTTACGTGTTACCGGATTCGATTTGTTTTCTTGCGTGCTATTCGTTTTCGTGAAGCTGTCTCCGCCGTGGTTGATCTTGATATGCTATTTCGATGTTTCCATAAGAAATTACCAAGCCTTCAAATTTCTTTTCTGCGATGACTGTTGTAATTTTGCCAGTTCAATCTTTATGTATTATCTTATTATTGAATTTATCGTAATTTTCCAATTGACACTGTAAGATTTAAGCGATGCACATTGATGCAATTTCCCCGAATGCTTCAATGCGATTTTTCATAAATCTATCAAATGTGGTCCCGTCTTGCCCAAAATAAGTATTTAGCTTGCTGGTGAACGCTGCTGGATCTTGCATCCAATTAGATTTTGGGTGATAGTCTGGTTGTTTTCGCAGGGTTTTTGCTGATTTCTTTTTTAATAAAAACTTT
This sequence comes from Dioctria rufipes, assembly GCA_963924295.1. Lineage (NCBI taxonomy): Eukaryota > Metazoa > Arthropoda > Insecta > Diptera > Asilidae > Dioctria > Dioctria rufipes. The sequence continues at coordinate 288,063,721 of OZ002740.1, forward strand.
GCTCGTATTCTTAGATATTTTTTTTTATTGCGCTGCGGACGTCAACTAGTAGTTACGCTATGCGGATACGAGACTACTTTTTCCATACAAAAAGTGTCCGGAAAATTCCAACTGAAACAAATTAAATGCGATCTTTAGCATTTTTTCGGCTTATTTTACTGGACTAGTATGTAAAGTTCTGATCACAGGATGACTCAGTTGGAACAAAACGTGATAAATTTTAAGTTGTTTCATTGTGAAGTCCAAATGCCAATTAACATAATAAATAAATTAAAAAATATGCAAATAAAATCTGTTTTGGGAGAGAATTCAACATGGATGCGAAGAATTCAAATAGAAACAAGCCATTAAGCGCTAAGGTGTAGAACACTACTAAAATTTAAAAAAACCATTTATCATTCGATTTTTATATACATAATTTTTACCAGTCTTGCAAAGCATTGATAAAAGTGATAAAAAGCCTACTAACAGAAGGCTTTCTTACTTTTACTCTACGCTATCTATGTAGGGTATACATTTAATTACAATTTCTTGCTAGTTTATTTATTCTAACCTACAACCTACAAACTTTCTAATTGTAACTGAGACTCTTCCCACTGTACCCTCTATCAAGTCATACGTTTTATTCCTGTACTGCTAGAGCTCTCACACCATTGTATGTAACTAGCAGTAGTTACTAAGCAACAGTGTAGTCAACAAAAAGTTAGTCTGGTCTGGATTTGACCGGAGCTATTTTTATAGATTGTTTTCATTATATGATAATACGGGACATGTATAATTGTATCTATTTCTATTGAAAAGGACGAAAAGGAAATATTTTTATAAGAAAAATTACACTTAAATGGAAAAACAGGAATATGAACGCAAAATACCATCAAGTAGGCCAAGGTAAGTAACAGAGATTCCTTAAATTAAGAACTGACATTGTTCTTACACTTTTTACAGTTCAAGGAAAAATCGGGAGATTTCACCATATTCCAAGAATTTTAAATGTTACATAAAATCGGATGAAAGGGATCTAGTATACAAAAGGCAATTAGTAACGAAACTCACCAGGAAAGACCTTGAGGATAGATATATTGAACTCTGTGATGAAAATTTCTTCCTTAAACGGCAGCATAATGAGAATGAAGATAAAATCAAAATATTAACAGCAAGAATAGGGCGTTTGTCTGAATGTCATCGGAGTTTATCAAGTTCTGCAATTCTTAAGGAAAATACCATAAAAAGGTATGTTTTTTAACGCATATGTAGTAACCTTATCAGACCCATGAGAAAACAAAACCATTAAAAAATCAGTGGTGTTTTCAGCGTATATCGTTTCGATCAGTTATATGAAAAACATTTTTTTTTATCTTATTGTTTTAAAACTACATTGGCAAAAGTAAAAATATTGGTAAAAGAGAGATAAGTGATATGCTGTTTAGTATAATTTGTATAAATAAAAAACTATACAAATTTTGAATTTGTTTGTTTGTTTATTTGTTTGTTTATTTATTTATTTAGCTTTGTTAGCTATTGATATGTACATAATTTACAATTCATGACTAAAATTTTTCTTTAACGTATTCTACAATTTCTCTCTTAAATAGCTTAATGCTTTCAATATTTCTGATACCTAACGGCAGCTCATTAAATTCTTTATACCCTTTGTATATAAGTGAATTTTGTGAATTAGCATTTCTAAAGCTTGGCAATCTGAACTGATCAACATTTCTTAAAGCATATGGTTGACAATCACCTACATAACTTATATACCTACTCAAATATTCTGGAACAAGATTGTGTTTGCTTGCAACATAAGATTTGCACTCGTATATACATCACATTTTAGTATACACCTCATTGCTTTGTTTTGTAGCCTTTGTAGTTCCTTCGCTTGCTCCTGGTTGCATAAGAACAAAACTGTAGCGCAGTATTCGAAGTGGGGTTTAATTATTATGTTATATATATTTATTGCGCACATAAGTGATAATCTCTGCCTGATTGTTCGCAGGAAACCTATTTTCTTTGCTATCTTTTTACATATGTACGAAACATGACCATCGAATTTCAGCTTATAGTCCATAATTACACCCAGATATTTTATTTGATACACTTGTTCTATGTTTGAGTTAACTGTTGTAAGATTTAGGTCATCTTCATTGTTTAAGCACATACATTTGGTCTTTGTCACGTTCAGTTTTAACTTATTTGCTTTAAGCCACACACTCACATTATCTAAATCTTCTTGCATTATTCGCTTCGCTTCTTCAAAACTATCTTCCGCTATATACAATAAAGCATCATCAGCAAAAAGCGCCAACTTAACACGTTTTAAGACCTTTTGCATGTCGTTTATGTAGATAATAAACAATAATGTTCCCAACACTGATCCCTGTGGAACACCAATGTTAATTCGGACTGATCGACACTCCTGCCCGTTTACTTTGGTCCTCCGTCTCCTATTCGTCAAATAGTCTTTAAACCAGTTGAGTTCAACATCTCTTACTCCATATTTCTCTAACTTCATAAGGAGAATGTCCCTGTCAATCGTTTCGAATGCTCTTTTTAAGTCCAAAAATACACATATTACTTTCTTTCTGCTTGCCAACTGCTCTTTCCATAAGCTAATGACCATATTGATTGCTGACTCGCATGAATGGTTCCGACGGAAACCAGATTGGTTTTCCACTATTATTTTATTAGTTTCAAGATAAGCTTCCAACTGCTGATAAACAACTTTTCTCCCCTAATAACATTGCATTAATCGGTCGAAAGTCCACACATTTGTTTGAATTCTTAACCTTTTCTATTGGAGTAATAACAGAATCTTTCCACATATCAGGAAATTTTCCATATTGCAATGATTTATTTATGATGTTTAAAATTGGTCGACCTGTTTTTTTTAGAGTGTCCATTATCATTCTTTTATTAATTAAGTTAATGTCCTTTTTATTATTAATTTTAATTAGAATATTTTCCAGCTCTGACAAAGTTAGCTCAACGAATTTAAAACTGGTGTGCACTTCTGTTATATGGTTCGAGTATTGCACACATGGTATTGCATCCTTAATATCTTCTACACTTTTTACAAAAAATTCGTTAAACATTTCCGCTACATTCCGATTACCTTCCACCAGTACATTATTAAAAAGTACACTATGTATTTCACTTTTCTTCTTATTTAATACCATAAATTTTAGCGTTTTCCACATTGATTTTTGATCACTACAGCTACTTAATTTATTTTGAATGTAATTGTTTTTTGTACGTTCTAGCTTTCTTTTATATTCATTGCGCGTTTCGCGATAGTTATTCCAATCCGATTGTAGGCTCCTTGTTAGTGCTCGTTGTCTTTTTCTTATTTTTGTAATCCTTATCCTATCTAATTCTGAATTGAACCACTCATTTTCGAAATGTTTAATGCTTTTATATACACTAAAGTTATTAGACACACGCATAATCTCATTTTGAAACATCACTGTCAATTCATCAATGCAATTACTAATATTATATTCGAAATTTGCTTCACTAATTTGATTAACGAAATCATCTTTACTATATTTTACAATTTTTATCTTATTAATATAATTAGCTCTTTTTGGTACACTTATATGTCTCGAAATAGTAATGGTTTCATGGTCCGTAATATTTAGTTTATTATCTGTTTGAACTACGAATGTATCATTATTTGTTATCACTAAATCAATTAAAGTTTTCGAGCTCTGAGTTATTCTGGTGTGGCTTAAAACTAACTGCTTGAAGGAATTCATTATTAATGCGTTTTCAATGTCCTTTCTGTAATTATTATTTACATCTAACCAATTGATATTAAAATCACCAACAATTAAAGAATCTTTGGAATACTCACTTAAATTATTAATCCATTCATTGAAATTTTCACAAAAACGACGATTTTGTGCTCTGGGTGATTTATATAGTGCAAGTAAGAACATAGTAAACTTATCCAAAGTTAATTTGACAGTTAAACTCCAGAATTCGCCACTTATCGCTACTCTGTGTAAAACTTCATATTGCCAATTTTGTTTTATATATAATAAAACTCCACCGGTGTGTCTTGAATCACTATCGCATCTTATAGTGTAATAGCCGTCTTTTTCCACTTCAGCATTTTCAATATTCTCTGTTTAATGAGTTTCCGACATTATAATTATGTCAAATTTGTGGATCATAATTGTTGTATCCAGCTCGATTGCATTCATAAGTAACCCTTGAATGTTTAAGTACACACACTTTATTTTTCCTAATTGCTAATAAATGGTTTTATTTTTCTTCGCCCTAATTTGCTTATTATAAACTGGGCAAATTCTGTCACGACAATCATGGTTTACATCTAAATTTAATCCAAGATTTTTATTAGAACTAACGCAATTATTACACTTATAGGTAACATTACACTGCCTTGCATCATGATGCCCACCGCACTTTGCACATACAATATCCGTCTTACAATCTGCTGCGTTATGATTGTAACCCCAACATTTATAGCATCTTTTCACGTGAATATGCTCGAACACCGCACATGTATCCCAACCTATATTTATTTTACCCACGCTTATTATTTGCCTATAGCCTGTCCACTTCAATTACTGCTTTATAAATTTTTGGATTTTTGTACGATTTATAAAATTTCACACACTTGACGGATCCGTTAATATTATTTTGATTTTTCAACGCTTGAGTCAGCTGCTCCGGTTCCCACTCTTCTTTTATACCGTACACCAAGATATTTGGGTTCATCATTTTCGGTATCGATACTAGATATTTTTCTCCCATTTTAGCGGTCACAATGTCACGAATTTTGTTCCGAGATTCTTCATTTCCACAATTTATCGATACTGCACCGTTCTGTCTATTCGAGACACCGTTTACTTTAAGAGCCAGTAATGACGGGTTAACGTTTTCTCTTATCTCCTTCTGGGTTATTTCACTCGTTTGTGGCTTTAACAAGTAAAAAAGCTAGAATTGCGCTGAGACCAATTCTTATGATGAACGCCTTTATGTAATATCGTATGATGACCCATTTATGGAAGTGTGATTTTTGAAGGAGTTTTTCACTTATATTTCTCGAACGGTTCGTCGGACAACAAAAACGATTATAACAAATATCACTCGATTTCATATTCTAAAGAACTTTCAGTACAATACAAACGTCTACGACGGATTGTTTTTACAGTATACGTAAAGAACCAAAACCTTTATATGGCAACACCAAGAAGGGGTCACCCAATTTAGTTCGTTTTTAAAATTTCATTTACGATTGCTATGAAAACACCATGTACCGTAAATTTGAACTCTCTACGTCGACACGTTCTCAGGCAGTGTCCAAATATCTAGTAAAAAGAGAAATTTTGTGTATGGCAACCTTACGATGGTGATGCCCGATTGGTTCCATTTTCGAACTTAAATTTACTTTACGGAATGAAAAACTTAGTAATTATGATTTCATCTAGGGTATAAAAATCTGAAATCAAAACTATTAAAATATCATAAAAAAAAATTTATAACCGCATAATTCAAGAAAAATAATACGAAATGCAAAAAAAAAATTTCCTTTCAGCTATTCTATATGTACTTTTTATACCTAAGCCTAGTACTAAGGTACGCGCTAAGCTAAATTTTGTATGAAAATTTAGCAAGCTAAAAGATATTGGCGAACATTTATCCAGAATTTTAGCGAGGGCGGTACTAAAGTCAGCGCGCTAAATTTGCCTTTGGGTTTCGATTAGAGATGGCAGAATCAGTAAGTCACCAAAAAATTTAGCTTGAAGTTATCCGCCCGGGCCGTTTAATTGCGCGCTAAAAATATTTATTGTAAGAGTTCTAAGATTTGATAAATTTATTGACCGGAATTTTATAGTTAACGTAGTTTTGTACGTCTTTGCTGTAAGTACGGATGAATTCGATTTCTTCTCGTGGTTGTATTTTCAATATCATTGTTAATTTTTTTTTTATTGTATACATTGTACATATTGTTTTTATATTTTTATATTACCAATTAATTTTAACTACCTGTCTTTAGAAATATTATGACCGCGTGTTGTATTTTCGAAAAAAAAAAAATAAATTCCATAATGCTTCTTCTTCTTTTTACTCCGCTGTCATATTTTAGCTGCTAACGAGTATGGCCCGATATTGAAGAGTCGATAAAATTTAGTTTAACGCGATCCTTAGCACTAGGCTTTAGGCATTAGATCTATATGGCTTAGAGTGCTACTAACAAATATATCTTGCAGATTTACCATCATGAATCTCTTATTTTTTTAACAATATATAGCAGGGTTCAATGTCTAACTGAACTGTATCCATTGGCCCTAAGACCTGGTATGATGATACAAAATATACCGCTGAAAAGATACATGCCCACTAAAATGGTGAAAATGTGGCAGAGACGGTTCGTAAAACTCGAACATTTTTGGGTCGTCGTGAAGCACCTTGTCGGACCGCAATACGAAATTGATAGAAAAATTCGAGCTGTCGGGACAAGTTAGTGATGTGAAGAATAAAACCCGTGCACGTCGCTCAATAACAGCCGAGAATATTGCTGCTGTAGCCGAAAGTGTTGAAGAAAACCCAGGTTTGTCCATTCCTCGTCGTTCTTTGGAATTAGGCATTCCACAAAGATTTGGGTCTTAAGGCTTATAAAGTTCAGTTAACACAAGAACTCAAGCCGGCCGATCATCAACAACGTCGAGTCTTTGCTGATTGGGTCCTTGAAATGCATGAAAATAATCCGGAATTCCATCGAAAACTCATCTTGAGTGATGAGGCCCATTTCTACCTCGATGGCTTCGTCAACAACAAAATTGTCGCATCTGGGGCTCGGAAAATCCAAGAGATATTGTTGAAAAGCCTCTCTATCCTCAACGTGTGACTGTTTGGTGCGGTTTATGGTCCCGCGGAGTCATTGGACCTTACTTTTTCGAAAATGAGGCTGGAGCAACAGTTACGGTGAATGGATTGCGCTATCGACAGATGATTAATGATTATTTATGGCCGGAATTAGATGGTGTTGATCTGGACAACGTTTACTTTCAACAAGATGGCGCTACGTGCCATACAAGCAGCGAAACCATTGATCTTTTACAGGAAAAGTTTCCGGACCGTGTTATCTCTCGAAGAGGTGATCACAGTTGGCCACCGAGATCTTGTGACTTAACACCTTGCGACTTCTTCCTTTGGGTCCACCTGAAAGAGAAGGTCTACGCCAACAGCCCAGCGTCGATTCAAGACCTCAAAGATGGAATTCGTGAGTCTATCGAGGACATAGGGCATCCAATTTCCATTTCGTTATGGAAATTTTCATGAAAAGGATATGGTCCTGTAGGCGTGGTCGTGGTGGTCATTTGGCTGATATTATTTTCCATTATTAACGGCATACCTTTCTCTTTTTAAGAAGATAAAGATCCGATCATTTATCTCAAAAAATTACATTTTTCTTTGAAGATCAAAATAACACCTCTTATTGGAAAACCCTTTAGTTTGGAGGACGTCAGGGGAGCGTCTGGATGGGGTTTTCTATACCGTCCGAATTTTAAATTTTTGGAAACCAATTAATTAAAAATTAAATTTTTGTGTGTACTGTACGTGTACGGTGTATCTGATAACTTGGAGCCAAATGAATCCATTGGGATACATTTTTTGAAGAATTTTCATTTTGGATAAATGGGTAATATTTTTTGCAATGGTTACTGCACATTTCTTCCTTAGAACAATGAAATAATGTTGCAAAGTTTGCGAAGTTATGAACGAATAAGGTTATAACATCGGCGGCAAATCTATTCCATTTTATTATCGTTGACTTGCAAGTCCATAACCTTCAGGCTGTTCTCATTTACTACTGAACCAAAAATTGAATCGTTCATTTGCAGAACATATCTGTTCTATCCCAATAATATGATTAAATTTTATAGCCTATTTTGTAAGTGTGAAATAATGTTTATTATCAACTAGCTAAAGCTGCCCGTTCTTAAAAGGAGATTCTCTCTTAAGTTTGTAAAAATTTTAAATTATATATTTTTTTTTTAATTTTTTTTTTTAATATTTTTAATTTTCTTTTATTTTATACCCTAGATGATACTAAGTTTGTCATTAAATTTGTAACGTATAGATATGCTTCTAGTTCCGTGGCTGCAACTATGCCTGATTACAATTTTCACGAATACTCCTCTCATTAAGGTTTCCCCTTTCATTGTGTAAATGGCCCCGATGTTCTTTCGATTTTGCATTCCAATAAGTCTAATTCTATTGGACCTGATGCTTTGCCACTCAAATTCGTAAAGTTACTAGCAAACTACCTGTCGTGTCCCTTAGCTCATATATATAATTTGTGTCTTACCACTTCACAATATCCCTCTCAATGGAAGCAAACAACACTTGCTTCCATTCCAAAGAAATGTCGTTTCTCCCTACCCAGTAATTCCCCCCCCCCCCCTTAAGTACTCAATTTTCTTGCTAAAATACTTGAAGAAGTTATGCATACACAAATTAAGCAGTAAGTAATGGTAGAGAATATATTGTTAGTCTGGCAATCAGGCTTTCGCCCAGGTAAGAGTTGTGAATCTGCACTCTTAAAGTTAACATCGGATATCCATAAGGCTCTTGACAATGATTTTATTTACGTGGTCCTTCTCGATTTCAGTAAGGCCTTTGATTCGGTGAGTCACCACAAGTTGATCTTCAAACTTGACACAAAATATGGCTTCTCCTCATCGGCCGTTTGGTTAATTTCTGCTTTCCTTACGAATCGTGGACAAGTTGTAAAAACGTGGAATTCTATCTCCGCTCCGTTGTCTGGTGTTCCTCAAAGCTCGGTCTTAGGTCCTATTCTCTTCTCCCTCTATATAAATGACCTCTTTTCTGTTGTGAGTAGTGCTTCTATGCACTTGCATGCTTGCGATTAATCCAAAAAGTCTTACTGTCTTCCGGTACATAGAAGCGTTCTCCCAATATCTGATTTGCCATCAGTCTGGTTGAATAATTGCACGATTAAATATGTAGAGTCAGTTAAGAATTTAGGAATTCAACTCAGTTCTAAATTTAGTTGTGGCGACTAAATCAGCGCTTTAGTGGGAAAAATTTATGTTAGTCTTCGTCAACTATCTATGTCCTCCAGCTGTCTGTCTGTGGATTTTCGCAGGAAATTGGTGATGACTCTTATTATCTCCCATTTTAACTATGGGCGCCTTATTTTTAGCAGACTAGTCTCAATTTGTCAAAGAAGAATTACTGTAGCCTTTAACGATGTCATACGTTATATTTATAGACTTTCTCGAAGCGCTCATGTATCTGCTTTGCTACGTCCCCCCTACTCGGAAGCTCTGTAGAGGCCAATTTGACTTGTCGTAGGCTTATCTTGCTTCATAGCTTAATTTATACTAAATCCCCTGCATATCTCTCCGAAAGCCTACAGTTCTTACACTCGAATAGAGCTATTCAGCTTCTCGTTCCGAGATGTACATCTAGGTACGGTGAGAATTTCTTCCAAGTTGCCTGAACATGAAACTCTCTTCCAAATTTGATTCAGCGCACGGGTTCTAGCCTAACCTTTATCTCAATTTGTATTAGATGGTGATTGGTATTATTTTTTAGACTTTCAAATTCTTGTTACATTCTCTTAATTAATTTTTTAGTTTTTAATTTTATTTGCCTATTTATTTTTAGTTTTTTTTGTTATTTTTTGTCTTCTTTTTAATTAGTTGTATTTTTTTTCTTTTCCCTTTTTTCCCCTTATATTTTTGATCTTTGGATTATTTTTGCTATTTATTTATATTATATAAATTTTTTATTTTTATCTTATTTTTATTTTAAGGTTCTTTTTTCCACCTAATTGTACGATATAGTGCCTAATAAATGTATTGGTATGTATGTATATGGTAGAGAAAAATGGGTTGGACACTCACCCAAAATGTGAAAATATATTTTTGATTGTTGTATGTCCGTCAGTCAGTCTGTCTGTCCGTTTTCACTCGAGAGTGCGCTGACTTTGAAAGCTGATTTTGTAAACGGCGTTTTGAAAAAAAAGGTTCAAAAATGTGACAAGTCCGGTAACTCCTTCGTAAACGCTGAGTTACACTGGACACAACGTAACGCAATGGAACGGAGAAAAATTTCAAAACGGTTTTATTTGTATGCTTTTCAAATGGAGCTGCGCACAGTGGATGGAGGAAGTCGCAGTCATGCGCAACAAGTTTGATAAAATCTGAAATTTACACAGCAGAACGGATAAGCATAACCTCAAATTTGTGTTAACGGATTGTTTATTTCGCCCCTGCGAAATGCAGATAAAATGTGTTATAAAAGAAGACAAAGAAAATGAAGCTATTTGAGTAGCATTAATAACTGTATTAGAAAATACTTACAACCATTCATATTATGACAAAGGATTTTAACAAACACAACACTAATTCGTACACTGGTATTTTCATTCTTGCTTGTTTAAAAAACTGCTGTGAGTCCATTCTCTGTCATGTTTCTGAAGACAACGTTGTAATATTCCGTAGTGTTTCTATTATTAACAGCAAATATAACAGAGTTTTATAATTTTATCCATATTTTTTCGACTCAATTTTGGCCCAAATTTCGCTTTCACTTAAATTAAGTATGCGTTCTTTGTAACCAGCTGGCGTTTACTTTAGTTTTTCTGTGAACATTTGACATTGCTCTCCATTCCGTTGCGTTGTATTGTGTCAATTGTACTTAGCCTTAAGATTGACATAAAAAACTTCCCATATACACTACCTGAGAGCGAGTCAACGTACAAAGCAAAACTTATGTATACGAAGTTTTTATAAACATAGTAAATGCAATTTTAAAAATGGAGTATTCATGATGTTGCCATTGAGGTCTTTTACGTATACTGTGAAAACGATTAGTCGTAGATGTTTTTCTTGTATTAAAAAGTTCTTGGGAATATGATATCATATAAAATTAGTTTTCCTTAGTTTTTGCTGTCCGACCGTTCTAGAAATATGTATATGCGAAAACCACTTCAACAATCAAATTTTTAGAGAGGTGACCGTACAAAGTTACGCATGGGATTTCTTCTCGAGTAATCAAAGAATTGGTTCAATTCCAGCTTTTTACTAGTTTTATTATATTTTAATTTTTTAATCTTTTTAATCGTTTTTTTTAAACATTTTTTCATTAAAAAAAAGGATGGTGGATTTGCCCGCGTTAAATACAGAGTATGGGCTTTTCTAAATATTTATTACAGCATATGGTGGGTTTAAATTTAAATCGCTATAAATCGTAAATCGTCAACTGGGGAAGTTTAATTTTTTGATGCAAAGGTTAGTTTGCACCATTCGACGAGTCAAAATATGTCAATATCAGAAATCCTGACTTATCTACTAGTATTAGGATTTCTACTGCATAAGAAAAACACAAATTGTTATCATTGTGATTTTGGCAGTTATATCATAAAAATAAAGGTGGATACGTTTTTGGATCACTGGATACATTTTTCCGAAAATTTGAATCCAAATAATTATGCTCGGCGACAACACAGCTCTCAAGGTCTCTCTTACCGTCTCAGTCAGTCTTACTTAGTAGCGAAGAGAGCAGTACGACCATTGCTTGTGTAATCTGCGTTGTGTGCCTGTATATTATATTCCGTGCGTAAAATAACTGCAAATACCAGCGTTCAAGTACGGGAAGTAACCCAAGTTGCCGACATTTCACGAGAGAAAAAAGATTACCCATATAAAAAGAGAACCTTGTATTCATAAAAATTAAAAAAAAAAAACGCAAGAAAATTTATGTAAGATAAAGGATGGGTATTAATATAACCGTAGATGGCACAAGAACTATATCTCGCATGACATACTAGAGCAGAGTATCCAGATTGTGAAATGGGTAGTGCATTCTGGAATGGACCATAACATGTTTTAGAGCGTGCCTCAACACTTCAGATACGAAAAAAATATGAAAAACTCGACGATATTGTGGTCCATTCCGGAATTGGCCACCCAGCTATATAAATTTTATATACTTTTTTGATACTGCATGCGACATCTAGTTCTTGCGCCATCTGTGGTATAATTTAAGGCTGAATGGTTGAAAATAAAGCCCCCGATTCCGAGCTTCCATATAATGTTGTAGTAGTAGCGTGAGCTTTCCTACAAAGCTTTCGATTTAGTGCCACACGCAGAAGCAGTACTCGCTGTATATACCTTTCGTGTGTTCAGGTGTCACACACCGAAGTGCTTTGAAGCGTTGTGATGTGCATGTCATGTGACTTGAAAAAGTAGGGATACACACCGCACACCAAGTTATCAACTGAACGGTTGGTGTGCACTTCGATCCGAAACGTTACTTTTGAAAGTTGTCAGTCTAATTTAAAGTGAACTTTTTGCAAATAAACAAGTAAAAAAGCTAGAATTGGTCTAAGACCAATTCTTATGATACCCTAGATGAATGCCCGTCTTAAATTTCGTATGGTCACCGATCTATTCAAGTATTGATTTTGAAGTTGTTTTTCGCATATATTTCTAGAACAGTTTGTCGCACAGAAAAAATGGTAATAGCCAATTTTATAGGATTTCGTATTCTGCAGAAGTTTTTAGTACAATAAAAATGTCTTGGACTGATCGTTTTCAAAGTATACGTAAAAAACCGAAATTTTTATATGGCAACACCAAGAAGGAGTTGCCCGATTTAGTCCATTTTTGACATTTTATTTGCTAATGTAGTAAAAACATCATGTACAAAATTTCAGCTCTCTACGTCGATGCGTTCTCAGGCAGTGTCCAAATATATAGCGGAAAACGAAATTTTTATATGGCAACCCCACGAAGGAGTTGCCCGATTTGTCTCATTTTCGAACTTAATTTTACTTTTTGCTTTTAAAGTCCGTGTACAAAATTTCAGCTCTTTAAGTATACGCGTTCTCGAGTTATCGTGCGCACAGACGGACGGACGGACGGACGGACGGACATGCAAAAATCGAAATAACTTATGAATGGGTGTCCAATCCATTTTGCTCTACCATCATTATTTCGAGGTGTTACAAACGGAATGACAAAGTTAGTATACCCCTATGATTTCATGTAGGGTATAAAAAGGGGAATGAATAACAAAGTTACATTACTCGGTGCAATTGAAACCTCAAATGAGTTTTGAAACGGATTGCCTATTTTCAGGTATGGTAATAATTACGAACTCATTCATGTAAATAATAAATTTGTAAAATTACTAAATTAAGGAGTTTTTACCATCATTCAAAACAGCAACTGTATTTTCCTTTTGAAAAAAGGAATTATGTTCGTTTAAAATAAAATTTTAAATATGTTCCATTTTTAATTTTAATTTGGAATCAATTGAATTCATTTTGCAAATTCGCGCTAAATGTCACTTTTGAAAGCATAAAACCACGCTAAACGTCAAAACTACTAAACGCACCGAGACACTACGCTAACAGACCGTAGCGTAAAAATGACAACGCATCGGTCGCCTGAACGACATGGTGTGTAAAACTGTGACATTCTGCGTGTGGCTGAACGCACGGCATATACTATCAGCAGTACATAATCAATGATGAATTGACATGGCAAACATTTCTTCTTCTGTATTTTCCTCTAGAAGACAATTCTGCTATATTGAGGCCGACGGCTTAGTGTTCACCGCAAACTATTACGTCTGTTATTATTTTCTTTTTAGGTTTTTATACCTTTTATACCCTAGATCTGTCTACTGTCTGTCTGTCCATCTGTTCGTCCTCACGATAATTCGAGATCGCGTTCACTTGGAGAGCTGAAATTTCGCACTCGGCCTTTTTAAAAAAAAATGTAAAATTGAGTTCGAAAATGAACCAAATCTGGTAACTTCTTCGTAGGGTTGTCATATAAAAATTTCTTTTTTCACTGAAATTTTGTACCTAGGGTTTTCATAAAAATACTAAATATAATTTCCAAAAATGGGCTAACCTCGTCTTGGTGTTGCCATATAAAAATTTAGTATTTTTACGTATATTGTGAAAACGATCAGTTCTAGATGTTTTTATTGTACTGAAAAGTTCTTCAGAATATGAAATCCTATGAGTTGGTTATAATCATTTTCAAGGTCCAACGAACCTTTCAATAAATATATGCAAAAAACCACTTCAACGATCAAACTTGCATTGATGGGGGTGATCATACGAAATTACATACGGACATTCATTTAGTCTTTAGAACAATTCTAGCTTTTTACTTGTTTTTCTTTTCCTTTATTTTATTTTGTCATTAACGTTGTTATATTTAAAAAATCTTTTTATTCTTCTTTTTTGTAAATTTAACCACTACGCTTCAAAATAAATTTAGGTATTCTTATCTTATACTTAGGTTATTATAGTTTCCTCCGTTTTTTAATGTGGAAAATTTAACCAGGTTTAAAAGCTTGCGTGTACCCTAAAAACGGACTCAACTTATATTTATTTTATCGTCTTTTCTGATAATATTCCAAAATCGAAATTTATATTTATTACAATTAAGTGCAAAATTTTGTATTGTTGTAAGATCATTAATGATTTTCATATTTTTTAATATTAGGAAATTTATCCGTAAAGGCGTTTCGGAAAATTGTACAGAACGAGGTGAAAAAGCTATTGCCCGAGCATCTTCCCTACATACAATATTTAAAGGGTAAGTTAGCTAATATGTAAACAATGTATGTATACCTACCTATATATGTATGCACATGCATGCCATATATGTAATTCAAATTTATATGTACTTCACATTAAAAGAAATGGGAAACAGAATCCATCAAGTAGTTCTAGCACATCACGAAGCGTAAAAATTGAGGAGATTGAAAAAGGTATTCAAGAGACTTCAGAAAAATCACATATTCAAGATAAGGAATTCTTTTTTTTGAAGGAAAAAGTCAATTCGATTCAAAAGGCATGACATAATTTTAAATTAAACTTATCTATTAGCTCATAGAAATATTTTCAGGAATTAGAACAAGAGAAAGAGCATAATGACAAAGTTAAGAGAGAAAATATTGCTTTGGAGCAACGATTATCGGAAATTGATTTAAAAAAATTCTTAATCGAAAACATTGAAGTGAATAGATTGAAACGAAAGTTGGAACACTTTCGAGAGGTGGTGCGTAAATTAAGAGAGCATAATCATAAGATAGCCCACAACAAAGCATTACAAATACAAGCGATTAAAATTGAGAACTGTAAGTATGTAGTATAGTATAACGTAAATTTGTAAGGGATTTTGTAGTTCTTATTTGTTTAAGAACAGTCTTTAACACATTTGGTCTATGGAATGCAGTACTAAATTCAATAGCAATAAATTTTTGTCATTTATAAGCACAAAACGTAATTCTTCTTTTCCTTTAATTTGGAATCTAGTTGTGACCTGTTTGCTCAATATTTTCAATTCATGTATGTACTGTACAGTGATGACTCTACTTATCTTAATGTTATTGATTTTACGCCTCCATCTTCTCTTGACATTGGTGTAGGCTCTTTGTCTACCAGCGACATACGGGGCATGTATCTTTATTATGCTCAGAGCACTCCGAGCGCTCTGAACACCTATTTCTTGTGTCTTTATTTACTTTCAGAGTACTCTGAGCGCTCTGAACGTGTATCTTTTTGCTCTAACTAATCGTAGATAAACCTTGGAGCATTTGGAGCAATCCGTCAGTAATACCAATAGAGCGCAAAAAAATCCTATTGAGAATGTGAATACTTTTTAAATTCCATATTTCCTTCACCCGTTATTTATTTTTATAACTTTATTATTATTATTTATTTATTTTTATAAAGAATTTTGTATTATCAACAGATATTTCACAAATCATAAGTGTTGTCAATATAAAAAAAAACTACCAATACAAATCCGGAGTGCTCTGAGTGTCTCCGGATTTGTATCTTTTTTCTAGAGTGCTCTGAACGTTCTAAAAAATCTGTTCGATCTACGGAGCGGAAAAATATAAGTAAATAAGTTGTGTTCTTGGTATAACTTTGCTTGCCTTCTTCAGTTGTTCGATCTATTAAGGATGAATGAAACGACTTTTAGTATTAGAGCGAAGAAAGCTCAATCTCTAAAAAGTCCACCAAGTTAAAGCTTAAGAGCTCAATATCTGGTGTAAAAAAAAAGGAGAGATATTATTAGTGAGAGCTATACAGCTCAATACCTTTAATATCAGCCATGTTGGAGCCAAGGGGCTCAATATCTGGCAGTTAAATAATACGCTTGGAGTTGTAGGTAAAACTCTGAATTTTTATTCTCAATCGCACTTAATTTATACTTTTAAAAATTGCTTACATGGTAAAAACCTTAATACAAAAAATATTATTTCTCATGAGAACTAAAGACTATTACAAAATTGCTTACATTGCTCATATCAGCAATATCGATCAAGAATATATTTAATCGATAAAAATGCATATACATTAACCCCTCCATGAACAAGCATAGCATTGCTTCGATGCTTACTTTGCAATCTTTTTCTTATTGAACAAATGCTAAGTAGATATGACACAGTTATCGATTGCGTCATTGAGCAATTATTTTTCTTTTTTTTTTAAGCTCAATGAGTAATGTATTGTATGTATCATCACGGTGCAATGGTGACCAGTGGTGATCATATTACATTTTACAACTTTCTTTCACTTAGCGTAAATTCATTAAATGATCGTAGAATGGCGCATGGCTATTCCGATCATATTTCTTTTTTTTGTTGCTATTTGCTTTTGCTTGTCATGTTTGTTTCGTTTATTTTTATTTCTTTATTATTATTCGTTGTTGAGGTAGGTGCATGTGCATTTATTATTGTGGTATGTAGGTATGCTCTACACACGTCCACTGTAGTTCTTAAGTAATTTAAATTCTAGTGCCACCAAGTCTGACACTGATTTTTTATGCACGTCGCTAATGAAAAATTGCACTCACACCTTGGTACATCCATTAACTTCAATTTATCTTTACAAACAGTGATGTTTTTAGATACTTGGAAGGTGTCCTTCATTACACCGATATCTAAATCTGGGCAAAATACATATATATAAAATTATAGAGGTGTCTCTGTTATGAATACGATCCGTGAAATTCGTGAAGTGTTGATTAATTCTAAAGCTGCAGTTTTAACCAAAGAACATTTGAACAGCATGGATTTATTTCTGGTTCTGGTGTAACTAATCTTACTTCTTTTTCACATTATGCTATTAATGCTATAGAAGATTCATTTCAAGTTTATGTTATTTGCATGACTTTCTCTAGTGCATTTAATGGAATTAATATTTCTCTTTTTTTATGTAAACTTAGTATACTTGTCCTTCACTCATTTTTATACCCTAGATGAAATCTATAGGGTATACTAAGTTTGTCATTCCGTTTGTAACACCTCGAAATAATGATGGTAGAGCAAAATGGATTGGACACCCACGCATAATATTAAAAGTTATTTTGATTTTTGCATGTCCGTCCGTCCGTCAATCCGTCCGTGCGCACGATAACTCGAGAACGCGTATACTTAGAGAGCTGAAATTTTGTACACGGACTTAAAAAAAAAAAGTAAAATTAAGTTCGAAAATGAAACAAATCGGGCAATTCCTTCGTGGGGTTGCCATATAAAAATTTCGTTTTCCGCTTTATATTTGGACACTGCCTGAGAACGCGTCGATGAAGGGAGCTGAAATTTCGTATATGATGTTTTTACTACATTAGCAAATAATATGTCAAAAATGGACTAAATCGGGCAACTCCTTCTTGGTGTTGCATATAAAACTTTAGGTTTTTTACGTATACTTTGAAAACGATCAGTCCAAGACATTTTTATTGTACTAAAAACTTCTGCAGAATACGAAATCCTATAAAATTGGATATAATCATTTTTTCTGTGCGACAAACCGTTCTAGAAATATATGCGAAAAACAACTTCAAAATCAAACGTGAATAGATCGGTGACCATACGAAATTTAATACGGGCATTCATCTAGGGTATCATAAGAATTTGTCTTAGACCAATTCTAGCTTTTTTACTTGTTTTAAAATGATTTGAATCCTATCTAACTGATCGTAAACAATATGTCAAAATTGGTAGGATCCTCTCCAGTGAGATAAGGCTAATTCCGGCGTGCCTTAAGGTAACCACTTAGGTTTTCTGCTCTTCTTGCTTTTTATTAATGATATAGTCGGAAGTTTAAAATTTTCTAAATGTTACAGATGTTTTCTGATGACTTGAAATTGTTTTTAAGAGTCAATTTTGCGGATGATTGCACACTCCGATAACGTGATCTTAATAGTCTCTTTGATTGGTGCTCTGTGAACAATTTTCACTTAAAATTGGTAAATGTAAAACTATGACATTTCATCCTTTATCCAATAGTTTTTGATTATCATATATAGGTATATAGCAGTACACTTCCTAGAGTTTTTTTTTAATTAATTATATATTATACATGATATTAAATTGAGTTACATTACACATGTTCAGTTGATAGATTGTAAGATTTGTGGATGCCTAGGATTCGTTAAGCATAATTCTAAAGACTTCAAAGATGTTTACATTCTTAAAGTTCTCTACTTCTCTTTGGTGAGGTCTATTTTAGAATATTCATGTGCCGTTTGGTCGCCCTACCTACTACAAGGTTCATATTGATCGTCTTGAATCAATACAGAACAGTTTCACTAGATTCGCGCTTTACAAATGCAACTACCGATATGATAATTTAACTTCATATTCTGTAAGATGTTTACTGTTGGGTTTATCTCAATTGGAATTATGACGGTTAATATGTTAAATGTGCGGCTTTTGTTAAAAATATTTTAGATTACAGAATTAACTAGCGCGAGTTAGTATGGTTAGTATGTATGCTCCAGAAAGACTAATTCGTTCTAGGTACTTGTTGTATATTCCTCATCATAGAACAAATTATGAATCACGAACCTATTTCCAATTATTCCTCAATGTTTAATAAATTTTGATCAGTTGATGATAATTCTAAACCAATAAGTAAATAAAAAGATGTGTTTGATAGATAAAAGTCTGATGAGATTGTTATTGAAAAAATGAAAACATATAAGTCTTAATGGACTTTGCTAAGGCAGTTATCATGGGACTAAAAAAGTAAAAGTTTTATGAGAGTTTCAATTAATAGAAGTCTGTGAAAACTATTAGCACTCAATTAAAAGTATAAGAATCTATTAAGACTGTTACTATGACGATTTTGGGGCTGCCTTGGTATCCTTTTGATGAGACTTGAAGGTCTTTGAGCAATCGTTAACTATTTTCATTCACTTCTACCAATTACTTTTAATGGTACCCTTCTAGCTAATTTCCAGAATTAACAGTTATTTTCAGTCCCTGAATACCATAATATCCATATAAAAATCAATATTTATTTTTAACAGCCAAACACGTTTTGCTCGAGTATTCCCGTTTTATAGTAGCTTTCTAACAAATTTCAAAACATTAATTTTTTATTTGACAACTTAATATGAATGAATTTGACGCTTGCAATATAACTGGTAATTGTCTTTTATTTCACTGCGTCGAACGTATCCCACGGCCTTTAACTTTAATGTTTTGAACTCTTTTGTCGCACAAATTTCATTCATGATATTGTTTGTTAAATGGATAGGTATAATTTCAAATTTTTCTTACTTTATAAGCATTATTGAGTTAAAACATCAGAGACAAAAGAGAGATTTTTTGGTGTTCGAGCAGTTTCCTCTGCGTGGTAAGTATGCATTACGCCGAAAACGTGAAAATGTGTTGCGTCGATCCCAGAATTCGTCAGGCTTTCCACTCTAAAAATGCTATTTGTAAGGATCATTGTACATCGTACATAGTAACTGATTTACGAAAACATCATATAATTAAACTGTTCTGAAGATGAAATAATTGAACTAAATTTTTTGTTCTTTTCCAAAAGCAGATTTAGATTATATTTAATAATACTTAGTAATCTGATTTTGGACTCTATGTAGAATAGCAAAGTTATAGTCCGGGTGGTAGCGTTGCAAATGAAAAAGTCATAGGAAGCCGGCTGATCTTGATATCGATAATTAATTTCGTACAACTAATCGGTGAACCAAACATCAGCTGCTAAAGTAGTGGTGGGTGTGGGTCTGGGAGGCTCCGAAAGTGGTAAACATTTTTTTAAAGTAATAGTATGCCGGCTGAAACTTGTTTTTATAAACAGTTGACATCATAGTGAGTTGAAAAAAAGTCATCAGCTGCATCGCAAAAGGTGGATTATGCATCTGCTGCTCGCATAGTCTTGTAAAAAAACACATATAATAAAGTACTAGTAACTAGTAATAGCCTTAGAACGTGTCGGCGTAGAGAGCTGAAATTTGGTACATGGTGTTTTCATAGCAATAGTAAATGAAATTTCGAAAATTGACTAAATCGGGCAACCCCTTCTTTGTGTTTCCACATAAAAATTTAGGTTTTTTAACGTATACTGTGAAAATGATCAGTCCTAGATATTTTTACTGTACTAAGCTAATCAGAATATGGAATTCCTACAAAATTTCTCATAACCATTTTTACTGTCGGACGAACCGCTCTAGAAATACATATATGCGAAAATCAACTTCAACATTCAAACTTGCATAGAGACCTGACCATACGAAATTACATACATTCATCTAGGTTATCATAAGAATTGGTCTTACAAGAGAGGGTCTCTACTCGTCATCACCGATTTAGTCCAAATTCACAGTTTATGTTGGGCTTGACTAGAAATGAAAGTGATGCAAGTAGGAACTCCAGATGAATAAGCGAGACCGAAATAATGAATAATGTAGGGGCTAAAATCAACACTTTTCCATCTTGCGGGTATATTCGCAACATTTAAGCCACTTTCTTTTCGTTACAATTATCTATAATCCGTTTTCTTTCATATACAGAAAGCCAGAAGTTATTACCCCAATTAGTTTGGGAGCATTGTCCATAATAAGATTGCGAGGTTTGCTAAATTACTTTCAACTTACATTAATTACCTGTATATACTGCAAAGCTACCACCTTTATCTCTCGGCAAAATTCCAACCTACTTTCAAAATTCTTTTTGCTAAGTTCATTGTGCGTTTTTTATGATTTTTTGAAACTATTACGAGATTCATACGGGATCGGGTTACATAGTGGTAATCCGTGGTGGGTTACTTATATATTATTATAATAAAAAAAAAAATAAATAAAAATAAAATAAAACAATAAATTATTTTCTAGGTGTGCGGGTATTTATTTTATATTCTACCATCTGTGTAGAATATTCGTACACAATCTCATCAAAATCGGATGATAAATTTGAATTCAATGTTAAAAGGTCATTCATATACAACAATGGGAAAAAGTTTCTCATTTTCCGATTTTGGGTGATCAAAGGGAGGTGGGGTAAATATTATCCAATTTGCAAAATTCCTTTTGCTAGTTTTTTTGTGACTTTTTTCTAATTTTTGAACATAGGGGAGTCTTATGAAGTTAAGAAATTTCATTTTCGACGGCTAAAATTCTGTTTTTTTTTTATGGATGCACTTTTACTATGAGATTATCTGTACAACATTTTAGGAAGATCGGATGTCATTTACCTATTTAAAAAAAAATTAAATTTATAAAAATTTTGCATATCCTCTATTCGCCATCTACTGGCGATCTTTGAAATCGCACGGAATTGTCACTTACAGAATCGAAAATCTACATACCTCCTCTGTGGTTGTCATTTAGTCCGAATAAATTTTGCATTTTCGTTCAAATTCTGTTGTAATTTAAGCGCGACAACTCCCGCGAAAACTTGCAAACTTGAGCTTTTTCCCTGGGCTCAACTACGTTATGTATTATTTCGCTTCTGTTTGGTCATCTAGAGCTCACACTTATGTGACTTTTATTTCTAGTCAAGTTCTACTCATACTGTGAATTTGGACGAAATCGGTTATGATGTGTAGGGACCCCCTCCTTGTTAGACCAATTCTATCTTTTTTACTTGTTCATGTAACATTTTGATATGACGAAATTTTTGAATTCCCAGAATCAATGTGCATTGTAATTTTTTAATCGTTGTGAAGAGCACTCATATTGCTGAGCATTATGATACAAATATTCGTGTCTGACCCGTATGCAATTTCGTATGGTGACCTATCTGTGCAAGTTTGAATGTTAAAGTGGTTTTTCGCATATATTTCTAGAATGGTTCGTCGGACAGCAAAAATTATTAAAACAAATTTCATAGAATTTAATATTCTGAAGAACTTTTCAGTACAATAAAAATATCTAGGACTGATTGTTTTCACAGTATACGTAAAAAACCTTAATTTTTATCTGGCAACATCAAGAAGGGATTGCCCGAGTTAGTCCATTTTTGAAATTTCGTTTACTATTGCTATGAAAGTACCATGTACCAAATTTCAGCTATTTACGTTGACGAGCTCTCAGGTTATTACTATTACTTTATTTTACGTGTTATTTTTTACAAGTTCTTGCGAGCAGCTGACGCATAATCTACCCTACGTGATACAGCTGAAGAATTTTTTTCAACTCAATATGATGTTAACTGTTTATAAGAAAAAGTTTCAGCTGGCGTACTATTACTTAAAAACAATATTTTTTACCACTTTCGCATCCTCTCACACCCACACCCCCCGCGAGTTATATCAAATTTATTGAAAAAGATCGATCTGAGTAAAAACACTATCTAAAATGCAATGCTACCTCCCGGACTATTATGACTTCCAAAAAGATTTGTATTAACAGACACCTATTGGTATCCTATATTTGGGATAGGTACCTACTAAGTCAAATTAGAAATATGAAATTTGTCTGAATTGCTTTCAGATTTTCGTTCCATATGTATTCCTATTAAATAAAGCAGAAAATAATCAATTTATTTTATATTTATTCACAGATGAAATAACGAAGCAACTCAAAGAAGAGTTTGCTAAGAATTCTGCTCTTACAGAAAAACTGGATGAATTAAACTCCTCTTTTCGCACTATAGACGCATTAAAGAAACAAATATCTGAGCTAGAGGTACATTTAAAATATTATGAGTAATTGATAAGTATTTTTAATTGTCACTAAATTTCAATACAATTTAGTACGACAAAAAATCACTTTTCGAACAACAAGAGAATCTATCTACTTTAGTTAAGGAAACAGCCTCGTACAAACAGACAAAAATCGAGACATCAACCTTACTTGATCTTCAAGAGATTTTGGAGAAAATGGAAAATTTAGAAACTGAAAATGCTGCTATTGACAATTCTAAAAATGAACTGTTAAACAAAATTCGATTGCTTCAAGATTTAAATGATAAATTAATGGTGGACCTTGAGGGATATAAAGCCGAAAAACATTTCCAAATGGAAATCTATGAATTTTCAGAACAAGAAAATGTAAATCAATATGAATGTGTACAGTAAGAGAAATATGGACTAGTGTGTAATATTTATAAATTAAATTATATTATATTGGACGGTAATGTTATTTTGTTTTTAACTATTTTCTCAGTTTTTGCTTTTGTTTTGTTAAGTTAAGTCATTTAGCGGATTACATGCAAAGTTATTCCAAATAGTACTAAATGTCTATATGAGGACCGATTTCGTTTAAGGGGGAAATAGGTGTAGTACAGTGATTTTCATGAATTTTTTAACAGATATTTTACACGTATATTTGAGAATAATTTCTAAAATTCTCAAAAAATTTTCTCGAAGAGTAACGGAGATACCAGCTGTCGCCCATTGAAGGTTCTCATCCGACTGAGCAGTTTGCCATCTTGGAGGCCGCAATTTTTATATGAAATTAACTGCACAAAGAATTTTTTTTTATATATGTCTCTTCTATTTGAACCTCAATTTTCTAAAAAAAAATAAAAACTAGTATTATTTGGAGGGGTGTGAACATAAAACACGGTGTTTTGCCAAATTTACAAGGATGTTAATGAGGACTCAGGTTCAAATAGAGCGTATTTATATAAAGAAACTATATCCAAATTTCAAAATGATCGGTTGATAACTTTTTAACCCTTTACCGCTATGATTGTCATATGGCAACTTTCGACACATCTAGGAATTCTGAATTCTCAACTCAATTGCCATTATCGACCAAACTCCAAACCAAACTCGTAAGCAAGAAACCCTCGACTGTGCAGTTTGCTTTCTGAAGAGTAAAGTGCAATATTTGCAAGGGTTTAAGTGAGAAAAAAAATTTAGTGCGACGATGGATTTACGTCAGAGATGAGTAAAATTTTCTCATTTAATTACCCTTAAACACATCTCACTACTATGAAATTATGAGTGAATGTCTGCGGAATATTGTTCATAACATTTCAAATTATTAGGAAATTTCTGGTGTTTTTTTGCCAGGTTCATTTGTCTGTAGGCATATGGCAACGTTAGGCGGATGTATGTATAGTCTAAAAAAATTTACAAGATCAAATAAAGTCAAGTTACTTGTACACTATTTAATGCATATGCTTTTTTCTATCATATTATTTCTATCTGATAGATCGATGACAATCAATGAAATTCTTGACAATTTAGAACAAGAACGCATGCAAGATGCAGCAATTTATATTGAGTTTCCGGGTGTATCTGGCTTTACTGATAAAGATTCTGGAGATGAAGACGGATAGCAATTCTATATAGACAATTTTAATTGAGGGCAAATATCTGCACCTACTGATTTTATTATAAATAATACCAGGGAAGAGCACGATCAGGACCAAGAGGATGTATGCGATGAGTCACCTCATAAAAAATCAAAGGGAACAAAGCAAAGGAATATATATACTATATACTTATATTTAAGTGGGCGAAAAAAGATATAAAAAGTAATATAAAATGATTTCCTGAACCTGATTATTCAAAGTATCCGGATTTGTCTATAGGTGAAATGCTCGAGAAATTTACAGATGACGACATTACAAGTTTTTTGACTGAGAAATTCACCAAATATGCTTCATTTATTAATTGTCTGGACCCACAGATAACCACAAATGAACTTACATAAATGTTTTATAGCTATCCTAATAGCTTACCCTGCGAGAGAGATTATTGGGATTTCCAAGACGATATGAAAAATATCATTGTGGCTAATGCAATGCGTAGAGAACAGATTTTTAAAAATAAAAACGCTTTATTCACGGCGCTGATAAAAATTTTCTCGGCAAGAATGATAAGTTTACTGATAAATTAGTTTATTGATAAATTGCAACGGAATTTCATTAAAAATTATTCCTATGATGACTCAATGTTTCTTTCTTATGGTAGACATGTCTACAAGCATTTATCAGAGGCAAGCCCATACGATTTGGGTAAAAAGTTTGGTCACTCAAAGCGGATATTTAGTAAAGTTTCAAGTTTATCAAGGCAATGATCCAAACGACAATGAAGACTGTCAGATGGAGTTCGGGAAAGCTGCTGTGAGATCTAGTTTCGTTCGTGGGAGGAATGCCGGTATAAAAGGATAACTCAGTTTTTTGATTTCAAATATAAAATTGTATTTAATATTTCAATTTGCTTAACCTAATATCACAAAATTCATCATAATAAAAATTCAATATAAATTCAATATAAAACTAACCTACAAACTAATATAAAATCCAATAACAAAATTCAAATGAAAAAATAAATCTAACAAAAAAAAAATTCAAAAAGAAAGGAATTGGCCACGCAGTCCGCCACCCTTGTATCATTTATTCTGAAAAGGGAGGAAGAAGCAGAATGTTAGTCTTCTATGAATAAACTAAAATTTGCTAAAATAAATTCAAAAGGGTGCTACGTCTAAGCAGACGGAAGTAAAAAGATTCTATAGAAAATTCAGACACTCATGTTATCCCTGGGGCTGGATTCTGCAACTGTGAAGAATTTGTAAGTGTATACGATTTGAAATACTCACGTGAGCGCAAGTGTACACTTTTGAATTTCAAGCGATTCCGTAAGGATCTGTGTACACTTAAGTGCTGAATGAAAATTTTTTGTGCTGAATGTTGTTTGAGTGAGAAAATAGTCTGTTTGAAGAAGTTAACTTTAGTTATAAGAAATGAGTTACATGAATTCACTAGTATTAAGGCGACTACGTCTTAGAGAATGGTAAAATAAATGACATAACAAATAATTTTGAAAATACCGTTTGATAAAAACTCACAGGTACCTATTCAAAATTCACGACCAAAATGGCCATGAGAAAATATTAATTAAAGTGTACACAATATTGACAGAAAAACTCATTTCCACTTTTGCGGAATCGGAACAAAGGGTGTACACAAAAGTTTGTGTACACGCGAAAACTCATAGTTGCGGAATCCAGCCCCTGATCAGAATTCTTCTGTGGTGATGCGTGAGAGCACACGGAAGTAAAAAGATTCTATAGAAAATTCAGACACTCAGGTTATCCCTGATCAGAATTATCTTCT
The DNA here is from genome assembly GCA_963924295.1 of Dioctria rufipes. Classification (NCBI taxonomy): domain Eukaryota; kingdom Metazoa; phylum Arthropoda; class Insecta; order Diptera; family Asilidae; genus Dioctria; species Dioctria rufipes. Next base: position 288,090,082 of record OZ002740.1, read on the forward strand.
GTGGAAGTAAAATGCTGTGTTAGAAAATCAGACACTCAGGTTATCCCTGATCAGAATTATCTCCTGCGTAAAAGGATAGGAAGCTCAGGTTATCCCTGATCAGAATTATCCTCTGTATGATAGGATAGGAAACTCAGGTTATCCCTGACCAGAATTATCTTCTGTGGAAAATGTAGGAAGCACGATTCTTTATTACTCAGATTAGCTCTGATACAGATCAACTCTGCCAAAAGAATGGTGCATCTACTGAATTTCGTCGGCTATATATAGCCGCTGTAACCAGTTACGTCTTCTCGCCTTTTGGTGTTGCCCTAGCAACGATTGGTACGATGTCTGAATGTGCCACAGACAGCTGGTTGACGTAATATCACTGGTTGTCATCACAAATTTGTAAATATACGGAGGTGAGTAGACTGTGGTATATTTTATGGAATTGTGTTGTTTAAAAAATGATTTTTATATATATATTTTTTAGATAAATGATAAAGGAGGAGCAGCAGCATTCCAACAACGCATTTCGACTGAGAGCTGATGTGCTGTAGGATTTAATTAGATACGTATTATTTTTATATAAATTAAATTGGAATGATACTTTGTGTCTTCTTTTTTCGTATTTTAGGCAGATTAAGCGTGGAGCTGTAGATACATCGGGGGACTATTGTTATGTTTGCTCAATAAATTCATCGTGGGATATTTATATTTATGTGTGAGGACTGAACAGCTGCTGCTCCACTAATTCAAATGATTGATTATTTTTCCAAAGAGAAAAAATATCTACCATATAATTTTTATTTTGATAATCTTTTTACGGGCTTACGTCTCTTTTACCATTTAAAAACCTCAGGTTATAATGGACCAGGTACTATGAGGGAAAATAGAATACCGAAAAACTGTGGCCTGATTTTGAAGAAGGAAATGAAGAAGAAAAAACGAGGCGCTTACGAAAGTGTCATTGTTACCCATTGGCTCGATAATAACGTAGTAACTGTCGCTTCAATATAATGCGGTATTGCGTCCTTAGATAACGTTGGTAGATACTCACGATCCGAAAAGAAAATAAAGCAGGTCACTCGTCCATATATGTTAAAAATGTACGATTAATTAATGGAAGCACTGATAGAATGGACGAGAATATAACTTATTACAGAATATTTGTTAGGAGAAAAAAGTTTTGGGGCCAATATTTATATACATAGTTGTTAGATGTTACAATACAGAATGCATGGATATTATACCGAAAATCTATAGCGGATATTTCTCAACTTACTTTCAGACATACTATTACCACAGACGTACTATTTTCCATAGGAAAGTTTAGAATTTCTTTTAGCTCAAAGGATTGCCGTGTTCAAGATGAAAATCGTTATGATCGTTTATATTATCTAGTCATTCATTATTCTTCTAAGCGTCGATATGCAGGAACAATTTGTAATTCCATTGCACGTACGCAGTCTGGAAAATGTAACGTAGGATTGTGTTTGAAATATTTAAAAAAGTGTCATTTGAAAGACTGATATGTACTTATAGCATACATACATATATGTGCATATATAATGTTTTGTTTTATTTTAAAAGTATTAAAAATGTTTATATGTTTGTTATCCTGTTAAAAAAAAAACTGTTTATTTAAGTCTTTTGCATCCTTTGAAAAGCAAAATTTGATTTGTTAATAATTCCATATGGCAACTGGCTATAATTTCGAAACTAGTAGCTCCAAGCTCAAATTTTTTTTTTTAAATGTTGTTTGGACTCACAGCATTATCAAATTGGAAAATTAAAAAAATCGGAATCAATAAGTATTCTCGGCGGTAAAGGGTTAAGCTAGAGTGTACGCAAATTCGAAAAAAGTCGTTTCGAGAAAAACGGAATTGCAAAAAAGTGGCAGAAAAGATATTATATGCCACGTGGTCCGGCATTTGAATGAGGGACGGTCACTTAATCGCTTATAACTTTTGAACGCATAGGAATATTGACTTGAAATTTTAGGAGTATATTTTTGAATAGTTTTAAAAGTGATTTATTTTTAAAAAAAACCCCTTAACTGCTTGAGTTCATCACGCAATTTTGTATGTACACAGAATTTCGTACACTGTAAAAAATATTAGGACTATTCCCTAAAATGTAGGGACTACTCCCTAAAATTTATGGAAAAAACCTACGTTTTAGGGTATATTCCCTAAAATGTAAAGAATATTCCTTAAAATGTAGGGACTATTCCCTATATTTTAATGAAAATGTAGAGAATATTCCCTAATCTTATCGAAAAATACCTAACCTTTGTGGCAACAATTTGTGCAAATTTTTTCTGTGTAGTTGAGTTCAGAATGTGAATTTATGCAATCGGTTCATAAAACTGTAGTAAAATCTAGTTCAAAATATGGCATATGAATTCATGCGTAACCTTTTCAAGATTTTATTATTAAAAAAAATTATTTTGACAAATGTACAAAACTAGGAAAAATATATTGTGTGCTGTACAAATATATTCCTGTAGCAAATCGACAAAAATCCAGAAGAGTGTAACTTTACTGAATGAAATAAAATTTTTCAAGTAGGCCTTTTTGGGATTCTCAGATACAAACGAAAAGCAAAAAAGGATTTTTTTTTTATTTATTTTATCACACAATTATTTCATTTAGGGCTGCATTAATTCTTTTTCGAGTCACTCAATTCTGTTGTTTGGGGCCTGTTAATGAGTTAAACCAAGACTTGAAACTTTGCCGCCCTAAATCAAATGATTGCGTGATAGGATAAATTCAAAATTTTCTTTTCGTCATTTTTTTGTCCTAGAGAATACCAAAAAGGCCTACTAGAACAAATATAAACTTTACCCGGTAAAAAAAATCATAAAATTATATTCATTGCGAATGAAGAAATTAATTTTTGTTTAGAAAAACTAGAAAATATTCTTAATGAAGATGTTGAAGTAATAAAATATTTCCTTTAACTTTATTAGTAAATTGTTTTGTCCCATATCATACAGAAAATATATTGTTTGGAAATCTAGTTTTGCCCCACTAACAACATAGGTTTAAGTGAATGGAACTTCAACGGAAATTTTCATCTGTTGAAACAAAAAGAATTCAAGAAATAAATAGACAGAAAAAACTGAGTTTTTATGCAAATTTAAAACAACTGTCGCGAAGTTTTTTTTTTTTTTTATAAAACTTTTACTGCATTTATCTAAAATCTACATTTTTGCATATGGGTGACAATTTGTAAAATTATTTCTTATATTGAAAATATCTCGACTAACTATTTTTCGACTAGACTGGAAATATGTGCGGCAATCCAATAGCCAGACAGTGTTTCAAGAAACAAAGTAACTCTGTCGGTTCGAGACTTAATTCAGAAAAACCAAAAAAAAAAAAAATCAGATTAATTTAAATTACACCTATCCATTGATTATGAAGTAAATAGATATCTCCGATGATGACGTAAATAAAGGGTAAGCCAACAATGCCGCGCTCCAATATAAAATCAACGATGTCTCGACCTGATGTTAGGAAATCTTCATTACTTTCTTAGAAATTTACTGGACATATTTTCTTTAGAATTTTTGTTCATATTGGATTGCATCGAACAAGAGAAAAAGTTATAATTGGTCTAAGGCCAATAATACTATAACTTAGATGAATATAAAATTTATATAAAGTGAAAGCAAAAAGTTTTGTATGGCAACACCAAGAAGTGGTCACCAGATTTGGTTAATTTTTGTAATTTTATTTACTATGAAAACGCCGTGTACAAAATGTGAGCTCTCACGTCGACGCGTTTTTAGGTAATTTTCAAATATATAGGGTGTTTCCAGGTGGTCCATAGAGCAGGAGGTGATAGTATTTACTTAGATGAATAAAAAATTGTACGACAGTGGAGGGTCTACATAAACCAATTGGGAGTTACAGGGGGATTAAGAAAAAAGCGGGGTTTTCACAAATCACACTGTATCTTTAAAAGTACAGGGTGTATGGTCACAGTTAAGAGCCAATTGTATGCAGAACTTTATGGTCCTTCCAACGACTGCTCAGCCAGCCCTATCATTCTCCTTTCAGGAGTTATGGTGGTCTTAAATAAAAATCTCGGATTTTCTTACCTTTTTTTTTACTTTGACCTCTGTTGTTTTTTGCACAAAGGTCATTAACATAACGTTTTTTTTATAGGAACTGTAAACTGTAGACTCTTCTCTTTAATTTGACCTATTACACTCTATGTCCTAACTGTAGCCGTTAAAAGGTTATTAGTTCATAATCTATTCAGATCATACCGAAATTAAAGGAGTCTTTTTTTTTTAAATTACAATTTTCAGTCACTAATGGCACAAATTATCTTTAAAAATAGGTTTGAGAATAACTTTGGGAATAGGTGAGGAGATATGTGCCTGTCTATCCATCTATAAATATCAACATAAGCATTAAGCGCTTGCGATAGCTTAGATAAAGCATTAGCATTGGCTTTTAAGGGATACCTGGCAATATCTGCATCATAAGGGAAGAATGAGAGCAGAGTGATCCTTTGGAAATTTCTTAGCATAGTAAATTGGCGTAGCACTAACTTAAGATGCATAGCATTCAGTAGCAAAATATTCTGAAAGTATCGCTAGCAAGGTTTTAGTAGATCAAATTGTATTGGTCACATTTGCATTGCTATAGAGTAGGAAGAGCAAAGGCTCAAATAAAAACGTAGCAAAAGTCAAGACAACAACAAAAAGTGTATTAAAGCTGTAATATAAATATGTAGGTATATATACTAAATATCTATTTTTATTGTAGAAGACTGATATGTTTATGTTATTATACTGTCATTTATTATACTGTCATTCAGAAATACTATAAGTAAGTTCTAAAATTAAAATTGCGAAATTCCAAAGTTAAGGTAAAAAGATCCAATAAATTGAAGGCAAATTCAGCCAACTATTGCTATTACTAGCAGTATTTTTATACCATAGATGAAATCTAAAGGGTATACTAAGTTTGTTATTCATTGGACACCCACGCATAATATTAAAAGTTATTTGATTTTTGCATATCCGTCCTTGAGAGCGCATTTACTTAGAGGGCTGAAATTTTGCACAAGGGCTTTTAAAAAAAAAAAAAGTTGTGAATTTAAATTCGAAACTGGATCGAATCGGTTGACTCCTTCGAAGGACTGCCATACAAAAATTTCGTTTCTCAATATATATTTGAATACTGCCTGAGAACGCGTTTACGTAGAGAGCTGAAATTTTATACACGCTGTTTTTATAGTAGTAGTAAGTAAAACTTCGAAAATGGACTAAATTGGGCAACCTCTTCTTGGTGCTGCACTATAACAATTTAGGTTTTTTACGTATACTGTAAAAACGATCAGTCCTACACGTTTTTATTGTACTGAAAAGTTCTTCAAAATATTAAATCCTATGAAATTTGTAATAATCATTTTTACTGTCCGACGAACCGTTCTAGAAATATATACGAAAATCCACTTCAACACTCAATCTAGCATTATGCGAAATTACATTCGGGCATCCATCTAGGAGGGTATAGGCACAGTATATATCATACAGTAGCCCAGCTCTGTCAAAACTGTCAAGTGAGTAGGATGCTTCTATAAAGAGACTATACTTTCTCTTTCAACACTTTTAACTAACACACTAGTCAATTTTTAATATATGGATTCCTATGTAAATCTAAAGTGGAAGAAAGAGAACTGATGGCATTCTTAAACTTTTACTAGAGGGAAAGAGGCAAAATGACACCACTTTACCGTCAAACAGCTGTTTAGTAATGGAACAATACATTTGTCGCCGATTGCCGATATGTGTACATACATAAAACTAATACTTCCGTCAACGGTCGTGCAGCTAGCTACTGTTCGCCCATTTATGTCCGTAGCATACTTAATAGTTCCCTCTTGTGGGAGAAATTTTAAGGTTATGTTTTTTTAATTGAAATTCTAAAATTCACTTTTCAGTAGTTAGTTCTAAGCTATTCTACTGTATGATATATACTGTGGTATAGGTATCATAAGAATTGGTTTTACATTAGACCAATTCTAGCTTTTTTACTTTTTTATTTTAATTATATTTTTCAGAATTCATAAGAATTCTGATATCATTATAATCAGAAAATTAGCTTGCCAGCATGTTTATACTGACCTAAAAGAAAAAAAAAATGAATCAGGTCTGAATTGTAACAATTCTGAAGTGAAACAAGCCAAATAACTGTACGGGCAGTACACTACAGGTGCACTATGCTATGGCAATTTGCCATGCGCTTCTGAATGCCGTTCTTTGGTGCCATGCGCAATCCATGCCTATATACATAAATCAGAATCTGACTTGACTCGTTCTCTTTTTCAGTTTGGCAGAGCAGTGATCAAGGTGGTAATCTATTTCCTAGTGTTCTACCAAAGTCCTCTAAACTTTATTCACAAATTAGATATTTTATTTAATTGACAGTTAAAATAATTATTTCTATTCTGGGTATCGACTAGATTAAAAACTTATTTTGAATAGCGATTAAATTAAAGATTCTTATTGCGGGTATCGACCGAATAAGAAATTACTAACATAAACCACTTTATTACGGGTCTCGACTGTAATAAAGATTGTTATTATGGGTCTCAACCGAATAAGAAAATTATTAACAAAAACTTTATTGTGGGTAGTGACTACAATGAAGATTATTTATCTGTGGGTATCGACAGCAGTCAGAATTAGTAACCTCACTTTATTCCGGGTATCGACTGGGATAAAGAATAGTCTAATTCCAATCCTCAATAAAATAGAGAACCAATTTGATCGAGTGCCTAATACTGAGCTGGTGAGTACATTGTCAGATACAACAAAATTTTCTAACATAAATTTGATTTTATCTTAATTATTATTTTATATTTATTCAATATTGAATTTAGCTTTATAGATAAATTTAAATTATAATTGTGGTTGAATTTCAAAAATCTAATTTGAGTGCGGGTTACAGTATATTGAACTTGGTGAACCGGAGAACAAAGCTACAAAATTATTGACTTTGAGCCAGGGCTATAGTTTCCAACATATTATTTCATTTATAGCATGTTCGCACTGACTACGGGCAGAATATATTATATTCCCAAAAAATTACAGTACTTGTGAATTCCGTTTCAGTTAGAGAATTTAATTCTAATATAGAGCGCATTTCTGAAAATATTGTCTCAATATTTTTATTCGAAGATTTTTTAACCGATCACATAGAAAGACTAAATCTGTCGTTACTTCAGAGAAAGAATTAGCTTTTTAAATATTTTGGATCATTCAGTTTAAGCGCTCTTGGATTTGTACTGCTTACTCTATGTAAATGTTTTGTACATCTTTCGCAAACTTAAAGGCTTCCTCATCTGGTAATTTCTGAAATAAAGTTAGGGCATCAGCTCCAAAATAAATTTGCTTCGGTTCCTTAAAACATGACTATCGATTAAGATTTTTTTTTTTAAATAATACGAAAACCACTTGGTACATATCGTAACTATATGAACCTTTGGAGATTCCGATCGAAAATTTATGTTCAGATCGATGACTAGTTTTAAAATATATTTCAGGAATAAAACATAAATCTTTATATTATGCTGGACAAGCAAGTCTGGATTTCTGTGTGTTCCTTTTATATGATCTTCAAAATACAAGCTGTAAAATAAAGCTTTAATGCGTCTCTCCCAAGTACGAAAATGGTACATAACGATTTCGTATAATAAGAGCCATTGTACCACAAACACGAAGTATCCTATGCGGCTTAATGTTAAGATATTCCTGAAAATCTCGTATACCGGAGACAGACTTAGAGTTTCAATATTGATATATTGATTTTGCAATTATGTCAATTGCAATATAAAATTTCTGAAATACACTTGCAGTTTACGATCCGGAGAAATTAATTAGAGAACTATCATTTGATTTGTCATTTGACTTATATAGTTTGGCGTACGTACAAAATGCGAACAAGCATTGTGATATTACTTATATATTTGGAAAATAAAAACGAAATGGATGCCTAATCATTAATGAAAATTAATACTGGGAAAACACATATGGTATTGATATCATGCCATTTATACCAGGCCAAAGCTATACCACGTAGTATATCCGACCCTCGGCACACGTTTGTTTGTAGCTCTCACTGAAAAGCCAAAGTAGAAGTTTCTTGTAAAAATGTCACAAAATAAATTAATTTCATGTTATAGAATAATTTATTATTAAAAAATTTGCTGGAGAGGTCAAACGCGCTGCTAAAGTTATCAGCAATTTGGAGCAAATGACGAGCAGCGCTTTATAGAAAATTGTGTATTTTAAATAATTCATGGAGGGTCAATCGGAAGGTCTGGACAAAGGTAATCTCCAGCTTTGAATTATAATATACTTATAATATTTATGCTATATTCTTTTATCCTTAGGTTCAAAATTCATAATATAGGGAAAACGATATGATTTGCTTCGCCAAACTACGATTATTTTTGCGGTCTCGCTGCTCGACAAAATTTTCCTCCGTTTATTAAAACTTGCACTCTACTTTTTTAACACAAATTTTTGATAGAATTAAAAATGGCTTGTTAAAAAATGCAAAATTTTGTTGCAATTTCTCCCGCTATGTAAAATGGCAGTGGTATCAATAGAAAACTGTCTCTATTAGGTTTGAATATTAGGATACCAGCAAAAACTGTTGTGTTTCAGTACTATGTACGTTCACGATATACCAGCTACCTCAGCTAGTATCGAACTAGTATGTGAAGACACACATCTAGTATACCACTTAGTTTTCGAATATCATTGCATCAATACCACATGTATGTCTATGGTATAGGTGGATATGAAGGAAACGATTGTTTCTAAGCCGAAGAAGAAGAGATATTGGTAGCTTACAAGTAATTTTTAAAAGATATCTACTACTATAAAACGAAATAGTTTATCTGCATTTATACTATATAACAGGTTAAACCATTTGATTATTGCACTTTTCACGAAATTGTATCCCAAATGCAAAATTTTAAAAAAGAGAATACGACTATGCACCATGCAATTTCTCTAGAAAAAAGTAGGTGAAATTATACTTCAATTTTGTGCGGAAATATCAACTAGCGATTGCTTCAAGAAATTTTATCCTTGTACAGGAAATAAAATTAAGGAAAACGTGGAAGGTTTTATGAAATTCAGGTTTCCTCAGTGTTATGGTGCCATATAAAATTAAATCTACCAAAGAATGAAGCGGCGGACTACTACAATTTCAAAGGTACTTATTCGACAATATTATTTGCCGCGGTTGACTACAAATACCGATTTATGTATCTTAATATCGGCGTTCCTGAGAGTGCTAATATTTCCACAATATGGGAAAACTCTTCTTTAAAACAACATCATGTAGAGAATTCTGTATTTAAACGCTTTGCAAAAAACCTGGCAGGCGTTAGTATTCCACTTTTATTAATTGGAGACTCGGCATTCAAATTATTAGAAATCGTCATGAAGCCATTTCCATTCACTTTTGATCAATGCGATGACCAGAAAAAATTCATCTATCGTCTGTCAAAATGTAGACTTCAACCTGTAAGGCTCGATCCGTCACTTTCAAAAGAAGGTGCTCCAATGCAGTTTTTTCAGCATATCTCGGTATGCGTTCAACCGATTGCGATGAAAGTTATTATAAAAATTAAAGCTTATTAAATTTCTCTTTAAAAAAGTATAATTCATTTTATTCATTATTTATTATTATTTTATTATTATTTATTATCTTAATTTAAAGTTTTATTTTCACTTTAATGTTCATATTTCAAAAAATTCCAATAAGAGGTGTTATTTTGATATTCAAAGAAAATGCCATTTTTTGAGATAAATGATCGGATCTTTATTTCATTATAAAGAGAAAGGTATGCCGTTAATAATGGAAAATAACATCAGCCAAATGACCACCACGACCACGCCTACAGGACCATATCCTTTTCATGAAATTTTCCATAACCAAATCGCAAAGTGGCTGCCCTATGTCCTCGATAGCCTCACGAATTCCATCTTTGAGGTCTTGAATCGACGCTGGGCTGTTGGAGTAGACCTTCTCTTTCACGTGGCCCCAAAGGAAGAAGTCACAAGGTGTTAAGTCACAAGATCTCGGTTCGGTGGCCAATTGTGATCACCTCCTCGAGAGATAACACGGTCCGCAAACTTTTCACGTAAAAGATCAATGGTTTCGTTGCTTGTATGACACGTAGCGCCGTCTTGTTGAAAGTAAACGTTGTCCAGATCAATACCATCCAATTCCGGCCATAAAAAATCATTAATCATCTGTCGATAGCGCAATCCATTCAACGTAACTGTTGCCCAGCCTCATTTTCGAAAAGGTAAGGTCCAATGACCCCGCGGGACCATAAACCGCACCAAACAGTCACACGTTGAGGATAGAGAGGCTTTTCAACAATAACTCTTGGGGTTTCCGAGCGACAGATGCGACAATTTTGCTTGTTGACGAAGCCTGGGTTTTCTTCAACACTTTCGGCTACAACAGCAATATTCTCGGCTGTTCTTGAGCGACGTGCACGGGTTTTGTTCTTCAAATCACTAACTTGTTTATTAATGGCGTAGTTTCTACTTGTCAAATGTTAAAAAATGACAGCTCCAAAAGTGACATCTACCGAAATAGCGGGCTAATTAAAATAACACCTCTTATTGGAAAACCCTTTATATTCACAATTATTATTTTGATTGGAAGTTTATCTCCTATAACAAATATTCCTTAAGCTTAATTAAAAAAAAATAAAATCAAGCAATTTTTATCTGTCCATCCCTAAAAGTAGGTATGGGGACAGAGAATAAATTACATTCATTTGGAAAATGCAAAAAGGAGACAACTGTAGAAAAGTGATAATGTAAGCAATTTCAGTAGTGTTAGTGGTCTATGTTATACATGGCTCTGATACAAACTGAGCGTAGAAGACTTGATGACATAACCAAAGCGTAAGACAGCAATGCCTTGCTCCAATTCCAATATAAAATCAATGATGCTTCGACATGATGCAGGGAAGGCCTAAATTTTTTCTTAGAAATTTACTTGGAATTTTTATGTCTTATTGGAGGCCGACATATAGATTCAAGAGTACAGTGTATAAGTAAAAATGGTTGCTGTGTTTACTGATTACAGAGATATTAGTACATATCCGATTACACAGATATGTACTAGTGAAGATATGAATAAAATGAATTATACCACTTTTATAGAGGAGTTAATGAGCTTTAATTTTTACAATAACTTTCAACCCGATCGGGGCAACGATTACCGAGATATGCTGAAAAAACTGTATTGGAGCACATTCTTTCAAGATGACGGATCGAGCCTTAGGGGTGGGGGCAGTGGGGGGGGGACTTTGTAGCACAAACATACTAATTGAGAGAATTAATGCCCGAAGCAGTTCATCTCGACTGGCGTCTAGGAGATACACCAATATTGCGTGAGTGACAGAAGACCGATATATACTTGTCAGCAAATACAACTAACATGGCCCCATGTAAGCCTCCGATCCATCAGTATCCAAGATTCATAACCTGAGTACAGAGTACAGGAGAATAATTTGGATCGATGGATTGAAGAGAAGTTGAGAAACCTAAGAAATCTCTAGAACATATGCCACAATAAATCCCATTGCTTATCCAACAACCAGCATGTGTACTTGAATTTACAGAGTAAATTATTTCTTGTGTTTTACCTGGGTTGGTTCAAATACTATTTTTTTATGTATACATAAAACCAGTATGATACCTTGGAGATAATCTAATTTATGTCTGTAATCAAGGTAGGAAGATTCTCCTTCGAAGCACCAGCAAAATCTGAATATCGTTGGTATAGACAAAGACATAAGCCAACTCGGTAAACTTAGACAGAGTCCGAATTTTTTACTATATTCAATGGAAACAATATTTTATTAAAGATTTAATAAATTTTGAATCAAATAATTTTGTCCTTGTTTTCGCCCACTGTAAGCAAACATCCAATCCCACATACAGTCATTGGCATTTATGAAAAATTTTAAGTGAATTCTAATAAGAATGCAATCAAGTCAATACTGACTGAGAAGGGCACGAAAATCTGCTTAATTTAACTTGTAGGAGAAAGGCGACGCGACGTGATGCCTCTGCCAACAAGAATTTTATAGGAATCTTAAAAGCGTGTAATAAAATGTTTGGCCCACTTGTACAAACTTAATTGTGGTTAAGAAATTATTTTTAATTAACCAACTCAAAGCTCGAGAGGCGCCGATAACAAATTACCAAAGAGTAAAACAGATATATGCTTGCTTGTATGCAGCATAATATTTTGATTCAATACGAAAGCAATTGTACCAATTTCCGGCATAAACACCACAATTGATCACACAAAATAAATTTTTCTCCACTTCATCTCATAGTAGGACACCTGTTAATTTTCGTATTAATCTCTCAATTTTGTCCGTACGATTTTATGTTGATTTAATTACTCACGTTTTACGGTCTTAACGTACATACAAGACTATACATTTTCTTGATTCGTATCAGAATGCGAGCTATAGCTCTTCTATTGTTAGGCTTTGTTAGCATATAAGCACAGCTATAATTAGATTCTGGCAAGAATAGTATAATATTTGGTTGGACTAAGATTTAATCTGTGCATTTCTTGATTGTGTTTAACCGGCATACATGTATACGTGCGATACAAAGTTTAGTTAGACCTTCTACGATAATGTACCAAAAATGTTTAACAAATAATAAATACCTTTCTATTTCTTCAGACGAATACTTATATAACGTCCGTAATATTGAAAAAGGCATAATAAGTGAGAAAATTTCGACAGTCATAGCAATATAATCTGAGTAATAATACCTACATATAAAAGTAAACAAATCGAGTCGCTCAGAAGCCAATGCGGTTAAGTCCAGAAAACAAAAATTTATGTTTTTTTAATACATTAATTTTTAAATTTTTGGTTTAGTCATTTGATCAGAAAAGTACAAGTTTTTTTTCTAAGGGTAGGCTCTGCAACAAAACAAGATATGTACAGTATTTCCCGGGACAATGGCAGCATCTTAAAAACTTTGCAATTATACCTTTTGGAAGCTGAAAAAATAAGAAATTTATGTAAAATTAATAGATAACATTTGCTGTCATAAATTTTATATTTCTCCATCATAACGAACATCTTTTTCGTCCGAGTTATCTAAGTCTAAATTTTGGTCTCCACGTCTTATTCTTAATGTGTTGTGAAAGTTGTATTTTATTGGAGGTATATTTTTTAATAAATTCATTATGTCTCTTCTTGTTTTTTTTTTTAATTGTTCTGCCATTAGGATACAATAATAGTTGATTTATATTTTTTAAGATTGCTGGCTTAGGTACCTAATTTTGCCTATTTTTATGTCAATTACATGAAAGGTATCATCTTCGTCGAAATTATATTTGAACTAACTGACTTTTCTAGTTTTATCCACCGCATATTAAGTCAGTTGACTGTTGATCCACTTTTTGATTTTTTTTATATTGGTAATAGCATTTTCTAATGGTTTTGTGCCAAGGAAATATTGGTGATTCTTTTCGATAACGGTGCAAGGGTTTTTTTCTTACTATTTTGAATTATGTGATATCAGTCACTAGGATTATAAATATGCTGAGTTGGTTTTTGAATGAGCTTCTATAACTACAAAATCAGTTTCATTGGGCAAATAATTGTGCCCACTTAATAAAAATGTAAGCTCAATTGATTCAGCTTTTTTGTCTTCACTCTGAATTATTTTAGTAAATTTAATACAGTTTTTATATTTCGATTCTGTCCTGTACCCGAATCTGGAATACATTATAATTTTTAGAAAATCGTTTGCATATAATTTTATGTATTTAGTTAAACACGATGACACTTTTTGTGAACCCCGCGATCCATGGGTTATAGGCCGAACATATATGTATCCCTGATTAGTCTATAAATCATGACAATTAAAATTCTATACACCTAAGATTCTCATGTAATAAGCCACCGATGTGATAAGCCACCGATATGGAGAGTTTTGGAAATGCTAATCCTTTTTCTAAATCAAAACTAAAAATGAACTTTTCGACTGAATCTCTTTGGGCCGGTTTCACAGTTCAAGTTTAAACTTAAGATGTGGTTTAAACTCAGTATATCTCTACAACACAGTTTCACAGTGGTAAGTTAAACCTCGTTTAAACTTAGTTTAAGCCACCAAAATTGAGCGTTTAAACTCAGTTTATCTTTAAATGTGAATGAAGTGACACTTCGTTCATTTCAAAGAGTCTTTACTCATTTTCGTAGGTTTAATTAATTTGTTTTATTTATTTTTTCTTGCGTAGGTTTAATTAATTAATTTTTTTGTCATAACGATTTGGCCGGCAATATTTTGACAGTAAATGACTCACAATAGTTTACTGGTTCACAATTGTACAGAAAATAGCTTGTTAGTTCACAATTCCATAGTGCTGCCATATTAAAAACGGTCGAACACTGTGAAACTCATTTTGGTTTAAACTCAGTTTAAACTACGAACGGATATTAACTAATCCTGAGTTTAGTGAAACCGGCCCTTAGTAGATCATTAGCCATATACTATTACGGGCAATTTATGCATTTCGCAAGTGTTCGTCGTATTTAACTTCAGCCGAATGTTTTCTGCATTTGTTGTAGATTGTTTTTTTTTATTACCAAAAAATCACAGTTTTGGCAAGTAGCTTTTGAGGGGTGCTTAAATTTTGTCGAAAATATATCATAATAAGCTTTTCCTTTACTGGTACAATTTGCTCTTCATTACATTTTTCGACATACAGTTTATATATTTTTACAGTAGAAAGCTCTAAATCCAAGTTGTTACGCCTCCCTTATCGTGCGTTATAATTCCCCAACTAGCAATAGAGAAAGGGGTGGATTTGCACAATTCCTTTAAAGATCGCTAAATATGACCAAAACACCTGTTGGGCGCCACGTGATTTTCGATTCCACGAACTCGAGGAAAACGAGAAAATTCCAAACATTATAACTTTAATGAAAAACTAAAATTAAAGCAAAGAAAAAAACTATGATCACTTCATGAATTCAACTTAAATCTAAACTCTCATACTAAAAGGTCATTAACTTGGCGTAGCAAGGTCACACACGAATAGCACCAAAGTCAAAGGTCACGTATGTATGAATATATGTATGAATCTACCCAATCTTTATTAAAACCAAATTGCAGTACTTAACTTTCTTGGTATTACAATTTCTTTTGGTCCCTTTTAAATCCTCTTTACAATCCTTTTTTTGTTTAGTCTCCTTAACCCTATTTTCCTCGTTTCACCTTTCCTTTTTACTCAAAAAAAAAGATAAATAAACTTGCTCTCTACTCTGTACGCGTACTGATCATCACTCCAAAACCAAATGTCGGGAACTGCCCGTCTAGCCTACCAAAGCGCTTTCATTTCTTAGAAAAATGACCCCTATTTGGAATTTCCGGCCCATATTTCCAATAGATTTCCCAATTGGGACAACCATTTCCAGTCGGTTGAAAATATTTAATAATAATTTTCTTTTCTACTTTTTTTCAAGATATTCTTTATGGTTTATATTTTCTTTGATATTTATCTGGAAATTTGAGTTTCGAGTCTAAAGTGGAAAAATTTGTATCTAATTTACCCTTTTGACACGAGTCTCAAATCATTTAGATTTTCTTGTTGGCCTTTCCCGCGGGGCTAAATATTTCCTCTTTTTAAGCTTTCGGTTGCAGACGGCCCAATCCATCTCCTTCTGTTCTCCGGAAAATGGAAACGAGTAGGAAAATCTATCGTTTTCTTGTCGGTGTTGAGGTTAGGTTGTGATTTTTTTCTTTCAGGTGAATCGAGGAGAAAACTGGACCAGGTAAATATATTTTTAATTAATTAAATTTTAATAAGTACTGCATTTTTTTTTTTTCGTAGATAATTTAGTGAAGGGCTCACTATTCGTGTAGTTCCCTGTACGCTCCCATCATCTTTACACTATAAGTATTTTTCCTTAATTCTAAACAATTTTCAGTCCGTTAAATTTTTTTTCTATTTCATTAATTTAATTTACTTGCAGGTATGTATGTACATATTTCGCTCATTGGGTAAAAGTTTGATGCTATTTGAAGCTATTTCCTCTCCCAGATATTGAGAATAAAGGTCGCGGTAATATATTTATGGTATCCTAGTATAGGCCAAATAGGAAGATGCCCTCAAGAACAAATCGGAGTTGTAACTATGCAAGTATGTTCTGTAACGCAAATGATGCCCCAGGAACTAATCTCGGTTAGGAAAATAGCCCGCTTTATATGATCCGTGAGTATTCGTTAATTCTGTCATTTATTCCTGATCATCTGAAACAATTAAATTACTTTGCAGAATTATTTCTATTAATGAGGTATGAGGACATCCACATAACAAAAAAGGTATACATATAGGTGCTGACGATGTGTTCCTTGGTAAGTTCGTTTTTATAGCAGGACACCACATCCCCTTAATTCTGGATGAACTTTTATTTGTAACAAAGTATCGGTGTCTGTAATTATGAGCTCTTGTATAATAACTCGAAATAGCAAGAAATGAAGTTATATTGTTCAGTCCTCACATTGGTATGTTGACATATACTTAGTATCCCACGATAAATTTCCTACTGTTAGATATTCACACGAAGCTTTAATGCAGCAAGCAGATCAATATTCCCTCGATGTACTTCCAGCTTCACACTTAATCTACCTGAAATACAAAAAAACGAAGACACAAAGTATCAATCAAAGATACGAAATAAAAGGTAGAATACTTATCTAAATAAATTATGCTGATGCGCAAGAGCTACAACAGTTCTTAGCAGAGATGGGCGTTTTTGCATTACCACTAAAATGGCAGCAACACTAAATTTTAATGATAGTTAAAATATAGGTTGCACTATCACTAAATGATTAGTGGTAGTGCAAATTTTTTATCACTATCACTAAACGAATAGTGGTAGTGCATAGTCTATTGCATTATCACTAAACGATTAGTGGTACTGCAGAGTATATTGCATTATCACTAAACGATTAGTGGTAGTGCAAATACTTTTCACTATCAATGAGTGATAATGAATTCGTGCATTGGTAGTGCAAACATCTTTCACTAGCACTGAACTAGCAACGAGTGAACATACAGAATAAAAAAACTCTCGTTCAGTTTTCTGTTTTGCGGAGATGGAGATGATTCATTAACAATTAACACTAATTTTGATCGAACGAGCTACGCGTAGTGCTGCATATGCGTACCATTAAATTGTCGTTCAGTGCTAGTGAAAGATGTTTGCACTACCAATGCACGAATTCATTATCACTCATTGATAGTGAAAAGTATTTGCACTACCACTAATCGTTTAGTGATAATGCAATATACTCTGCACTACCACTAATCGTTTAGTGATAATGCAATAGACTCTGCACTACCACTAATCGTTTAGTGATAATGCAATAGACTATGCATTACCACTATTCGTTTAGTGATAGTGATAAAAAATTTGCACTACCACTAACCATTTAGTGATAGTGCAACCTGGCTTTTAACTATCACAGAGGCCTCTAGTGCTAATGAAATAATTAATGCACTGAAAATTTAATGCACTACGCCCATCTCTGGTTCTTAGTTAAATTGTCCATAATTATTTGTTGCGTAAAAAGCTACTGCTCATTTTCTGACATTTATCTAGGAAATATATAAAAATCATTAAAGGATCTTTGATCTTAATCAAGACGGTCGAGACACACATCAAATCACATAACGTCAAGTAATCTGTTTTCGCCTCAGCCAGAGCAGTAATACCAAGAGGCGAGCCTAGCATAACTGGTTACAACGGCTATATACAGCCAACGAAATTCAGTAGATGGCATCATTCTTTTCACAGAGTTGATCTGTATCAGAGCTGATCTGAGTTTAAAGAATTGTGTATCCTACCCTTTTACAGAAGATAATTCTGATCAGAGATAATCTGAATATCCTATTCTTTCTACAGAAGCCAATTACTACCTTCCTGAGTACACGCAGAATAATTCTGAACTAGTTCCTTATAGGAGCATTTTGCTACCCTTCTGCTTACACGCAGTCGCAGTATCACTTTCACCTTTGAAGTTAATTCTGCTGATAGATAATTAATTCTGGTCTTCTTTTTCTTCATACACGTACTTCCAGGTAAGATCAACAGTGGTTTGGTAAATACCGTTTAGGGTTTATGATGGAAAATAAACTGCCAACAGTCTCAGAAAAAAATTTTGTTTATTACAATTAAAAAATCGTGAGAGTTTTTATCTCAGGCTCATTGTTTCTTCCATCCTTAAAAGATTTCTTGCAATTCGAATAAATTTTGCTCAAGTTATGAGAGGTATGTTGCAGGCAAGTTTTTACTGTAACTCTGGCAACACTTAAGGTGGACTAATCGTGTTGGATACTTTTATAAAAGGTAATAATTGAGGGAAGTTTTCTATGAGAACTGGATTATCTGTTGGCATGCTACTTTTCGAGATTTATGACTTTAAATAAAGATGAATACTCTGATGAAAAAAAAAATGTTTCGCCAACAAATCGCCAATTTTTCCATTATGTGTGAACGTTTTCAAAATCGAATTACACCGAATAAAAGCCTGTAATGATACGAATAAAACACAAGAAAAGTAGTCATCTTGTGAACAGCCTGAACTCAGTTGCAGTCAAAAAGGTGAGTTAAGGTTCAAAATTTCAAAAAACTTGAAAATCGCCTATAATTTCGAAAATAGTGCGAACGCGATAAAATGTTATATAATATTTTCTATCGCAAATAGGCTGTTCTCGACTGGACAATTTTCATGCAGCTAAATAATGTCAGTGTTGTTTAAAACCAACTCTTCTCTTAATCCTTTACATATCACTGCGACGGCCTTGACCTTACTGATTATGTATAGCCATCTGTATTTCTTCATTAAGGGCTTCCAGACAGTTCCATTTAACATTAGTTGATGCATTTCACACATCGTTTTTGGATGGCGATCATAAATCTCGCCAATCACACAGGATGGGATTTTTTCAATGCTATGTAATATTTTTGGACTGCAGAGATAAAGATGATTTCGTATGATTGGAGAGGCTGTTAGTTCTTGTTCCTCCAGTTCAAATTAGGTTTGGTCATTGAATATAATTGCTATGGTGAAGTACCTTACATCGGCAATTGCAAACTTATTAGACTGGATCAAATGAGGAGTAGACGTTATATGTATCAACTCAAACGTGCTTCTTTCCGCAATGTTAAGATATTCATGCAGTTTCATAGTCTTGTTCTCCTTTTTTATACCTCGTGAATTCTGTCGGCTTAATAACATTTCGAACTTGGATCTAATTTTGTGTGACGTTGTCTGAATTACATTGAAGATATCGTGCAAAGCCAGTGATTATATTTTTCATAAACTTCAATGGAGGCGATCACTTAGGATAGTCTGGCGTCGAAATTTCTTAATTTGTGCAAAACAACAGAATTGGATTGATTATTTTTTGTAGTTTAGCAGGAGTATCTGGTGACTAGTTGAGTGTTGGAGGTTTTGTTTGTTATTTTGTAGTACTTCAAATCAATGTAAACTTAATCATTTACTTCAAATATTCTAGCAAGCATTCTGCCCAAAACTCCCCTCTTGCTCCTAGGTTCTGATTCTGCTGCTCAGAGTATTTCGTCAATTATACGTATACTGTGAGAAAAAAGTTATTGAATATTATTGTTGCGACAAGGGTCAATGAATCGAATCGAGAACAACAAATGTACAGAGGTATGCAGTTGATGAATTAGTGCAGAATTGTAATTTGTTTGTTCAGGTACATTGGGATTAAATGAAATCATTCCCTAATTAAATGGAACCAT
Organism: Dioctria rufipes; assembly: GCA_963924295.1. Lineage (NCBI taxonomy): Eukaryota > Metazoa > Arthropoda > Insecta > Diptera > Asilidae > Dioctria > Dioctria rufipes. The sequence continues at coordinate 288,109,948 of OZ002740.1, forward strand.
TTTCGTATTGAAACTTAAAAATAAAATTAAATCTTACTGTAGACAAACTTGCAGTATTGTGTTTGGAATAGAATATTGCAATATTAGGTTTGTTCGATGAAAACACCGTGTAAGGCACTAGTATAAATTTTCCCCTACAATATATTTTCCCATGGCTTTGTGCGCTCATGGAACGAGTCATATGACGTTAGGGTAACCGCATGATACAAAGATAACAAGTATGGCTGATTCGAGAAGAACTTTTTGTGTTCCTACGCTATGACTAAACAATGTCATTTCTAGCAAATTTGTTTTGAGTTTTTCATATTTTATTAACTGAAATATGTTTTGAATATATTAAAATATTTAAAAAAAATATTAGTTTCTTCGTTTAAATCACTTCTGGAAAAGTAATTATCTGCTAGTGGCAAATTTCCAAATAGAAATTTTTTTTTCACTTTGATAACGACTATTAAAATTAGAACCAACAAATTTATGACATTTGTTGCCAAATGAGACAAGCAACCAATTGACAGATAATTCGGCCATTAGTCTTTGTTTCATGGGGTTGCCCTAGTGTAATCTGACATTTCTCTGACAGTTCTTCTGAGTATAATTAACTGTTAAAAGTAATTTATAAAATGGTGAATATAACGATAAGTTAAAGTTTTTAAATTTTTTCGAACTTTATTTGTTATTATTGGTTTTTATTACTTTCGATTGCTTCAAAAAAGAATAAAAACAAAAACGAATTCAAACTAGGCCTAAGGACATCTGTCGATTTTTGTTACACACCTTTTTTGTTACATTCTATTATCATCATTAGTGTTGACACTGTATTTATGGTGCGTTGATTCTAGCTGCTGACGCATTAGCGCTGGTCAATCAGCATAATGTCAACTAGGATTTAATGAGAATAAACAAAATAAGTCGAAAAAAGTTATTACGAATTCAACGAAAAGAAAGGAGATTCTGGTCAGTTGTCAGTATAAATTTGCAAAGATAAATATATTCTAAAAACCAATCAAAGATTAATGGTATTAAAGATTACTCCATCGGATTACTGGGAAAAATCGGGTCCAACATTTTGTGACAAAAAAAAAAAAAAAACAAAAAGAACATTTAAAAACCGCTTTCGAGTCACTAGAAGCATCCTTCATGAACTTACCTCAAAAATGCTAGATTTAAAAAAAAGTACACATACCTACCCATTCTTTCTTTCCTGCGAAGGATGTGCTATGGCATCAAAGGGTGTCCTTTGAGCTTTGGCAACATCATAAAAAAAATGTAAGAGGCTATTGCATTACATAGTCGGATCATCATCCAATAGCAGAATTAATTGGAGTTGGCAGATCAACAACACAATTCCATCCGTATTAGAATTTTTTAACGAATTAGACAAGTAATATAGTCATTGTTTTGAAAATTTTTATCCACCCACCGAACAATAAAAGACAATATTGATGGATTTCTGAAATTATGCTTTCCTCAGTGCTATGGAGTAGTTGACGGATGCCACATAAAATTAAATCCACATAAAAATGAAGCATCTGATTATTATAATTTTAAAGGAAGTCATTCTACAATATTATTCGCTGTGGTAGATTATATGTATATATCGCTTTATGCACATTAACTTGGCAGAGCCAATGGCTCTTCTATATGGCAGAGGACTCACTTAAATAAACATTATTCTCGTAACCCTATATTTAAAAACTTCACTAAAAACGTAGCAGGAGATAGTATTCCTGTAATATTAATTGGAGACTACCTTTTCAGATTAACTGACTTGATAATAAAGTCCTTTCCTTTTTGTATTGTTCTTGATGATGCTGACAAAAATTTCAATTATCATTTGTCAAAGTTTAGATGAATTGTAGAAAATGTTTTCGGGCATCTGAAAGGTAGAGGCCTTAAAGCAAAATGGGAAAATGCTTCATTATAATAAAAGCGTGTTGCTCTTTACATAATATTTGCAATATTAATAACGAAGCAATTAACGTTTTTAAACTAATCACGTTATGAAACTTCTCAGAATAAGCTTCAACGTCGCGGGCGTGAATGCCACACTGAAAATGGAATAGGTACGTCTAAGACCAATTCTTACGATACCCAAGATGAGTCCTCGTATGTAATTTCGTATGGTCACCTCTGTGCAAGTTTGATAGTTGAAGTGGTTTTTCGCATATAATGCTAAAACGGTTCGTCGGACAGAAAAAATGATTATAACCAATTTTATAGGATTTCATATTCTGAAGAATTTTTCGGTACCGTCTAGGACTGATCATTTTCACAGCATACGTAAAAAATGTACATTTTTATACAAAACCAAGAAACAATGGATTGGACACCCATTTTTAATATTAAAAGTTATTTTGATTTCTGCTTGTCTATCTGTTAGTCCGTCCTCTTGATTTACTTCGAGAGCTCTAAAATTATGCTAACGGACTTTTTAAAAAATTTATAGACATAAGTTCGAAACTGGGACAAATCTGGTAACTAGGGTTGGTATACAAAAATTACGTTTTCAATACATATTTGGGCACTGCCTGTAAACATGTCAACGTAGCTGAAATTTTTTACATCGTAATTTCATAAAAATAGTAAATACGATTTCAAATATGGACTAAATCAGTCAACCCATTCTTGGTGTTGCTATACAAAACTATTTGACTTTTATTTTAATCTAGGATATAATATTACTGACGTTAGACCAATTATAACCTTTTATCTTGCTCTCCTATAAGTACGTGGTATTTTTCACTCACTTGTGCTTTAGTCCACATAGTTTTGATTTTCTTATAAGTATATTGCATTAATTATTTAAATCTAGGTACTACCATTTGTAATTTAGTACGTTTACACCGGCGCCAATATTCGTTTTTTTTTTAATATTATTAAGCCAAGCTCAGCGGATACCCTATAATGTAAGGCACAGTATGGCAGAAAGTAGATAGGGAAAGGATTAGAGGATATGAGGAGAGTGGCGGAGGTGCCCATGTATGTCGCCCTTAAACTTCCACAGATTGTATGTCGGAGGAAAAGCAGAAGTTGGTAAACTGTTCCATATTCGCACTGTTCGGGATAAAAAAGCATCACGGAATTTTACTGTACGGCCGAAATGTTTTTCACTGTGAGACGGTGCTCGAATTCATGCTTCACTTCATCTGGCGACGCGGTATTATCGCACCCGATCATCTCAGATTTGGATGAAACAGTTTGTAGAATACTAAAATAGCTCACCCATATTTAGAGGTGCTTTTATGATGAAACAAAATCATATCCGGAGAAGGAAGCAACCGATTTTTCTGATTCAAATGCCAAATTAATCTTAATGTTTTATATTTTTTATAAAAGAATATAACACCACCGAACGATTTTTTTTTGTTAATAACAGTATTTTAAAAAAAAAATAGTATTATTTACTAGTGAGAACTTCGAGCACTTTTTTTCTATTTTTAATTTGAAGCTAGAAATCTTATCTAACTATGTACATAAAATTGCGAGTTTGGCCGAGATAAAGGGTGGTGGTTTTTTAGTAGCATTCCTATGTGTGTATCAACTTAATTCGAAAATAATTTAGCGAACCATGCAATTTAATTTTGTTAATTATTCCTAAATGGCTGGGAATAATGCCTTGTCCCTTTTTTAGAATAAAAGACGACAGACTATAGATAAATTCACGTGTTATAAATGGCTTAAATGTTGCAAATTTAGCAGAAAAATGGCGTTGATAGTAATGTAATGACCGATTTAAAAAAATTTTTTTTTTTAAAAATCCAAAAGTTTTGCCATTTTTATCTCCGCCTTTCCCACCCTTCTGGGCCTACCACTTAAATTTACATCCATACTATTGCGGCGTATCTTAGCTATATTGTGCAAAAAGGATTATTGATATCCGTCGAACATTTACGTCGAAATATCGATTTTGGTGGATCAAGATAATTTGAGGTTACCCGAAGAAAGCTCAATTTGGTTGTCTTCCAGCACAGAAGAGGCTCTAAAAAATTTTCAAATATGAACCTTAAAGCCTGTTTATAGAAGGAAATTTTGAATGAAAAGTGGCTTTACTTTAATCTCGTACTTGCAAAAAACACTTAGGTCGGTGAAATTTGCCACCTAAAGAAAAAACGTTCACAACGGGAAAAATATATGCATAGTGAAGGAAAGGGGTGTATATAACCCCAGTACCAAAAAAGCATTTTTTAATGATAAATCGTCCGTATGAAGTTACCAAGATCAAAAAACAAACCCCGCCACTCAATCACACTCACTTCCCTCTTTAATTTGATACCACACATGCCCCATTTTGGACAACCCCTATATGTGGTGAAATAAAATGTTTTTTTTTTGTTTTTTTTTTTTTTCAATTAGTATACGTTAAATTTCCATTATTAAAATTTCCAACTATATAGACATTTTTTCTAGTTACTGAACGATTTAAGTTTTTGGTGTTACTCGCCGGCCGATGAGGCAATTTTGTGCGAGCCACCGGTGGTACGCGTTGCCCGATGAGGCAGTCTTGTGCAAGCCACCGATGGTACGCGCCGGAGTGACGTGATAATAGTTTTTGTACCAGAATGACTCAAGAGAGATAAATAATATCTAAGCTATTATCTGACTCGATCGCGCGATTCCGTACTCTAGGGTTTCACTCTGTATCTGTATGTGTGTGCATGTGTGTGCTTGTGTGAGTGTGCATGCATACCCAACACGAAATTTTGGTATGGCAACCCTACGAAGGAGTTGCCCGATTGGTCCCATTTTGAACTGTATTTCCAATTTATATGAAAACGCCGTGTACAACATATGAGCTCTCCACCTCGAAGCCTTCTCAGGCAGCTACCAAGTATATAGTGAATAACAAAAGTTTTGCATGGAACCGCTAAGAAGAGATAACCCAATTTAGTCCATTTTTGAAATTTTATTTACCATTGCTATGAAAATACCAAGCAGCAAAGTTTTTTTATGGCAACCCTACAAAACAGTTGCCCGATTGTTCCCATTTTTGAATTTAATTAAAATTTTTTTTTACGAAAGTCCCATGTACAAAATTTCAGCTCTCTACGTCGATGCGTGATGCAGTGTCCAAAAAATATAGTGAAAATCTAAAGATTTGTATGGCAACAACAAAAAGTGGTAACCCGATTTGGTCCATTTTTGAACTTTTTTTAATTTTATTCACTATTGCTATGAAAACACCAAGTACGAAATATAAGCTCTCCACGTCGACGCGCTCTCATGCAGTGCTCAAATAAATAGTTATATACGAAGTTTTTGTATGGCAACCCTATGAAGGAGTTGTTCAATTTGTCCCATTTTTGAAGTTAAATTTAATTTTCTTTTAAAAACGCCGCGTACAAAATTTCAGCTCTCCACGTAGACGCGTTTTCGAGGTGTTTCCAAATAAATAGTGAAAAGCTTAAGTTTTGTATGGCAACTCCAAAAATTGGGGTCCCCGATTTGGCCCATTTTTGAACTTGTATTTGCAATTTTCATGAAAACGCCATGTACAAAATTGCTGCTCTACGTCGATCCGCTTTCAGACAGTTTCCAAATATATAGTGAAAGAACAACATTTTGTATGGCAATACCAAGAAGAGGTTACCCAATTTAGCCCATTTTTTAAATTTTATTTGCTATTGCTGTCCAAATATATACTAAAAAAACGAAATATTTTTATGGCAACCCTATGAAGGAGTTGTCCGTTTTAAACCATTTTTGAACTTGTATTTGTAATTTTTATGTAAACGCCGTGAACAAAATTTCCGCTTTCCAGGTCGAAGCGACCTCAGGCAGTTTTCTAAACCTCGACAACAGAGCTATCTATCGTCTCCAAAACTATCTTATCTTTAAAGCTGAAACTAACCAAACACATCCACAAAATTTCATTGAAGTCGGTTGGGAGGTTTCGGAGATCAAACACAGTGAAACGGGATTTTTGTACTATATTAGGAAGATAACATTATTTTTCAATATGATTGATAAAACGTGGATGTGGGACATGTTGAAGAAAAAATTAGTTGAGTTTGTCAGTGAAAATTATGATGTTCTGATAGATAAGAGGTTTGAAAGATCAGACCTCTTATATACTAAAATAATATCTATTTCACGGCTTTATATTATTCTCAGGGGCCTTGGCTAGTTAAACTAAAAAATTTGCTTTCCATATACTTTCCTGCCAAAAATTGCCATTACACCCTTTTTACAAAAGTTTTGTATGTATTAAATTAATTACTATAGACTCTAAGCTGATTGTGAGGAGTAATATACTAGCATGCGTGAAAAAGACCAGTGGGGAGTTTTGCACCCAAAGTGGTACATACGATACAACCATAAGTAAGACCAATATAGTCCCACCGTGCCATAACAAACAGGAATGGCTGAATCGTGTATAATTCGTGTAAATGAGTGTAATTTTTCAAGAGCAGGATAGGAGTAAGTGAGACGGGAAGGACCTAATTGAGCCATGATTGTCAAATGTGCTCTTGTTTTGTAAACAGGTTTACTCAATTTAAAATTCTTTTGCGAAATTTAACAAAAGCACGGAAGCAAATGTTTTCAAAACTATTTACCTTTGAACTTTATTTAGTGCAAAGTTTTATTGTGCCACTAGTGCCTGCTAAAAACCTTCATATCAATTAAAAACACAGAAATGAAGTGTGCGGTCAGTACTTGCATATATAATTCGGATTATAAGCTGGGAAAATCGCGTTTCAGGCTAGTGCATTATATAAATTATCTTTTTTGTTAATAGAAGCAAAGATTTATATAAATTAAATATATGAATTATTTCAAAATAAAGCCAAAAAGAACATTTTTTACCACAGATGCTCCGCAGAAAACCTTTGTTTACCTTTTGCAAATTGACAAGTTGTTTAGAATAGGGACGGCGTGTAAATACATGTAAAACATGGACTACCAACACAACCAAAATTCATTACGCAAAATCTAGCTTATCACCATTCCTGTTTGCTATATGTTCTAAGTTTTAAGCTTAGCGAAAGTTCCTCTCACACGAGTTAAAGTTAATTTGTGTACACCTATAATAAATTAAAATGCGCGTTCAGCCTATACAAGGCGAAATCTATATCGATAATCGCATAGTTACAAACAATACACATGTTGTCATTGAACAAATTCATTGGCAATTTTTTTGGGCGGAAACTGATGGAACAAGTAAATATATATATCAGTTGGTAATCTGGAAAATATGAAAATCAAAGATAATTGGGAAATTTTTATTTTTTCCTGTATTTTACTACGACTATGCGTCAGCTTCCAAACTATATAAACAAAAGTACCAAAGTCCAAGTTCCCACTTTGAAATCAGACAGTCAAGCTCTAATATGGCCGAACTTCACTCACAGATAAGGCGGCATTTTAGTTACGCTCAAGGTATATAGACGACAATTATTCCCGTTAAAATTTTGACACATTGAAGCTGATAGCCTGTGACGTAATTGTGTGACTAATGTATTTGCATGTTTATAGGAAGGACAGAGAGAGCAGAGAGCGTATTGTGTTCCCTGTTCCGTGCTTTCCTATAAATTTCACGATATTACATCACCTAATGGTGAAACATGGTTCGTAATGGGAGTATCATGAATTCTATATACCTTGGGTTATTCTCATGTACATACACATATTTTAGACATAATGCCTACTCCATTAGTTTCCTGCTCGAACTTTCTTCCCCGGCATTTGGAATTTTTGGGAAGGTATCGGTGAGTATATAACTGAGATTTTGCATACAGGCTTTTAGAAAAATAGGAAATTTAAGTTCGAAAATGGGACGGATCGGGTAGATCCTTCGTGGGGTTACCATACGAACATTTATTTTTATTATTATAAATTTGGCACTGCCTGAGAACGCGTCGACGAAGAGTTACACTTTCCCACACACATGGACGCACTGTCACACACACACACACGCACACACACACACACACACACACACACACACACACACACAGAGCAGAAAACGCGCGATCGAGCGAGATAATAGCTTAGACATTATGCCTCTCTAACCACCCCATTACACCGAATTACAACCCCATCTATACCAACCCCCACCCCACCCAGCTAGGCACCAATACTAACGCCGGGCATCGCCGGCGGGCTCACCCTAGTAGATCATTAAAAGGTGTAACGAGAGCTACTCTTCTTGCTTGGACTATATTTTTTATAAAGGTAACGAAGGCATGATATTTTCACTTACAATTTTTTAGACTATATCACGGATCATTTTGCTACTTTAGCGAGTATTAAATAACAGCAAAGCTGTAAATGATTGCGCACATGAGCAAAACTACATTTCATTTCTAAATTATACGTGTCATATCCAAAGGATTGAGCATGAAGATTGGATTTCTACAGTTAAGGACTATGTACGTACCACGCTTAAACTTATGTCTGATAAACCATGGATTACTAGAGTAATATTGATATCTGTAAATCGTAGAAATAAGCTTGCAAAGATAGTACGTAGACAACCCTTTAACAGTAACCCTGGCATGCAATTTAAAAAATATAGGAATAAACTAAATTCTATAATTAAAGCTTCAAGAGAAATTTATTATAAAGCGGAAATAGGAAAAGTCTTAGATGACCCTAAGAAATTATGGGCTAAAATCAATGAATTAACTTACAAGAGTAAACGTGATAACACTGTAAGGGAAATAAAAACAAATGTATCAATATCAAATAACCCTGTAGATATAGTAACAGCTTTTAATATCCATTTTAACTTAGTGGGTGAATATATTACCGTGAATTGTGGGGCTAAAATTGTCATCAACCAAACAATAGTGAATGAAGCGGATATTGATTACTCCTTTCAATCCTCCCATATTACTAATGATGAAACACTTTACCACATATTGGGGTGAAATTAAGTAAAAATGCTGGATTAGATAATTATACTCATAAAATTTTAAAAATGTTGGCATGTTACATAAGTTCCCCCTTATGTTACGTTTTCAATTTGTATCTGGAGCAACTTACCTTCCCCTATAAACCCAAGACCGCAGTGATAATACCTATATATAAAGCTGATGACAGACTTATTCTCAATAACTACTGACCTATTTCACTTATATCAAACATAGCAAAATTACTGGAAAAATGCATTAAAACCAGACTCGTGTTTTACCTTAATAACAATATGGATTTGAAGATAAGTCTAGCACTAAAGATGCCCTATATGATGTTACCGAATTCATTAACACTGCAATTAACAAAAGTGACAAAGCTATGGCAATATTCTTAGACCTAAAAAAGGTCTTTAATATGGTGAATTATGGTAAACTTCTGGACAAACTATCATCAATAACAATACGGAGTACAGAACTATCATTATTTCGTTCTTACTTAAGCGATAGAGTCTAAGACGTGAAAATAGGAAATGTTATACATAATTGATCAATTAATAGTTAAATGTGGAATACCCCAAGGAACAGTTCTTGGTCCTATATTTTTTATTATCTATATTAACGATATTTGCAAATTAGAAATCATTGGAATGCAGGGCATGCTGTAGTTTTTGCCGACGACACAGTTCTCCTATTTAAACACAAAAACACAAATATACTATTGACTTTAGCAACTAGTGGCTTCGGACGGGTGTCTAATTGGCTTGCTCAACATAAGCTTCCTTTAAACTTAAACAAAACAAATTATATGTTTTTTCGGGCACGGCCAACAAGAGCAATATGTTGATCAGTTTAAATTTGAAGTAGACGTAAAGTACTTAGGGGTGATTATTGACGACAAATTAAAGTGGGTTAAACACATAACTAATGTCTGCAAGAGAATACGGAAAATTATTTACAAAATTCTAATAACTAGAAATGTACTAAAACTTGACTACATAAAAATGATATATTATGAAATAGTGCAGTCTTTATTACAGTACGGGATCATTGCCTGGGTATCAACGTTCACGAGCACAATTACACCATTATATAACTTGCAGACTAAAATTGTGAAAATGAGCCTTAAAAAATAATCAAAGTTTTCTTCAGCCACATTAGCGTTTAACGAATTCAAAGTAATGACTATATGTCAGATATATGTATTCATATTGCTTAAATTCATGTTCAGGAACCTTGACAGGTTTCTCATTCCATTAAGTCTTTTTTTAAGTTAAGTCCGACTTGGAAACATTTATATTTAAAAATTAAATTTTTATAATACTTTCAACTTTTATTTTTAAAAGTAAAAGTTAAGAGTAAATTTTTATTGTACGAAATAGACGTGTTAAATCTTTTCAGACCTTTATCTAACATAAAAACTTTTTGAGAGTATTTCGAGACGTTTATTTTATAAAACTCTTTTTAACAGGGTTGTAAATGAGCAGACTCATTTGTCATATAAACTTATCGCTCAACTCGGAACTTGAATCCGCTCAATCATTGAGTCCGCTCAATACTTGAGCGGACTCATTGCATGAGCGGCTTGAGCGGGCTCATCATTTGAGTTGAGTGGAGTCAAATCATGTTTTGACTAACATAAAGAGAATCTGATTTAATTAAAATTGAAACTGAAGCTGAAATTTCAATCAAATAAGAAAAGCTCACAAAAAAATCATTCATTATATTATATTATATTAATTTAGCTTTTGCTAATTTTTTAGCAGACATTTCTTCTACGCTACGCCATTTTGGGATTCAGATTGTGAAGAGGGTCAGAAATTGTTCTTGGAGTATAACTTTTCCACGGACAAAACCTCGAGCATATTTTTGAAAACAAACGTTTTACGGTGATAGAAAGTCTTTTTACTGCATACAACACAACAATGCCTAGTAGTTCAGTAGAAAGATTATTTAGCATAGGAAAACTAACGTTAACTCCTAATAAATGTTGTCTAAATGACGGGAATTTTTAAATGCAAGTGATCCTCAATAGAAAAAATATATAGTAAAACGCTGATTCTATGGAAAAATGTAAGTACAATTTCCTTGAATTGAATTATAACATTTTCAGGTAAGGTATTTTCTTTACAGGTTTTACAAGTTCTTGAATTTATACATTATATTGAGAGAAAGAGATATGTTGGCCAAGAAAATTAGCAAAAGCTATATTAATATAATATAATGAATGACTTTTTTGTGAGCTTTTCTTATTTTATTGAAAGTTTAGTTTCAGTTCCGTTCAAGATTGAGTCCGCTCAACCAGTGAGTTCGCTCAAATTTCGAGCGATGAGCGGACTCAATGCTTGAGTTGAGTCAAAATTTGTGTCCTTTACTTTCTTGCTTTTTAAGAGTCTTTTGAGACTTTTATTTTATAAAAATCTTTTTAAAAGTCTTTCTATATGTTTTTTATTTAAATATAAATATTTACGGTCTGATGTAAAAAAAAGCCTCTTCCGCTGGTTATAACATTTTAATCGATTTGAGCCATATACATAATATAATTCGTTTATATCATATAAACTTAAGAGAAGTCCAGACTCTGTCCGTAACGCGTTCGAATCCAGGGATGGCTTTTGTTTTAATTAAAGAGAAATTAAAAAAAAAATTAAATTAAATAAAAATAAGTAAAAAGGCTAGAATTAGTCTAAAAGACCAATATTTATGATACCCTATATGAACGCCAGTATGGCGTTATAAACAGCGGAAGAGGTTTTGTTTTAAATCAGGCCGTAAATACTGTAAATATTTAAATAATATATTTATTTATTTAGAACTTCATAAAAGATCTGATTACTAAGTTTACAAAAAAAAAAAAAAATATACATATGTAAACAATGATAATGACCAAAAGTGTACAAACAATAATAATAAAATGAAAAGTAACTTTAACTAAGCTGATCTCTTAATTGAGTTTTTGAAAGATGAAAGTCAATGCAATCAAACTGGTTGTTAAAGAGACGAGACATTGATGAAATCGGCTCGTGAAAACCATAGTTCAAGGAGCGCGCAGGAATAGATATATTGAAAGTATTTAAGAGCTCAGGAGAATTTGTCGCTCCCTGTATACACTGAAACGCAAAAAAAATCTGTAAGCTTTTCGCCTATTTTCAAGAGAATCCAATGGAAAGTGTTTAAGCCTATCAACATATGGAGGTAGAATAAAAGGGTTATGCCAATGAAGTCCACGCAGAGCAAAACTAACGAATCTCCGCTGCACAGCCTCAATACGATTTATGTATACAGCATAAAAAGGAGACCAGACCGGACTGGCATACTCCAAAATAGGTCTAATGAATGTGCAGTAAAGGACCTTCGTTATGAATGGATCATTAAACTCCTTTAACCATATCTTTACAAACCCCAGAGTAGCATTAGCTCTGGTAACGATTGTATTAATATGATCCTCGAAGGAAAGACGTGTATTAAAGAAGCCACCCAAATCCTTGGTTTTGTCAAGTCTAGATAATAAGGATCCATCTAAAGTATAACTGAAGTTCAATGGCTATAACTGAAGTTCAATGGCCTCCTTTTACGAGAAAAGGACATAGCAGTACATTTGTTGATGGTGAGAGGAAGACAGTTAATAGCACACCATTTATGAAAGGTGTTTAAGTCCAAATTTAGAATTCCACACTCGTTTTCATCAGAAACAATGCGGAAGATTTTGGCATCGTCAGCATAGCAAAGTATTCTTGAATTAGTCAAAATCAGAGATACGTCATTAATGAAAATAATAAAAAGGAGTGGTCCGAGATGGCTGCCTTGAGGAACGCCAGAAGTATTATCTATTACGTCAGAAAGAGCTTCGCGAAATATAACTTGGTGCGTACGATCCGATAAATAAGAATGAAGCCAATTGACAAAGACATAAGGAAAACCAAGAAGAGTCAACTTATGAATCAAAATTTTATGATTGATTCGGTCAAAAGCTTTACTAAAATCCGTGAAAATGCAATCAACTTGCTTTCCGCTTTCAATTGCAGAAATGCAGAAATTAGTAAACTCTAACAAATGAGTCGTAGTAGATTTACCTTTTATAAAGCCATGCTGAAATTAGCACAGGAAAGCCTTGCAGTGGAACGACAAAACATCGCAAATCATTGCTTCAAATATCTTACCAATACAACATAACTTAGCGACGGGTCTGTAGTTAGAAATATCGCACTTATTACCCTTATTGAGAAATGGAATAATCAAAGAAAGCTTCCACTGTTTAGGGAAAACACCACAGATTAGAGATAAATTAAATAAATAACACAAAACAGAAACGATAGACGTAGCACAATGTTTTATGAGCGTGGAAGAAACACCATCCGGACCAATAGAAAAACTATCTGCAATGCTTGAAATGTACTTGAAGACAGACGCTTCATCGAACAACAGATCTTTAGGTTGAAGAGAAGTCCTCGGAAGCTTCGTCAAATGGATAAAATCGTTATAACTAATATCACAGTGGTTATCACAGAAGGCAGTTTTAAAGAATTCACGAAAAAGATTGGAAGTCTCCAAGGGATCAACACTATCTATGTTTCCAAGACGCAATGATTAAAGGTATCTATCACAGTTGCGCTTAGAGTTCATAAACTTCCAAAATTTCTTAGGTTCCGTACGCAAGGCCGACCTCATTCTATGTATATAATCATTATAAGAATCAGTCAGGTACGATATTAGCAAATTAGAATAAGTTACGTAATCAGCATCGCTCCTCGAGGAACAGAACCTCCTCCAAGCTTTATTCCTCAAATTTTTAAAATGCTTCAAAGAGCCATTGATCCACGGTTGACAATGCGACGTACGATTCGATCTAACAAGTGGTACACAATGAGTAAAACAAAGAAATAGGATGTCATAAAACGAGCTCACAGCTTTATCAATGTCACGTTCATCCAGAACACTGGTCCAGTCGCAAGCGGATAGCCATTCATTAATTTTATTAAAATCAGCTTTTTTAAACTTATAACAATACTCCTAACTACTAGAAGCATTAGATGATGAAGTTACAGGATCAAAAAACAAAACTATATGTAGTGCCGGATGATGACTTGTTTCAGAAACCATAGGAGTTAAACAACGAGAGTACCATTGGGATCGGACGAAAATACCAGGTCAAGAGATTTTCCAGAGTCACACCGCTAGACTGCATTAGGCCTGAAGAAATAATGTTGTCAATAAAAGATATGGCATGTTGAGGAGTCGCTAAAAAAGAAGGCAGCAAGCCTTCATCGTCCAGAGAGTGTTCCCAACTCACATTAGCCGGGTTAAAATCACCAAAAAGCATAAAGAAGGACTTTTAAAAAGATATTTATAAAATAAAAGTCTCAAAAGACTTTTAAAATGATTTTTATGAAATACAAGTCCTCAGATACTATTAAAAAAGGTATTTTTTTTTTGTTTTTGTATAACAGTTAAAAATAATGGTTATTACGGAAGTCTTAATAATAAAACTTACGAAATTTTATTATTTTAAAACTCTTATTTCTAATAATTTAATTTTGTTTAATTCTTATGGAATAAAAGTTAATAATAACTCATAATCTAGAGACTTTTGATAAAAGTCATAAAAGTTTCAACCTTTGCGTTTAGCACATGCGGTATTCTCCTGGAGTTAGCAAGTACGCCTAAGGAAATCTAAGCGAAATCAAAGTTTAATGAAAATTAAAAAGAGAACCGGAGAGATAACAGAGCCCTGGGGCACACTGGAATTTATAGGTGTGATAGGACAAATGTTTCGAAATCAGCGTTGTTCTTCATAAAAAGGATCTGCTATTATTTTCTCCGTAAACCGTAACGTAACTTTTCCATGTCAATTTATTTACATTGTCTCTAGGAAATTCCATTCTTTTTAAATATAAGGTTTATGAAATGTTCATGATAATTTTAGTGATATTTTTTACTAGCAAGTTATTATTATTTTTTTTTTATGTAATATTAAATGAGAAATTTTTTCATTAACATTAATCATAAGGCGTCAAAAATAAAATCGTTGACACTTTAAATAAATTTTGAAATTGATATTAATAAAAAATAATTTCAAAACCGTATAAATGTCAATTTAGTTTGTGCCAAGATACGAAATGAATCGTTTTCCATTTTCAGAAAATCTTTCTCGAATTTATCCTACTACTTCCATTCTCAAAGTCCCTTCGTTCGCTGTTGGCTTATATTCTACCGCACTGTGATTTTCTAATTCTCTAGCTGTTGTCATCTAAGATTTTCCTTTTTCATTAGCCACATCATCAGTTTAATTTGTATTGAATCAAGTATTTGTTGAGTAATGATACACCTTCCCGAATCACGACCGAACCGACCGACGACGTTCAGTATTTTATCGGATAGCGCCGTTTCAAATTCAGTTTGTAACGAACTCCCGTCTTAGTCGTTTGCTTTGAAGAGAATCGGGGGAAATTTGAATTTCAGAATTTCACGAGTGTGACCTTAAATTTTGCGAGAGATATTCGCACTTCCGACTGCAAATTAATAATCGCCCAATGACAAATATTATGTGAAATCAGTGTATATACATCAATGTACTTACATACATATAGTATTTAGTAGAAAAGTTTCGTATACTCTAATACATACATGTATTACATGTCAAATTGTGGAATTTGTAAAACGGAAAATCAGTGCGGTGTATTTTTGATGTTTCGCAGTTATTGATTGATCGATTTTAAAAATAAAAATTTGTGCGAAAAATTCCAACAACAGTCTCATCAACAGCACACCAATTTCATCAAGCTTAGTGCGCAATCGAGTGTTTTAGTCATTTAGGTGTGATCAAGTGTCGAATTTAGAATCTAGACCACGACATTTAGTTCTAATTTATTCTCGGCTTTCAATCACATTTCTCAATCAGGATATCGAAGTTGACGATTGAGCTATTTAATTTAGAATGCAAATGCATGGCTGTCTATTAAAATAGAATCACCGGCGTCATTATCATTTGCCTAGCAGTTGAAGTAAAGTGTCTGTGCAGTGATTGTTTGGATTTTGTCTAGTTTCATTTAGATTTTCGTTCTAGCAAATATAAATTTTATCGTGTGGAAATCGAATCAAGAATTGCCTCTATAGGCACGCGGAAGTAAATATTCGAATTTTGATCATTTTATTTTACAAGCTGCGGTGACAAGAGGGGCAACTGCAACCTATAGCCCTAAGGAGGCGACTCTTGTGCGTATTGTTAAGATTACGGAAAGCTTGTCGTATGCAAATAGCTCTATTACTTGAGACTTGTCTTGTCTAATTCTAATTGTAAGACTTGACAAGATCGAAATAAATCTTATGTTCATGCGACTTTTAGTTCATTTTATGCTTAGTGAATTGTATTGTTGCTGATTTTCGTTATTTTTCATTTATTTTTATTTATTTTTGATTTAAGTAGACGACTGTGACTATTTTGTAGTGTTCAGTGATTATTGTGACATTCAGTAATATATATATATATATATACTTATTCGATTAACGGATTATTTAAACTAGCAAAGGGCCGATAGATTTTTGTAAATGGGTAAGTTTTTATTCTTTATACACATATATAAGCATTGTGCATATGTATGTATGGCTGTATACTAACTAAAATTTATTGAAATATTAAGTCTAACCGAGCAGCGGATTTGAAGCACTTTCTTGAAGAAGTCGTTCTTTGAACTTGCTGTAACGTTCCTACAAGGGAAAGTGAATATAGAATGATTTCAGTAATCGATTTTATCATATAATAATAACGGTTGTTTATAGGTTAGTAAATATTTATATATCATGTTTCCATTTCAATATAAAAACTTGTGGTTGAAAAGTTTAACACGTTCCAAACATTTTGTGCGCAAATACGTTTGCGTTACATTTCCAGTTAGAAAAAAGACTTTTATCACCAGAAAAATTTTCCTTAAATTTTAAACTGGGATTTTTTCGTCATTATGATCTTTTTGCTTCTTTCTCTTTTTAAGATACAAAATTTTACTTGAAGATTATTTAGTGTCTTTCAATCCAGTAATATCTTCTAGAATTAATCTGAAATGGCAATAAAAAAAAAATATATAAATAATCGGGTATTGCTTCCGTTAATTACTTCTAGGATATATACGTATTGGTAATACAAGAAGGGAAGAATTGGTTCCGATCTATGACAACGCCATGTAAAAGTACTAAATTATTTATATGGAGTGGAGTCATACTTGAAACTAGTTGCGACTTCTAGTAGTACTTCTAGAATTAGGTCAGTAATGATTTCGACCGCTGTTGGGAAGTTATTAGGAAGTATAGATACGTAGATACATATATGTATGTATATAATCTGAAAACATATATACATACATATGCATTATCTAATAAACATAAGTTATGTCTTTCAGAAAAAAATCTTTGTACTCAAATCGTTTTTCCATGTTGTTGGAAAAACTCTGCTCGATTGAAAAGACTTCTAAGTAATTTTATGTCTTTATATCCAACGAATTCTTTTAATTTCCAGTTGAGAGTTTGTACATTCAATAGGTCTCCTGGATGATTGTGCGCATGGCATCAACTATGATTTATTAAGGATCTCCATTTGGGCCATGGTGATTCATTTAGTACTAAATCCTGATATATCACAACTGATAGCGTTGTATAGATGAGAGTTCATATTAATTTTTTGATAACGTGCTGTGACCATATTAATAGTGTCGTTAGTCGAATTTACTCTGGTCTCCGTAGACTTTGTATCTTCTCAAGTTCAATATGTATGAAGCTTTTCAAAACACTACATGCGATGCTTTATTTTACCAGTGGTAGTCTGCTTTTTCCACAATTATATTTAGTATGTCATAAAAAGATAAGTGCTGATTTCAACGACTGCACGCGACCCGTTTTCAGGCTTTCTCTACATTGACACGGCCTACTTAGCTATTCTTGAAATGTATATAGATCTAATATGCAAGGCATTTACATTCCTCAATGAATTAATTTATTATTGGAAAAATCTTCTTTAATTGTACATTGAGCTGGTATTCCTGCAATTTTCTAAAATAATTTGATAGTTCGATACAGACATTCCACGCTCGAAAGCTCTTTCTTCTTCGAACAGTTCCATGTCTGGAATTAGCTTTCTGCTGATTTCTAGGAAATGCACTCTTTCTGTAGGTGTCTTTCAGAAGCTTATTAACCAATATATCCCTTCTGCTAATCTGGCTTCGTAAACAGCATAAACTTCGTATCTAACTTTTGCCTTAGTCACCACTCTGTGACAACAGTTTTGTATTTCTTTGTATAATATAGAAAATAAAATCATAGGGTGTACTAAGTTTGTAATGATGGTAGAGTCAAATGAATTGGACATCCACCCATAATATTGAAAGTTATTGTGATTTTTGCATATCGTCTGTCTGTCTATTCTTACGTTAACTCGAGAGAGAGCGCGTGTAAATTTTGCACACTGGCTTTAAAAAAAAAAGTAAATTTAATTTCGAAAATGAGACAAATTGGGTAACTTCATCGTGAGGTTGCCATACAAAAATTTAATTTTTCTCTAAATTTTTAATAACTGAGCTGAAATTTTGTATATGGTGTTTTCATAGAAATAGTAAATATAATTTCAAAAATTGGCTAAATCGGGCAACTCGTTGATATTGCCATGTATACTATGTAAACAATCAGTCCTAGTCGTTTTTATTGTACAGAAAAGTTCTTCAGAATATGAAATCCTATGAAATTGTTTATAAAATTTTTTACTATTCGACGAACCATTCTGAAAATGTATGCGAAAAACCACTTCGATTATCACACTTGCACAGACGGATGACCATGTGAAACCAGGTGGATACGGGCATTCATCTAGAGTATCGTATGAACTGGTCTTATTATTAGACTAACACTAGATTTATTACTTGTTTAATTTGTATTGTATTCACTTTATTTTCTTTTATACCCTAGATGAAATCAGAGGTTATATAGGTACTAAGTTTGTCATTGCGTTTATAATGCTCAGAAATAATGTTAGTAGAGAAATGTTAAAAGTTATTTTGATTTTTGTTTGTCTTCTGTTTGTCCCTATGTCTGTCAGTTTGTCTATTTTCAAGATAACTCGAGAACTCGTTCACTTAGAGAGCTAAAATTTTGCACAAGGGTTTAAAAAAAAAAGTAAATTTAACATCGATAATGGGACCAATCGGGGAACTCCTTCGTAGAGTTACAATACAACATTTTGGGTATCACCACATATTTGGAAATTGCCTGTGTATTTGTCAAAAAGGAGAGTTCAAACTTTGTACACGGCGTACTTGTTACAAAGAAGTTGTTGACTACTTGCCTAACTTCGGCAGTAGTATTGTCATTGCTAAGGCCTTGAGAAATTAAATTGTTCTCAGCGAATTTATCTGCAAACAGATCTGCTTTTTCTTTGCGTGTAACATAATGGTTATCTTGATATTTAACTACCGGAAGAGATCCGTTTTTTGTTTTGATTACCTTGGTAATCTTCCAAAATGGCTTGGACGATTTATCCATACTACGTAAGAGGTTACTCCACCTATTGTTTCTATCCTTAAAAATCTCCGATCGAAGTTGCGAAGACCAATCATATTTGTGATTGTACCAGATAGCTGTGGGATAATCCAACGATGTGAGTTTGTTTAGGGACTGATACTTCTGTCGCATCCGTTATTAAGTTTGTGAGAAAATTGATCATGTCATCAACTTGGACAGGACTAACAACATTCCCCAACGATAGTATGTTTAACAAGGGAAGTAAATTTACTTGCATGTAGATTTGAAATCTTTTCCAATCCGCTTTATTGAAGTTATGAGCGTAAGGGATATTTCTTTCCGCATTAAGAGATAAGTCTGTTAACACAGGGAGGTGGTCAGATGACAGCTCGTTGACAGTAATAGGTTGACATACTATATCTGGTCTATTAGTAAGAAACACGTACAGTACTGATGGATTCATAGTCATGCTAGTTGGTATATATAAGTTGGATCAGGTGCATATAAAAAACAGAGGGATAAATTTTGGAAGCAGATCGTTGAGAGTATTTCCCAGGAATTCGCTCGTACGCATCCCCAGGCCTGGTGCCTGCAATTTAAATCGCCTCAAATAATGAATAAACCTCTTATACGTGATAATTTAAGATGATCCACTTTAAGTAATCTCCTTTTTACTTCACTGCTTGCTCCTCCAGGAAAATATGCAGAAATAATTTTTATTCTTGTATTATCTTCAAGGCTTAACTGTACCCCGACCGCCTCAATGACCGACAGTCTGGGTGGTGGAAGAAGACTAAATTTTATTCTTTTATTAATTGCTACCGCGACTCCACCTCCTCTACTGCTTTCCCTATCAAGGCGATGGCAATAGTAGTGGGGCTGAGCAAAATTAATTGTCGAGTTCAGCCCAGTTTCCGTTAATAAGGCAACATCAATTTTATACTTCGTTATGAAATCAAATAAGTTCTATTGTTTTACCACGGATACCCCGTGCATTCCAGGTAACTACTTTAATACTTCTACTTGCCATGATATAAATATTTAACAGCTAATTGGGTAATAACATGGAATTGATCTGACTTGTCCTTGCAATCTCTTAACTTAGTAATTACTTCATTAGTAAGAGCTATAATCTCATCGTAAGAGAATAAATCAGAGTTAGTATTAATATTAGTATTAGTAGTGTTTATCTTCACCACATCAGACCAGGTAACATTATTTCTATAATACGAGTTATCTCTAGCTTCTGTACTTCTTCCTGGGATGGCCGGGAAATTGATGAGATTTCGCTGCACTTGCCCTTGGCTTTCAATATCTGCTTGGTTGCAATTTTTCCCTCATGTCGATGTAACTTTTTCTACTGGGGCATTAATGGTCAGTGGATTTATGTACTCCATTGCAGTTTGCGCACTTGACAATTTCTTTGTTCGGGCAATCTCTAGTGTGATGATTACCAGAACAGTGCGCACAGAACGTTTTTATATTGCAAAATTTTTCACCGTGTCCATACATCTGGCATTTGTAACATAGTGTTTGTTGGTTTACTAGGAAGTTTTCGTTGGTAGTCCCACCGAATAATAGTCTTGTCGATCTCACCGTATTTGTTCCTCAGCTCTTTCATGGTGATGGATTTATTTTCGAAATACACGATGTATAGTATTTGATCGTGGTGTCTATTTTTTCTAGTAACTTGTTCAAGATTAATGCATTTCAAACCTACTGATCACATTCTTTAATGCAGCTGTGTCTATTATATCAAGGCTAGTTAATACCGCTTTAAATGCAATGTCGGCTTTAGAACTATGTGTGTAATATTTACACTTCACACACTTTTATACCCTAGATGAAATCATAGGGGTATACTAAGTTTGTCATTCCGTTTGTAACACCTCGAAATAATGATGGTAGAGCAAAATGGATTGGACACCCATTCATAATATTAAAAGTTATTTCGATTTTTGCATGTCCGTCTGTCTGTCCGTCCGTCCGTCCGTCCGTCCGTCTGTCCGTCCGTCCGTCCGTCCGTCTGTCCGTCCGTCCGTCCGTCTGTGCGCACGATAACTCGAGAACGCGTATACTTAAACAGCTGAAATTTTGTACACGGACTTTAAAAAAAAAGGGAAAATTATGTTCGAAAATGAGACAAATCGGGCAACTCCTTCGTGGGGTTGCCATAAAAAAATTTCGTTTTTCGCTATATATATATTTGGACACTGCCTGAGAACGCATCGACGTAGAGAGCTGAAATTTCGTACATGATGTTTTTACTATATTAGTAAATAAAATCGGGCAACTCCTTCTTGGTGTTGCCATATAAAAATTTCGGTTTTTTACGTATGCTTTGAAAACGATCAGTCCAAGACATTTTTATTGGACCAAAAAATTCTGCAGAATACGAAATCCTATAAAATTGGTAATTACCATTTTTTCTGTGCGACAAACTGTTCTAGCAATATATGCGAAAAACAACTTCAAAATCAATACTTGAATAGATCGGTGACCATACGAAATTTAATACGGGCATTCATCTAGGGTATCATAAGAATTGGTCTTAGACCAATTCTAACTTTTTACTTGTTTTGTTTTATGTTGCATGTCATTTCCTCTGGTATTTTTGTATTTATTTTAACATACTAATACTAATGATGATGAAATGCATGTATTGTTGACCGTTTATTCATTAATCGTGTCATTACAGCGACCTTGTGTTAAGCTGCTACTAATAGTAAAAAAAAATAAATAAATAAAAAAATAATAAAGGGTTTTCCAATAAGAGGTGTTATTTTGATATTCAAAGAAAATGCCATTTTTTGAGATAAATGATCGGATCTTTATTTCGTTATAAAGAGAAAGATATGCCGTTAATAATGGAAAATAACAGCAGCCAAATGACCACCACGACCACGCCTACAGGACCATATACTTTTCATGAAATTTTCCATAACCAAATCGCAATGTGGCTGCCCTATGTCCTCGATAGCCTCACGAATTCCATCTTTGAGGTCTTGAATCGACGCTGGGTTGTTGGCGTAGACCTTCTCTTTCACGTGGCCCCAAAGGAAGAAGTCGCACGGTGTTAAGTCACAAGATCTCGGTGGCCAATTGTGATCACCTCTTCGAGAGATAACACGGTCCGGAAACTTTTCCCGTAAAATATCAGTGGTTTCGTTGCTTGTATGGCACGTAGCGCCGTCTTGTTGAAAGTAAATGTTGTCCAGATCAATACCATCCAATTTCGGCCATAAAATATCATTAATCATCTGTCGATAGCGCAATCCATTCACCGTAACTGTTGCTCCAGCCTCATTTTCGAAAAAGTAAGGTCCAATGACCCCGCGGGACCATAAACCGCACCAAACAGTCACACGTTGAGGATAGAGAGGCTTTTCAACAATAACTCTTGGGTTTTCCGAGCCCCAGATGCGACAATTTTGCTTGTTGACGAAGCCATCAAGGTGGAAATGGGCCTCATCACTCAAGATGAGTTTTCGATGGAATTCCGGATCATTTTCTTGTATTTCAAGGACCCAATCAGCAAAGACTCGACGTTGTTGATGATCGGCCGGCTTGAGTTCTTGTGTTAACTGAACTTTATAAGCCTTAAGACCCAAATCTTTATGCAAAATACGGTGCAATGACGTTTGTGGAATGCCTAATTCCAAAGAACGACGAGGAATGGACAAACCTGGGTTTTCTTCAACACTTTCGGCTACAGCAGCAATATTCTCGGCTGTTCTTGAGCGAGGTGCACGGGTTTTATTCCTCACATCACTAACTTGTCCCGAGAGCTCGAATTTTTCTACCAATTTCTGAATTGCGGTCCGACAAGGTGCTTCACGACGACCGAAAAATGTTCGAGATTTACGAACCGTCTCTGCCACATTTTCACCATTTTTATAGTGAATTTAAATAATTTCAATGCATTGTTGAATCGTGTATCGTTCCATTGTTATTAATGGCGTAGTGTCTACTTGTCAAATGTCAGAAAATGATAGCTCCAAAAGTGACATCTACCTAAATAGCGGGCTAATTAAAATAACACCTCTTATTGGAAAACCCTTTAGTATACCCTAGATGAAAACGAAACCTAAATAAAGTGAAAACGCTAAGTTTTGTATGTCAACACCGAATTAGTGCATTTTTGAAATTTTATTTATTAATTTTATGAAAACACCATGTACCAACGCGTTCTCAGGCAGTGTTCAAATATATATTGAGAAACAAAATTTTTGTACGGCACCCCTACGAAAGTGATTGGTCCCATTTGCGAACTTAAGTTTATTTTTATTTTTAAAGATCCCGTGTGCAAAATATCAGCACTGTAAGGGAATGCATTCTCAAGTTATTGTGGGAATGGACAGACAGACGGACAGTCGAACATGCAAAAATTAAAATAACTTTTAATATTATGCGTGGATGACCTTAGTATACCCTATAAATTCATCTAGGGTATAAAAAAAGATGAAATCAGAAGTGAGAAGATCCGGAAATTAATACAAAAATTCAGAATGAAGTAAATTACTTTACCTTGATTTATATTTCTTTTTCGGTCCTTTACTTCGTTTTCTACAAAGTTCAACCTGGTTAGACACTATTTTCAACTAATGGTTAATTTTAAATTCAGTCTTTAATTTTGATTCAATCCGATGCTTCCAATCCAATCGCAGAAAATTTCATTCTTTCGACATTTGCGCCAACTACTAATGATCGAAAGCAATTAATAAGAGGACTAATGCCAATTTTAATCTTAACGTATATAACAAACAAGAAGGGTGATAATCCAGATTTCCCATAATAAATTCTGTTTATGTTGGTAGTCTATGTTTTTCTGGTTGAGAGTTCAGTACCTACAGGGTTACATAAATGGTAAATCCAGAGAGTAGCAAAAAGTAATTTGTAAACGATTAAAAAAGTTTAGCTTGGTACTTTACTCTTATTTAATGCAACAAGAAAGTTTTGATTTTTGTGAATTTAAAAAAGAAAAGTTCTCACTTATGTAACTTTTCTAAGCAATTTGGCACTTGTAGTAAGTAAATCTTTTATCCGAGGCAAGTACGATAACATTTTTCTTGTTTTATTTAAACTTGAAATTTATTAATACTTTACTAATGTAAATCTTTGCTTCTATTAAGAAAAATGTAATTCACTTGCCTGAAATACGATTTCCCTTGTCAATAGTTTGACTGTTTTAAAAATCCGGCGGTTTGCTTGGCTTGGAATATCTAGTGTATCCTACAGCAGCCACCTCTACATTTACAGGTGAAAATGGATGTGATTTCCAGTGCATCAGATTGCAAAAGAAAAAAACAGTTCAAACCAGATGATCTGGTTGGTCATTTAAGTAGTATCAGGAAAATTTGTCTACAGACAATTCATCTGTGAAATATATTTAACAAAAATTTGTCCATTAAAGAATTTGCTCTCAGTTGACTGGTCTAATGGCAATTTATACATAAGGCATAATTCGACCATTATTCTGTAAACAACATATAAATATTTTTTTTTTAATACATTTTTGATGCTGTTTTTATTGTAGCAAATTTGTAGGTACATTGAATAAACTAAAATAAAATTCTGCTCATTATTACAAGTGCAAGAGCGAGAGAAAAGTCGAGAAGATTAAAATACAGCTTAGAGCTTAATGAGATAATGCCCAGTCTTAGATAGATCAATAAAAAAATTAGCTAGTAATATTGCAAATTTTTTCAGAAAGACTAGCTCACATGGAAATATTGAAGCACTTGGATTGGTCGAACAGAATAATATGCAATAAATATCACCAAACATTTTATGCAAATAATTTATTAAACGTTAAGTCCCTTGAAAATTGCATACTATTGTAAATAAACAATTAAATGATCGTCTGTGAGTGCCTGCAAAACCTTAACAATGTATGAAGAAGAAATAAAGTTATCCTCAAGTGGGTACTCGAACATGAAGGTCATAAAGGCAATGAAATTGCTAACGGCTTGCCACTGGTCCAGACTTGATACCGAAACGCTTCATAATATTAATTGCTGATACTCTAGTACCAATTATTACTCATATCATTAACTCTTGCTTAACTACTTCTTATTTCCCAGGAGCCTGGAAAAACGCGCGCGTTATCCCTATTCCAAAAAAGAAGATTACCGACCTATTAGCATTCTTCCCTTTTTATCTAAAGTGATGGAATATCTTATGCGGGAACAAATGTCGGGATTTCTGGAGGGCAATTCTCTTATGTGTGAATGGAAGTCAGATTTTCGTGCAAAGCATAGTTGTATGACGGCTCTTTTGAGGATTACTGATGACATAAGAGAGAATATCGACTCTGATATGCTTACTTTTCTCACATTATTAGATTTTTCAAAGGCCTTCGATACGGTAAACCATATCTTACTCTGTGGAAAGCTCCGAACTGAGTATAATTTTAGCCATAGAGCAGCGAAACTCATCTTTAGTTTTCTCTCCGACCGCAAGCAACATGTCTCAATTAACAATCATGAGTCGGACTTGTTACCTTTGCGCTCTGACGTCCCCCAAGGTTCTGTGCTTGCACCTCTCCTCTTCAGTCTATTCATTAATGACATTGCTCAAGTGGTGTCTTTCGTCAAGACCCACCTTTATGCTGAAGACTACTCGTTCGCGACTGGTAAAATGCTTAATTATTCCCATCATAACTTTTGCAAATGTTCTTCACTGCAAGCTTGATTCTGTCTTTGATAGGAGATTAACAGTGGCATTTAATTCTGATGTTAGGTATATATTTAACCTGCGTAGATATGATCATGTCTCTGAGCATTCTAGACAGGTTTTGGGTTGTTCTTTGTCGGTTTTTTTTTTTAAATTAGCTATCTGTTCAAACTAATTTATTCTAGGAATCCTATGTATCTTTTCTCAAAAATTTTTTTCCTTCAGTCATCTCGTAATAGACAGCTTCTTATACCCAGGCACAGGTATTTGCAGAGCGGTGCTATGTTCTTCGTCTATGCAATTAAGATCTGGAATTCACTGCCTATCAGTACCCGCAGTTCCGGAACTGTGGGAGGTTTCCGGGATAGGCTTGCAGACACACTTGAATAAATTAAGAATAAATTAAAAATTCTTTTAGACATGCTGTTGGTTTATGCACGCATTGTTTTTATTTCACTTTCTTTATAATTGTTATTTCTGTATTTCTTTCTTTTGTATTTATGACTTAGCAATTTAATCTTTTTTTTTTTCATTTTCTTTTTTTACATAAGTTCATTTTAGTCTTTATATATGTATTCCTTTTATTCATATTTTTCTTGCGGTTATTTTTTATATTCTCTAAATTTTCATGCTAAGTACTTTTTAAAAGGCTATGCCCTATTTTGTACAAATTTTCTTTTGAATAAATTTGATTTGATTTAATTTGATTTAAGTCACAAGAGGTGCGAAAACTCCATCTGTGCGACTAGAGCCATTTTGTGGCACTTCTAGATGTTACCTTAGAGCTACTTTAAATAGCTGAGAAAATATACAAAAATCCTTTTATTGGGAAAGGCTACAAGGACTTCGGTAGGCAGAAGTATTATTTTATCGACACTTCTGACGGAAAAACGAAACAATTCCTAGTGCTCAGGCGACTACAGCTTAAAATATCACAGATGGACTATAATTTCATCTAGCAGTTTCTGACAGGATTCTTGTAAGGTGTCTGCTGTGTCAGTTGGTGGAACATAGCACAGCATAGAATTATGAGCATTCTACACTTAAAGAAGTATAACTTCAGTCATAAAATAAGCACAGAATCATTTTCATATAACAAAAATAAAATAAATAATGAATAAATAATTTAAAAAAATAGTTGGATTTAAATAAAACAAATAATATAAACTAATACATGAACCACATGAAAACCGTACAAATGTTAATGTGTAACATTTCACTTATACTCCGTCAGAATCAGAGCTGGGCAATACTTAAGTAAAAAAAGACTTAAGTACTACTTAAAGTACATATTCGTTACTTAAGACTTATTACTCAATACTTTTGAAATGCCCTACTTAGTACTTGAACATAAGTACTTGCTTCTATTTACTTGTACTTAAGACTTAGTTTTGTACATAAGTACCAAGATTTTTACTTAAATATTTCTGAGTCTATTAAGTACCAACAAATATCAAACTCTTCGTAGAAAAGCAAACACAATTTCCAGCGCAACTCCTTTTTTGTTGAGTTTTAAAGCACGCAAAGAACTGTCAAAGCATGTATCGCACTCACGCGTCAAGGCAGAACCTTAGCCAAACTAATAACATACAAACAAGACTGGCCAAGTAGAACAAAAACCAGTAACTTCTCGCTCGAATATAAAATCGACGATGCCTCGACTTCATGACATAACCACTGACGTGAATAATATGGATTGCAAAAAGTGGGCTTACTTCTATACACTCTTGCGGACTAAGCAACAAGTACCAACTGAGAGAGATGAAAACAACCAATAAATTAGTGGATTCATTTAAATAATAGTTTTTAAATTATTCATTTAGGGTTAATACTGACAAAACCTGTTTTATCAAAGACAACGTATTCATTAGATACGCAGAAGAATTTCTAAATGTTTTATTAGAATCACTTCCCGAGCTGCGTGCTCACTTTTTCAACTTCCCGCCGATGATTTTTTCAATATTGGCACCGACCACGTAAGAACCCTTTTGACACAAGCAATTGTGCCCACGTAAAATAGAAATGTAAGAGTCCATATTAAATACGTCAGTGGACATAAGCAAGCAATGCCTCGCTCCAATATAAAATCAACGATGCCTCGACCTCAATTTTTTCTTAGAAATTTACTGGAAATTTTTTTCGTAGAATTGTTATGAATTATTGGAGGCGATAATAGGTGTGCTTGGGTGGACCTCTAGTAGTTTTTATAAGTGTAGCAATGAGAAGTGAACGTTTTACTCTACCTGCAGCGTCGAAAACTATAAAAACCACTAAATAATAGTCACTAGTTACTATATATACTATAGTTTCCAAAAAGTATTTATTTATTAATACCTATTAACTGAACTCGATAAACTTCAATATATTACTGTCAAAGTATAAAGATTCTAAAAAAGTACTTTAAAAAGTACTTCATAAAGTACTCAGTACATTGAATAGACTTAGTACTTAGTTACAAGTACTTTTCATACATGCGGTACTTGTACTTACGCTGAAGTACTCAGGCCTTCGGTACTTGTACTTGTACTTAAGTATCTTTTCTTTGGTATTTGCCCAGCTCTGGTCAGAATTAAGCTCGACCAATTTCATGGAAGAGAACGAGAAAATTTGAGTTCAGGGGTGGCGTTTTTGTTTTTCTTACCAGAGAAGTCTGTCCAAGAAGTATTGTTAAAAAACTAAGCTCCAGTAATTTAAAAAAAAAATTAAAATTCGCCTAATAGGCAAAAGGTAAATAAGAGAACCGCATTGACAGCCGTGGTATCGTTTATCGCCATGGGAAGAATCCTCAACATTCGATTTTTATCAGGAAGGAGAGATAACCTATCTTCAGGCCCATCGTGCAAAAATTGTGGGACAGTAGCCGCTCTCATCTTAAGAAACAGATCGTAAAAAATCACTGCGAAGACAAGGAAACCGATTAAATTTTCATTATAACAAAATAGACAACAACAAAATAATTACGCAGCAAACCAATAAATAATTAAATAAGCACTAACCTCAAAACTCAGATTAGCTGCATTTATGGAAGCAGGTCAGCCGTAGGATTTAATTACTTTTGTATAATTAATTATTGGTTGCTCAATTTGCAAATACAATTGTGCTACACAAGTCAAGCCCAATCTTTTCATTTCTTTTATTGATAAATAATAAATAGAGCAATTTCGATAAATGGATGGGAGGGCGCACCCTAGACGGCTCATCCCATTACATGGTCAAGATACTTCAGAGCACTTACTCTGCAATTGCGAAGCATTGGCCAGGGGTAGAATCGAGAATACTCCACCTTGACTTGCTTTTCCTCCACAAAATTATTCATGCAAATTCAATTCTAGTGATTCTAGACTTTATTAACATAACAGACTTCACCTGGAAAATCTTGTAATTGAACTAGCATACTTTCACAATGAACAACGACAAGTTCTATAAATTGATTTTGGAGAGTTAAATTTGTTGAACATTGAAGACCTGCAGAGATGTCCTTGTAAGTCAACAACGTAAAGGACATGTGCAGTAATGTAAAGAATCTCGCTGAACAGTAGATTATCGAAAAATGTTATGATAGATTTGGAGACAGTGAGAATTCTTCGTAACTCATAAAGAGGGTTCCCCCATTTAAAAAAGAAGTAAATTAAATTTTTTTATTTTAAAAAATTAGTTATTAAACAAATTATCTAACTCTTTTTGCATTGTCATCTTTAAAGGCAGCAGCAATCGGGGAAGACATCTTTCTCTAAAGCCTTGTCAGCCGGGCAAAGTGTTCTCTTGCATCTATAGAATGCAAATATGTCGGCATTAGTTTTCAGTGTCTCTATATCATTTAATGGTTTGCCATGTGTATACTTACTCAGTTACTGAAAGAGTATAGTCATTCTGACAGGTTATTTGCCGTAAACATCCTGATCTCGGCTTAAAAAGGATTATTGATTGTCCTGCACGCATTGCCTGAGCTGATCCCTGATGGTAGCACACTGGCGGCGATGCTATATATATTTTAGGAGAGAGAAAATCAAAATACTATGTAGACTTTTGTGCTCCAAAGATAACGTTTATCGTATTTCATTAACTTACTAGCTTCTGCGTAAAGTGTGTACAGAAGAACTGCTAGCAAACATGATAAGAACAAAGACTTCATTTTCACTTTTGTTTGAATTCGGATGGAACTTGCTTACTGATACGAGGTGGTACTGATAATATTCCACAGAACAGCAGTCTGGCTCTTTATATAAATATGTAACAAAAAATAAACCATGTAAATCTTAGTTATTAATGAAAAAAGAACTTGTCCAATGATTGCGACAAAAATGAGGAAAGAAAAAGAAAAGAAGCAAATCTTTTGGTATAAATCAGGTTTACTTAATTTGTAGGTGACTCCAGATGATTCTAATGACCTCTTGGTGTTGTATAACCGGATTTCTTTAAAATATTTCATAATTTAACATATAAATGCTTTCGTCTGTCTGTTCTTAGCTTATATATATTGCACGATTTATTTCTATGGATGGCTTTAAAACATTTTAGACTTAAAACAAACGTCAATAACTTTTAGGAAACGTTTTTATTACTCTTGCAAATACTCATATCTCACAATTATACAACAAAAGTGAAAAGTGATAAATGATGGAACCGAATTATCTCATTTCCATCCGGTTAAGATTAGATTAGATTCTTAGAGAAGTGTAATGGCGCTAGCCTCGCATTCACTCTGATCTGAAAGATCTATTCTGACTTTCCGTTGAAGTTATTTCTTTTCTAGTTAATAAATTGGTTGAGGGCACCGATTCTTCGTTGATTTCAATCGAATTAGTCATCAGAAAAAAAAGGTTAATAGAAGCTATCATTTATTTGTCGGTTGATATTAGTTGCCAGACTAAATGATAGACCAAATGTTGAAACACCGGAAGCTGGAATTCTTTACTTTGTGGATATTTTTTTTAAGTATTCATGTGTTCAAACAAAAGAGATTTTTTTTTTTAGAATTCAAGAAGCATTCTGCAGTGCAGTCCTCTTATTATATGAAATTTGGTTTATTTGGCACACTGTAAACAGTAATGTGTATATTTATGTATAATTAAACTGTAATAAAATCAGCACTAAATTACATGCAATTAAATGGAATAAATTCTTAGTAATTATCACATAAACATTGATTATTAAGCTAACATTTAATAATTATAATTTTTAACCAATGCTATAAAACTATAAATTCTAATATCGATTAGTTAATTTAACATTTAATTCGATACATCGACGCACGCTGTCAACACGGCTTAGTCATAATTTTTTTTATGTAAATAAGTCTCTTTTATTTTTGGCTCTCTGGCTCTTTTAAAAATTCCTTAAAAATAGGGTGGCAAAAAGCTCTACAAAGTGTAAAAAAAAAGTCGCTAGCTAATCTAAAAGTTATAAAAGGTCAATAGGGACAATTAAACAATTAAAACAATTAGAAAAACTAAAAAACAAGAAAAATGACACAAGCAAAAGGAAAGCAAACAAGAAAAAATTCTCAAAAGAGACTATATAAACGGATACAAGAATTTTGAAAAGGATCTAAAAGATGTACAAAAAATTTAATAGTCCCAATTTTGACAATTGGGTAAGTGGCAGTTCCAAGAAGTTCCAATTTCCAAAATAATCTAATAAAAATAATGACCTAAACGAACGAATTTTCAAAATAAAATTTTGAAATTTAGCACCGAAACCGAATTAAAAACTTAATAGCCGAACGAACGCAAAATTTGCGCGATACCGTTATAGAGTCCCGCGAGGGCAGTCTGTAGTATCATAGACCTCTACAAACTGCCCTCATCATCCCTTCAGCTTAGCATCTCTAACAGAGTACTTGTCCTTCCCACAGCACGTGCAACGATTTCTAAACGGGGAGAAGCCCCGTGGACTAGTGTTGCAAATGCTGTGGCCTGCTATCACCAGCGAAAGACAAGAGCTCCGTCCTATACCGACGATAGTGGTTGCCATGTGCAGTTGAATGTGTCTGCGTTCGTTGCCAGATATTCAAGACGTAAACGTCTCTTCAATCTGTCAACGAAGTGGCGCTTAAGTGCTTGTGCGTGGTGTTGTGGGTCAGTGTTCTGATTCCCATCTCCGGCTCTCATGTAGTACAAGTGAATTGTAGATTTGGCCAGTGTCCACACAAAGCTAATGAAACAGTTCACCCGACTACAAACCTTTGGTCCCCATAGAAACGATGTCGTAGTAATGCTGAAATTTGGGTGGATCAACTGACACATATCACGCACTGTGCAGATCCTCTGAACCCGCCGGTCGATATGTGACAACTGATTAGGATGCATAAGACTGTGATGTAGCAATTTGAATGCTACATCAGCATCTTTGTAACTAGAAGGATAACTGTAGACTACTCTGCAAGTTATCCCTCCCATCACGCCCATATTCACCCCGAAAGAGGTGTGTTCGCCATCTGTTGTATCCTGTATACTTCGGAGGTCTTATTGACATAAGCACGTCACGGAGCACACGTGTTGTAAGTGTGCTGAAAGGTGTGTGAGGCGGTCTGTCCAGAACGAAAGCATCTTCCAACTTAGTGCCAGGGTCACTGGTCCCAAGTTGGCGAAATCTCTCCCGCGCAGAAGCCGCCAGGTCGTGTAGTTGTGGAGTGTTCGTGTTTATTCGACAGTTTCCAGAGATATCAATAATATCTCCGAGAACTGTCAGTGTATGAGTGTCAGCTTCAAAACCTCGAGCATTACTGAACACTGAATCTATTAATTCAGGATTGAACCTGATTGGAATCGACGCGAATTGCGTGTGCCGTAGAGCATTCCACTTAAGATGAAATGCTGG
Organism: Dioctria rufipes; assembly: GCA_963924295.1. Classification (NCBI taxonomy): domain Eukaryota; kingdom Metazoa; phylum Arthropoda; class Insecta; order Diptera; family Asilidae; genus Dioctria; species Dioctria rufipes. Next base: position 288,142,791 of record OZ002740.1, read on the forward strand.
CCTGATTCTGCCCCAGGTCTGAATCGTTGAGATTAAATCCTGCGGCCAGTCACGAGGATAGGGTGGTCGAACAGAGAGCAGGTAGTAATACTCCCCTATGCCGATCCCTCCCAGTACATTCACCCACAGTTGTGAAATCAGGGTGTCTCTCTGGCAAAACACTCTTTGGAATGCACGCACTTGGAGACACCTTGATTTTACAACCAAGTTAGTGAGACCTAATCCACCTATCTTGACTGGCAGACAGAGCGTGCTTTCAGCAACCCATCGTCTTCCGCACCAAAAGGCGTCTATCGCTTTTGCTTGAAGAAGACCTACGAAGCCTTCATCAAACGTCTCAGACTTTAGCAGATGAACGATGGACGAGATAATCAAATAGTTTATCACGACTGACCTTCCCATTAGGGATAAAGGAAAAAGTCGACTACGCCATGAGTTTACAGCTCTAGAGAGTTTCTCAAGAGCGATGCGGCTATTATTTGATTTAATAATAATAATATTTATTTGGCAACTGAACAAAGATTTTAAAATCTTATTAATATACAGATCACTAGTTTAGAATTTACAGGTAGGTCAATGAGTGACAATAACTACTAACTGAATAATAAGAAAGAAAAACAAAATGACATCTAATCATTAATCAAGATAAAAAGTGAAAGTTTAAAAAAAGTTAAGGAAAATTAACAAAAAATAAATAAAAACAAAAAACAATAATTTTTATTTACAAAATTAGTTTTTGAAGAATAGATAAAGGTAGAATGTGCATTTAGGTATAATTAGTTGATTTTAACAATTTAAGAAAAACACTGCTGGAGCCAACGCACTAAGTTCTGATGGTAGTGAGTTCCATTTACGAGGAACTTGAACAAAATAAGAGCGCTCTCCAAGTTTGATCTGCAGCGTGGCATACAAATATTTATACCTCTTTGTGAGCGTAGAAACTGCAGCTTGCTGTAGAGGTACTCAGGACATTTAAGATTAATTAGCTTGTACAAAAAATACAAGTTACGGTGAGTAAGGTAGTTATCTAACGGAAGACCGAGAATACAATTACGATATCGGGAGATATGGGAGCTACGGGGCGGTTTATATACATACCTAATACAATCATTGAATGCAACCATCAGCCGTCTGTAGCAAACTGAATCAAGTTTCGGGAACAATATTAAGCCATATAGGAAATGTGAAATTATCAGCGTACGCACTAGTTTTAGACGCATTTCGTTAGAAAGAAGATATGTAGTGACCCATAACTGACGAAGGGCGCCATAAACTTTTCCAATAATATTACTGACATACTTGCAGCAACTTAAGCTAGAATTTAATATTATTCCTAAATTCTTAATATAGTCACGATATGGTAGAGTTGTATTATTGAGTAAAACAGGAGGTAGTCTTGAAGCATCAATGTTGCTTTTATATATTGGAATGGAGTTGGATTTGCTTAGATTCAATACTAACTTGTTTTTAAGAGACCATTCGTAGATTCGTTGTAAGTCATCATTTAGACGGGAAATGCAATCTTCCTGTAGTCCAATTGGGCGGCTAAGGTATAATTGGACATCATCAGCATATAGATGAATGGTGGGGTCCTTAATCACATTGGGTAGATCATTTATAAACAGGTTAAAAACAAATAGCCCAAGGATGGAGCCCTGAGGTACGCCACAACAGATAAGACGAAAAGTGGATAATGAGTCATATAGCTTGATGTCTGGAGGATAGGAAGTTTCTGAATAGCTTCACAGCTGAGGAAGAGAAATCGAAAATTTTCTTTAATTTATTAAGAAGGCCAATGTGGTCCACACTATCGAAGGCCTTACTAAAGTCTAGAAGTGCAAGTATGGTTAACTTAGCATTTTCAAAGGTTTCATTGATATCTATCGGAATTGACTTTTAATAGAACAGTTTCACAGCTATGTCCCTGTCGAAATCCAGATTGCCAGGGAGATAATAAACGATTCTGGTCAATAAATTTTTTGGCTTGCAAGAAAATGAGTTTTTCAAAAACCTTACCAAAATAAGGTAAAATACTAATCGGTCGGAAGTCATTGACATCAGACGTATTTGATTTCTTAGGGATTGGAATAATAACAGCTCTCTTCCAAGCAGCATGAAACTGAGATATAGTCAAGCACGCGTTAAAAATATGCTTCAAAACTGGTGTAATATACGGAGTAATATTAACCCAAATGTGAGCGACGTGGTAGAAATGTAAATGTTTTAACGGAAATTCACAATATATTGAAGTGAGCTTCCAGTTCTTCTTCAAATTTATCAAAACAACACATTCAATCTGAAACAAAGGACGACAATTTTATTAGAAATATTCAATTTTTGGGTCTAAAGGTTTAAACCTTATAGCGAGCGACGTGGTAGATTTGTACTAATGACTGAAATAAGGTGTTTTTTGCTTTCCCTTCTATTTGTTTAATACCTGAAATTAAGAAGATACAATATACAAATAAAAAATATAAAACAAAGCCAAAGAGAATAGTTTTTACATTAGCGTTTATTGAATTATACTTTAAATATAAAAAAAAAAAACAATAATAATTTACAAGAACAACATTTTACAATAGAACTTGATTGCAGGGCACAAACCTTAGAACATAGGTATATATCAAACAGGAATGCTGATAAGTTCGGTATAGTGAAGTCGAGCTTATATGTGTCGTAGAATGTCGCCTTTGTAGTTGTACCGCAGTGGGGACGGTAAATATCAGACTCATAACTGGGGGCACATTAAACCCTCGTAGCGGAAAAATTTGAAAATGTTGTTTTAATCTTTACATTTCAAATTAATATAGATCTATTGTGTATTCAAAAATAATTGAATATTAATTGTTATAGATGGATTGCGTTCTTGGAGTACTTCCTACGGCACGTGTAAGAAGTATACTCTACTCAACCTCAAGATTACTTCTTACGGCACGTGTAAGAATCGGCTGTGATGCTAACTATTTCTGCTTGATATTTATTTTAAGCATTGAAAAAAGAAACTCCGATCCACTGATTTATTTAAAAAGCTACGCTACTTCCGTATTGTTAGTGTTCTGCACTACATAGATACACATCTATATTATGATACTCACGTGCAAGATGATAGAGCAAGACATTACATAAGCAAGATAATGAGCAATGATAAGTATGTTGTATATCAAAAGCATTAATTACATATAGGTATATTGATCACTTGTGTATTTTAGTGGAAAATTGTTGTAATTTGTATAAATGTAACATCTCTACACCAGCAAACAAAATGTGTATATGATTAAATTTATATCATCTACAGATTTTACACCTTGAGCCCTAGTATAATAAGCTTGTGAAACTTCTTCTTTCTCTTGTAGTTGCACCAATCTCTCCAAATATTTCCATGCAATGCATACTTCTTCTCCATTGGTAATATTTTTTATATCTCCTAAGGTATTTCGGACCAGTTTGATCATGTGACAAGCATTAGGATGAACTATTAGTTTATTGTTATCGTTATCCATATTGAAGTAACTGCGGTCATTAATGTTTCCAAAATCACAACCCAGAACTTCAACAGCAGAAATATTGTTTGCTGCCTCGGAATTTTCTATGACCGGTTCAAACAAACAGCAATTAGCACTTAAATTTGTGTGGCTGGGATTCCGTTTTGTCAACTATCTCCTGCATCAAAATAGCCATAAGATTTTTCTCCATTCCGATCTATTTGCTTTCGAATGTGAATCTCATCAAATAGGAGACTCAGGTATAATTTATCATTTCTTTTATTCGCTTCTTTTCAAGCTGCTTTAATGACTTCTAAGGATTCTTATGTGAAACCTGGCCTGCAATCGACAATTTTATATTTTATTTATTTATTTCGCTAATAATGCTAGCTACAATGGTCAAAAAACAGTATCCAAGTAAAAGCTATAAAACAGAATAATTTTTAAATTTTTTTCTTAATTGGGACTTATTGATGTGAAAGTCAATCTAGACATTGGCTCAAAGTGTCCATAGTTGGTGCGATGGGAGCAACAAGTAAATAAAATCATTCGATCGTAAGTGTCGAGTTCGTGAGTTGAATTTAATTTTATTAAGCATCAAAGGAATGTCGATGTCACCCGTCATAAGTTGAAAAATAAAGCTTATATCACATATTTTCCTACGAGTTTCTAGAGTAGGAAGGTGTATTAAATTTAATCTTTCATCATAAGGAGGAAGATGAAGTCTATCCCTCCATTCGAGACCTCTTAGGGTAAAAAGTAAATATCTCCTTTGCACGCTCTCAATACGTTCTGTGTGATTTTTGTACGAGGGAGACCAGACAGGACTGGCATATTCCAAAATGGGTCTAACAAGAGTGGTAAAAAGAACTTTAGTAATGTAAACATCATCAAGTTCCTTTGCCCTGCGCTTTACAAAACCTAACATTGAGTTCGCTCTACTAACAATGTGATCAATGTGGAGGTTAAAAGTGAGTTTAGAGTCAAACAATACCCCCAAGTCAGATATTTTATCAACTTTCGAAAGAAACAAACCATTCATAACATAGACATCATTCGAAGGAACTCGCTTACAAGAGAAAATGGTTAGCTTACATTTATCAATGTTCAAAAAGAGAGAACTCTTAGTACACCATTCAACAAGTCTGTCCAGGTCCTTCTGTAATTTAAGACAATCAGAATACGAATCGATAGATTTATACAGTTTTAAATCATCTGCGTAAATTAGTATATCAGATTCGTTGACTACATAAGAAACATCATTTATGAATAATATGAAGAGCAGGAGCCCTATATGGCTACCCTGTGGAACACCAGCCAGTAAGCCGTTATTTCCTTAGAAAGAGCAGAAAGAAACTGTATCCTAAGCTTACGATCCCTAAGATAGGATGATAACCAATTCAACAACCAAATCGGGAAATCCAAGGATTTCAGTTTAAATAACAGAAGAGAGTGTGGAAGCTTGTCAAAAGCCTTACTGAAGTCTGCATAAATACAGTGATTTTCGCAACCACGCTCAAACGATTCGATACAAGTAGATGTAAACTGAAGCAGATTGGTTGTTGTTCATCTTCCCTTCATAAAACCATGTTGATGAGGATTAAGAGCTCTACTACAATGAAAATGCAGAAATTCATACAAAGCAGCTTCAAACAGTTTGGGAATACAAGACATTTTAACGATAGGACGATAGTTGGTAACAAGCTTTTTTTTACCGGACTTAAAAATTGGGATAATAAACGACTTTTTCCATAGCTCAGGAAATTTACCGAGCCGCAGTGATAGGTTAAACAGCAATGTTAATGGGTATGAAAGTGTTTCACTGCAGGTCTTTAGGACAATAGGTGGTAACCCATCTGGCCCAGCGGAATAACTTGGGTTTAGCTTGGACATGGAATCTTCAACAGATTTCTGATCAATAATGAAGCACGGGATATCAACTTTAGGAAGTGTCGTTAAATAATTAAAATAAGCAAAATCAATTTGAGTGTCATTAGTTAAAAATGATTCACTAAAGTAATCAGCAAAGAAATTAGATATCACAGGCGGATCATGTAGTATTATCCTTAAATACTAACACAGGAGGAAAATTATTGGATTTCTTTTTGGTATTTACAAAACGCCAAAATTGTTTAGGATCCGATCTAATTACATTTCTCATCTTAAACAAGTACGTATCATAGGCATGCAAAAGAGTAATACAAAATTCGCTCCTCAATAACAAAAATTGTTTTAGGTCTTCATAAGACTGAGACCGGTAAAACCTTCGCCAAGCTTTATTTCTCAGGTTGCGCAAGCGTTTAAGCTCGGCATCGTACTAAGGAGGACACGAAGAGCAATTCCTTGTACAAGACAATGGAACACAATCTGTTAAACAATATAACAAAACATTATAAAAATGTGCTGTAACTTCATCTACATTATAATTGTTTAAGAGAAAGGACCAGTTAATGGAAGATAAATTAGAATTAAGTAGGTTAAAATCAGCTTTCTTAAAGTTAAAGGTCGGCGAGTTTTCCATCGAGGACATATCAATACTCTGGCAATCAATGCCCACTATCACGTCCATTGGATGGTATGCATCAATAGGAACCAATGATGTATCACACGGACGAACCATGCATTCCGAAGCATCCGAGGTAAAGACCAAATCCAAGCTCTTATTACGATTATTTTTAGCATCATTACCTGAGAAAGGCCAAGCGCGGCAATAGCATCCAGGAAGATATGCGCATTCCCAGAAGATGTACTGGGGACCATGGAGACACCATCATCAGAAACCTACCATTGAACAGAAGGAAGATTAAAATCACCAAACAATACAATCTTATCCGAGTCCTGCGCCAGATCGAATACATATTCCACAGCAGCAGCAACAGAACCATATGAAGCAGAAGGGCTACCAGGAGGAATGTAAACTACTAGAATGTACAGTATTATAGCCCCAACTGTTAAACAGATGCACAGAATTCAGACAGGGATGGATTGGCAATATCGATCCGGGAACAACTGTATGAAATCCTTACCGCGATCAGAATACCTCCTCCGAGCACAGCACCATCATCAGGATTACGATCTCGTCGAAAAACTTGAAAGTCATTGTCCAATAATTCAGCATCCGAAAATGAATTGTTAAGCCATGTCTCCGTTAAAATAATAATATCATGAGGAATATTAAGAGAGTTTTAGTAGAGCCGACGTGTTTTAGAACGTAGACCACGAACATTCTGGTAATAAACTACCAAGTCCTTACTCTGCGGAATTTTCATCGCCCCGTCAAATCCATTAGGTTTTTTGATGCATTTCGAATCAGACGAGGTACGAAACGTTTTACCAGTAAGCGATGATGCCAGAATTTAGAAACTAGCAGCGACATCTCAAGGTCATCGGGAACTAGCAACTTGAAAGACGACACTGTACGATTTGAAGGGCCCTCTGGGGTCAAAGTGAAGCATCTAATGCGTGAATCCGTAGCACTCATTTTTGAATTCACATGGTTGATAACAGATTGAGAGGAGGTCCCATAATGCAGACGAGATAGAAAAATAGCCTTTGGGGAAGCAACAGCCACAAGGACAACACCTGAGGTATCAGACTGCTCTGAATTGTGTTGCCGTTGGGGTCGCCGCTCATTCCGCTCCTCAAGCAACTGCTGTACCTGCAGTTGATTTTGTTGCATCTGCTGCCGTTGCTGCAGCTGCTGCCGCAGTTTTTGTTGTTGTGGGTATTCCTGGTGCTGTTGTGGATGCTGTCGATACTGATTTAGATGTCGCTGTTCTTGTTGATGCTCCCGCTGATGCTGCCACTGTTGACGTCGCTGCTGCTGTTGTTGTGGTTGCTGCTGCTGCGGTTGTTGTTGTTGATGTTCTTGTTGATGTTGTTCTTTTTGGTGCTGCAGTTGTTGTTGTTGTGCTGGTTGATGTTGTTCTTTTAGTTGTTTTTGATGCTGAAGTTGTTGTTGTTGTTGCTGGTGCTCCTATAGGATACTCGGATGGGGCAAGCTGTTCGGAAAAACACCTTTTACGTACAGGTATGCCCTTGGCGAAAAAATTTAAAGTTAAGGCGAAGGTACGAATGTGTTCGCTCTGCATGGGGCTGCGACTTTCGACAAAGTAAAGTCTGTTTCATCTCCTAACAAGTTCTTCTCCTTCAAGTAACTTATTAACTCTTCATATCTACAATTTTCTGATGCAGTTGTCTTATGACCTTTACATTATTTCGGACGTACTTCTTTAACTTTTTTAACTTAGCCTTCTTCACTAAAAGTTTTTCTGAGATTTTCGTGCAGCTGTCACTAGATGTCTCCATACAATTCTTAAAGTCCTCCTAACGAAGTAAATACTTTCAGTTATGAAGATTAATTAAATTCTGTATATTTCTGCAAACACTACGGTTGGCGACGATACAATTTAAGGATAATGTTAGTAAGATAACTGTTTTTTTAACATTGGGAAACTTTCATGCAAAGCAAAAATAACTATAATTCTATGATCCCGTTCATTGGAAAATATGTACATATTATAGATAAATATACATAGATTAATTTCATTTCCGGCCCAGACGTGTTTTCACCCTGCTACACTGCAACTTTTCAAACGTTAAGTGGCGCATCCAAATTCTTAACTGGGTTAGGGCCTTGTGTTCCAAGTGATGTCAGCACAGCTTGGACTTTAATTTATAACCATACTTTATAAGGTTAGAGATAGAAATTTCAGTCCAAGTTATACTAACCTCGCTTGGTGTGAAATTTGCATACATCAATGCAAGCCTAAGCGTCTGACCTGCACCTTAACGTTCCAACATAACATAAACTAGAAATAAAGCTTGCTGTGATTTCATATAAGACCGCGATGAGTTGCCAACAATAACACAACTTTCCTCCACATTTCTTACTGGAATGTGCTCCATTAGTTCCTAGTGATCCTGTACAAATAAAAAAATTAGGAAAATATTATGTATCTTAACCGTTTAACTTAATCAGATTAAGTGTAACAAGAAACCACTACTACTGAGCTCCTTTATTTCTAAACTTACCTTTACTGATTCCTCTATATATATATCCTCCACTTCAATTAGGGGGAAGTCAACTATATAGCAGCACTTTCCTCCTCATCGTGTGATGCGCTCTCCGCAGTATTTCTCACAGGAATTTGCTTCATTAGTTCCTCGTGATCCTGTAAAAATAAAAAATTATAAAGATATGTATCATAATCGTTATTGACAAAATTTTATAGCAGGTTCCAACAGTTTGTCTTACAAAAGGAACAAATTTTACAATTCAAATCAAAATACAAATTTATCACAGGAATAAAATTTTAATAAATTACTTTGAAATATCTACTCAAATCAAAATATTCACATAATTCTAAAAATGTCCTCTAAAAATATTTTTAACCCACCGCCATTGACTTATTGCCGTTCGACTTTGACAGTTGACTTTTCACGTAAACAAAATTTTTCCTACAAGTAAGTGCACAACAAAAATCAAGTTTTTATATTTGCTTGAAGATGATTCAGCAATATTTGGTGTTATTAGTTAAAAGTAAAGGGATTAGAAATAATAATAAAATGTTTTCCATGGCCCAGTTATTCCTCCATAACTCCGGCAACCTTTTACTGAGAACTTCATTGTTCAAATCGTATTTAGTCACAAGTTTGCTAGAACTAAATATTGTTTCAAATTATTTATATTAAATCACTAGAGCACTTGATTAGTTTTGAAAAAAAAAAAAAACTGTTATTTGTTTTCACTATTAAATCACAATTAATTAACAGAAATAGTTGACTGCCACGAAAACACAAAATTCACTTGACAGATAAGAAATATATTTCTCTTTCTCCAATGTACTCCGTCCTTTGTTATTGCATTCCCCTTCTAGATAATTATGAGGAGAAAAAAGCTTCATTCATATACACGAGTTTTATATGATACTCGCATTCCTGTTTGATATATGTTCTAAGGTACAAACAGGACGATTGCACACATTACATGTTTCCGAATTTTTCAGTAACTTTTAGATGAACGGCTTAAAGAATATGTAGCCATCGAACTCTTGACGTTTGCTGGTATTTCCCTGTATGGTACCGGAAAAATGCAAAGCCTTTCCCACCATACATTCAATCCCAGACTTAGTCGGGAAGTGTTGGAAGACGCGATGATTTTATGATCGTTCCTCAATAGATGGCATTGCCAGAATATTTTCCAGATCCCTCAGGAAAATATGGCGACTATCGGTGCTCCTTACAGACATAGAGTTATTCTCGGAGGAAAAATTATATAGATTGCAAGGCTAGCTATATCTATCATATTATAAAACAAGGCTATGGCCATTGTTTTGTTTTCCGCTTTGTAAAATAATGTGTGACCATTTTATTCATGTTGTCAAAGCCACATTTTACACTGTTGTATATAGTAGTGTGTAATTTCTGGTTTATTTTTTAGGCCATTTTCTTCGTCTGTGTATAGTGCATTGTTGATAAGAGTATTGCAATTTTTTTTCTATCGTATGAGCAAATAGTGGTTTTGTCTGTACTAAATCCAAACAGAGACGATAGTGGCTCCCGTGATTTGTTAGCAAAAATTTGTGAGGATTCTATGACATCAAAAGTCGAGTTAGCGGCAGTACTGTAAAAAAGTTATTCATATTCCATAGCAATATTTCTACAGTTGTGTTTATACTTATGGCACAAGCCCTTGACCGCATGCTCACCTTGATTAATTTGATGTCCTGTTGTTTTTTTACCGGTATAAATTTTGCCACATAGAGGATAGGAATTTTTTGCAGCACACGGCCACACTTATTTTGCAGACTTAAATGCAATATATTATGTGAATTTTCTGCGTGCTCGATTGTAAATCGATTGCTCCTACGTTATCTTGCGCTAAAAGTTGTAATGTTTCTGTGGCACATTTGTATACCACGTCGCTCATAATCCGAGAATTTCATACTCGCTCATATGAGGGTTAAGAAGCTTCTTTTGACCTGGAAACAAGTTCAGTGGATGATGATCGGTTAGTCTGGTTTTCCTTCTGATTTGTTTCACCGGCCGGGAGGGTAGCAAGAGGTAAAAGCGCCTTTGGACAAAAGTGATTATTTTTTTAATTTTTCGCAATCGGACTAACCAACGCAAGAACACAAAATTTAAGAGGAAAAAGAAGGAGTTCAATATTCTACAATAATTAGGGATAATTCTGACTAAGGTACCATCGTGTGATTTACAGTAATAACATCACCAAGGTCGATAAGGTTTTGGAGTTGTATCACAAAAAATTAAGTAGTACATCATAATTAAGTAATAACTAATATTATAAGAAAACATACTAGGGGTATTCACTCTTTAATGTATCAGTGTAACCGATGTAAATATATAACAAGAATTTACAACAAAGAGTGAACACACTCTTTAGCCTTTAGCTTACTTCGAAATGTAATTATGAAAACAGGGTGATGAAAGGGGACCGTAGGAGCTCTCCCCGGCCCCGTAAAAATTGAGAAAATCCTCAAAATTCCTAGGATTCATATTTATTCTAGAAAGAAAGAATTGTGAAGATCCGGTTAAAAATAGCTGAGATAAAAACTAAAGTATTTCAACTATTTACGAAAAGAATGGCTTAAATTAAGAAAATTCCGGTTTTTCATAGAATTTTTTAACCGTTTGGGTTGTTTCCCAAGTTGTTATTACTACTATTAATATACTACTTAATTATACTCTATTTCAGTATAATGTTAGCGGATAAAATGAAGCCTGTTTTGTTGGGAATGGTTATTTCTAATTAGTTTTCAGCTCAGAGTAATAGTTTAGGAGAAATGTTAATAATAGTAGAGCAACCTCCTTTTACGGCAATCTTTGCCGCTTTTTGCCGTGACAAAATGTAAAATTTTTTTATAAAGATGAAAAAGTTTCGTAATCGAACACTTATGCCTATGATTGAAAAAACAAATTAGAAAAATAACTCTTATGTAGTAATGGCGGGACCCAGATGGGGAAAAACAGTGAACTTCGGAAGTAAAAGCTCAGTGTGGAAATATCTCGAATTGAAAATAAAAACCTTCTAATAGATAGAAAATTTTATTACCTTAAATTTAGGTGCAAAATTTTTTCTCTAGGGGCATCCCTTATGATGCAGGGTCCGACAAAGTAAAAAAAATGGTTTTCAGTTAAAACGTAATAAAGTTTTAGGGGGTGGAAAAAATATACTATGGAGTATACCATTGAAATTTGAAAAACATCATTCGATAGAGCTCAGCGGGGGCTTTAAATAGACGCCCCACATGTCATATTTGGGGTTTGAAGAGGGTGGGGTAACAACCCCGCACCCCAAAATACCCCCACTCGAAAGTTTTTTTTTATAAATTTAATCGCCTTGTCGAACTAAAGACGAATATTAAATTCGTTTTTTGAACGCTCCCCTCCTCATGCCGCAAGAAAAGTTCAAATTTTGAACTTCAAATACTATTATTGAGTAATTTAGGGCGGAAAAAGAAAATAGATGACACAAATTTGTTTTTCAATGATGTTTCATTAAGTTTTCCAGAAAGTTTCATGCTCTTTGATGGGCCATTACTGATGTTTGGGGCTCATAAATTTGCAATACCTTTTTTTGTGGGGTAAAACCATGATGCGGGTGAATGTAAATTGAACACCCTGCAAAATCAACCGAGTACCACCTAGAAAAAATACGAGTGCACCAGTCGATTGTCCTCAAAAGGATCTTTCATTTGGCACACTGGAAATTTTCCTAAGACACTCCCCTCCCCAGCTGCACCCGCTGACATTTGACGTTCAATCTCCGCTCCTAAGTACAACTATTAAAGCCGGTTTACACTGCGTATTTGTGAATGTAAAAATACAAGATCCTTGTATTGCATTTTATATGCATAAGCCTTGTATGACTTTACTGGGTTGTAATCAAATACATCTTTTACAACGATACATTGTTTGATACAACATTGCGTGAATACCCCTACTGAATTTAATTGAAAGTTTATTGGTAAATTAAAGTAGATATGAATAGATGAATTAGAATTCTTTACACGATTTTGACATTTGAATACTTTAAACTCTGTAACTTAAATCTAGCAGAAATATGTCAGCTTAAATTTCTTTGTATGACACTATCGAAATAACACTCACTTGCATTACTTGTTATAGTAGTCGTAATTGCATCTAGTTTACGTAATTATGTATAATAATAGGAACCCTTAAGCCCAGGCAAAGGCAATGCTGCATTATCAGCAGAATGAAAATTTTACTTATATTTTTTTCGCTTTGTAGAGGAGTCAGTACTCAGCAAAAGCTTCAATTTAGATACCGCAGCAAGCCCGTAGGTAATAAAATTTACTATACGTAGGTTTATGTCCTGAAAGTGAGAAAATTCATATAAAATTAGACTATACCTATACCACAGAATACATTAGAGACATCTAACATAAAAGACAGAAACCAAACATGCGACAAAATTATAGAATTTAAGACGAAAAATGAATATTTGCAGTTCAAATAAATTGAAAATTTTGAACGAAATTAACTCTCCTAATTTTGTTTGTACATAATTGTTAAATATACTATTTTGCTTTGTATTTCAACAACTTTCAACGAAATTTCGCAATTTATCGTCGGTAAAATATCGGGAGAAAAAACAAGTTCTGTTTGAGTCAAATAATTAAAAAAAGCGCAACTAAAAATAAAAAACTTGACGTTATTTGCTAGATCTAGGCTCTATCTTTCTAAAATAGTCACAATGTAAATAAATGAGAATACCTATTAACAGAAATGTGATTTAACAAACTTCAATTTTTACCATTTTTTACAAGTTTCTGAGCTAATATCTCCGTTCCAATGCATTTATTTTTTCCAACGTTATTTACTAGATCTCTCCGTTATCTTTAATTTGAAATATAAATCATTATTCTGCTACAAATAGTTTACTAGAAATTATCATTGAAAAATGTACGAAACATGCAAATCTTGGAACTGACTTCTCCTAAATGACAATTCAGCCGGAAAAACAAAATACTGCGATCCACTTATAGAAGCTCTGTAAAATCAATGTGTTAGCGAACTTAAGCTCGTTAAGCTTTGAAGGCTCCAAATTACTCCTATATTTATTCATTATAATTCCTGACTTCGAAAAAAATCGCTCGGAAGGCATCGAAGTTGAGATGATGAGAGTAATAACTGGTAAGCGTTGCTACCGTCATTGGTCCAAAATTTTATATGGACTTTAAATGTGCTTTTAAATAGCTTTTCAGTTACGCGTTAAATACAGTAACTAAAGGGCTCTCCTCAGTATCTATTTGGCTGGATTTGCATATTTCGTCATGTACTGACTAAATAAAGGAATCAACTTATTTTATCAAAAACAAGATATTCTTCTTGGTAAGCTGTAATAGATCTCGGAGATTCAGATATGTATGTAGACTAGTGATGAATTGCTCAATGTGTTGGATGGGAAAAAAAATTACCCAATAAGCAAAAATTTTCTCATGGAATTCCAGTGGAAAAAAGTGACTGCATCCTCAGACCCAGAGCTGTTATTACACACTACAGCGAACGCTATTTTCAGCTTTACAGATCGGTTGGACGTATTCGAAAAATTGTTAATAGCTTATAAAGGGTTTTCCAATAAGAGGTGTTATTTTAATTAGACCGCTATTTCGGTAGATGTCACTTTTGGAGCTGTCTTTTTTGACATTTGACAAGTAGACACTACGCCATTAATAAAAATTGAACGATACACGATTCAACAACGCATTGAAATTATTAAAATTCAATATAAAAATGGTGAAAATGTGGCAAAGACGGTTCGTAAAACTCGAACATTTTTGGGTCGTCGTGAAGCACCTTGTCGGACCGCAATACAGAAATTGGTAGAAAAATTCGAGCTGTCGGGACAAGTTAGTGATGTGAAGAATAAAACCCGTGCACGTCGCTCAAGAACAGCCGAGAATATTGCTGCTGTAGCCGAAAGTGTTGAAGAAAACCCAGGTTTGCCGATTCCTCGTCGTTATTTGGAATTAGGCATTCCACAAACGTCATTACACCATATTTTGCATAAAGATTTGGGTTTTAAGGCTTATAAGGTTCAGTTAACAGAAGAACTGAAGCCGGCCGATCATCAACAACGTCGAGTCATTGCTGATTGGTTCCTTGAAGTGCATGAAAATGATCCGGAATTCTATCGAAAACTGATCTTGAGTGATGAGGCCCATTTCCACCTCGATGGCTTCGTCAAGAAGCAAAATTGTCGCATCTCGGAAAACCCAAGAGTTATTGTTGAAAAGCCTCTCTATCCTCAACGTGTGACTGTTTGGTGAGGTTTATGGTCCCGCGGGGTCATTGGACCTTACTTTTTCGAATATGAGGCTGGAGCAACAGTTACGGTGAATGGATTGCGCTATCGACAGATGATTAATGATTTTTTATGGCCAGAATTGGATGGTATTAATCTGGACAACGTTTACTTTCAACAAGATGGCGCTACGTGCCATACAAACAACGAAACCATTGATCTTTTACGGGAAAAGTTTCCGGACTGTGTTATCTCTCGAAGAGGTGATCACAATTGGCCACCGAGATCTTGTGACTTCCTTGCGCCTTCTTCCTTTGGGGCCACGTGAAAGAAAAGGTCTACGCCAACAGCCCAGCGTCGATTCAAGACCTCAAAGATGGAATTCGTGAGGCTGTCGAGGACATAGGGCAGCCACTTTGCGATTTGGTTATGGACAATTTCATGAAAAGGATATGGTCCTGTAGGCGTGGTCGTGGTGGTCATTTGGCTGATGTTATTTTCCATTATTAACGGCATACCTTCCTCTTTATAATGAAATAAAGATCCGATCATCTCAAAAAATGGCATATTTCTTTGAATATCAAAATAACACCTCTTATTGGAAAACCCTTTATTTTCACTGAACATGAAGATTCCTGTCGCCATAGCTTATGACCACGGCAATATATTCCCTTCGGGTTGCCCCGTTTTATTACTCCTGTCGTCGCTGGAGTTTATTGCTATTTTACCAATATATCGCATCTTTGGTTTTAGCTTACTACAGGATGAACATAACCTAAAACTTGTGTTATCAGATTGTTTATCCCGTTCGTGCCATAGATAACTGTGCAGATTAAATGTGTAAATTGTAATAAAATGAGAGGAAGAATAATGGATAAATTTGGGTAGCGTTTTTGTTTTATAATAAATAAAGACAAGAGATTGCAACAAACTCAATAATAATTCGTAATTTCATTTCTTTTTGTTCAAAAAACATCTCTAGGTCATTCTTTTTCATGCTCCTAAAGACAACGTTGTAATAACCCATAGCGTTTCTATTATAAACAGCAAATTCAACAGAGTTTTATAATTTTCTCCAAATTTTTTCGACTCAATTTTGGCCCAAATTTCACAATGACTTTAAATTAAAAATTGTAAGAAGCTTCCGCTGCACTTTACTATGTAAATTTGACATTTTATTTCGTTCCGTTGTGTTGCGTTGCGTCCATTCAACGTTTTGTTTTCATATTACGATGAATCGTAGCTAAAAGTCAGCTCTGAATCTCTCTTGTCGATGATCCGCGCGTTGTATTGCACCTAGCCTTAGTTTCCACGAGTTGCAAGTTGAACACTTATATCTTTCCGGTAGATACATGCATAGCATCTCAATTCCTTCGATATATTATGTCCTTCTCCTGGAGTACTATGCACATGTGCACGAATTTTAGCACCCTTTCCTGTTTGCTATGTCTATCCCATTAAGTAATTCGAATGGAATTCCGGTCGTTTTACTTGTCATTTTTGACGAGTTTACCTGGAAATCCATACTATTTGCGCAAGGATTTCCGCTTCTTTAGCCGTAGGGAACTGCATCGAGGTTCCAAGTCTTTGTATTGGTAGTTGGAATTGAACGTGGAAGTCTAACAGATTTCCATGTTTTATCCTTATCATTTTCGAATAGAATTCTAAGACTTTTCCATGGCTTTTCTATATGGAATTCCTAGGGATTTCAATGCTTTTTCTGCAATGAAAATTTAAATGGAATTGTGGTGCAGAGCGAGTATTCAGTTGCTCGTACAAATTAGTAATTTGACACGTTGACGTAAATGACGTCTATAGCCATCCAACGCTAGTGATTAAAGATGCAAATGACTGCTATAGCCGTCCTTTATTCTTAGCATTCTAAATAAATGATTAAACTGTATATCAGTGTTAAACCCATTTGTTTCATATTTCTTCAATCTTGTTCTAAGAATGAATCATGAAATATTTCTTAATAATTAATATAGTCGTCTTTTTCAGTTATTCTCTGAATTAGAAAAAGATTACGAAAAGGGTGCTCGTAGAATTTAACGACGTGCATAGCCGCAAACATTTCATACATTTTATCTCAGTCTCTTTTCAAGTGTGAAACTAAATTTACTAGAATAATTAAGTTGGTAGCGTTGTCAACAGAAACATCTCTTTTAGAATTAGGGATAACGGAGTGATTTTGATTTTTAGTTTTCTGAAGTTTCTATTTTTTTTTTTTTCACCTTATGGAACTTCGCGGGAAAAATATATTGCAGTGAATGGTTGACTGTGAAAGTGATGTGAATTCTTTTTCGTACAGTGATGAAGCTGAAGAAAGTGATAATATTTTTGTTTCGCACCGTCTACGGTTGGCTCTTATGATTTATACTTCCGACAATGATGATGAGAGCGATTAAGCTAGTGACAATGATGAACATAATAATGACAGTGTTGAAATTGATGTAAACATTGAAACTGATTGGCTTCAAAATACGGCTCTAATTAAAGACTTTGACTTTAATAATAGTGAATGTGGCATAAAAATAAACATCGATATGCATTTAAGTTCACGAGATATTTTTGATAAAATCTTTTCCCAGAAAATTATTGATGCAACAAACAAATATGGTAAACATTTATTCGAAGTTAAGGGAACCACAACAAGAATATCACAGAAAATAAAATTTGTCGAAACCAATAAAGAAGAATTGTTGAAATTTGTTTAGTAATTTTTTTGTAATTTATTTAGTAATAACGTTTTATATTTTTCTCCTGTATATCAAAATATCATGTCAGGACGCCGTTTTCAATAATTAATGCGATGTTTGAACGCATACTACGGAAATACAGAAGTAGACAGTACTGATAAACTATATAAAATTCGTTCAGTACTTGATCCTATTTGACAAAGTTTCCAAACCGCATATTCACCCGAAAAGGAAATTCTCTCGATGAGTCAATGTTATTATCCCGAGGACGACTAAGCTTTCGACAATATATGCAAGAAAGAAATCGAAATACGGAATCAAATTCTATGAGCTAACTACTAGTTACGTTATATTTTAAACATAGAAACTTACCAAGGAAAACTGAACGTATCTATCATATCACCAAAAATAAATGACGTTATTTTACGTTTAATGAAATCCTATTTGAATAAAGGCCATCATTTATATATGGATAATTTTTATAATAGTATTGGATTGTCCAAGGAGCTACTCAATTTGCAAACACACTCAACCGGAATACTTCGACTTAATCGAAAAGGTAATCCAAAAGTAGTCACATCGAAAATGTTAAAGAAAAGTGAGCATGGCGTAGAAAAGTTGAAATTTATGTTAATATAACGCGAAGTATTATCTGTAACAACAAAGCATCATCCATAAATGAACTTCGTAACAAATGAGCATGACCAAAGGAAAATGAATCCGAATGATGCAGCTGATTACAAATCACACATGTCAGGTATAGATAGATGCGATCAAATGATTTCGTACTATTCTTCCCCAAGAAACACCATAAGATGGCATAAAATGGTCATTTTTCATATTTTAGACATAAGTGTTTGGAATTCATTTTATTTATATCGAAAGTTTCATAAAAAGGCACAATTTTTGGAGTTCAGAGAATCCCTAATAAAAACATTAATTCAATTACCAGAACATATATCAACTGGTCAACAGCTACTGTCATCAACAACGACAAATGGTCGACCACAAAAAAACTGCCAGTTCTTTTTCTTCAGCATCATGCACAACCAAAAGTCAACATTTTATTGAAAAAATTCCGACACCAGAGAATTCTAAGCGAAATAAAACGTATCGCCGTTGTAGAAAATGTTCAGAGAGTAAAGTTTGAAAGGAAACTTGCTATAAATGCAAAACGTGTCCTGAAAAACCACCGATGTGTCCAAAATGCTTTGAGTCTTATCATTTACGTGAAGCTACAAATGTTTTTCAAACTTGAATGTATATCTCTAAATGGATTTTTGAATTTTTGCTGTTATTATAAATTTTTTTTCTTGAATTCCTTAATTTTGTATTAAGAAAAATCTAAAATGAATATAAATTAACTGAATTAATATACAAAATAAAGTTTTATGTTTATAAAAATATATTTATTTCCTTTTTACTAAATTATTCTCAACAAATATCGTTAGGGTCTTTACAGCTACCAAGACGTCTATAGACGTCTTTTGTGTATCAGTGAAATCGAAGCTATTAAAAACAAATGACGGCAATAGACGTCCATAATTTTTTAGGAATATTTTGTGGAAAATATATTATTTTTATTCTGTAATTATGATATCTTGATCGAACTCCCCAAGAACCAACTAATTAACAAAAAAAAAAAAAAAAAAAAACAAAATGTCGTTTTGTCGTCCATCACCGATTTCAAAATGAGCGTCAACGTGGGAGAAAGTGGTACTAGAGTATGGAAAAACTTCAATAAAATGCATATATGCTGATAATAATAGCGTAAAACCTTGACTAAAGTGTAACTACGACCTACTCAGGTAAACTGTAATAACCTTTGTTATGTGGTCGTAGCGTACTGCATATAGCAATATGCTACACTGAGAATTACTGCAGCAGGTATGCCAGCCGGCTACCATACCGACAGTCCGCATACCCAAACTCGAAAAATTCTTGCCTGCGGTCGAAGAAGAAGAAGATTAAAAAGGTGAATAGACATCTGAGCTGTGGAAAATTGTACTGGAAACACAAGTCACAGTGACACCAATTTTGCAACAATTAGCCTGTTACACTGGATCAGAAAAGATAGTCTGACGCGCCTTGTTGAACTCTTGAACTGCGAAGCGTAGGGGGGTAGGGGGCATTTGCAACAGTTATGCCAAGATGAATTAGTAGAAAAGTCCAAAGTATACTAGAAACTACGTTTGCGGACGTATAAAAGATATAAATGGTTCAGGAGCCGGAGAGTACGTCAAAATCAGATATTGTCTTTAAGATAGTATATCATCCATACGATCGATCACTCGTTTATATTTAACGTAGAGTAATTTTCTCTAGAATTTTAATAGAATAGAATAGTTAAGAACGGACTAGCTATTTAGTCTCAGGTTTTATCAAATTATTGAAATTTTTTTTAAGGCTGCCTTTGCCAATGTAACTAATAACTACATTTATACTACCGTAATGCTGCTGTTGACATAGGTGGCGTGTAAAAAAAAAAAAAAGTTGGATTAAAGTATATTCCTGTACAGGAAATCCCAGCCGGTCTTCTTCGGGTTATATTCTTTTTGGATTATCTTTTTTTCATAATTTCAGGACCGCTAGAACACTCCAGGAGGCCTTCATGGAGGAATGCTGTCGTAATTAAGGTATTTTGTAATTCGTTCAGCTGGGTTCTTCTCGTCTGAGATTTTAATTTGAAGTATGTTTATTTGACTATTTAAAATAATAATGCTAGTCTCGACTCAGTTGAGATTTAATTTGAAATGTATTCATTTGATTACTTGAAATAACAATAGTAGTTTTGATACATATGATGTTTAATTTGAAATATATTCATTAGATTATTTGATACAGTGATAAGTAATAGAATTAGTCGCTGACGTTGAAAATGTAAATTAGCGCTAAGGAGCCCTAGTTTAGCATTTCCTGGTGTAACTCCTAGTCGGAATTTCCTGTGTACGAAGCTACTAGTATAAGCCTGATTTCTTGTATTCTTTTGTGAAACTGGTGCTTCGGGAATAATTGTTGTTGACAATTTCATGTAGTAACCTCAGTCTTGTTGACCGTGAAATGAATTCCGTTAGTAGTCATGAGCTCGATTTTGTTCATAGTTTTTTTTTGTAAATTTAGGCTGAAATAGGTTATTCCGGAAAGGATTTTAGTATGTCGAGCACTCGAGAGATCTTGACATAAGCAGTTATAGCTTTTTCTCGTGTATTAATTATCAAATTGAAGGCAATCTGAGCTGTAGAATAGCTAGAGAACGTAACCTTATGTCTAATAAATGATCCTTATAACGTAATGAATTCGTATTAAGTTTTAATTTCTTTCCTTTCTCTCTCCTGGAGCCCTCTTGCATGAAGGTCGTCTAGGTCCGCTAGTCTCTCTATTTGCAGGTCTACAAGGGACTCTGAAAATATCTGCCCTCAGAGTCAGTTGGGTGGTTGGGGCATGCAGGAGGGCAGACCATCTGCGCCTTCAATGTGGATGTAGGTAAGTAACGTAAAGGTCCCTTCAGGACTGAAGGTGTGCCGGCGTTTTTGGTTTAAGGCACGAGATTTTTTTTGTATATGGCAGGTTTTTCGTGGAACCTCCCCACACTCTCCGCCAATACCGCCAATAGCCGAGGCGAGCTAGCGTGCCGCCCTGCAGTCAACGCTGTCCGCCGAGTGATCTGTCAGCTCTTGCTGGCAGTCGAGACTTAACGTCCAGTCGTCAATCACTTATCATAGTACCATAACACCTTATTATTTTCTTTGTGAATGACATCTGTGAACTAAAAATGGCGTCCTGTAAGCGTGTAAAAACAGCTATGTGTGTGAGAATGCAGTCAGTTTTTTCCACTGGAATTCTGTGATAGACTTCTACATCTGTAATTTTTGCTTATTGGGATGTATCCTAATCCTTTCCTTATTCCCTTCGTACGTACTATGCGGGGCTTTGCATGGCTTATGAAAAGAAAGAATGTACTCCATATTTCAGAAGAAACGTAGAAATGTAGTTGTAGATTTTGTCAATTTAGGATTTCTTTCTGGGGTACAAAACCGAGATCACCCTGATAAAAATGACATAATTCGAATTTATTCTCTTGAAAATTTCGAAATATCGAATTTATGGGGTTTCGTATTTGGCATCTCTTACTGTATTTAGATGTTATTGTCGAAAACAACAAGATGTACAATGTTATCAGCCTTGGACTAGGTATAATTTTAACTTGATGAAAAAAAAAATCCATCTAATACGTAGTTAATATCTTCGCAGTTATAAAATTGCGAGATATGAGTATATGCAAGATATTAAAAACATTTCGAAAAAGTTACTGACATTCTCTTAAATCCAAAGTGTTTATAAGATCATTCCTTCTAGAGAAATATATCGTGCAATAAAAGCTAACATCAGACAGATGAAAACATTAATATGTTAAATTATGAAATATTTTAAAGAAACCCGGTTATAATACACCAAGAGGTCATTAGAATCATCTGGAGTCACCTACAAGTTAAGTAAACCTGATTTATATCAAAAGATTTGCTTCGTTTCTTTTTCTTTCCTCATCTTCGTCACAATCATTGGACAAGTTCTTTTTTCATTAATAACTAAGATTCACATGGTTTATTTTTTATTACATATTTATATAAAGAGCCAGACTGCTGTTCTGTGAAATATTATCAGTACCAGCTCGTATCAGTAAGCAAGTTCCGTCCGAATTCAAACGAAAGTGAAAATGAAGTCTTTGTTCCTATCATGTTTGCTAGCAGTTCTTCTGTACACACTTTACGCAGAAGCTAGTAAGTTAATGAAAAACGATAAACATTATCTTTGGAGCACAGAGATCTACATGGTATTTTAATTTTCTCTCTGTTATAATAAATATAGCCTCGGAGCCAGTGTGCTATCATCAGGGATCAGGTCAGGCATTACGTGCAGGACAATCAATTGTCCTTTTTAAACCGAGATCAGGATGTGTACGGCAAATAACTTGTCGAAGAGATTTCTACCTTGCAGTAACAGAGTAAGTATACACAGAGCAAATTCCTAAATGATATAGAGGCGGTCACAACTAATGTCGACTTATTTGCACTCTGTAGATGCAAGAGAACACTTTGCCCGGCTGACAAGGCTTTAGAGAAAGATGTCTTCCCCGATTGCTGCTGCCTTTAAAGATGACAATGCAAAAAGAATTACATAATATGTTTAATAACAAATTTTTTTTTAATAAAAAAACTTTTTTAAACGTGGAAACGTCTTTATGACTCACATGGGCGCCGGCAGTATGGTGCAAGTTGGTGCAGTTGCACCACCTTTGTTTCATAAAAATGTTCATCTATTTATTTAGAGAAGCATTAAAAATCAAAACGATTCAACTTTTTTTTCACTATTTTTACGTGGCATATCTGCGAACTTATGAACTTACGAAATTTTCATTAACAACAGACTTATCATACATAAGCCCGAGAATCGTTGTTCGCACTCTTGTCCAAGTCTTCACTTTTCTCAATGTACTAAAACCTTTGGCGTTTTCTAATAAATTAATGTATTCAAATTTTGATGTATCTAAGTTTTTTTTGGCCCAAGTTTCATAACATATTGTGACTTCATCAATAAAGTTTTCCAACAAAGATGTTCCATAGAAGTCCTCTATTTTTTAAACAATTTTTATGAGCTCTTGCTTTGTTAACAATTTCATTTCGCGGGAGTAAAGCTGTAGTACTGCAGAAAAACGTTCATTCAATGATATAATAATAGAATCTAAATAAGGAATGAATATTAATCTTCTATTATATTCTTTCACAGAATATGCTTCTTGATTTGACTAGTGTTTCATTCGCTTCATTAAGCGGGGCAATACCAGGTCAATATTCAATACGTCGCAACAAGTTGAAATTTGCTGAAGAATTAGGGAAAATTCTTCTTCTAACTTTTCCCTATGGTAATTTAAAATTTTTGCCAATTTCTTCATTTAAAGTTTGTAGGTTAAGTTGAATACCCTGCAACTGACGAATTCTAGTATAGACGAACTATATGCGGAGCTACAACAAAAATGCTAGTAGCTGTTACAACATAAAGATGGTGTACCTTTTCTCTTGTTCAGATTTCAGACTTGTGGACATTTTGTGGAGTTGCTTAAAAACCTAGAGAAATATTTCAATGGAAATCTTTATGATTTCACAAAAAAATTAATAAATCAGCTTCATTAATAATATCCCAAGAGGTTTTGATATAGAACAGAAGATAAAGTTTAATCAGGGATTTTGTGTAATCAAAGACCAGACCAAGGATTTTCAGTAGTGTATTTCCAGCAGTACAGTAAGAATACCGGCATATAACTGATTAGAATGAGCAAATTTATTTGTAAAGAAACTCTCTAACTTAAATAGCGCGAGCGCGACATAAAATATGTTTGCAAAGATGAATTTTATCTGACCTTGTAGGAAATTAATAAAATAACTTAATTTAAATGGAAAAATTACAAAATTTTTCTCAGGATAAGTTCGTAAAACGACAACCCCAAGCTAAAATTTCCCTGACCTTTATAGCACATTTTTCGTAGCACAGATTATAAATTTGATGTGAATACAAACTTAATGAAAGTAAAATATGATTTTAAAAAGTTCTTGTCATCACCGTGATAAATTTTTTCGTGAATTCAGAATTTTATTCTGTTTTGCAATGGATTAAAAGGTATGAAACAGAGCTTTTACGAAATGCATACAAATATTGAAAATAGCTTTCACGAATATGCATAGTTGTTTTTTTCTATTTCTATGTACATTACATAAATATTTCCAATATTTACATTTAGAAAGCAGAAAATTATTAAAATTTCCAAAAATCTATTTACAGAAAATTATGGTTTTTGTTTCACCTCTAATAATTTCTTTACAAAAACGTCTTACTAAATTATTATTTATTTCAGTTAGTGGTGCATTAAATTTGTAAGTATATTTTAATTAATTTTAAATAAAAACATTTTTATAATATATACAAATTCGACGAAATCTCGATAGTTCTAATAATATAAGTTAAGTAAGGCATACACTTAGTTGTTTTTACTTCGCTTTCATTTTTTATTATCAATTGATTTACATATTTGCAATTGGTGTATGTAATTAATTTTTACCAAAAACTCCAAAAAAGTATAATCTTGTTGAACTGAATTTAAATTTGGTTAACACACAATGTACAATAGTTTCAATAGGAATATTTTTTTTGAAAATGTCATTTGAGGTATTTCCAAATAATAATATATGTGATTAATTGCTTGTAATTAATTCTTAACATATTATTGAAAAATTTAAGGTGTGGAAATCAAATTTATGTTTGAATTAGAATATATCATAGTCAATTTTATAGTAGAAAACATATTTGGCGGCTAATTTTAAGGGCTTAAAATATTTTTAAGAACAAAAATGTCAATAATTAAGGGTTCCACGATTAGCAGATACTAGAAGATCTGGAAATGAATGTTGCTTGCAATCATGTAAGATTTGTAAGAGGGGGAAGTTTTGAAAATGATATTCGACTATTCTCATTCTAAAAAAAAAAAAACTGAAAAACTTTTGGGAACATTTGTTAAAACAAATAATTATTTTCACATGCACCATCTTACACAAAATCCTGGCGGCGCCCATGATGACTCACGAAGAATTTTTGCCATCTCTATCACATTTTTCAATAATCTACAGTTCAGTGAGGTTCTAGCTGCTTTCGCGCTACATTATGTCCTTTACATAGCCTTACAAGCTCTATGCCTGACTGTAGTGCCACCTGTCAGCATTTTGCCTACTGTTAAAATAAAAGTTCTGTTATTCGCAGTATGTGTTGCCACCTGTCGGATGGTAGTTAACAGATTTGATTAAGCTTATGATTGATTCATTATTATACTGTCGTAATCTTAGAATAACAAAGAGGAATACTACGGACCAATATTTGTATTGAGTTCAAGTCATAGACAAACGAATAACATTCAAAGTTTTTCAAGTAACAAAAATCGATAACAGCTCGCTCTAATATAAAATCGACGATGTCTCGACGATGCCCGACATACTCAGTACACTCCTTCGCTATCAAATTTACATTTAAAAATTCTTAGTTTTGCAAAAGAAGTTTAGTTACTTAAATTTTGATAAATCCTTTCAAGGATAATGCAGAATAAAACTCGACAGCTTATTCGAAAGAGGACTTTTATCATTTTATCAATATTCAACATGTTACGAGTTATGTTCAAATAATAGAGCCTAAAACTCCAATTCTTAAAAAAAATTGCATACATATTTGTTGTGTTATACTTTACCTTGTAAAGGTTTTACATCAAGGACATCATTTTTTCCTTTTTTTCTTATCAAATGGGACCAGTGCTTTAAGGGAAAAAAAGAATTACCTGAATATGTGTTTCTGTTCAAAAGTTATTAATATTTGCATGTTATGTAAAAAGTAAAAAAGTTTAATTTTCAGAGCAGAAATATGCATCTTGCAAGAGGAGACAACGTCGTATAATAATTTTTCTGGAAATTAAGCTTCGTATAAGATAAAACAATATTAACAACTTTAGAACGAAGCAGATATTGAGGTAATTTTGTTTTAGTTTCAAAGGACTAATTTGAGAAGATATATATAGGGTGATTCAGATCAAGATACCTTCCGGTATACCAGGCGATTCCTTGAGGTAAGCTGATCAGAAAATTGTTCCACATACTCCACCCTAGAGACCTTCCTTTAGAAGTTGTGGCCAGTTGAAGATTTCGCCAAAATTCGTGAACCGTGATGGGAATAAATGAGTATAACTTTTGAACCATGTTATAGATTTTTGTTATTTTTGGCTTATTAAATAGCCAAGAATAGTAGCTGTCGATTCATAAATACCGTTATTTATTTCAAATACTTCCTTCCATGTAACCCAGATTTATTGCTTCTTATTAATGCCGCTACTACCCTCAATCACTGGAGAAAAAAACCGCATGCCAATACCTGTATCAGTTTTAGAACTGGAGGTATATTGACACATTCTAGCCAGATCATAAAATTGCATACAAACAATAATCACAGGTAGGTACGCAGGGTCTTTTATGACTGGACCCACAATTGTTTTGATTATAATTTTCACTTTATTAAATTAAACTAACAAAACCTATAAAATATGCTGAAAGTGATGTCCTCCCTTGTCTATACATAATTGTGCCCTACGAAGTAATGAGTGTCTTACTCTAACAAAATTATTACCTCCACTGCTAAAACTAATACAGGTATTAGTATGCGGTTTTTTTTTCAGTAGTAGGGGAATTAATAAGAAGCAATAAGTTTGGGTTACATGGAAGAAAGTTTGTGAAATAAATAACGGTATTTATGAATCGACAGCTACTATTCTTGGCTATTTAATAAGCTAACAATAACAAAAATCTATAGGATGGTTCAAAAGTTATACTAATTTATTCCCATCAGGGTTCACGAATTTGGGCGAAATTTTCAACTGGCCACAACTCCTAAAGGAAGGTTTCTAGGGTGGAGTATGTGGAACAATTTCTTGATCAGCTTACCTCAAGGAATCGCCGGAAGGTATCTTGATCTGAATCAACCTGTATATCCTTGAAAGGACAAAAGGACTTATGGTTACACTTTTTTGAAAAATTAAAAATATTCTAATATAAATTTAAGGTGGACAGAGTAAGGAGTGGCTTAAGCAAAAGTGTGATTAGAACACTCCAAAGAACCCATTGGCATACTTCATACTACTTAAAACACCGTGTATATATTTTGTAATATACATTTTCCAAACATATAAAATGCGATCACCAATCTACTGAATTAAAAAAATCTATCCCTCCAAAAATTTAGCGAAGAACTCGCTTTCTCGAAGTAATCTTGAATTTGAGCAAGAAATGAAAATTTCGAGCTTCTCCCGAGATTACTTCGTTTCTCAAATTCTGTTATGAATGAAAAGAAAATATAGAGCTAAGCACGACAATTCCGTTTTTTGCCCGAGATTTCTCCATTTCTCTGATTACGGTATGTGTCTATTCTTCGAATTTACTGTGAGAATCCTTTGTTTCTCTAAAAAAGATTTAAATGGCTCATCACCTACTGATAATGTTCAAAACAAAAATAATTGATCTGTTTACTGTTTAGTGGCACGTGCTAACATGTTCAATGATAACTGGGTAAAAAAGGATTAATTATTTAAGTGTAATTAAATTTTTATTTATGTAAGAAAATATAAAAAGTGGTAAAAAGCGTAGCAAAAAAAGATTGAACTATTTCTGTGTTATTAAAAGCTAATCGTAAAAGTACCTGTAAAAACTGTAAAATATTAAATGTATATCATTTAAGAAAATAAATATTTGTGTACCTACCTTATTTTTCGTTTATTTATATTTATTTCTACACCCAGTCATACAAGGTACAATGAAGTGACCAAGACAATAATCTCCACAGACATCATTTATCGCTTAAAATGAATAAATGTCCATTTCGAAGGCTCTAATAAAATGTCCGTAAAAACTCACACTGCGCGAATCGTTTACGACACGAGAATCGCTCGTTTCTCTTAATATATAAGAAATATATAACACCACTAACCCAATCACATTGTGCGCATAAATTCGTTTTAACATCAATTTCGGTTCGTCTTAGGATCGAAAGCAATTTGCTATCGAGAGAGAATCTCGGGTTGATAAGTCGAGGATCATGTTTCTTTTACTACTTTGGCAGTCTGTTTTCCGTTCGATATCGAGTTCGTTATCGAAATTTAAGATTTGTTAGCTGGATTTAAGAAGCCCGTAACATTAGTTCTAAAATGGCCTATCACACTCTGTACCGAAAATGCAACTCTTTCTGCAGTTTTTTGCACTTTTTCTTCAGTATATCTAGTGAAAGTGGTTGAAAAAGATCATTTCAAAAGGATAATAAATTGCCTGTTTTCGGAACTTATTGAACTTTTTCAGCCATTTTCGCTGGATATGCTTACGAAAAAGTGCAAAAAACGCAGAAAGGCTTACATTTTGGGTACATAGTGTAATATGTCAACTTAAAGCTAAAGTCTTGCGATTCTTAAATCCAATATGAAAAATTGGTATTGACGACGTGGTTTTTGATAAAAATAGTAGTTAAATTAAAAAGACGAGTAAAAATTCCGAAATTTTAAATTTGTTCACACCTAACTTCAAAACAACGGAGAGAGGAGGGTGAAAGCTTATAGACCATTAGAAAGGTCCAATAATTATCTCTCTACCAAAGTTTAAATCATAGGGTGTAACGCGTTCAGAAATTGTAGGGTGATCTATAAAAACATACCCAAATAAATTTAAGTTCCGTTATCTCGGAAATCGTTAGGATTCCCCTCCCCCCCCAACCCGTAAAATTTTTTGCTCGTCTAAGTATATCCTTTCTCCTCAGATATTACACCACTTACAGGGCACCCTGTATAAAAAAATTAATTTTTTATGTCAGAATATATCATAAAATAATTCATTTTGAGTAATACACCTGTAAAAATTAAGATTATTTCTCAAAAAAGTGGTTATGATCGAGAGCGCTTTTTAAGGAATTTCTTCGACAGTAGGTATTCCTCTTTTCTGATACATACATGTATATGTGCTTCGATTTAATTTTATTAATTTTCAAACGCTGTAAGTCACATTTTGAAAATCATAGAAATTTAGCTAATCTGGTAAACACCACGTTTTAAAAATCTTATAAGTTTTTATAAATTGCTTATATTCAAAATTTATTTCCAAAAATTCCTCCGTAAAACAACATTAGTTTTTATTTACTACAATTTAAAAAATATGGAAGCATTCAGTAAGTTTTAGCCGTGTTCAAAAATTAGGCTTTATCTCAATTAGGACACACCTTAATCGTTTTCCTTTGTAAAATAAGTTCTTCGTAAAAAATTGATTGTATTTTCATTTTTATGTAAGTTTATTTTTTCGTAAATTCTCTCGTTTGTAAATTCTGTTTTTTGTAAATTGTTTAACTTTCTCTGAACTTACAAAAAAGTTTCACAAAGAAAAATTTGCGAATTTACAAGGGTTACAAAGCGTTGCTTGGTGCACTTTAAACCACTTAGGAAAAAAAATATGAAGAATTTTACGAAAAAAATGTGTGACGAGAAAGTTGCTTTACGAAGAAAGGAGTTTACGAACAAATCATTTTACGAACCAAACTGTTAACGGATAAAAAATCATGAAGAGAATTAGGTAACGCGTATTTTCTACCGACCAGCCACAAAATAAAATTCAATAACGTGTTCTACAAAAAAAAAATCGAAGGCTAATTGAAACTCTCGCTTGAAACTGAGATGGAAACTCACATATTTACATATTTTTCTACCTCAACCTAAACCTTTTGGTTAATAAAACCATAAATATTTAAATTATTTGTATCACAGAGCCGAATCGACGCCCCAGTATTATGAGGAGATGTACTTAATTATAATTGCGGATTTTCGTTCTTTTCCAGAAAAGTGTCGCTCGTACACTGTCAAAAATGTGCACAATTGTTGCCAGAAAGCTTAGGAATTTTTGGGAATATTCCCTAAATTGTAAGGAACAATCTTTCTGACAACAATTGTATACATTTTTTACAGTGTAGCTCGGCTCGGCCCTCGTGGGTTTTCTTTCTGCTGTAGTGTTTTGATCTTGAAAAGAAAAAGAGGTATAAAAAAAAATTAGATATAGATACTTTGTATGTATCCCAACTAACACCCTTTTACGCACAGTGGTCGTGGTTATGTTTTTCTGGCTAGCATGGGCCCATAAGGAAATGCATGTTATGAAACAACGACATTCCGAAATTATCTATGTTACGGAAATGGGGCAACGCAGTGTGGAAATTATGTTGGCATAATGTCTAAACTGTTACAATATATAGTAACATTCAGAGTTTTAATGCCTTCTTAGTCGCAGTGACGTAAATGTATCGAGCTGTGCCGTATGACACATACTTATACAATATGTGAGCTTTTACGTTCATATATATATGCACGCAATATATATATTTTAAATAAGGATAAACATGGGTATTTGTTTTATTCGAATATATTGTACAATTAGTTTACGAATTCTCTCTGTATGCAAACATCTTTGAAATTCTTTTAAAATACATGTAATTGTATCAATAATATAACAAAATCTGGTGTTTGTTTTTCACCTGGGTAAAAACTTACATGCTAAACTAAATTTTCTGTAAAATCAGTTACGAAACTTCGAAATAACTGAAGCGCCTCCAAAATCTTTAATAATTGAAATATTTTATAAATTTTATTCAAAATTCAATGAAGAATTTTTTAGAAAAAACTATCAGTAATTAATTTCAAAATAGTGATAGATTAAAGTGGTATGTATTTTCAAAGACAAAGGGAGGTTTTTGCATCTAAATACACTTAAGAAATTGTTCAAAATCTCATATCGCCATTTTGTTACATTTTATAGACCAAATGTTTCCAACAAGGTAATTTATATAATTTGTGCCCATTAGGGCTAATCCATAGCCATTATTTCCAATTTATACCTTGAACTTATACCCGCCATGTTATGTTTCTATTTGGTGCCTATATGTATATGTTTCTATATAAGCACTTTTACAAATTTCTGTCGGCAGAAGTGCCAACAAAGTCAGAATTCCTAGTTAGTGCCTATAAATCATGGGTGGCCAAACTTTTGAAGTGCGGGGTCTACATTATAATTCAGAATATCGTAGCGGTCTACCGTCAGCAGAGGTTTTAAATAAAACGCAAAAAGTTTTCCCAAAAAAATCTGTAGATGCTTCCGAATAGTCCAAATTTGAAAAATACTTAGATATGTCGGACCAACTATAATTTCTTCCTCTGTCTCAATGTTAATGCCTTCGTTAAAAGGGAACACTATGAAACGGATGACTTCTAGCCGAGCTCCAAAGACTTCTTTCGAACTTCTCGTATAAATTCTCCAACTGCTCGGCGAAAATTTAGAATTCTCGAGGCAGGGAAATGCGCCGGCGATTTACAAAAGAATTTCCTTTTTATTTTTACGATACCAATGTCGCTGTTTTTAATTTTGTGCCTGGCTTCGTAAAAACCGATTACTGTGTGCAGATAAGCCAGTTTTTAACTCATGTTCTTCTATTTTTTAGATTTTACTTCCAACCGGAAAGTCAGTGACGTATTTTGTGTGTGTAGATTTAAAATGCTTTTTTTCTTCTTTTTGGTGTAGTACTACACCTCCTGAGTTACAAATAGAACAAACACATTAATCCTTGAACATAAAAGTAAATAACTCCTATGATAAGGGTAACCTTTTTCCGCACTCGACAAACTTGCCCGCTCATTTTAGTCGCTATTATTATCACCACGTAACAAAACCATCGTCAGAGCTAAATACTCGTACTAGCTGAGTACACTAACTTAGAACACAAAGGCGCATTTTTTATTAATACAGGAGATAAAGAGAGAGTGATATCGAGAGAAAGAAACAGCGTGCGATGGGTAAGTGAGGCGAAGACTTGGCACCATATTGGCGAGGGGTGGGTTATCCGTTACTCACGCCACGTGAGGCGGCGCAATTATCTGAAAATGGCAATTTATTGTGACATTTGTTCAATTGATTTTACTCTCGCGGGCTACCAAAAACGTCTACGCGATCGACCGGTAGACCGAATCGAGTAAGGAACTGTTTCCACTATGTTCCGTCAGATTTGCCCACATAGTCAGAATTCCTAGTCAGTGCCTATAAAATGTGTCGATGATGGAACTGTTTCCACTGTGTGCCACCAAATGTGTCCACAAAGTAAGAGTTTCAATTCAGTGACTATATATTTGGCTGTCATTGCAAACAAAGTATTTAATTTTCAAACGAATTCTCTTTTAATATTGAAGACATTACTTCCACAAATGCATTAAGAAAATAATTTTAGATAGGTAATAAAACAACAAATACTGACAGCTTATGTAGGTTCTTCATCAATGGCACAAAGAATCGGTCAAAATTCCCTCTTTGAGTTAGGTGTAATGGGCAAACCATCAATATTAATAATTATAGAGACCCTTCAACATTGAATTTGTGATAAACTATTTGTTATACACTTTTCAGTCCATTATGCGAGTAAGTTCTATTTGTAATATTTGTGATATTTGAAATGTATACATGTGGAATCCAAATACCCAAGCATTTATTCTCCTAAGAGACAATACAATAACAGACCAGACCTGGCAGCACTCATCCGATGACGGACGATGGAACGATTGGACCCTGTCGCACTTCTTCTTGCACCAGCCGTCGATGAGAAAAGGTCGAGAGAAAAGCCGACTCTGCCAGCAACATCATAGAGGGGTACTTATCTGGACATCGTGGAATCAACAATTATCATCAACAATAAAAGTATATTGTTCCAATTTTTGTGAAATAAAGGAAATATTCTAACTCCACTTTTCTAATTTATATATTCCTACAAAACTGGGGGCTCAACCGGGATATTCTGTCGCCAATATAATCGGCCACATGGTAACATCGAAAAAGCATTGCAAAGAGGTGGCGCATTTACCAGCTAGGAATTAAAAACCTCGAGGAATCTCGATAAATATATTTTGCAAGCGGAGTATTAAAAAGGAACACAATAGCCCAGGAAGTGAAATTAGTACACCCAGGATTGTGACGAAAAAAAGGGACACAAACAGTAATTTCCTAGAACGACAATTAAAAGAAAAAATATACCCAGGTAACATTTTTATTTTTTGGCTGAGTGCGAAGAGAACAGAAACACATAGTGCCAGTGTAGTAGTAAGAACTTTATATTTAAGTGTGCGGCGAATTCCAAAACTTGCAATCGTATTGACAGACTGATTGAAATTTATGAGGTACACCATCGCAATTTCTAACTACGGCGAATTGAATTTGAATTTGCTCTACTGAAAATCTAGCACTTTGCTGATTGCAAGTAATTTTTGACAGAACTAAATTATTAAAGATTTGCATTGACATCTGAGTACGTTTTCGCAATTGAGTAAAATTTATAAAATACTTTTATTCCTAAATGCTTGAATTTGCTTGATATTGGAATAATTATGCAAATATTATTATTTTTAAATACAGAAACTGAAAATATTTCGAATATTGGGGAATAACTTAGTGTGATAATTTCATAGTTTTAGGTATTTTGGTCAGTAGGATAACAAATAAAAGACTCATTAGTAATTCTGTGTAGGCTTGAAAATATATGCCTCTGCAGACGTTTCGCATTCGCTTTTAATTAATCAAAATTGCAATATAATGGGCAAAGGTAAAAAGAATTCCAGAAGTAGCACTGCCGTAAGCGAGGTACAAATTTCTGATATAATGCATCAACTACAGGAAACATTTAATTTACGTGAAGACTCTTTGCGTGATCGAGAGCAGAAATTACAAGAACAGAGTCGACAATTGGATGCCTGAAGACGTATAAGATGCCTGAAGACGTATAAGATGCCTGAAGACGTATAAGATGCCTGAAGACGTATAAGATGCCTGAAGACGTATAAGATGCCCAAAGACGTATAAGATGCCCGAAGACGTATATGATGCCCGAAGACGTATAAGATGCCTGAAGACGTTTAAGATGCCTGAAGACGTATAAGATGCCAGAAGACGAATACGAAGCCCAGTAATTGAAGTACACAGATACCAGATACCAACCAGCAAATGAAATTTTACCACGAGGGCATACAAACTTTGTTGCCTACCTCAAAGAGATGCAATTAATTCACCGGGCCGGTGAATAGATCCAGGATGGCCGAGCTGTGGAATCCAAATACCCAAGCATTTATTCTCCTAAGAGACAATACAATAACAGACCAGACCTGGCAGCACTCATCCGATGACGGACGATGGAACGATTGGACCCTGTCGCACTTCTTCTTGCACCAGCCGTCGATGAGAAAAGGTCGAGAGAAAAGCCGACTCTGCCAGCAACATCATAGAGGGGTACTTATCTGGACATCGTGGAATCAACAATTATCATCAACAATAAAAGTATATTGTTCCAATTTTTGTGAAATAAAGGAAATATTCTAACTCCACTTTTCTAATTTATATATTCCTACATACATGGAAGTACTTAATAGTTCTACCTTTCGGCAAATAATCGAATCCGTTTTCACGAACTACTCTTAAAAGATTTTTCAAAGCACAGTATGATTTTTTAAGCTCAAAGTCGCAGCTCTTTATTATACTTTCACTTTACGAATTATAATTACGTGCAGTATTGACACATTTCTTATTGAGAAACTTTTCTGGGCACATTTACGTTTTCGTAACCTACAAACTATGCCTCTAGGACGAGTGCCCTTAAAGGAACTACGCAAGGAAACATTTAGTTAACTATTCCAAAATGGGAAGTAACAATGAAGCAATAGTACCCTTGTAGACACTGTTACTATATAGGAACTTTTAGAGGCACATCTACGTATTCATAAATTATGTTGCGCCCATTGAGGCATGTTACCATATGGGAAATGCGACCAAACATTTTCGAAACAACATGTCATAGCGACGTCATGGGGTATAAAATAGAAATCCAGAAACATTAAGGGGGTCCTCTAGTTTCTCGGCTGTTTTTTACGTCTTTTTCAATAATTTTTTACGGGCAAACCATCCAAATAATCAATCTCACTGTATTTGCATAATCTTTATTAACATTTAAATAAGCTTTTCAAATTTTTTGAAGTCAAAATATATAATAGAATAAAAGTTATAGTGGCCGACAGGAAGACATCAAGTAAAAGACGTGCTTGACGGTGACCAAGATTGCGGCTGCTCTGCTTATGTGATATCAAAAAACCAAACGGCATTTTAATCTTCATATTTAAGACTAGCGATTGAAGTAGAGTGAATTCTAAATTACAAAAATTGACATTTTTATACACTTTTGAAAATTACATTCTATTTTTTACTCATTTTGTCTTAAGTTTTTCGCCCGTAGAAAAAAAAACTATCGAATCAATCATGATAATCCTAGTTCAATCGCTGGCTTATAACATATTAAAGATGCTGTATAAATTTGAACAAGATCGGTGCAGTAGTTTCTGAAATATCGTGGTCCCGTTTCGAAAAATGATGTTTCGAGAAAAACGCATTTGAAAGTTCGCGCATGTGATTTATACTAAAAATTTCATCTCACCGTCAATCTGCTATGCCTGGACTATACAATAGGCCTTCCTCTTCTTCTGAACTAACTGACGCTTCACGGCGTCTTAGTCAATATTCGAAAGCGTCTGTAACCGGGCTCGGCTCCCCTTTACTCGGGCCTAATTCGCGCTCCGTATACCTGCTCCGTTCCAGGGCCGTAACTTGTAATCCTTTGGCACACATTTTCTACACATGTTGTAGATGTGATTTGTGAAAAAAACACAAAATCGATTTTTTCGACCCGAGAGACTAGAGGGCCCCCTTAAAGCACAAAATGTTAGTTGGGATATATATATAAATTTTTTTTATATACATAGGTATATATTCTGTTTTATTCTTCTGATATTTCATAAGCCACGTTGGCCATCAGACTCAGTATGATTATCATAGAGCTTAATTTTATCACTAGGACATATCCCGATGTACCTTCTTCTTGGACGTACTGTTCCCGGTTAGTCTTTAATTACATAGCGGTCGTAGATTCTAGGAATTATGTGAAATTCCCAAGAAGACATATTCTCATTCACATGCTCTCCTATGTAGCTTCAATCATTATATTACCTAAGATGCTATTCCAGCAACTGTGGCTTCTCATACTTGAATGGAATGACTTCCTACCACCAAAATTCGTAGCAAGATGGCATGAAATCAAGGTAAATTTTCCGAAACTTTCTGAAAGAAACTTTTTTCGTTGTATATGTTCTTCGACTAAAGGGATTGAACTCCATGGATTTTCCAATGCTTCGGATTTAGTCATCAGTGTTGTCATTTACTGTCGTGTAGTCCCTACTGACTGTGACACTAGAGGCATAACTACATGGTTAGAAATAATAGCATTAGAATTATTCGAAAACGATATGTATTGCAGTCCGTATGAAAATCAGTATATGCATAATAAACATCTAAAATATAGAATTATATAAAGAGTATTATTGAAATTGTTGCGATGTCTTATTAAACCGAAATATATGCTTCAAGTATACACTTTATCTATGAAAACAGATATAAAGGCGGTTGATTAGTTTCTGTATTAAAGTTATACCATAATTTGTCATATTTTTATTGAATGAATTTTATAGAAACTATAATATAGTATCAATAACCATTTCATACAGCTTTTATAGGTTTTAAGAAGCAGTGTAATTAGATGTTCCTATCAAACACACACCTTTTATATTGGAATCGAACTCTTTCTCGCTTTTTGCATATATGTATGTACCTGGAAAGAAGGATCCTAGACTTTATTAACAGTCTGAACCTAGAAAGGGAATAAATTCAACGGGGACTCACAATAGATCTTTTAGGTCGCGGTGATTGCGAGGCTGACGCCTACACACCCCTCTACGAATCTAATCTAATTTAATGTACCTGGAAAATACCAGAAACATTGTTTTATAGCTAACTCTTTTTTTATTTACAATATGAGAAGGAAAAGGTAACACTTTAAAATCCTAAAAAAGAACAACAAAAGAATTTGCATTTTTACTCAGGTATATACCTTTTCAGTTTCAAAATGAGAATAATAAACCTCAATATGCGAATAGTAAACTTCAAAGTCGAACAGTAAACTTCAACTTGAGAATAGTAAATTTCAATATGGGAAATAAATAGTAATCCTTGCGATGGTTTTCAAAAAATTCTTTACATTTTAGAGAATAACTACAATTTTGTTTTTATATTAAAATTGATAGCCGTCAGAAATGGCTACAAGAATTAAAAAATTAGAAAAACAATCTAAAAAAAAAACCCAATTACTTGCTGTGTCAAATATGAATGGAGACTGGAAACAACTTGCACACCAACTTAATATTCCTCAGTCAACAGCATATCGTTGGTTGTCAGAGGGTGAAACTTCAGACAAACGAGGAGGGAAAAGATTTGAAAAAATTACGCAAATTCATTTAGATTATTTCGTAGAAAGAAATTGTCACATTACATTGGCGGAACTCATTTCTGCATTTCGAGAAAAATTTAACGTTTCTATTTCAAAAACAACCCTTTCAAAATACCTAGATTCTCTCTGCTAGACGCTGAAATACCTAAGGCATATACCCGAAAAGGGAAACTGCGCTGAGAACAAACAAAAACGAAAAGAATTTGTTGAATGCCTTTTGGAATTTCAGTCCCAAAATAAATCTATTTTGTTTATGGATGAAACTAATTTAAACATTCATATTTCAAGAACGCAGGGTAGATCATTAAAAGGAACAAGATGCACCACTATAGCAGCCGGTTCAAAAGGTGCTAATGTTCATGTAATAGGATGCATAAGCACAATTGGATTTATATATTATGAAATAAGAAGAGGTTCGTTCAAAAAAGAAAATGCAAAAGCGTGGACGGAAACCTGCCTTCGCCAAGCAATGATTAGACATGGTGAACCAGTTGTTATGGTAATTGACAATGCACCTTGTCACAGTAAAGTTGAAGAAGTTTTACTGAAGCAGGAATTCCATGAAAACAAGATACTGAGATTTGGACCCTATAGTCCAATGTTTAACCCCATTGCAAATGTGTGGTCTGTGATGAAAGCTTATGTTAAAAGAGAATAGTTATCAAGTATTATTTACACCAGAAACGATTTAACCATCAAAGAATATAGAGTAAGAGCCTTAGAAAGCCTCATGGAAGAAGGTTTGCAGACAGTCACAACAACAATATGTGCCAATTGCATCGCAAGCATTCAAAGAAAAGTTCCTGCTGCTCTAAACTTAGAAAATATGCAATACTAATAAATTGCTTCTAAAATATTTTGTAATAAATTATTTTTTTTTTTAAATTAAACAATTAAATTCTCAAATTCAAATTTACTATTCTCAAGTTGAAGTTTACTATTCCATTTTGAAGTTTACTATTCCCATATTGAAACTGAAAACGTATAGTTTCTCTTTTTATTCATTTTAGTTATAAACAAAGACAAACTATAAACAATGTAAATTTGGTTTGTTCTACGTGATAATGTAGGGTTATAAGTGTTTACACAAACAAAATCCATGAAATTTACTTCTTCATTTATGGTGCTTGAAAATTTTTTAATTTTCACAATTTTTTTTTAGAAAAATATGGTACTTCGTAAAGCATTTTTTACAAACTTATTTAGATATTTTAGAAATATTTATCTTTATACTCCGAACTCTGCACATTAACTGTCATACAATTTCCAATCCACTTTGAAAATCTTAAGCGACTCTCATTACTTTATACTCTTTTGGTATTACTTTAATATAAATTTTTATAAAATTCGCTGTAAGCTTTCTGTATTTTTAAATTCTCTTGAAGGAGATATGAAAGTGGTAGTATTTTATAGTTGTTTTTATTTAAGAACATTGTATGTGTACCTCTTTTATCCACCATGAGATAGGGTTTATATTATTATCATATTGATATTATACAGGCCCTTATGCATTTAATTATCATAGCGTATTCTTTCAGATTTATATCACATTCGCATAAATAACTACAATTGTTTTATATACCTTTGTTTCATACGTAACAAATTAAAAGAATCTATACGAAAAATTTTATAAGAGGAAGTTATAGAAGAACATATATTAAATTTAGTAATATATTTTTAATCGTATACTATTTGGTTAAAAGAGTGCTAATTATGGTGAAAAGGTCCATCTTGGTTGGTCCAATCTTTAATGTGTGGTTTGTTAAAAGATTAGGCGCATTGCTGTCTTTATGTTCCAGGCCGTGACATCGAATTCTTTGAATGTATTAGAGTAGTACGATTTCGAACTTCTTTTAACAATGTTCTTATTTAAAAATGCATTAATTTCAAATTTAACTTTCTGCATAATATAGACAAGGCTCCATACTAAAAATTTGATTGAGAATTTTTGTTGTTTAATTCTGCATGGTTAAAAATATTTGTATTATTTCGATAAATCAAAGTATACATAAAAGTTATAACAAGCTTGTTTAGAATGAATTTGTATGGTATAAAAACTTTCAATTAATTCTATTAGTTTATAAATTCTATACGGTACCGTATAAAGATTTCGTATAAAGACTTTGTATAAAGTTGATACTTTGAATTATAGCAGAAGTTTATAACATATTCATATAAAGTTTATCACTTTTTGTATTTCTTGTATCTTATCCAATTATGAATGGAATCCAGTACGGGTAGAAGATTGCATTGCTGAAAGGAACGACTTGAATTCAAAACTATAATGTAAGCAATGTTGTAACAGAGCAGAACAAAGAATACACAAAAGAACGCCTCATACATTTTCATAGAAGATTTATAAATGAAGCGAACAATACAAATAAGTAGTTCGCTTCAATCGACAGAACAATTTGTTCTCTCCAGTATATGGGAGTTCTAGAACAAGGTACACGAAAGGACACAGCTATTGTTATGTAAGGAGCGAATTCTTTATGGTTGTTATACTCTTGATATAAAAAAGTATATAGTGGTAGATACGTGTGTTAAAGACTGTTGTCTTCTTTTATAGTAGAATCAGCAATTGGTAAGATTTTATAGTTTTTACACATGATGCAGCAAAAGTATAAAACTTTTTGCGAATACTACGTGTTGGTTCGTACATAGAAAATATACTAAAACCACATCAATGTGATATCGTACAATACTGTATATAATATTACAAGCAAATTCCAGCAATTTCAATTATATATACGTAAACATGTTGAATGTTGTCTATGAATCTGTTTTAAGTGGCGAATCATTACGAAAGGTAGGTATACAATCCTTACAATTTTACTGGTGTATTATTTCGATAAATCGTCGTAGTTTTATAACTTTTCTATACACAAGACTATTTTCTATACATAACATGTCAATTTTCAATTTATATGTTCAAAATTTTCCATAGAAGCGCAATCATGTATTTATTCAAAAATTTACACGTCAAAAATTAAAATTACAATGCAAACCTTCTTACCTTTTACCTTTCCCATAGTTTTTCAATATTTAATGGCTTATAGTATACACACGCGCTATTACATATATTATACATATTATGTTTCTGGCAATAAAAGTTTACATATTAAAATTATTCATAATAAAATTATTTATCAAAACTCGAAATTGCATGAAATTTTTAGCAAATTTCGATTACACGTGTCTTTCTAAAATGTGTGAAGTTTACAGCAAAACCCGACAAGTAACTATAGACGCAACATTGAAAAAACGCTCTTTTATTTTTTCTTTCTTGGAATTTTTTTATACAATTTATGCATTGATTGCATGCGTTAATGTTTAACGAATAATTAGGTATTACATTTTTCATTATATCGTTTATCTTTTAGTAAAGTACTTTAAAGCTTCTCCTGAAAAATTTATTATTTTCCCATATCAACTTTTGACAAAACGGTCAATTATCAATAGAAATTTTTCCATCTGCTGAGTAGAAAATTTCTGTAAGGAAATGCACAAAAGTGACAGAAAAATCAATTCTACCTAAATTCTGTTTTCGAAAATGTCGACCATGCCATAACTAGCTTACACAATTTTAAAACGAAAAATGTTCATAAAAAAGTTCCGAAGGAAAAATTATCTATGTTCATAAAAATGTCTAGCGATCCAGAGAACCGAATCAATTCATTTGTTTTGGTGTTGCTGGGCAAAATTTCTGAAGAAAAATTTTAAAGAAAATTCGCAGAAAAAAACTTATTTTAAATAAGACAATGTGAGTCACACCTTTTCGATATGGATTTCTTTTTCATGAAGTGGATGCAGTGGCAGTCTTTATGAGGCAAGCTAAAAACGGTCAAAATTTCGTTGTACTGTTTGCTACTTTATCTTTTTTGTTATTTTATAGTAGGTATTACATATATGTATATACAAAAATTCTTCAGCATCGCAAGCCGTTCTGCAGCGAATATTATATAATTATGACGAAATAAATAGGCGTTGTTTTCAGAATTATATTTAAGTATATTTATTAGAAATAAACTGCTTCACACGATAATCAGAAATTCAGAATAGTTATGCTTAAATTCGTATACTCTAAATTTCGTTGGTAAGAAGACACCATATTTTGATGATGCGATAGCTCTCCCCCCTAGATACGCTTCTCAGTAAAATATTTTTTCATTATCGAAAATTTTTACTTAGCCTCATCGCTGTATCAAAACATCGATGTTTTTTGTCCGATGTTTTTGCGACATCTCGATTTCCTTTCAATGTATCGTTTTTAAATTTATGTAGTTCAGAGTGGAATATTTCAAACACCATAGAAGATGCTTATTCATTGAAAATATTGGCGAAACGCTAGTAAAACAGCATATGCTCGAAAGAGTTCGTCTTCCATGGTTTTCTAAATGCTCAGCAACTTCTAACTAATATTTCAGCATCTACTAGCCATATACTGATAGATGTCGCTCTTATTGCCAAAGACACAAAAAAAATCCCCCGAAGGTGGCTGGAAGGT
This sequence comes from Dioctria rufipes, assembly GCA_963924295.1. Taxonomy (NCBI): domain Eukaryota; kingdom Metazoa; phylum Arthropoda; class Insecta; order Diptera; family Asilidae; genus Dioctria; species Dioctria rufipes. Next base: position 288,184,785 of record OZ002740.1, read on the forward strand.
GCCAAAGACAATCTTAGGAAGCACAGAAAAAAATTCCCCAGAAGTTGGCCGATGTCGTTTCTGTGAAAAATCAGAAAACAAACATACTTCAAAATTCCAAAATTGTAATAATTTTGTATATAAAGTTGACAGTAGAATCTCTTGTCAATGTCAAAATTGCGCACAGTGAACACAGCATCAAAACCGATTTTATTATATTTTTTTCATTTTGTAATATTTTTCTATATTATTTTCGCAATAAAGTTACTATAAAGAAAAAATAAAATACAATCTTAATTTTTTAATACTAAATAGACTATGGGTCAAAAAGAACTCTAGGGACTTAATGTGATTTTGTTAAAGGGGCGAATGAAGGTTAAATAACTTTCCAATTGGCCATTATATACAGTAACCAAAGAGTTGTCCTCAGTATCTATTTGTGTGGATTTGCATATTTCATCATGTATTGACTAAATAGAAAAATGAACTGCTTTTATCAAAAACAATAATATAATATTTTTCTTGGTAAGCTGTAATAGATCTGGGAGATTCAGATATTATGTAGACTAGTGATGAATTGTTCAAATTATTTAGATGGGAAATAAAAGTAGTTTTCATATATCGGAGCTGTAATATCGGCAACAATGTCGATAGGATAGGATATCGGTCGATATTATCAGTACGTTAAAATGCACCTCGCGAAATAAGGAGTAGTGTCAAATCTGTGAAAATACAAGCTAAATAAAGTGAAAACCCAAAGTTTTGTATGGTAACACCAAGAAGATTTAGTAAATTTTTGAAATTTTGCTTACTACTTTTATGAAAACGCTGTGTAGCTACCAAATTTTAGCTCTCTGCGTCGATGTATTCTTAAGCAGTGCCGAAATTTGTGATGAAAACTGAAATTTTTTTATGGAAACGCTATGAATGAGTTGCCCGATTGGTCCTATTTTTCAACTTACATTTACTTATTTCCAAATAGCCCGTTTGCAAAATTTCAGAGTTCTAAGTGAACTCGTTTTCGAGTTATCGAGTGGTGGGACAGACGGGCGGACATGCAAAAATCAAAATAACTTTCTATATTATGCGGGTGTCTAAACCATTTTGCTCTACTACCATTATTTCTGTGCGTTTTAAATGAAATAACAAACTTAGTATACCCCACGGTAGAAGGAATATAAGGCATGCTGGTATCTGAACGTGTTTTCGCCATCTTGAAAGCTTTAAGCTTTTTATGACTTCAAAACCAGCTACTTTTCTTGTCGATGGCATTAGGTTAAAACGTGCACAGTGACTGAATGCATAAAAGGCATTTTAATAACAAATCAATCAGATTTGCATACATATTTAAGGGAGTATTTTAAAATAGACTATATCCTTACATACAAGTCGACTAAATCAAAATATCATAGATAATTTCTTTAGTTCCATAAGATCTAAAGGTGGTTTGAATGACCACCCTATACTACAGACTTTAAGTATACATAGATTAAGATCATACTTATTATTTATCGGACGTAATGAAAATATTCTGTGTTCAGTGGGTATCCTTGAAGTTGATTCTGAAAAACCTACTTCAGATTGGTTTTCATAAAATGAAGATTTTGTTTTAAGGGCAGGTAGGTAGTCATTAAAAGCTGTAGATTAGAACAGGGCAATACTTGCAGGGATCGGATCTTGAAATTGGAGAAATAGATGATTTAAAATATGATGGCTTGGACTACGTTACCGGATATGTTATGAAAAATATTTATCCAAAAGGAGAAATACAGCAGATCCAAAATAAATATTCTTAAAAAAATTTATTTATACCTCTATAGGTTTTTTGAAGAAGAACATTAAATTAGCAGAACAAATAGAGACTTAAGAAGTGAGTCAAAATTACTTTCGTATTAAGCATTTAAATAGAAAGGAAGAATAAAATAAACGTGCAAAGAAAAGAAGTTAAATAAAATAATCATTTCAACAGAAAATGGTATTTATTTCATTTTAAAAAGTGACTCGTTATGACGTCACAGAAAGCTTTAAAGAGCTTTCATTTCATACCAGCATACCGTATATTCTGTGTATCATTGTATACCCTATAGGTTCATTTAGAGTATACAATAAGTGAAAAAGCTAGAATTGGTCCAAGACTAATTTTTATAATACTCTAGATGAATGCACGTATTAAATTTTGTATGGTCAAGCGTCTGTACAAGTTTGATTCTTGAAGTGGTCTTTCGCATGTGTATATTTCTAGAACGGTCCGTCGGACAGAAAAAATGATTATAACCAATTTTATAGGATTTCGTATTTTGAAGAAGCTTAGTACAATAAAAATGTCTTGGACTGATCGTTTTCACAGTATACGTAAAAAACCTAAATTTTTATATGGCAACACCAAGAAGGAGTTGCCCGATTTAGTCTATTTTTTAAACTTTATTTGCTAGTATAATGAAAACACCATGTATCAAATTTCAGCTCTCTATGTCGAAGCTTGCTCAGGCAGTGTCCAAATATATAGTGGAAAATGAAAGTTTTGTATGGCAGCCCCACGAAGGAGTAGCCCGATTTGTCTCATTTTCTAACTAAATTTTACTTTTTCTTTTTAAAGTCCGTGTACAATATTTCAGCTCTCTAAGCATACGTGCTATCGAGTTATCGTGCACACAGACGGACGGACGGACGGACAGACGGACGGACATGCAAAAATCAAAATAACTATTAATATTATGCTTGGATGGGTGTGCAATCCATTTTGCTCTACCATTATTATTTCTGGCCAAAGTGCTAGTCGGACTCGCACCGAAGGGTTCCGTACCATCGTACAAAATTTGACGTTATGTACTTTTTATTTATTTTTTCAAATGAGAGTAGGCGTCATGTGAAAAACTAATGCTGTCATTTGAAAATCATTTGAAAAACAAAAATGCTTACTTATGATAATAATAATGAATGAAAATAAAACGAGGAAAAAAACGCCGAAAAAATTACGTTTCTTGTATGGGGCCCGCTTTAATTATTAATTTTATTTTATTTTTTATTATTTTTTATTTTATTTTATTTTATTTATTTTATTTTTATTTTTATTATAGCGGCAATAGAAGTACACACTCTGTGAAAATTGCAACTGTCTACCTATTACGGTTCTTCTTCTGAATTTTGTTGATATTGGATTCTGTGAGTCTTAGATTTTGTCAATTTAGGACCTTTTCCTATGGATCTTGTACCCTACCTGGATGATAATTAAACAATTCAATTTCATTCTCTTTAAAATTTCAGAATGTCAAGTTTGGGGGATTTCATGCTTGGCTTGAATCTTTTCCATAGACCTTTCGGGTTTGTATATTTTTTACTTGTGGATAAAGTATGCAGCCAAGTTCAACGGAACATAGAAAATCAAAAACAACAAGATGGTACAATGTAAAAGTTATGTGAGCAGCTTTCTATCTAAATGTACATTGTCCATAGGTTACCATTATCTTTGGTAGTAAATAAAATCAGTTTACTTCAGACGCAAAGTGGATCAGCTTCGGACTACATATAATCTTAACTTTAAAGACATCTAAGCATCTAAGATGAAACAAAAAAAAAATCCGTTTAATACGTAGTTAATCACTTCGCTGTTATAAAATTGCGAGATATTAGTATATGCAAGATATTAAAAACATTTCTAAAAAGTTACTGGCGTTGTCTCAAGTGTTTATAAGATCATTCCTTCTAGAAAAATATATCGTCCAATAAAAGCTAAGATCAGACAGACGAAAACATTAATATGTTAAATTATGAAATATTTTAAAGAAATCAGGTTATAAAGCACCAAGAGGTCATTAGAATTATCTGGAGTCACCTACAAGTTGAGTAAACCTGATTTATACCAAAAGATTTGTTTCTTTTTCCTTTCTCATCTACGTCACTATCATTGGACAAGTTCTTTTTTCATTAATAACTAAGATTCACATGGTTTATTTTTTATTACATATTTATATAAAGAGCCAGACTGCTGTTCTGTAGAATATTATCAGTACTACCTCGTATCAGTAAGCTAGTTGCATCCGAATTCAAACAAAAGTGAAAATGAAGTCTTTGTTCCTATCATGTTTGCTAGCAGTTCTACTGTGTACACTTTACGCAGAAGCTAGTAAGTTAATGAAATACGATAAACGTTATCTTTGGAGCACAAAAGTCTACATGATATTTTGATTTTCTCTCTCCTAAAATATATAGCATCGCCGCCAGTGTGCTATCATCAGGGATCTGGTCAGGGAATGGGTGCAGGACAATCGATTATCCTTTTTAAACCACGGTCAGGATGTGTACGGCAAATAACCTGTAAGAGTGACCATACGTTTGCAGTAACTGAGTAAGTATACACATGGCAAACCATTAAATGTATAGAGACACTGAAAACTAATGTCGACATATTTGCATTCTATAGATGCAAGAGAACACTTTGCCCGGCTGACAAGGCTTTAGAGAAAGAAGTCTTCCCCGATTGCTGCTGCCTTTAAAGATGACAATGCAAAAAGTACTGCGTAATTTGTTTAATAACTAATTTTTTAAAATAAAAGATTTTATTTTACTTCTTCTTTAAATGGGGGAACCGTACTTATGATCCACGAAATGTTCTTGTTGTTCCTATCATAACATTTTTCGATAATCTACAGTTCAGCTCATAATATTATTGCTAATGTCCTTTACATAGGTTTACAAGTGCATCCCTGCAGGTCTTTAATATTCACCACATTTTATCTCTCGAGAATCAATTTAGAGATCTTGTCGTTGTTCATTCTGAAAGTATGCTAGTTCTAAGCATCTAAAACAAGATTTATGTACAAGTTAATAAATTTGTTGGAGGCGCCAATAATTCGACTTCAAGTGCTATGCTTAACCTTTTGTTCGTTTCTTTCATCGAATTAGTCCTCAGAATAAAGCATCTAAAAATTTACCACTTATTTGTTGGTCGATATTAATAAGAGTAGTCGAACGAGGAGCAACTATTAAGGAATTGTTGGTTTAATTGGTGGGAGGTGTGAGTTGCACATCTTTACTTTGAAGAATATTTTTTAAGGAAGGAAATAGTGACTTTCTATGAAGTATTTCTCCAAAGCTTTCAAGGCTTCATGTAAGAATGCACGCTGGTGCATAGGGAACCAATAATGGAATTGAGAGCTAGATGGTGGTAAATGGTGTTAAGAAAATAGAGTTTGTCGAGTATAGTTTCAAAAATGCGGCGCTGTTAGATTCGGACCTCTTGGGGACAATATGTGTGAGAGTTTCCGCAATATATTTTCGGTCCCTATAGATTTCTTTACTCTATTTATTTATTTAGTTATTTATGTCATGATTAGTTAACTCTGAAGTACATACATATGTTACTATATATCTTCTTCTTTATCTTACTTTTTTCTTAACCTGCACGTTTTTAGATGCAGATTTACTTATATAAATACAGGAGCACTATTCATATTTCAACTTGACTGTTTGATTAGAAGTGTCAGAATATGCTATGGCGGCCACAGTATTTTCTGTCTTTCATTTCATTCATTTTTAAATTTACTTTTTCGTACTTATATACTTATTTGATTTTACAAAAGCGATTGCTGTAAGGTCGTTAGGATAGGTTGTTTCATATGTAGAGAAAGAAACACGATACTTGAATACCCACTGGTCCCAGGGCCGCATTTATACTCTTGGAGGCCCTCGGCGCAAAATCAGTATGAGGCCCCAAAAAAAGAAGTCTATTTCAGTTAATAAAATATATATAGGTAGGTTCATATGCATTGTTTTAGTTTATTAGAAACAAAAGTTGACATTTCCATAATAACACAACATAGGTATTTAAAAAGAGTATAAAACTAAATCAGTTCAATTTTAAATAAAAAATATTTTTTCTGGTTTTTGTTTTAGAAAATAAGTCTATAATATCATCATAATTCATCGAGTCCATTACTTCTGATTCAATGCATAATAGCGACAGGTCACGTTGGGAAAAGTAGATCTTCGTTTATAAATTTATACATATTTTTAATTAAAACACTTTCTTCCTTAATCATTATTAAAACTTTTTTAGCTTCATCAATACATTTTTCTGAGGCAATATCAGTACCATAAGATGGTAAAATTTAATACTGGCCTTGTACTTATCGTGATGTATGTTTTTCCAAAAAAATTCAAACGTATCTAATATGTCTGAATAGCTTTTCGCTCTTTCATTTATTACGAAAATTAACTTATCGTGGGTTATTCGTATAAGTGTTATGACCCAGAAGCTTGCCAAGCGAAATACGTTGTCCTCTTGCGTAGAGATATGTTATGGAAGGGGTAGAACTAATACACACAGCATAGTAAAAATAAAACAAACATTGAGTCAATTTGACCCTACTATACTGCGTTAAATAACGTTTAACCCATTTTTCGGATTATTATGATAAAGACGTGAGTTATTTTGGCTCAAATAGGCGTTGTTTGCTTTTTAACTCTTTCGGATATACTTAAAATAACTTTTGAAAACTAATGAAATGCTCGCATATTTTATTGGCTCACCTACGCATTTTTCATTTAACTCATTTATTTTTTACCATGTACAAGAAATCTCGAATTTCGGAATTCAGGAATATTTCCGACAGATACACATTGCTAAACACAGATTTCTTGAAGAAATCTCGAATTACGGAAGTCGAGAATATTTCGCTGAAAACGAAATTCGCTAAAATGTTTGCTGGGAACATATGTATAAAAAGCATAGGAATATGGGTATCGCATAAAATTTGTGTAGATATGTGGGTGAAGTCAAAACGACCTCTCTTGACTCAAAAGATAGTACCAAAGGGCGTGAAATGCAGATAAAAATTAGATGAATACAAAAACAAACACTTGTGCCAAGTGGAAACTTAAGTCATACCAACAACTTCAGTCCCACGTGAAAGGTCTTGTCCAAAGCTTGTCCGAGTACTTACTGATAAGAGGAATAGACAATTTCATATATTTATATACTTTTAATTGGAAGCAATGTTATTAGCTCTTAACTTTACTCGTATAATAAAAAATTAGCTGAACTCACAACAACATTTTTATTTGCATTGAATTACGAAAAGAACGATGGGACGAGTCCGCGGAATCAGATCCAAATTAGATGACCCATATAAGTGAGTATTCTTGGACGTGAAGTCTATTCTATCAGCATAAGCTGACATCTCACTCGGTGAATAGCGTTCACATGGAACATTCACTTCGGCTAGTGCGGGAGCCATGTGGGTTGGATATACCAAATTCCTGCCGCTGTCACAGCCTATATACAAGAAAAAATTCGTGCCCTCGAAAACCCAAGCGCACCATCCGGTCCTGAATGGACCCTTACACTACTTAGCTTTACTTCCATTGACGACATAGATGTAGTGTCTTCAAGCCGCGCCCTATCCATTCCATGACACTATGGGCAATATGTTACAGTGTCCCTATTAAAAAAACGGTAAATGTGGTGGAGGAGCGGTCCTATGGATATTACTTGATTTTAAGAACTGGCGGAACCAAGAAAGATTTGCTGGTTGAAACTATTTATGTGAATAGTTTTAACTCCTTGGAATTCTTAGGTGTCCGGATTAAATCTTATGCTTCCTGGTTTTATGTAATTGTTCTATATATACCTCCGGGATCTAATTCTTCTGTTTACAAGGACTATCGTAGCTGTCAAGTTCAGATGATGTTATGGTTGTTTTGGTGATTTTAACTTGCCTTCTATGTGTTGGACTCCATCGCTTGAGGAGGGCTCTTTTATTCCAACAGAGCTTACGTCTGTACTGGAATACGATACTCTGGATGTGCTATCTTCTTGTGGGCTTAAGGAAAGTAAATGCCATTCATAATGTTCGCAACATGATTTTGGATCTTGTTTTTGTTAATGATGACTCCAGTGCTTGTGTTACTCGTTCATTGGATCCTTTGGTGGGTGAGGCTCCTGCTCATCTGGCTCTTGTCCTTTATGTCGACGATGCTTATGGTGATACCTCTGCTTATTTTTTAGATTTTACTTTTGATTTTGCTAGGGCAGATTTTGAAAAATTGAAGTTGATACTAAGCAATATTGATTGGTCTACCTTGTTTAATGTTTCAGTGTTGATTCTTGTTTGTTAATTTTCTATAAATAAATTTTTAAAGGTTTCCTTGACGCTATACCTATTCGTAAAGCTAAGAACTATAGTTCTTCTCCTAATTGGTTCGATGACAGTTCACGTAATTTGCGTAATGCTCATAACAAGGCGTGGAAAATGTATAGTAATTCTAAATCTCTGAGTGATTATCGCAATTATTCTTGTCTTAGAAAACAGTTTAAGGAGGAGGCTAAAAAGGCGTACACTTCTTACATAAATAACGTCCACAATAATATTAAATATGATCCTTAGCGTTTTTGGAACTTTGTTAACGCTAAGCGTAAATACGATGGTTATCCCAGCAGCCTGTCCTTTTTGAACAGTTCCAGTCACGATCCGTCTTTTATATCTAATTATTTTACGGATTATTTCTTCAAATCTTTCAGTGTTGACAATGGCAATGCAAATCATTTTTCTTATGTGTTGTCTTGCGTGTCTAATTGTCCTAGCCTAAATGTTAATAGTCGGTGTATTAGTGAACATATGTTATGTGACCATGTTCATGAGTTTTATTCTTCCTGTTCTGTTGCACCGGATGGTATTACTAGCATTGTTCTCAAACAATGTTTTGATAGTCTTTCGCGTCCGCTTTTTTATTTATTTAATTTATCTTTGTCAACGGGTGTAATTCCTAATGCTTGGAAATTGTCATTTGTTATTCCTGTTTTTAAAAATGTAAAGAGGGACTTGGTTAGTAATTATAGTCCTATTGCTAAATTGTCTGTTATACCCACGCTTTTTGAAAGCATGCTTTGTGAGCTGCTGACGTTCGAATGTAAGCTATTAATTAGCTCAAAACAACATGGCTTCATTAAGGCTAGATCAACATCAACCAACTTGCCACTCTTAGCATCATCCATTAATAATACTCTTGAGAAGCGGTTGCAGACTGACTGTCTCTATACTGACTTTTCTAAAGCCTTTGACAAGCTTTCCCACAGAGTGCTGCTGTTTAAGCTGTTAAAAATTGGGTTTTCTCCATTGTTGGTTGATTTAATCTCATCCTATTTACATAAGTGGTAGAAATTTTAAAGTGCTCTTCAGAAACTCGCTTTCAAATGTTGTTTGTACTCAGTCTGGAGTTCCACAGGGAAGCCATCTTGGTCTCTTATAGTTTATCTTATTTATTAATGATCTTGTATCTGTGATAAAATTCTCCGAAATTTTAATATATGCTGACGATATTAGGATCTTCAAACAGATTCATTCACTGAATGATTGTGTACTGCTGCAAAATGATGTTGTACTTTAAATTTGTGATATAAGCATAATAATTTATTTCTTAATATTCTCAAATGTAATGTTATTGTCTTTAGCCGTAAGTTTTCTCCTTTTGCGTACCAGTATCACATACACAATGTTCCTATTAATGTAGTACACCACATTAAGGATCTGGGCATTATCTTTGACTCAAAACTTACTTTTTCTCGCCATCTTGATCAAATTATTGGGAGAGCCTTTTTTCCTTGTATGATTCACTCGTGAGGTCTATACTGGAATACGGCTTTCAAGTGTGGAGTCCTTATTACAGTGTACATATTAATAGGATTGAATCTGTACAGAAAAAGTTTCTACGTTTTGCCCTTCGTCAGCTTCCGTGGAATGATAGGTTTGAGCTTCCACCATATTCTGATTGTCTGGTTTTAATTAATATGACGTCGCTCCATAAGAGGCGTGAGTTCTTATTGTGTGTTTTTATTCATAAAGTTTTGACTGGATTAATAGATTCTGATGAAATTCTTAAATCAATTTCGTTGAATGTTCCCGGTAGAATTTTAAGGTACCGCGATATTCTTTTCATTAAGAGTCATCGAACGAATTATGGATTATATGAGCCCCTCAGTAATATGTGTAGAATTTACAACAAATATTCGAATTGTTTAGATTTCAATATTGATTCAAGAGCAATTAGAAATTTGATTCTTTGAAGGGTTTTGTGATTTTATTTTTTATTGATTTATCGCAAAATATTTTTTTTTTAATTTATGCACTATGCTACTTTATTTATAAGTCAGATTAAATTTATATATGTTTGCTAAATAAATAAATAAATAATTCACGTCTGTCGTTTTTGTACCATCAAAACCAACTCGCTTTTTACTTTTTCTCCTCCCCCTTCTTCTTCTTAATTTTCAGAACTTTTCTCCTGACAGCCAGCTGTCAGTGACACAAGTACACATACTGCTTCATGCAGCACGCTGTGACCAAAAGACCATAACAATCTAATGAACAAGATGCTCCATAAAAAATTTTCTTGGGAAAATTGTTCCTATGACTGCAATAGTCGTCGGTCTGCATTTATGTACATATGGGATCCACAGAAGAAAATCTCGTAAAATGTATACTTAATAGAAAATTCGAACGTCACAATGAGAAAAGTTTGCCTACATTTTAATACTATTCTTATATATTACATTAAATCCAAGGCCCTAAGAAATAAACTTAATTTGGTAGACATGCAAAATGCAATGATCTTCATATACCAAACCAATCCAAATCAAAAACATTTTTCAAATTACACACGCAGTAAAATTGTTAATTAAAATCTACCACATCATGTCTAGCAATTTCACATATCCCAAATATTTATAAATAGGTTTTGTTTTACATTTAATGGACAAGCCTTAAATTTCGATTGTATAGTGGTACTAATTAAAGCTTAATTAAAAATCCCCAAGCAGATCAGTTCATCAGAATAAAACATTATGAAATTTTCGGTTTTTGCACATTTAATTAGCGCAATGTTTTCGATCATCACTGTCCCAAAATAAATGACAGCTATAAGGTTCCACAAATCTTAAATAAATTACATTTTACTTACACTTGAGATCAAGGTTATTTTATATGAATTGTGGTAATGATCGTTTTTAAATTTTTATTTTAAAAATTGTTTATCCTTCAATCTTTCAATGTCGGCCAACAGCCTGATCTCTGTATCCCGATAAAATCTATTTAGGCGCCGTTAAATAACTTTTAATTGCAAACTAATTGTTCACTGCCAAATCATAAATTATTATTTAAACGTTGACTTTTTCTTTAAAAAAACAAAAAAAAAAACATTTTTTTTTTCACTCTTTACGACTAGCTGAAATGAAATAATTTACATGTTTGACAAATTTAGTGCACCTTGGAAGTGTATTTGAAATATTCGACAAAAATTCAATGCTGAAATGTTCATAATTAACTTGAATTTTTTTTTTTAAATGATATAAAATCCTGAATTTGAAAACGATTGGATATGAAATAAATTGTATAGGGGCTATTTGCGGTAAGTTGGAGAGGAGCGAGGTGTTATTTTTATATTTTCTTTGCTTAGAGTGCAGACAGTGCGCATGCAAAATAAAACATATAAAAAAATTCCAAATCATTAATTTTATTTTGAAAATTACAACAATTCTCCAAAATAGTGTATTTATAGGTATCCTTCTATAAATCATATAATACATTTCAATACAATCTCTATTCTTCACAGAGTAGACACTATCTTAGGATATCGCAACCTTCTTATATAGTTCCAGAAAGTCATACAAATTTTTCTTCCTTTTTCGAACCACTGACAAGTACATCCTCATGAAAAACTTTAAATGTAAAGCCGGTGTCCGATTGCAAAATTTAAATAAATGCAGGTATGCTTCTTATGTAGTGAGTGTTAGATTACCTCAACATGTGACGCAAAAATTGAACGAATTCATAGTTTTTTGCCGCCAACACGTTCTATTTAACTTAATTCTTAGAACTTTCAAGGCTAAGATAAAAGTTACTTGAAAGATTATTCTGTTTTTATTTTTCAGCAGGGACCGTAATTACGATAAAAATTGCACTTAACCTTGTTCTTGCTTATAAAATAAGAGTTATTGATAACTTTTTCAATTCTTCTGAATAATAAAAGTTAGGAGAGCTCCCTTTTTCTCAAGACAGAAGTTTACAAATTGATTTTTATAAAATTAACTACTTACGGATTTTGTTCTTGTTTTGGATTCCTAAATAATGTTGCTTCAATCTTCATTCTCATGTTAAAATAAACGTATAGTGTTTAAAAAAAAAACGCAACTCATTTTTCAAAAATCTTAGCCCGGTAGCATTTGAACTGAAGAATTTCTAAAATTTTTCTGAAGGTTTCAAATGAATATCATAAAAATTTTGGAAAATAAAGGGGTTGAACGAAATGCTTACAGATTTATTCAGCCTTAAGAAAAAATTTATAAGAATTTATGTGACCGAAATCATGTCGGCCAGCGTAATTTTTGTGAATCAACCGAAAAAATAAATTAAATTGAGGGAATGGATCAACCTATAAAAACAAAAATAGAAAATAACTTTTATTATTGACAAGAATATAAAATTTGATTCATAACTCTTATTGTATAGCCAATATAAATAAATTCTAAAATAATGGTTAAATCGAGAAAAACTCTTATTTCATAAAAAAAAAATTAATTGTGAAATAATGGTTATCCGATAATTGTTATTAAAAAATAACTAATAAAGTGCAAATCTTATTTTATTGGTTATACTTTTATGCCAGAAAATGAAAGTTCACTTAATGAGGATAAGATTGGTCCTATTCATTTAAAGATCTGATCATTATTTCAATGTGACTTTTTTGTTTGAAAAATCTAAAATAATATTATTTCCTGTTCATGGGTTTTAGTTTTGTAAAGATGATGAAGGAAATGGAGTAATAGTGTAAAATTGTGGACTGATATTAATGATAAGGTGATAAAAAATATTAGTTTTTCAGATGCAGTTAATTATGTTTTTTAATCACTTGTTAAGTTAAAGGTAAAATTAGTTCGAAAATTAAACTCAGCTTGTTGACTCAATTAATTTTTTAAAACTTATTTTATCATCTTAAATATTTTCCTGGCTGATACTATCACTAGCCGCCTGAAAAAACAAGAAAGTTTTCCCAAGAAACATTTTTTTTTATATAGTAGTAATCGTAAGGTTTCTATTACCATTATATAACTAGAATTATAAAGACTAGTACTTGAAACCTCTTTGTAACAATTATAAAACCCTTATGGAACTTAAATGGAGGATTATATAAAGGTTACCATGATTTGATTTAGGTAACGTTCTATAACTAAAAGTTTTATAAAATGTGTAACAAAAATATTCTGGTTACTTTAATAGAATTTCTTATATAACCCTTATATAACCCAGGGTGCTCTCGATTAATTTATTTTGGTCATAGCAGTGCTTGCAGTAATGTTTCAGTTACCTTAATAAACTAAACTTTGTTTGTAAAGGTGATGGTAATGTTTGCACAACGCTTGGAATTTTCTCAGACTTATTATTTTTAGTGATTGAAATGAATATAATGCAAATATTTACGCAAGCTGTCTAGACATAGAATTTCGATATTTTTATGAATTGAATATTTTAATGTAAGGATTTAATATTTTTACATCTTATAATTACAATTTTTCAGGAATTACATTGTGAAATTCAGCTCCAATTAAAATTTTACTGTGAATATCATCATAAATACTTCTAAAATATATAGACCGCTCCAAAAATAAGCAATATTTAATAATTTTAATTAAATATTTTAAATTCTAAAATTTACACTTAGGTGATATGATTTATAAATGCAATATACCTAAAATGATGTATTTTCTTCATATAAAAATAAAACGGAAGCCATATATCAGCAATTTAAAAAATTGGCTTAACCGACATTTCCTTTTTGATCTGCAATGCATTATTAAACTTCAACTACTTTTATATAAACTCTGCCCCTATTATATAAACTGAATGACCCTGGTAAAACCTATAGAAATATTATATAAAATAATAAAACTACCATGCCTCAAAAATGTTCCTTATATATTTTTTAGTCATAATATGTAAAATGTAATTTTTATAACAGTCACCTTCATTACTAAAGCGCCATAAAAAATGAAAACAGTTTTATAATGGCTCCATTCGATACTAAAAGTCGTAAAAGTCATTTGCTTTTATAACTATCACCGTAGTTACTAATGGGCCACCGGAAAATTTTACGATTTATTATAGTGGGTATATGTATTACCGAGATTTCCCAATTTTTATTATTATTTATTAGTTTTTAAGAGTTAGGTTTTTTTACATTGTGAAGCTTTTTGTCATAATTACCCTGTAACTGTACCCCCCCCCCCGCCCTCAGCATGCCTTGCAAATTTTAGTTCGGTTAAGTGAGTACTATCACCTCTTGCTCTATGGACCACCATGGAGGAAACATCCTGTATATGTACTTCTAATTTGATGTAATGGTTCCTGGTTCAAAATAAAAACTAACTAAAACACATTAAGATAACGAAATAAGTAATAATAAAAAGTAAGAATAAGTAATAAACAAATAAATAAATTAATAAAGTAAAATAATGTAAAACAAATTGTTAAACAAATATACGAATATATATAAAAACAAACCGAAACATACCACCATAAAATGAACAAAGAAATAAAAGCAAAACGGAAAAAAAAATTAAGTTAATGGAAATGAAAAATTAAACCTAACCCATTGTAAGAAAAAAAAATTAATAAATAATAAAATAAATAAGTAAAACAAGAAATCTAACTAACTGCTGAAAGTACGTGCCATTTACGCTCCTAAAAACTTAAATCTTTTAATAATAAAGAAAAATGCTTGCCAGAGCCAGTTCGCTGAATATTAGCAGGAAGAGAGCTCCACTTTCGCGTTCCTGAACAAAGTAAGAGCGCTCACCCTATTGAGATGAACATCGAGAGGTTAGAAGCTGACAAACCCCTCTCGAAGTGCAATTTATCATACAAATATTCCGGAAGGTTCACGGTAGCCTAGATACATTTTTAGAGGAATGCCCAGTGACAATGCATACTGAGACACATCAGCATTCCGAGTAAGTCTATATGTATAGCGTACTTTCCCTATTAAAATTGAAATGTGACTGCAGCATTTGAAATTAGCACTGAAATAAACTCCAAGTGTCCTGACGAAGTCAACGAATTGGAGAACGAAATTATCTAATAAACCCGGAAGGAGTTCCGATTTATCAATCTGGCTACTACATATGCATAACTAGACAGTGCAACTTAGTTGGATTTAACGGAAGTTGATTCAACAGTGACCAGTCATATATGCTACGAAGATCGTCATTAATGTGACAAATACAATACTCCATCAAACCTATTGGTCTACTCAAATAGATCTGGACGTCATCCGCGTAAAGGTGAATGGAGGAATTAAATATAAGGTGAAAAGTAGAGCCCAGTATTCGCATTGATGACCAC
Source organism: Dioctria rufipes (assembly GCA_963924295.1). Taxonomy (NCBI): domain Eukaryota; kingdom Metazoa; phylum Arthropoda; class Insecta; order Diptera; family Asilidae; genus Dioctria; species Dioctria rufipes. The sequence goes on from OZ002740.1 coordinate 288,200,153, forward strand.
TATGACACAATTACAGCATCGTGAAATACAACATTCAAAGGTGGAAAAAAACATTGAAAATTGACAAAAAGTGGCAAATGCGTGTGAAACTCTGCAGCTATGTTAATAGGGACAAGGTTAGCGTAAATAAACAGACGGAAATTAAAAGAAAAACCTATTTTTTATTTATCCATACTTTGCCTCATAAATGGCACCATGATATGACAGCTACTACTTGATGCTTGATCCCACCTAGAATATCAAATATCAACTGATGCCGACATCGGCGAAAGAATCAAACCTATGCCAATGCCCCCATTGTGTCAAGTATCGGGCGTGTTGTTAAACTAAGAATTTTTCTGCATGTCAAGCAGCTGTCAACTGTACCATCTGAATGTGATTGAGACTGAGTTTTACAACACTTGACAGCTCATATCGTTTTAACAACTATGTAACTGTATAAACTTTTAAAATAAACCAGATATTAACATTTCTGAATTGTATTAAATTATTTTGGGTGAATCTAATATGGAAAAAATGAAAACACTTCTTTTAGATGAAAGTAGTTTGTTGATTCTGCTGACGGTGAGATTGTATTACTGGTCAAACAACAAAGAATGGAAGATTGTTATACCATTTTATATGTTCATATTAAATAAATCAACATATTAAAAAACATTTCTTATATTTTTATTTAATATAATTAAAGGCACTTTTCATCTTTATAAATAAAATAGATAATTTGTAAGAATGAAATAGCAAGGGCAGCTTTTCGTTCCAGTTCTTCGCAACCTTCATGCTCACTATTATTTTTTGAGCTTTCCAGTCATTTGGGTACTTCTGGAATGCCGAACAACTGCTGCAATAATTCGCCAATGAATTTCACCCATTAAAACAATTTTACTAGTGTCATTTCAAATGTTTAAAAATGAAAACAGCAGTTTACCTTGCTCGTGCAGCATATCATATGTAGAGTATATTTCGACAGTATAGCTTTTCCCATTTACTACCACCGTTAAATTCATTTTTGCATTTTTCAGATAAAATTTTCTAAATAACAAAGTTTTTTAAACCGCACGGTTCTAATGAAAGTAAACACAAAATCATGCTTCACGCACACATATATATATCAAGATAATCAAGTGCGTTCGGATCGCACTGGATTGTCTTTAAAGAAAAATTCTTAAGGCTGAGTATAGCAACATGTGACGTTTAAGAAATTCTGACTTTTACAACACTTTTGTCTTGAAGATCTTAAAGATTCTTAGTTTAGCAACACGCCCATCATTACCATACTTGCGGTTTGATTTTGACAGTCATTGGTTCAATGCTAATGCCGCTGTCCGTTGCCATTATTGTGTTTTTGCAATAGTACAATAATTTGGTAGTTCTACCTGGAAAATTTTCCGGGAGTTTGAAACTTGGTATTTTTATAGATTTCGATGAGCTCTTTCCGAATTTTCACTTCGCCACCTCATTTGCGCCGCCATATTGAAAAAATTGCTCCCAAAAATAGTCTTGTGGCAATATTTCCTTTCCGACTCATTTTACGATGAAAATGGTTATGGAATAAGTTAAATTACAAAAAAATTTCTATAATTTATGTACTTACCATTTTATACCCTAGATGAAATCTGTAGGCTATAACAAGTTTGTCATTCCGTTTGTAACACCTAGAAATAATGATGGTAGAGCAAAATGTTTGGACACCCACGCATAATATTAAAAGTTATTTTGATTTTTGCATGTCCGTCCGTCCACGCAATAACTCAAGAACGCGTTCACTTATGGTCGGTTTCACAGTTCAGGCTTAAGCCAGAGCTTAGCTAAGTCACGGGTGTGGCTTAAGCCCAGAACTTAAGCCTACTCGGTTTCATAGTACTCAGTAAGCTGGGGCTTACTTAAGCCACAGATGAAAGTTTTTAAGTTGTAAGCACTGCTGTAATTGTGAATGTTTTTAAAGGAAAATTACCATTGTGGATTAAAAACCAAGCAAAAGAAGAAATTTGTATTTATCAGTTTGTTGTGGTTTTTATCTGGAAGGATATCAAATCCAAAATCATTGTTGCAGAATGTTTCGACAATGTAAACCATCATAGCCGAATGTTTCTACATACAGTCGGGACTGAGAATAAAAATCAACGTCATGGCATTTCTCGAAATGTTGCGGGCACCTTCTTATAATTTTTTCACGGGTCACACCTTGCGATATTATATTATACATTTTTTCGTCGCTTTTATCCTCTGCATCAGATGAATAACTCAATTTTCTCTGAAACTGTTTGGTTTCTTCGTAAAACGTTAATTGGAATGCTGGAACCAGCTGCCAGACAGTACTCAAAACTTCTACCTAGATAAATATTTTTCACTTGGAAAATTTCAATTTAGTTTTAAAGTATAACTTTTGAAATATGTACGTTCATTTAATAACAAAATTTATAATATTTAGGCAAAATATATATTTAGCAATAATTTCCTATGTGTTTCACAGCAAAATCTTCGAGATGACGGGTTTAAGTTAAACTTGCCTTAAGCCAGTGATATCACTTAAACCTTGACTGTGAAACCGAAATATTTATTAAGCTTTCGCTTAAGCCTTGACTGTGAAACCGGTCATTGGAGACCTGAAATTTTGCACACGGGTTTTTTTAAAAAAAAAAAAAAAGTAAATTAAGTTCGAAAATGGGCCCTGCCAATCGGCCTCCTTCGTAGGGTTGCCATACAAAAATTCCGTTTTTCACTATATGTTTGGACACTTTCTGAGAACGCGTTAACGTAGAGAGCTGGAATCTGTATTTTTATAGCAATAGGACACTGCTAAAAATATTAAGATATATTTTAAACAAAAAAAGAAATACTGTCTTTTTACAGTATGTAAAATTAAAACTATTTTGTAATAAATTGAAATTACTAAAAATATAAATAGTAATTCTTGATATAAGGGTTTTCCAATAAGAGGTGTTATTTTGATATTCAAAGAAAAATGCCATTTTTTAAAATAAATGATCGGATCTTTATTTCATTATAAAGAGGAAGGTATGCCGTTAATAATGGAAAATAACATCAGCCAAATGACCACCACGACCACGCCTACAGGACCATATCCTTTTCATGAAATTTTCCATAACCAAATCGCAAAGTGGCTGCCCTATGTCCTCGATGCTCTAGCCTCATTTTCGAAAAAGTAAGGTCCAATGACCCCGCGGGACCATAAACCGCACCAAACAGTCACACGTTGAGGATAGAGAGGCTTTTCAACAATAACTCTTGGGTTTTCCGAGCCCCAGATGTGACAATTTGCTTGTTGACGAAGCCATCGAGGTGGAAATGGGCCTCATCACTCAAGATGAGTTTTCGATGGAATTCCGGATCATTTTCATGCATTTCAAGGACCCAATCAGCAAAGACTCGACGTTGTTGATGATCGGCCGGCTTGAGTTCTTGTGTTAACTGAACTTTATAAGCCTTAAGACCCACATCTTTATGCAAAATACGGTGTAATGACGTTTGTGGAATGCCTAATTCCAAAAAACGACGAGGAATGCAAAAACCTGGGTTTTCTTCAACACTTTCGGCTACAGCAGCAATATTCTCGGCTGTTCTTGAGCGACGTGCACGGGTTTTATTCTTCACATCACTAACTTGTTCCGACAGCTCGAATTTTTCTACCAATTTCTGTATTGCGGTCCGACAAGGTGCTTCACGACGACCCAAAAATGTTCAAGTTTTACGAACCGTCTCTGCCACATTTTCACCATTTTTTTAGTGAATTTTAATAATTTCAATGCGTTGTTGAATCGTATATCGTTCCATTTTTATTAATGGCGTAGTTTCTACTTGTCAAATGTCAAAAGATGACAGCTCCAAAAGTGACATCTACCGAAATAGCGGGCTAATTAAAATTACATCTCTTATTGGAAAACCCGTTTGGGTTAAAATAAGAAGAAAGCGCTCATTTAATATGAATTAACTTAAATGTGACTAATTAGTTTATAAATTAAACCAACGTGAAATAGCTTGTCGCTGCATTCAATGTACGACGCATATGTATTCGGCTGAAATGCAGGAATTGTAATTAAAAATGGAACCCCATTGGTATGAATGGAGAATATGATAAGACTTGTTGCTGCATTCAGTATAATTTGGAATGTAATGTACTCTTCGAAAGATTATAATTTTACTGCATTCAGTATAATGTGGTGTAATTTTCAGGAATACAATTAATTTCTATAACCATTTACCGTTATTTCTGTGAATTCGTGTATTATTTTGTCAGTAATGATTATATTTATGGAAGTTCTAAGTGGTTCGAACAGATTAATCAGCATTTAATTCGAAAAAATGGAGTGCAAAGCGGGAATTTTTGTAAAAGCGTTATATAAAAGTGAGAATCAGAAACCTTCGTGAAATTGGGCTTGGAAAATCTCACAACAACAAATGCCAGCTGGATCCCAACAATTTAAATAGATGCTTTGTTATAAATCCCAGTTCTACCTTTTCAGGCACTCCACCATCAGAAGCAGCTCCGGTATCCTCCGCTGGTGTGGAAGATAGTACAGCTGTATTCAACTTTATGTGTGTCTCTGTCTCCTGAAGATTTTCGCCCAATAAGCCTCCTCTCATTCACTTCCAAAATATTTGAAAAGCTTCTGAACTGGCAAATGATGAACTACGTAGCTGCTGAAAGTCTTTTGATCCCTTGGCAGTCCGGCTTTCGGGAAAATCATAGTTGCACTACAACTCTTCTCAAAGTTACTGATGATACAAGAATTGCTATGGACTCTGACTTGGCTTCCATTTTAGTGCTTCTTGATTTCTCCAAGGCCTTTGATTCGGTTGATCATGCAAAATTATGTTGTAAACTTCGCAATACTTTTAAGTTTTCCTCACTGAGTACTAAACTCATCTGCAGCTATCTATCTAATCGAGATCAAAGGGTCCGAGTGAATGGGCTTCTTTCTACCCCACTCACGATTAGGTGTGGGGTACCACAAGGATCTACTCTCGCTCCATCTCTTTTCGCATTGTTTATAGATGATATTGCATCAGTACTCCAGCATTCAAACATACTCCTGTACGCAGATGATGTACAGTTATACCTGTCGCGATCCGTTGGGCTACTGGAGGATGGTATTTGCAGAGTCAATGAAGATCTGGAAGCCGTCTCATCCTGGGCACTTTTGAATGGTCTGACTCTTAGTCCAGTGAAATCTCAGTCTATTATTATTTACAAATATAGACTAGATACTCGCGATTTCTCGCCTATTATTCTTAATAATATGACTGTCCCCTACTCTGATGTCATTAAAAATTTGGGATTATCTATGAACAAGGCACTCACTTGGGATGAACATGTAAATGCAGTGGTGCGTAAATTCTATGGCGGCTTACGTAGCCTATGGCCATCTGCTTCATTCACGCCACAACAGGTTCGACTGAAGCTTGTTAAAACCTTGCTGGTACCTTTAATTATGTATGGAGTGGTGGTGTATGGCTGTATGAATGCAGTATGCTCGCGCAAACTGAATGTTGCATTTAACTCGTGTGTTCGCTACGTTTTGAACCTTCGTAGATACGATCATGTATACCCCTTTACCAACAATATCTTGGGCTGCAGTTTGGATCAATATCTTAAATACCGCGCAGTACTCTATCTTTTCTGCTTAATGTACAACAAGCAGCCTCGGTATCATTTGAAAAACATAATTTTGCCACATCGTCCAGATCGAGATCGCTAATCGTATCCAGACATACCGTCCTGCAGAGCCGAAGATCATTCTATGTTCACCGATTAATCTTTGGAACTCCTTGCCTCTTGAAATCAAACGAATAAACAATATGGCCGCCTTCAAGGGTGAACTTTTCGAGCACTATAAAAATATATAAATTACTGCTCCCTTCGTTATCTGCACATAATTCTAAGAAATTCGAACGATTTCTATTTCCTTGTATTGTAAAGGGTCCGCCATCTAACGTTTTTTTTTTTCAACTAGTGCTTATTTCGTGAATGGTAACACTTAGCTCATGTCTGATTTGACAGATAATTAGTTTTATTCTTCCGCTGAACGAATATGGTTGTGTATACGCTTGAACAACGCTGGGAAATATTGCGACATTACTTTGAAAATCATGGTAATGTTGCAGAATGTGTGCGAAAATTGCGTACGGATTTTGGAAGAAGAGAAGCACCGTCAGCTCCGTATGTTCATTATCTTGTGAAAAAAGTGAAAGAAACTGGCATCCTCATCGATAAACCAAAGCGTGAAAAGCCAAAAACAGTGCGTGAAGCGCCATCAACATCAATTCACCGTCGTTCTCAACAATTGAATATTTCGGAGACATCATTGAGACGAATTTTGCATAAAGATCTTGGTATGACGCCATACAAAGTCCAATTGGTTCAGGAGTTGAAACCAACTGACCATCCAATGCGTTTTCGCTTCGCCGAGTGGGCCTGCGATCGACTTACAGAAGATGCCGATTTTGCAAAAAAAATCATCTTTTCGGATGAAGCTCATTTTGATCTTGGCGGGTATGTAAACAAGCAAAATTGTCGCATTTGGGGCACAGAAAACCCGCACGCATACATTGAAAAGCCGATACACCCAAAACGAGTCACTGTTTGGTGCGGATTTTGGTCCAGAGGCATAATTGGGCCATTTTTCTTCGAAAATGAGCAAGGAGTGGCCGTTACAGTCAATGCCAATCGTTATCGGGCCATGTTGAACGAATTTTTGTTCAGGAAAATTGAAGAGGAGGATATTGGCAACATTTGGTTTCAACAGGACGGCGCTACGTGCCACACAGCCGAAGCTACACTCGATGTTTTGCGCCCTGTTTAAAAAAAAAAAAAGTTATTTGGCGGACCCTATATAACAACTCTTTTCTGAGGTACCAATTGTTAGCATCTTATAAGTAATTGTACAGTACGTAAATAAAATATTTCTTTGAGATAATATTTATATGCTCTTGTACATTTAATTTAACGCTTGCTTATAATTAATGAGATATTATATCTTATATGTACATATTATATAGTGAATAAACGATTTGGATTTGAATTTGAAAAACAAAGTATGTAGAATTCAGAAAATTCGCAAGTGAACAAGGCCATATTGACAGTGAAAATGAAAGTTGTTATTTAACCTCATATAACCTCATATAACGGGTTTTCCAATAAGAGGTGTTATTTTGATATTCAAAGAAAAACGCCATTTTTTGAGATAAATGATCGGATCTTTATTTCATTATAAAGAGGAAGGTATGTCGTTAATAATGGAAAATAACATCAGCCAAATGACCACCACGACCACGCCTACAGGACCATATCCTTTTCATGAAATTTTCCATAACCAAATCGCAAAGTGGCTGCCCTATGTCCTCGATAGCCTCACGAATTCCATCTTTGAGGTCTTGAATCGACGCTGGGCTGTTGGCGCAGACCTTCTCTTTCACGTGGCCCCAAAGGAAGAAGTCGCAAGGTGTTAAGTCACAAGATCTCGGTGGCCAATTGTGATCACCTCTTCGAGAGATAACACGGTCCGGAAACTTTTCCCGTAAAAGATCAATGGCTTCGTTGCTTGTATGGCACGTAGCGCCGTCTTGTTGAAAGTAAACGTTGTCCAGATCAATACCATCCAATTCCGGCCATAAAAAATCATTAATCATCTGTCGATAGCGCAATCCATTCACCGTAACTGTTGCTCCAGTCTCATTTTCGAAAAAAATAAGGTCCAATGACCCCGCGGGACCATAAACCGCACCAAACAGTCACACGTTGAGGATAGATAGGCTTTTCAACAATAACTCTTGGGTTTTCCCAGCCCCAGATGCGACAATTTTGCTTGTTGACGAAGCCATCGAGGTGGAAATGGGCCTCATCACTCAAGATGAGTTTTCGATGGAATTCCGGATCATTTTCATGCATTTCAAAGACCCAATAAGCAAAGATTCGACGTTGTTGATTATCGGCCGGCTTGAGTTCTTGTGTTAACTGAACTTTATAAGCTTTAAGACCAAATCTTTAAGCAAAATACTGTGTAATGACGTTTGTGGAATGCCTAATTCCAAAGAACGACGAGGAATGGACAAACCTGGGTTTTCTTCAACACTTTCGGTTACAGCAGCAATATTCTCGGCTGTTCTTGAGCCACGTGCACGGGCTTTATTCTTCACATCAATAACTTGTCCCGACAGCTCGAATTTTTCTACCAATTTCTGTATTGCGATCCGACAAGGTGCTTCACGACGACCCAAAAATGTTCGAGTTTTACGAACCGTCTCTGCCACATTTTCACTATTTTTATAGTGAATTTTAATAATTTCAATGCGTTGTTGAATCGTGTATCGTTCCATTTAATGGCGTAGTTTCTACTTGTCAAATGTCAAAAAATGACAGCTCCAGACGTGACATCTACCGAAATAGCCGGCTAATTAAAATAACACCTCTTATTGGAAAACCCTTTATTATTATCCAGAAAGATTTAAAAGCAATTGTACAGTGTGGGCCAAAAGTCACCATGGGGTTTAAAAATTTAATAACTTTTTCGTTTATATATTTTTTTTATTTTTTTTTAGATTATAAAATATACAAAATGGAAATTTTTTTACGCTAAGTATGGAAAATAATGTCACTTAAATGACCGCCGTTATTAGCTTCGCAATGATGGGCTCTTTTTAGAGCATTTTCCATAACATCTTTCAACATTTGTGGCTGTAGCGCTCGAATTTCTGCAACAATGTTGGCCTTGAGTTCAAGGATTGTCTCGGGCTTGTTCACATATACTCGCTCCTTCAAATAACCCCAAAGAAAATAGTCGGGTGCTGACAAATCTGGCGAACGTGCTGGCCAATTAATTTCCGAATTTCTTGAAATTATTCGCTGTCCAAAAATTTGCCTTAAAAGTGCCATTGTGTCTCGGGCAGTGTGGGCAGTGGCTGCATCCTGCTGAAACCACATCTCAGGTCTGTTTTCAAGAGCAGGACGTAAAAAATTTTCTATCATAAACCGATACCGCTCTCCATTTACGGTTGCAGCACTTCCATCTTCATTTTCGAAGAAGTAAGGCCCAATGATATTTTCAGATGTAATGCTACACCATACTGTACACCTAATGGGGTGCAATTGGCGTTGATGAATGGCTCTTGGATTTTCAGTACCCCAGAACCTACAGTTCTGCTTATTAACAAAGCCATTCAGATGAAAATGAGCTTCATCACTCATAATCAGATTTTCAATAAAGTTGATTTCATTTCTGGCCAACTGTTGAAATTTAACTGCAAAATTTAGACGTTGCCGATGGTCTGCGGGTTTCAATTCTTGCACCAATTGCACCTTATATGGGAATAACAGTAAATCTTTTTTTAAAATGCGCCGTAGTGACGTACGAGACATCCCTAGCTGAGCAGAACGCCTTCTGGTAGATGTTTCTGGTGTTTCGTTAACACTTTGCTCTACACGTTCAATATTTTCCGCAGTGTGAATTATACGCGGTCTACCGGTTCGAGGCAAATCACTTACGGTGCCATGTTGGTGGTGACGATCAACTAAGCAACGAATCATGGCTTCAGAGGGCGAAATTCTGACGTTAAAATGGCGACGATATGCTCTTTGCGTTAAAATAATTGATCGCTGATTTAAGTAATAAAATTCTATTATTCTGGTTCTTTGTTCAGTTGTGAATCTCTCCATTATTTATTCTCCAGATGTTATTTATATAATCTAAAAAAAAAAATAAAAAAAATATATAAACGAAAAAGTTATTAAATTTTTAAACCCCATGGTGACTTTTGGCCCACCCTGTATATGTGCAACAATGACTATATGAATATTGATTTTTTAATTAGTTTTAGCCGGCAGAGAAAGTGTCAGTGGTAGTTCTGATGAAATTTGGATAATTACTGATAGTGATGGGATAGAAATTCATTTTAATGTTCTGTCCCAAATTGTCTCCCAATTTAGCGGATGTAATTGTTTTTCCTTAGTTCTTAATAACCTCTTGTTTGACTTCACAACACGGTATGGCCTAATTAATTGATTAGTTTGTGTTTATTTATGTACACACTGCTATTTGTAATTTAATGCGAAGTAGATTTCATACCTGTTCAAAGAAGCAATGCAGTAATTGGTTCAGAGCTTCTAATAAGTAGCCAAATAAGTAAGTAAAAAATTAAAAAAGATTTTTAAATATTCGATAGGGCCGTGTTGGTAACGTGAACTGAATGCTATCAGCAAAACTTACGCATATTATTATTATATTAATATGATTTTCCTCTATTTTTCTATAAAAATTAATAATAATGTGAATAGTATATCTCACGTGTCCCGGTAGTTGAGGTTTAATTAGTGGTGGTTTAACACACGTGTAGTTTTTGTAGGTGTGGCGATTACTTGATGCTTATTTGTATTTTCAGACATTAAAGGTTACTTGACAAGTAATAGTTATACACATATATTGAGAGAATCGGAAGATAAGAAGATATTACGTGATTCCACTATTTAAGTGGAAGTTTGGTTAGAGCTACAGCAGATTTTTTGCAGAATACTTCCGGGAACTATTCCAAAAAGGAAGACAAAATTTCAGCACCGAAAGCCATCATAATTCATAATAATTTTATTTCCTTCATTTAACCCTTGTGTACACATCCAAAAAAAATTACACTCCTGCACTCCTACCCCGGTAGCCACGTATAATTTGTTTGAACGATGTAAGAATTATAGGAAATTTCCAGTAAAAGCAACAATGTAGCCGACATTTGTATGTGGATTATCTTAGTGGCATAAGAAATCAACCGTAATAAAATTTAATTAAGAGCAACCAATTCTGGAATTTTGGTTTTCAGAATATTTTGGATTTATGCCGATTTGCTGTTTAATCTTATGTGCAGGGCTTAAAGCAAAGTACGGAAATTAGAAGTATGTACCGTAATTGTATGTACTGTAAGTGAAAGTACTGTAGTAATATGTACCATAATAAAATTTATTTAAAATTAAATAGGAGAAAATTAGTATGAATTCTCTTAAGGCGGTGTCTGGCGGGCTATATAAGGTGTGACTAAAGCCAGACATTTCTAGTCGCATGTTATTATACCCTAGATGAAATCATAGGGGTATACTAAGTTTGTCATTCCGTTTGTAACACCCCGAAATAATGATGGTAGAGTAAAATGGATTGGACACCCATTCATAATATTAAAAGTTATTTCGATTTTTGCATGTCCGTCCGTCCGTCCGTCCGTCCGTCTGTGCGCACGATAACTCGAGAACGCGTATACTTAGAGAGCTGAAATTTCGTACACAGACTTTAAAAAAAAAAGTAAAATTAAGTTCGAAAATGAGCCAAATCGGGCAACTCCTTCGTGGGGTTGCCATATAAAAATTTCGTTTTCCGCTATATATTTGGACACTGCCTGAGAACGCGTCGACGTAGAGAGCTGAAATTTCGCACATGATGTTTTTACTACATTAGCAAATAAAATGTCAAAAATGGACTAAATCGGGCAACTCTTTCTGGGTGTTGCCATATAAAAATTTCGGTTTTTTACGTATACTTTGAAAACGATCAGTCCAAGACAGTTTTATTGTACTAAGAACTTCTGCAGAATACGAAATCCTATAAAATTGGTAATTACCATTTTTCCTGTGCGACAAACTGTTCTAGAAATATATGCGAAAAACCACTTCAAAATCAATACTTGAATATATCGGTGACCATACGAAATTTAATACGGGCATTCATCTAGGGTATCATAAGAATTGGTCTTAGACCAATTCTAGCTTTTTTACTTGTTTCTTTTAAAATTAAGATAGCTGCTAATTAATTTTTCTTTGATTACGTGGTTATTGATATATCGAAAATGGACAAACGACCAGAAATTTCTGCTGCCGAGTTTAATCGATAATGTACATATTGTTGCAAATTTCCTTTCGGCGTGGTTGCCAAAACTTATTAGGTTAGCGGGAACTATTTCTTCTCCGAGCGGTTTTGCCTGGAACGTGTAGCGAGCGGCCCGTTAAATTCACCGCTATTGAATTGCCACCTGGCCGAGCGGTCACCAGCGGGGTGCGGTGAGAGGTAGGCCGATTTATATAAACGCAGCAAGCGTGCTCGGCAGCTAATGAATGTACGAGTAGGAGTATGTTACCTGGAGGCTGGTGATTTCTGCTCCTCGGGCTCCTTGAGACGTCTGGGTATACCTGTCTGGTTAGCCACTTTCTTCTCTTTTTGTGCCTTTCCTCGTTACTTACTGGGAGGTAGGGAACTGAATCACGCCGAAAGAAGAAACAAAGAACTTTTTTTTTTTTAAAGACAATCTACAAAAATTTCGTGTGCCTTTTACTCTGGCTACTCTTAATATGGCCGACTACAAAAATTTTCGCGCCTACCTATCCCTCTAGTCCATTTTTGGACGTCTTCTCGTACTTAGGCTAGTTTCGGCCGATTTAGCGACCTCTATTTTGCAATTACTCATTTCTATGTTTAATTGACATCTTTTAACTAATTTTAACTTGTTATTCATTTTTGATTTGACATTGGTGAAACTGATTCTACTTGTGGCTTACTTTACATTTACATTATTCAATTAATTTCAAATTTTATTTTTAATTTACATCTGTTAACTAATTTTAACTTGTTATTCATTTTTTATTTGACATTGTTGAAACTGATTCTACTTGTGGCTTACTTTAATTCACCTTGGTCAAATAATTTTCTCTCCTATTTTTAATTACTAACTTTACTTCATTATTTATTTTTTTTTTTTAGATTGGCGAGACTGGTTTGACTTTGAATTATTCCGGACCTTTCACTTTATCGATCTGTCACATTTTCATTGACTTTCACGTGTAACGAACGTTGAGATTGTCTACCGATTTTGGTCTTCCACATCTGTCAAATTTTATTCAATTTTAAAGTTCCATATTTGCCAAAGCTTTCATTCCCTTTGAAAATTTTATATTTCTATATTTGTCAAAGTTTCTATTCAGTTTTACATTTCTATATTTGTCACCGTTTCCTAGAACAATTTATATTTCTATCAAAGTTTTCATTTACTTCTAGGTTTCTGTACCGGTCTAACTTTTAATTCAATTTCAAATTTCTATATTTCAAAGTTCTTAATTAATTTTAGCTTCCCCCCATCTGTCAGAGTTCTCTATTCAATTTTATATTCCTATATCTGTCAACGTAGATCATTTGCTCTCAAGTTTCAGAAATTGCTACAATTATTTACGGTCTTCGCGTTGTCATACCTGTCAAAATTATATTTGCCTTTCTGGTGTAAAAATGGAAATGATTTACTGATATTCATTTTCTAGATCTGTCAGAATTAGTTAGCTTCTATGGTGTAAAAATGAACATTATTTAACGGCCTTAATTTTCTAGATCTGTCAGAATTAATTTACTCTAGTAATGCGAAGATGAAAATCATTTATCGATATTCGTTTTCTATATCTGTCAGAATTAGTTTGCTTCTATGGTGTAAAAATGAACATTATTTTTCGGCATTAATTTTCTAGATCTGTCAGAATGAATTAGCTTCTATGGTGTAAAAATGAACATTATTTTTCGACATTAATTTTCTAGATCTGTCAGAATTAGTTAGCTTCTAGTAATGCGAAAGATGAAAATTCATTTATCGATATTCGTTTTCTACATCTGTCAGAATTAGTTCGCTCAATTTCAAATTGCTATCATTACTAAAGTTTTCGCTCAATTGTAGTCATAGGAAGGCCGAAAGGTTTATTAAGTCATTAACACTTTTGCGCGGGCAATATTAATTTTTTCATTGAGAGATGACAGAATATCTCCTTGCCACCTTCGGAGATTCTATGTCTAAGCACAAGTCCAGCGAAATACTTCTGCTTTGTGCGGCCACGTCTTGGTTCGCCTTTTATACAGTCGGCTGGCGTGGTGTATTTGTGACGACCAGGTGTCGCGCGAAGTTGCAAGAATGAGTTCTTGATTCCACTGTGGTTCAGTGTTTATCTCTGACAGATCAGCTGATAGAACTGTCGAGAAACATCACCTGCAATGTTTTTTTTTTCTGTTTATGCATCCAGGAATAGTGAAACATAAGTGGGTTTTGCTAATTTAAATGTGGTGTTATCGAGATAATGAATATCTCTCTATAAATTTGGCAGTTTCTGTGCTGTTTTGAGAAATAGAGCGTTATTTCTTAGCCTAGGCCATGGCGCATTTTTCCCAAATGGTCAGCAACGTTGATGAGATTAAAAGGATTGGTTCAAATTTAAACTTGGAAAATTTGAATTTGAAAGAGAGCCCAGTAATTTCTCTGGGTGGGGAGTATAGCCTTAATTCTCAGCCGCTTATAACTACGCAGGGGAGTTCCATGGACTGGGGGTAAGTAGTTTTGTAACAATATATTTATGTAAAATTTTTACCTAATAAAATGAATTACGGACAACAACATGAATGTTTAAGAAATTTAGTAGAATTTGATGATGAAGAAGAGGTATTGGATTATGTCGATGACGAGTCAAATGAAGAATGGCGGCCTTCAGCAATGCAAGAAATGAACGAGGAAAATTCGGATGTTGAAGATGTTGGTCAAGATGATTGCATTCGAATCAAAATGACCCATGAAGATAATGAAGACAGGGACGAAGAATCTAATCACAATGCCACGGAAGGTTTGAGCAATCAGGGTAATGTTTTACGTGGTGGAGATGGCACTATATGGCGCCCAAACCCTACCAACGCATCCTTCGAACTTTAAGCCATAATATTCTTCGACAAAGAGCAGGTCCAATTCGCTCAAAGAACCTCTTGTCTGCTTTGGACACCTTCAAATGTTTTTTTAATGATGTAATGTGCAACATAATTATAAAGGAGACGAATAGGAAACCAAACAGCGTTTATGATCAGCATAATAGTGAACATCCAGAAATGCCAGCAAAAGTTTGGAAAATTGTAACTGCAGAAGAATTTGATTCCTATTTAGGGATTCTTATGACTGCAGGTGTACGTAATTCTAATGACGAGCATATAAGGGAGCTATGGAAAACAAGAGTCTATCCTTTGTATCAGGCGAGTACGGGAGAGAATCGTTTATGTTCAATAACACGCTTCTTACGATTCGATAAACCTGCAATCCCAGAACTTTGTCTACGTGCCATTAGAATGTGTTGTTGTTGATGAGCAACTCTTTCCATATAGAGGCAGAACACGATTCACATAATACATGCCATCTAAGCCTGCAAAATATGGCATCAAATTCTGGTGGGTTTGCGATGCTTCAAATTCATACCCAATTACTGGTCAAATATATACAGGGAATCAGTTATCAGACAGAAAACTAAATCAAGTAGAGCCCGTGGTGAAAGACTTGTGTATGAGATTTAAAGGTAGCGGAAGGAACATTGTAGCTGACAACTTTTTTACATCACTTCTACTTGCACCTTTTTCTGAAGTCGTGGAATCTTTCTATTGTCGGCACGTTAAAGAAGAATAAGCTATATATACCTAAGGAAATGCTGCCATCTAAGACGCGGAATATATTTTCATGACGATTTGCATTCAGCGATGAAACCATCACTATATGTTCATAAGTTCCGAAAAAGAACAAAAGCGTTATCATGTTATCGACACTCCACTATGTCGATAATGTGTCCGGAAAAAAAAAAGAAAACCGGAAGTAATACATTATTACAACAGCACGAAAAGTGGAGTAGATAACATGGATTAATTACTTGGACAGTATTCTACTAAAAGCCGGGCACAGAGATGGCCTGTGATTTTTTTTTTATAATATTCTTAACATTGCATGTCTGGCTACTTACAAGATTTATTCGGAGAATCATCCTGCTGGTTCAAATCGGACACACCAACGTCGGATTTTCTTACACGACGTGGGAAGGCAACTGGCGTTACAACATATTACGACGAGGTCTACAAATGTAAATATTACAAGAAACTTCGAGAGTAGAACTGGAATTGAATGTATTTTAGGAAGACCAATTCTGCGGCAACTACCTGAAGAATCGGCTGCAAGAACTTCTCGATACAGTAGTGGACGTACCGCATAGACAGGAAAATGTTATGTCTGTCTAACGACCAGCCCAAAAAGACGGAGTGCCCATATGTAGCGGACACACAATAACCGTAAATAAATGGCATTTATGTAACTTATTTATAATATTGTAAATATTTTTATTATATGTAAAAAAACACTTTTTTATAGATTTATATGTTCGTTTTCATTATATTTCCTTATTTTTTTCTCCAATTTAAGTTTATTGACCAACTACGTGATAACGTACATGACAGGTATGCAAAAAATCAAGAATGATCTAATTCCTGTTACCACACTCGGGCCGGGGAGCCTGTGGGTGTAGACAGGCTGGATTAAAGTGCTCCGTTTTTTGCACGAATAGAAATGCACCCTGTGATAATTTGCAAGTTCCGCTACAAGCGAAGCGCTAATGAAGGTGATTACATCAAAACTGATAATCGTATCGCGGGTAACGTGGAACAAATTCCTATCTGTGACGTTCCTCTCGTTTCAGAAGACGATGAACTCGCAAAACCTGGTCCATCAGGGGGACGTAGATGTGGATTAGTCATACTGCTCAGCAAACATTTTCTCGGGTTGAGAAGTTTTCGAAAAGTAACAATTTGAAAAGCTTTCGTTTTTACGAATCTCTCTCGAACTATTATGAAGTGTTTCAAAAGAATTATCGGTAGCATTTTTTTTTTACGTATTTGGCCGCCGAAAAGAAAGCTACATAGTATAGTAAAGAGAGTGCTGAAAAAATAAAATTTGCATTTGGTAAATGTTCAAGGTTTCTCAAAGTTTAATTTTTCATGTTCAATTTAATATACAAATCGCAGTTTACTCGTTTGTCCAATTCGAAATCGAGTAGTTTTTACGAAGAAATCCCGAAGATATATAACTATTATACCAAAAATACAAGAAATTTTTTTCGAAAAAGTCCCAAGAAAAAGGAATCGATATCGACTCGTCATTTCAATTCAAATTAGTGTTCCTTTCCCCTCGTTTTCAGCTCGAAATCGAGTCGAGATTGACTTCGAGATCAAAGTCAAACTTCGAATGAGCAGGTCGCTTCCGATTCGATATCTTATCGTGATGTTGGTTGAGTGGGGATACATAAAACAAAAAAAACCGCACCACTTACTCTACCTCATGATGGAATGGAAATTAGTTTTTCCATCAATATGCATGTTGGAGTAAACTTTGTGAGGTTTATAACCTGAAACCATTCATATTACAAAAAACAAAAGTAAGTTTTCATCTTAAAATGAGTCAAAGAAATTATTGTCAAAAAACTGTTTTTTTTTGTACCAATTTTTTTTAATGTGGCGGCGCGAGCGGCAAGGATACGAGGTGACAAAGTGAAAATTTCAATTCAAAACTTCTGGAAAACTTTCCAGGTAACCAAATGACTTTAATACAAATAGAATGACAAAATTAGTAAACCCTATGTGTTCAAACCAACATTAAATAGCTACCTGAAAGTAAAATAGTTTAAAAGATTCTAATTCCAAGTATTTCTAATTATTGAAAATAAAAACAAAAACGATGTACACCTACCTACACGCGCATCTATAAGGCATTTTTTTAGTGGAGATAACAATCGACACATTATGCCCACATTCCACATAAACAAATCCGGGACACAATCCAATGAGAGGAAAGTAACTTGTCTTCGATAATATTACGTAAATCAAATGGAATTATATTAAGTCATCTGTATATTTAAAAGTATCTGTAAAATAGCATATTAGCAATATCGTAATAGGTATCTTATTGTATAATAATAAGCCTAATAAAAATCAGGAACGGCAACAAAAATGCTCAAAATTCCAGTTGCTTTGCAATGTACTCTTCTGCCCTATGCACAACTGCTAAGGTCAACGGATTTTTCTGTTGCTACCTGCACAGCTGCTAAGGTCAATGTACTTTGGTTGCTGTACGCAAGGTAAAATAATTTGTTGGTGCCGTGCGCAATTCAGAGGCAATATAATTCGCAGGCCAACTTAAATGTTTCTCTTTTCGTATCCAGCTTTCATAGATTGCGCATCGTTTGGAAATCGACTTGGCTAGTGGTAATAAAATAGAATTATCAACCAATTAACTTTATCTTGGGTACCGACTGAGATAAAGATATTTATTGTGGGTCTAGGCTGGAATAAAATTTACTAACATAATAACTTTATCTTGGGTAACGACTTAGATAAAGATACTTATTCTGGGTCTCGACTGGAATAAATTCTACTAACTCAATACCTTTATCTTGGGTAGCGACTGAGATAAAGATAGTTATTCTGGGTAGCGACTAGAATAACCCATACTAAGTCAAACCTTTATCTTGGGTAGCGACTGAGATAAAGATATTTATTCTGGGTACCGACTAGAATAAACACTACTAATACAACTTTGCTTTGGGTCTCGACTGAAGTAAAGTATCTTGTTACGGGGAACGACTAGAACAAGAATTCTACTAATCAAATTACACCTTTGCTTTGGGTCACGACTGAAGTAAAGTATCTTGTTCCGGGAACGACTAGAACAAGATAATCACTAACTATCTAATTACCAACGCTATAAAGTCGATTCCAAAGTTTATATTGGTGAGTACATTTGTTGATTGTAGGTCATATACTATATTTCATATTACATATCTCATTGATTATTATATTTATATATACTATAATATATATATATATATAGTGCCATTGCTCAAAGTTATCTCAGCTTTGACAGATTTGTGTATAAATTGAAATTAAGGACATATGTGAAACTAGTGAGTAAGCGACTTTATTTGATTCAAATCTATTCTCATCAAATGTTGAAATGTCCTGTGTTAAATTCTATGAAGTTCTTAACCAAGGTGTAATGTCTGATAACATCCCAAATGTACTATACAGACGTTGCTGTCTTACATTAGCTTATCCAATAAATCAATTATATAATTTGTCAATTACCAGTAAGACTTTTCCCAAGATCCTTAAACTCTCTCATGTCACGTCGATATTTAAATCAGGTAATCCGAGTTTTATTGTGAACTACCGTCCAATTTCTATTTCCAATAGTCTTGCTTTAATTTTTGAAAAAATTGCTTATAAACAACTCTTTTATCAATCTAAGAATTTTATCTGTAATATGCAACATGGATTTTTCTCTGGTACGTCCACTATTACAAACTTAGTCTCATTTACTGACATTGTTACAGCAGCTCTTGATGACGGCCAGCAAGTTGAGACCATTTATACTGATTTTACAAAAGCCTTTGATAAACTTAATCACAAGCATATCTTGGTAAAAATGGAACAAATTGGTCTGCATAGTGACACTATTGCATGGTTCTCTTCCTACTTGTCGGACAGGAAAAACAATGTTGTCTTCAATGGCTCTCAGTCTCCTTCATATGTGCAATAATCTGGGGTCCCTCAAGGAACTGTTCTTGGACCCTTTATTTTCTCGATCTATATTAATGATCTTCCCTCCCAATTAGTCTCTAATTGTCTACTGTATGCTGATGACGCTAAAATATTTCGTATCATTAAAGATATCAATGACAGTCACATTTTGCAACATGACCTAGATACGCTTACGACTTGGTGTAGAGTTAATTACTTAGAACTAAATATAAATAAATGCAAGGCCTTAACATACACAAGGAAGCACGAGCCCTATCTGTACATGTATAAGATGAATAACATTTCCATCTTGCGATGCCATGAGATTAAAGATTTGGGCGTTATATTTGATTCTCCAAATTGCTATTCTCTGCCCATATTAACTACATTGCATCCAAAGCTTCTCGTCTGGTAGGTTTTATCTTTCGTGCAACTAAAGCCTTTAAGTCTATTAATTCGGTCATAGTACTCTATATGTCATTAGTTAGAAGTATCCTAGAGTATGCATGCCAAGTATGGAAGCCTTTTTACATAACATATTCCGAACAGATTGAATCAATACAGAGAAAATTCACGAGACTTTTAATGTATAAAAATGGTAACCAATATCTTGAATATGTAGATAGGTTGCGGGTACTTAAACTTCCCAGTCTATCTAATCGTCGCCAAATCCTGGATGCTGTTTTCCTTTACAAAATAGTTAACAGTAATATAAACTGTACCTTTCTTCTCTCTAAGATAAACTTTCATGTACCTGCTCGTTCCTCTAGGCAGTCCCAAGACATTTATCTTACCCTCTTACAGAACCAATCTCAGGAAAATGCCCTACTTTCAGAATTCAAAAAGTATACAATACAAGACATAACAACATTGACATATTAAATCCCAGCCTTTTGACATTTAAAAGACTTCTTTCCGATGAGATCCGACCAACCACTTAGCCACATATTTAATTAATTATATTCACTTTGTAATCTTTTACTTTTTCTCCAATTTTTCATTGCCATTAAAATTAATTATATTAGCTATAGTTATCTTTAATCTTTTGGACTAGTTTCTTATCTAAATTAATTTGTACTGAACTTCATATACATATATTCTCGTATAATTATTAATTTTAATCTTTTTTCCTTTTTATATTCTCCTTATTAGGTTTTAGTTATTATTACACATAATTTCATTCAATTTAGTATATTGCTTAGCATTAAGGGGGTTAACACCAAAAAAAAGCTAACGATTTCTGTTTCCAAAAGCTTAGTGATCATAAACGCACAAAAGTATGCAATTTTAAAATTGAAATAAATCACTATATGTACATGCAAAGCTATATGATGCTCTGATATTCGTCTGTATTGTACTCCAAAGCATGTCGGTCATCTGCACAGCAGTAAGGTAGAATCACTGACTTATAAGTCAGTGGGTAGAATTGCATAGGCATGGCGAGATTTTAAATTTGGCTGTCGGATTTTTCTTAGAATTTTGTTGAGGAGCAGGCAAGGAGCGAACGAAATGTAGGCTCTCTGTGCTGTTGATCAGACACTTTTTCGCGTAATTTGTCTGGCACTATTTATTGCTTGGGCAATTTTATTTGACTGAAGTCGGTCATCAAATAAAACTCTTCCAAGAACTCTGAGTTATAATATACCTACCATATAATTTTTGCAATGTTCACACTTTGTCAGATTACCATTTTATTAACTAGATATCCAAAGAACTACTTTAGAGAATTAGATTTGAATTTACCAACAACACAATTTTCAGGTTGAGCTATGTCTGGTAGATTTTCTAATCTAATTTTAGTATATATGTACATATATACAATTTTATCTCTATCTAATTCCTCAATTTTGTTCGCATAAAATTTTTCATGTTTCAAGAAACGCAATCCAACCAGATTAGCCTAGTCGGAGTTACTGTAACTGGGAAAGATTACCAATATAGCAAATAGTGAATTCTTTTCTGCGACTCGATGTTAACATTGCCATCAAATCTGCCATTCTCGTGCTCTTTTCTTCCCTACTGATGTGGTTATTGTGTAACCCTGTGCATTGCAATGTTCATTTAGGATTTTCAATTCATTCCAAAAGTACCTTAAATCTACCAATCGAAACGCCTCCACGGTATTTTCGTTAAAAAAAAATAAATATTTATAATTTAGCCAACCTTCCTCCAAAATTTCATCAAAATCATTGTATTAACTTTTCATGTTTTTTAAGATTTCAGTGGTAACCCCCCTTAACTTAAAAAAAAAAAAAAACAAAAAAAAAATTTTCTGCTTGGAATTTTGCACATTTTCAATACGAATATCTGTTTATATACATACGGTAGCATTTAATTGGACTAGTTCTGTATACTATCGTCTAAACTTCATGAATAAATAAAAAAAAAAAAAATAAATTAGTTGTTAAGTGACGTTATCTAAGTATACAGTGTACCTAATATAAGTGTAATTGAACTCTATTAAATTTAGTTCTAGTTAAGGTTGGAATTTTGTGTTTAAGTTTAACGTGTGTGTCTAATAAACGACTGACTTTAAAATATTTCCCGGCGTTCTTATTTCCAGTCCTCATCCTTACTTATATTTTTCTTCAGTATTCTCATTGGGCAGAACACTATGATTCCATCTAAATTATAATAAGCAGATATTTAAATGGAGAATCGACCAAGCGTATAAAGAACATTAATCGCACACTGGCAATAAAAACACGCAAGAAAATTAGAAACAACGGATTTCTAAAGGCAAATGTCAAACTTTAATAGGGCTGAATCATAAGATGAATGAAAAATTAAAAAGCTAAGTGTACAATTGGACAAAATGCTGCACGGTCCAGTGTGCAAAGAAAACTTAAACCGGAGTATCGAGGTTCGAATCTCGATCGGCGGTGACTAAATATATTTCCGATTCCCTCATTTATATTTTTTATTTTACAACTCTTGTTATCTGAATTGTTTATGTTGTATCATTAAAGAAAATTCAAAATTTATGTGGTATCACTCAGTGAGACTACTTTGTACATGTTTTATAGCACTAAGATCATAGGAATTAAATCAACACTAAATCATGACATCCTGTTGAAATATATTTTTATAGTAACCAAATGTTTATAAAAAATTACGAGCCACCCGTAGTTTTAGCACAAATGGCCTAGGTCTTTAAAAGAAAAGAAAAAAAAAGTCGATGCCAAAGTAAAAATATCAACTTTACGACCCTGACATTTATTTTTGTAAAAACACCTGTGCTATGCTGCTTATTTGCTGGTACAGATATGCATGTGTACTTACTTAAGACGAACTTACCAACAAGATCTTCATTCTGTGATTTAATACCAGAAGAAGCTTTGAGTAAAAATAGATTAATTTTCAAATATGTTCAAGAGCTTCCGGGAAAGGAGCTTTTTTGAAAAATTTACGTACTGGGGGAAGAAATTTCAAAATGCGAGGAAGTACTAAGGCAGTGACATAACTACCTCGGGTTCGGGCGGGCGATTTATCTTTAGAATTAAAAACACCTGTAGAACGATTTATGTTTATACATATAGTGTGTGCGTGTGTGTGTGGTGTGTAATTGTATTATTCATCAAAAATCTCTGGAGGAGACTTTGACTAAATTATTTCTTTGTTGTTTCAGCGTTTAACGAAATCCGTTCTGGGGTTGTTTAGAGAGAAATCTCAACAGAAATGTCAACAAAACAACAAGAGTTTCAAGAGACTACCAAAATGCAGGTTCGTAAAAATAGCAAAAGTTTTTATATTCACCATAGACCAAATATTTAGTAAATTTTAGTGGAAAGGTGGTGTAAAAAGTGAATGGAAACTACATAAAAGAAATTCAAGTTTTTTTTTTTTTTTTTGTAAACAAACGCATTTTGGGTTCGTTGGTACTATAAATCGCTGCATGCGCGAAATAATTTCCGCCATGTGGTCGATGTTAATTTTTACAAGGCACAGATGTGTCGATTTAAGCATAATCTACTTTGAAAATTTGAAATATGGGTTTACAATTTCGTCGTAAAAGATAAATCTCTAAATTTCTCTAACATGTGGATTGGGGTTTTTTTAGAAGGCGATTCTTAATTATACTTTAAAAATTTCTTTATTGTAATATATAGTAAAAACAGCAATTTAATTGTAATAATCATTGAATATAATTGTAATGTGTGAATTTCGTTTCGATTTCTAGGTCTGCATTTACACGGGTACACTAAATTGTTAATATAGTAGTAAGATTGCCTATTTGGAACATCAAAGCTGTATGTACATAAATCATTTACAAGGCTTTAATCTATTAAGTAGTAATACACTAGTGCTATCTTAATGATTTCTATCCATTGCGTTTTCAAGAAATGATATAAATACTTTTCCGAAAAAGATTAGAAAATATTAGATTGCTAAAAAAAATTTACGTTTTTTCACAGTTGTTAATACTAATGCAAAAAATAAACATAATAAAAATAACTATAATAAAAAATCAAAAATGAAATGAAATAAAATTTAAAAATGGAAAAAGATAACACTTGACGAAATCAATCATATTCAATTTCGATGAAACGGATAACAATTCCAATTTCACTGCAAGAATGTACAAAAACAAAAAGCTTAGAGCTTTTGCTAGAAAACGTATGTTTTAAGTAAATTTGATATTTTAACTAAATAATTTTGGTAACAAAAGTAGATCAATGAAACCACCTATGCGAAGCTAAGGAAATAAGAAATGAAGAAATTTTCACTTCAACATGGTTCACCACCAATATACTTGTCGATTCTATGACCAAAATAACTTTGTACAGCTTTCAATTTGGCATACATTTCAACATATGAACGTTACGTTAGAATATATATTTTATCTCCAAGTCATTTATGAAAAAGGCTAAATAATAAAGGACCTAGTATTGAACTCTGAGCTACTACAGGGAAGAAATTCTTTGGCAAAGAATGTGTTGATTTCCTTTCTCTTATATATGGACACTTAGAAATCGCCTGATAAGATAACTCAGAATAATCGATCGAATCAAGTTGTTTGTAGAAATTAAGCAATGTAAGAATATTGTTAGATAGAACTTTTAACGAAGCTATACCTCTACTAGATATGAGGGTTGTGAGAGTCTTGACAAGTCTTTAGGTAATACGTCTGGATGATTGTGATACATACAGCCCGCGAAAGGTAGACTTGTTAAGTACACGATCGAGTCTTGATGCAGTAGATGCGATCTAGCCTGGACGAGTTGAAGATATCTAAGTAGATATCCGCAGTATAAGATGAAAACTTGACAAGGTAGAAAGATGCTGATATAGTAGGTGTTTCTTCTTACAGGTCTGAGGATACGATTCAGCGCTGGAAGCATGGCGGCGATAGGACTGAGATATAGCTCAACCTCTCGTTTTACATAAAATTATGCGGAATGAACTGAAATACAGAGAGAAACTGTTTCACAGTGAACTGGTCGATAGTTGTTCATGGCTGGTCCTGACGGTCTCTATGACGGTCACGAAGTTCAGTCTCAGATTGAATCAATGCCAACCTGATGACCGCAGATACTCGAATTCAATAGCTGCAAGCCCTTAGTTGTATCCATTATACCAAAGTTATAGCAGTGCTATGTGACCCTGTGTATGAATAGCTCTTGATAGGTAGCTAACGACATTAAAATATTGCCGATTAATTGTTATTTTAACAGTTATCCACATAAAACTTACGTCAACTTTTTACCAGCGTTAAAATACTATTTTTTGGAGACCGCGTTGAGTTTTACAAATATCCAAACTCCATACTACGCTTTGGTAAGTTTTATGTGGAGAAAACGAAGTGACAGTTGTTAAAATCACAATTAATTGGAAATATTTTTAAAAACGTTAAGTGATTATTATTTATAAATGATGTAAATCATCATATCGACGACTAGTTTGTTGCTGCGGCAGGTTTAAGTGTGTGTCGTCGTCAAGGAAATCCACGAGAAAAATGTCAAAGTTTTACCATTAATGTTTAGTGGAATTTAGTGGTATGCCACCAATTTTTAACGAGAAATTCTTCTACAGTTGCCGTATTTTAACGGGATGAACAATCTGGGAGGTTGTTGAGTCAACCGTTGATCTGACGTAATTGCACAAGATGATGAGGTTTTGCGTAGTTGTTCAGTCTTAAGATAAGACCATATAAGGCTTGTTGTGTTCTTATAGCAATGCTTGAACTTGCTAAAGTGAGTTAAAAGGTGTAGATACTGTGGTCTTGAAATCATAGGCTTCTTACGATCAACTTGTGAGGCTTCTTACGATCAACTTGAGAGGCTTCTTACGATCAACTTGAGATGCTTCTTAAGGGAGTTCTGAAACTGATGAGTAATGGATAGACAAATACTCTTATAGTACTTTTCTTAGTAAGAACAGGGCTCTACATATATCCCTAGAAGGAATAAAAGCTGGAAAAATACACTGGAAATCACTGCATATATATGTTAAACAGGACTGTCCCAATGACAGTCCAGTTGTCCTTGTTATATGTCGAACAGTGCACAGAAAGCGTTAGATAATATGCTTAGCTCGGTACCAGTTTACATTGAAGTGGAGCCTGATTAATTGGGCAAGTCACTTCTTCTGCTAAACTTGAGTGCGTGATAATCCTACCCTGTGTGCGGGTGTATAGGATCTCAGACGGGTCTCCCACCGATATAGATCATGGGAAGTCGGCGGTGTTAACACAGGCGCCACCTTTCTTCTGCTTCAGGTTAGAAGCCTGTGTCTAAATTTAAACCTCTGGAGGGGGATCTTGAGGAATCCTGAAAGAAATGACTTCAATTTAAAATAACAGCTTTCATGAGTTCTGCCAGAGATCTTCTTAGATGATTTCGTCGAAGTAAATCGAGAATTGCCTTAGATGAAATTTAATTAAGTTTATTTCTAGGAAATTCTTTTATTTTTAATTGTTGCTTATTCGTAGTCATTAAAACATAAAACATGATAATCAAACTGAAAGACTAGACTAGACTAATATTTTTTTTTTTTTTTTTTTTACATCTATTTAAGAAAGCCTACCTAGCTAAAAACCTCATGTCAACAGCAAGGTATTTCGCGTACTTTTTCTACTAGTTCCTTTACTGTGGTTACAGCGGTTGTACGGCGTCAGGCGAACTAATATGTCGCGTCGCCACAAATGCTCCCCACACTAAAATGGTCAGTAAAACGAGTGTAGAACAAAATGCCATCTATCTAATAATAGAAAAAGGGCACCAGTGAACTCCGTACTGTACTAGTAAAGACCTCAGTAAAATGTTTGCTTGGGATTTTACCAGCGGTAAAATTTGTATGGAAATGTCACTTTTTACCTGAACTCCGTACTAGGCTTGAAACCTAGTATCCAGTTCGAGTACAATGTGACATTTCCATACAAATAAAGTAAAAATTTTATTAGTGCAGTACGGAAAACTGAATAGTTCTTTATTTTAAGATAGATGGCGCTTTGTAAGTCTCCACTCATTTTACTGAGCATTTTAATGCTCCGAGCGGATGGCAGATGGCGCTTTGTAAGTCTCCACTCATTTTACTGAACATTTTAATGCTCGGAGCATTAAAATTCTGGTCAAATTGTGACATTTCCTGTTTCTGACAATTCTCAGATTGTTTTTGTTTTTTTTAATTATTGAAGGATTTAATTTCTTTTAATATTTGCAGATGAATTAAGTACATTTTTAATTGTAAATTGTAAAAACGTTTTTCTACACTGCACAAACAATTTGAATTTTTCAGTGATAAAATGTTTAAATGTCTGTCACTTTCTTTTCTCCAAATTAATATACGTCAAAATTTTACCAGCGATTTTAATGTGAAATTTGGAGACTGCGTTAAGTTTTACTTTGCCCGAATTTGATACTAGGCTTGAGGCTAAACAAAAATCACAGCCTACCTAGCTAAAGCTCTCTACGTTCACCAAGGTATTACTAACGGGAATTTAAGGAAGTAATATACCAGGTTTCTATGACGGCTTAACCATAGTTTGGAAACAACGGAACCAGATCAGCCGCGTCGCCGCACACTCATATACATAATGTTATGGGACTTTAGGTATAAAAGTTTCACATCTAAGATTCAGGTGTAATCCGGCGAACTAGCAAATAGAAAGCTGTTTCAATTTCAATTCCTTATTTCGATTAAAGTATAAGTGAGTTTTAAATACTCTTAAATAAGTGCCACAATAAAAAAAGAAAAGAAGTCTCTTGCACTCTAAGCGGGAAAATTATGTAATGAAAAGGAAGAGTGAAACTTTTCATTAAAAGGTAATAAGAAGAAGAAGAAAAACTGTAAATATACATAAACATAGCTAGAGTTATAAAATGAAAGATGCAGTAAGTAAAAACATAAAAAAATAAAGCATTACTATTACTTAAACAAAAGCTTTATTTAGTTTGTTAAATTGCAAAAATATCCGACTTCAATCTTCCAATGACATGATATGTGACCGTACGTATGGTTAGTGAAAGTGAGTTCCAAGGTATGGCACTATAGACGAAGAAAGATCGAGAGCCTATGATGGGGAGGCTTCCACAAAATTGTTGGTTTAGAATGTAAAAGCTCAAGCTGACTACTAAGGTAATCCAGGTAATGCAAGCTAAGAAACTTAAATATGAGAAATCAAATAAGGAATTTGAGATATTTTTCCAAAGTACAGTCGAAAATCTTCCTCGAGTAGGTACTGCGATTTATGTTTATATCTTCTAATACTAAAGGCATACCGAGCATATGAATTAAATATGACATTCAATTTCCTACAAGTCAAGTAATCTGAGTGATAGTATACAACGTCAGCATAGTTGATAATCGGTAATAGTGAGGTTTTCAAAGTCGCAGAAGGATAGTTTGTGGCGTATATGCTGAGTGACGCCATAATGACTTTAGTTTATTGCACAGTGAACATTTTTTATATGATTTGCCAGAGCATTCACGTATAGACTGAAAACAAGAGGACATAAGATAGATCTTTGTGGAAGATTTTAAATTACGAACAATAAATTGCTTCCTATTAGTTAAGTAATCGTAGAAAAGTTTAGCCGCAGGACCAGCAAAACGAAATTCTAAAAACAGCTTATTGCCTAATAATTTAATATCGGCAGTCGCAATGCTTTCGAAAAATCAAGTAGGGTAAGAAGAGTTGGGTATTTTATTTATTTTTTACCATATTACGTCTTATCATATCCGTGAGAAGTAGTAACGATGAAGATGTACTCTGCTCGGCTCTGAAACAAGACTGGATGGAACTAATCAAGTGATTTGTTTCTATAAGACTTTTTCAAATACTTTGGACAATATATAAAGAATGGTAAGAGGTCTATAATATTTCGGGAAGATTTATTGGTCTTCTCTAATAGGAACAACCAGCCAGATTTTCCAAGCTGAGCGGTATGAAGCAGTGATGATGGCAGGATTAAATGTATGCATAATATGTTTAATTAAAGATGGCAAAAATAGTTTCAGGAAACGTATTTTAATTCAATCAAAGCCAATAGCATTTGATCTAATATATTTAAGGGCATTCAAAAGCTCAGAGGTACAGATATTCTATTGGAATTTTAATTATACTGATAATTGTATGCAGCCCTCCAATGTTTATAGCACACCTGCTCTGTCTCTTTTAAATAACATGGTCATGTGCAACCTAAAGCAATTTAATAATCAATTCAATCCAAACAATAGATTGTTGGTCGAACTTATCCTTTGATACTATATCAATCTCTACTTCTTCTTGTCCGCTATCAAAACTTGACTCGCACCTCCCACCATTAGATATTAAGCTTAATATCTGTCAAAATAAAGTAATTCGTAATGAATTCGTTAAAATTAGAAAATTTCAACTGAGTGATTTTGAAAGCATGAATAATTTCTTCGACAGTTCAGACTTCTCATCTGTTATTACGGATGATATTGATGAATTCTTCCACAGATTTTACGATATAATTAATGAAGGAATCCGTAGGTTTGTTCCTATTAAGAAAAGTAGAAGTACCAAATATCCCACCTGGTTTAGTGAGGAGTTGATCAGGGTTTTAAAATCGAAACAAAAATACAGGAGTTTGTATAGCGTCACTCATCTCCCCGAAATTTATACAACCTTCTCTTATTTCAGGAGTAAGTCTAAAAAACTCATAAAGGAATGTCACGCTAAATATATTAATTCCACCGAATCTTCTATAAAAGTAAACCCGAAGGCTTTCTGGGCTTATACTAAAAATTTAAAAAAGTCGAATCTCTACCCCAAAGAAATGGGGTATGATAACGTTAAGTCAACTAGTCACAGCCAAATATGTGAACTGTTCTCTACATACTTTGCGTCTGTCTACTCGCGGCAGGATCATTCATTGGACTTATCTTCACTCAGTTCTCTTCAAAATAATAGTTGTTTTAGCATATCCACAGTGTCTCCTGTAGCGGTCTCAAATATACTTAATAAGTTAGACTGTAATAAAAACCCCGGTCCTGATGGGGTGCCTAATTTGATCTACAAGAAATGTTCTCGCACGCTTTCTGAACCAAAACGTAATTTGTTTAACCTATCTGTTCACACGAATACTTTCCCTCAGATTTTAAAGAGTAGCTTTGTTACCCCGATTTATAAATCTGGTGACCCTCGACTTATTACTAACTATCGGCCTATATCAATATCTAACAGTCTTGCTCTCATTTTCGAAAGAATTATCTACTGTCAACTATTCTACCAAGTCAAAGCACATATCTGTTACCAGCAGGATGGATTTTTTCCTGGACGTTCAACCACTACCAATCTTGTACTTTTTACTGACACTATCGCTAACGGTCTTGACGAATGCGCGTAAGTCGATGCCATTTATACCGATTTTTCAAAGGCATTTGATAAAATTTCACATAAACGTGTTCTTTTCAAAATGGCGCAACTAGGTTTCCACACAAATACAATCTCTTGGTTTTTCTCCTTCCTAATTAATCGAAGCAGCTCAGTCGTTCTTAATGGTTTCCGATCTATCCCTTATAAACAGCTGTCTGGGTTCCTCAAGGCACAATCCTTGGTTCTCTTATTTTTTTGATCTACATTAACGATCTACCATCGTTTATTGAGAGTGACTGCCTACTTTATGCCGACGATGCTAAGATATTTAGGAGAATTTCAATGACTGTTTTTGCCTCCAAAGGGACATCAAGAAGCTCGAGGCCTGGTGTAACGAGAATTCTCTACAAATTAACATCAATAAATGTAATGTTATATCTTTCTCTAGGAAACGTGATTCCATCAATTTCGATTATAAAATTAATAATATTTCTATCTCTCGTGTGAATGAAATAAAGGACCTGGGGGTTATATTTGATTCAAAGCTTACATTTGCCTCCCATATTACAGCCATTACTTCCAAAGCATTTAGGTTAATCGGGTTTATTTTTCGTACATGCAGGTCCTTTAAATGCTCCGACTCTTATATTAGTCCTTTTAACTCTATAGTTAGAAGTATTCTTGAATACTCATGTCAAGTGTGGAATCCGTTTTACTCTTCTTATTCCGATCAAATCGAGTCAATTCAGAGAAAATTTTCCAGGCTCTTGTTATTTAAATTCTATAATATTTCCGTTGAATATCCCGAAAGGCTCAGTCACTTTAATTTGCTATCCTTAGTCAAACGCACAGCATACCTGGATAATATCTTTCTTTTTAAGACGGTAAACTGTATATTTGATTGTCCTATTATACTGTCTAGATTCGACTTTAACGCTTCCACTCGCACACCCAGAAATATACCTTACTTCAGACTGCCCTCCCGTAGATCCAACATCAAGGAAAAGTCGCCTATCTGCAGAATTCTCAAATCGTATAATTTAAATTTCAATTGTATTGATATCTTTAATACCGACCTCCCGACATTTAAAAGACTGACACTCAATGAGATCAGACTGTCTAGCTAGCATTTCACCCTTCTACCAATGCCTCGTTTCAAATTCACTTTTTCTCTCTTTATGCTATTGTTTTCATAATCTTCACATAATAATCTTTTTTCTTTCTTAGTTAGTTTTAGTTAGCTTTATTTTTATCTTTATTTTCTTTACTTTTCGCTTTTTATTTTATATTTTTTCTTTTCTTTTTCATGAATTATGTACCTATTTCATTTTTCTTTTATATTATTATTAATATTTTCTTCTTCTTACTTTTTTATTTAATATTTTGTTTAATCTGTACGGTAATGTATTATTGGACTTTGTCTGTTCATTATCGTAGTAACTTTTTTCAAATAAATAAATAAATAAAATAAATAAATAAAAATTCCAAAAAGGGAAATTATGCACTGTAAAAAAAAGTAGGACTATTCCCTAAACTTAAGACGCGTTTTTTCCTAAAAATAAATGTAATTTTCTCTCATCGTTATAAAATGAAAATCAGTTTAATTTTCCAAAATCAATAGAACATTCAATGAACTTAGGTATTTGGCATCAGAAAACCTATATAGTACCTACGTACAATTCCCGAAATATTAAGTTCTCTTGGAAGAGAACATTCATTAAATTAGGTGTTATTCTATTGTGCCCAGCGCACCAGAACTACCGTAATACTTAGTAGTATGGCATATAAGAAATAGTGGTAGTCGTACTATCACATACTCCCTACATTTTAGGAAGTTTTCCCTACATTTTATGCGTTTTAGGGTAAACACCTATTTCTAATTTGCCTGATAGTTTTTCAATTGGTCTTGATGGTGTTCCCGCTTTGTTTCTCAAGAAATGCGGCTCGTTCTTGTCCGATGTCCTGTGCAAACTATTTAATTTGTCCTTGTCCTCTGGGTCCTTCCCAAAGTCATGGAAGTACTCTGTGATTATTCCTCTATATAAGAACCATTGCCAACTTGTGCCAATTGCTAAAATTTTTGAAACCCTGGTCAGTGACATGCTCCACTTTCACTGTAAACTATTCTTGGGATCTTTCCAGCATGGTTCCTTAAAGGGTAAATCAACCATGACTAATCTGTTAGAGTTTATTCACTATTGTATTCGAGCCATTGAGTCCGGTAAGCAGGTTGACTGCGTTTTCACTAATTTTAGCAAGGCCTACGATAAAATTAATCATCGAATTCTTATCCACAAGCTCTCCAATCTTTGTTTTCCCCTTTTTTTGTTAAGTTGTTATCTTCTTATCTGTCTAACCGTACGCAGCGAGTTATATTTCGCGGAGCACTTTCTGCTGAGATAGCTAATACCTCTGGTGTGCCTCAAGGTAGTATTCTTGGCACACTACTATTTATTATATACTTCAATGATGTATCCTTGCTTTTCGTAATTCCAGAATAGTTTGTTATGCGGACGATGCAAAAATATCTCATGTTGCTAGTTCTAATGATGACTGCGCTCATTTAAACGTTGACTTAGCCACTTTTCATAAGTGGTGTTCCAATAATTGTCTTCCTCTAAACGTTGATAAATGCACAGCTATGACCTTCGCTCGCAGTAGGTCCCTTATTTACTTCAATTATGTACTAGAAAGAGGTTCTTTATCTAGGCTTGATAAAACCAAAGATCTAGGTGTGATTCTTAATTTTCGTCTTTCTTTTGAGGATCACATCGATTACATAAGCCGTGGGGTCAATTCGATTTTGGGATTTGTTAAGAGATGGTCTAAGGAATTTGACGACCCTTACATTACCAAAATTGTTTAGTGCACCTTTGTCAGGTTGATACTGGAATATGCCAGCCCTATCTGGATCCCTTACTACCAAGTGCAGATTATTCGCATTGAAGGTGTTCAACGCAGATTCCTCCGATTCGCACTCCGTGGCTTTCCTTGGAGTAACCCTGTAATTTTATCTGCCTATATAGATCGCTTAAACTTTTTATCCTTGCAGACGCTGGGAACTAGACGTAATACCTCTAAAATTCTCTTTATTTTTGATATTTTGAAGGGGACAATGAATTCCCCACTTCTGTTAAGCTCAATTGGTTTATCAACTCCGACCCGGTCGCTCAGAAACCACAACTTTCTCCACCTTTCTTAACAGAGAACTACCTACGATGCGAACGAACCTTTAACTGTCATGTCCCGCCTCTTTAATGAGCATTTTAACAGTATCAATTTGAATTTTTAAGACTGGAACTGAAAAATCAGCTCAAATCGGATATTATTTAAGTTTATTTGCTTCCTTGTTTTTGCTTTCTTCTTTTGTTGTTATTGTTTTGCTTAGGCTTAGGTTAGATCTCGAAACATTTAAGTGTATGGACATTTTCAAAAAATGTTTTGTATAATTTTTTGTTTATTTGCTTGAATGGAAAGAAAAGAAGAAAGTGTATCAGGTTTTGATAAGATGGTATTGTTAATGAACTATACATACATACGTACGCCAATGAAGTCATGCAAATTAAAACGAAGTATTGATATTGAACTAACATTTGTAAGGTTTTGTTATTGTTAATCTATTGCTGGCATGCCATCTACTAGAATTAGGGAATGATGTCGATACAGTGGAAATGGTTCAGATGAGGAATATTGCTTCTGTTTCTGTCAAATGTATCGGCATTAAAATCAAATTGAATTTTATTTGAAGTAAGATAATTAATTAAGTAATTATAAAGACATGGAAATCAAGTAAAAGACTCTGGCTCTGAATAATCCTCGGATAACATTTCGGATAAGCTGTATATCCACAACAAGATGTCCCTAGAGAGGTTATTTGGCACATTCCTTAGGCCTGAGCTCATATAAGCGGTGATCAGGTGTCTCATCAAATATGATTTTCGCATAAAGCATCACAGAGATGGGCGAACCTGAATACTTGCAGGTTTATAAAACTTTTTCTTGATTGGCCTAATAGGAATTTCTCTGAATTTTTCTTGGAGCTCGGAAGAAAACAATGTAGAACTGTGGTTAGCATTATCACCAGCCACAGCTCGCTTCACGCTCATCCAAAAAGGATGGGGGTTGTTGGCAGCCCTGAGTATCTGTCCTCAACGGTAGCTGTAAAATTAATTTTTGAGTTATCTCCAAAATCGCCCCGCTCCATTAACTCTTGAGGGGAGAGGAGTACGGGGCTGGTCGAACATTCGTTGGAAAGGTCGTTAAGTTCTGCATACAATTCGCTTTGTAATTTGCCATACACTCTGTACTTTTTAAAATACAGGGTACTTTGTGAAATACTACCGAATTTTCTTAATCACCCTGTAACTCCGAAACGATTAAGATGCCGCTCCCTCCTGGCTAAAAATTTTTTTGTTTGACTAGGTGACTACTATCACCTCCTGTTCTAGTAGTACTATATGTATAACTGTAACTCGTTACACATCAGACTTACATAAGAAGGGTTTTTACAAAAAATGTAGGCAATTTTGTCTTCTTAAAATTTATAATTTTACATTTTTATCGTAGGATCAACCGATGAGGAATTATTTTTAAACAAATAATTTTTGGTACCTTTAATCCAAGAAGGCGGATCGCGCAGACCCCTTCAAGGGTCTAAACTTGGATTTTTCATCGGGCCTTAGAGCTGAATAACATATATAAAAATTACAACTACCACCTACCTTTTGTAGGGCTAAAAGCCCTACTGATACTAACTGGATTATAAGCGGGACAAACAAAGAGAGAGTTTAAAAAAATTGCAATTTTTGAGATTTTTTAAAGCGAAAATTTAATACATATTTTGTTTAGTTTTGCATACTAACTTACAAAGCTTAAACTATTTAAAAACAGTTTTTGTAATTAAAATTTTTAGTGTAATGGTGCATAACGTCCTCTCCTAATGATCCCTATCTGGTTCTCGCTCTCCAGGCTTTATAATTTGTCAGTAGTAATATATAAATGTAGTTTTAGCTAGGTGTAGCCGTTTTCCCTTAAATTTTTTTTGCTCATAACTGAAAGAAAATTTAATTTATCCCCAAAAATTTAGACAGTTGTTTTATTTTAGTTTTGAAAATTTTAACTAAAAGAAAGGTTACACTTAACTGAAACTAGTCTAATTAACTAGCTTTGACTAAATTACAAGTTGATCTAAGGTAGTAAATTGATTTATTTACCTATATACATCGAGAACCGATACTAAATATTATGTTTTTGGAAAACGAGTTTAAATAGTATAAATTTCTCTTCCTGATAAATAATTATTATTTTCTTTTACCTTGATTCGTCGATTCCTGATCTAGACCAAGGAGGCAAGTAATATTATCATTACATGGACAATGATTAATAAACGATCATAAAACTACACGTGCCTACCTAGTTTTTTCCAGTTATAAACATAAAAATTTCCTTGAGGGGATCATAAATTTACAGAAGAGTGCAGACGCTTGAACAGGTTCACTTAAGTTCACATAACTTTTGTAATTCTTGGAATTCAAATAATATTTTTTTTTTTTTTTTATTTATATAAGCTCTTTATTATTTGGCTCATTGGCTCTTTTTAAAAATTCCTTAAAAATAGGGTGGCAAAAGGCTCTACAAAATGTAAACAAAAAGTCGCTAGCTAATCTAAAAGTTATAAAAGGTCAATAGGGACAATTAAACAGTTAAAACAATTAGAAAAACTAAAAAACAAGAAAAATGACACAAACAAAATGAAAGCAAACAAGAAAAAAATTCTCAAAAGAGACTGTATAAACGGAAACAAGAATTTTGCAAAGGATCTAAAAGTTGTACAAAAAATTTAAAGTCCCAATTTTGACAATTGGGTAAGTGGCAGTTCCAAAAGTTCCAAAATTCCAAAATAAACTAATAAAAATGTTCCTAAACGAGCGAATTTAAACAAAAAATTTTGCAATTTAGCACCGAGACCGAAACCGAATTAAAAACTTAATAGCCGAACGAACGAAAAATTTACGCGATACCGTTATAGAGTCCCGCGTAGGGCAGCCTGTAGTATCATAGACCTCTACAAACTGCCCTCATCATCCCTCCAGCTGAGCATCTCTAACGGAGCGCTTATCCTTCCCACAGCACTTGCAACGGTTCCAAAGCGAGGAGAAGCCCCGTGGACTAGTGTTGCAAATGCTGTGGCCTGCTATCACCAGCGAAAGACAAGAGCGCCGTCCTGCACTGACGATAGTGGCTGCCATGTGCAGTTGAATGTGTCTGCGTTCGTTGCCAGATATTCGAGACGTAAACGTCTCTTCAATCTGTCAACGAAGTGGCGCTTAAGTGCTTGTGCGTGGTGTTGTGGGTCAGTGTTCTGATTCCCATCTCCGGCTCTCATGTAGTACAAGTGAATTGTAGATTTGGCCAGTGTCAACACAAAGCTAATCAAACAATTCACCCGACTACAAACCTTTGGTCCCCATAGAAACGACGTCCTAGTAATGCTGAAATTCGGGTGGATCAACTGACACATATCGCGCACCAGTTCCATTAGACTCTGCAAAGCTGGACAAGTGAAGAACCTGTGAAACAAGGTGCCTTCACCAGAACAAACTGTGCAGATCCTCTGAACCCGCCGGTCGATATGTGACAACTGATTAGGATGCATAAGACTGTGATGCAGCAATTTGAATGCTACATCAGCATCATTGTAACTAGAAGGATAACTGTAGACTACTCTGCAAGTTATCCCTCCCATCACGCCCATATTCACCCCGAGGTGTGTTCGCCATCTGTTGTATCCTGTGTACTCCGGAGGTCTTATTGACATAAGCACGTCACGGAGCACACGTGTTGTAAGTGTGCTGAAAGGTGTGTGAGGCGGTCTGTCCAGAACGAAAGCATCTTCCAACTTAGTGCCAGGGTCACTGGTCCCAAGTTGGCGAAATCTCTCCCGCGCAGAAGCCGCCAGGTCGTGTAGTTGTGGAGTGTTCGTGTTTATTCGACAGTTTCCAGAGATATCAATAATATCTCCGAGAACTGTCAGTGTATGCGTGTCAGCTTCAAAACCTCGAGCATTACTGAACACTGAATCTATTAATTCAGGATTAAACCTGATTGGAATCGACGCGAATTGCGTGTACCGCAGAGCATTCCACTTAAGGTGAAATGCTGGCCTGATTCTGCCCCAGGTCTGAATCGTTGAGATTAGATCCTGTGGCCAGTCACGAGGATAGGGTGGTCGAACAGAGAGCAGGTAGTAATACTCCCCTATGCCGATCCCTCCCAGTACATTCACCCACAGTTGAGAAATTAAGGTGTCTCTCTGGCAAAACACTCGTTGGAATGCACGCACTTGGAGACACCTTGATTTCACAACCAAGTTAGTGAGACCTAATCCACCTATCTTGACTGGCAGATAGAGCGTGCTTTCAGCAACCCATCGTCTTCCGCACCAAAAGGCGTCTATCGCTTTTGCTTGAAGAAGACCTACGAAGCCTTCATCAAACGTCTCAGACTTTAGCAGATGAACGATGGACGAGGTAATCAAATAGTTTATCACGACTGACCTTCCCATTAGGGATAGTGGAAACAGTCGACTACGCCATGAGTTAACAGCTCTAGAGAGTTTCTCAAGAGCGATGCGGCTATTATTTGATTTACTCTCGCGTCCGATATACACACCTAAATACTTCAGGCAAGTATTAGTCCATTGGATGTTCAGTGGAGTATCTGTACGATCTCTCCACCTTCCACACCACAAGCCTTGACTCTTGCTAAGGTTGATTTTAGCGCCCGCTATACGTTCGTACTGTTCGAAAACAGCACGAGCGACCGGAAAAGCTTCATCTCTTGTCCCGAAAATAGAAAGGTCATCCGCATATGCCAACATAAGAGGCCTCACATTGGTATATGGTAGATGCACTGAATATTGTCCGAGCATTCGACGAAGATTCACCAGTAGCGGCTCCAACGAAAGATCATAAAGCATACCTGACAATGGACAGCCCTGTCTGATACCTCGATGAAACGAGATAGGAGCCAGAACCTGTCCTTGATGCTTAATCAAAATCGCTGAATCTCTATACAGTTTCCCGATGATTTTGAGCCACCTTGGCGGGAACCCAAATGCCTCGAGAGCAGTCAGGAGATACTCGTGTGAGACGCTATCAAAAGCCTTTTGCTGGTCAAGAGAAATCATGGCCATTTGTGTACCCGTCTGTTCATGGTAGGCAAACAAATGTTTGGCTACCGCGATGTTGTCGTAGATACTACGACCAGGAACACAATATAACTGTTCCGGGTGTATTACCGAAGCAATCACTGAGCGGAGTATCGCCCCTAATGCTTTGCAGACGATTTTATAGTCCACATTGCATAGGGTTACTGGCCTCCAGTTCCCCATCCTCTGCAAATCTCCTTTCTTTGGAATCAATCGCATAAGAGACCTCCTCCAACTAGAAGGAAAGTCTGAATGTGTCTCAACCGCCGAATTGAAGACTTCCAAAAGGTCAGGAATTAATAAATCCCTGAAACGTATGAAGAATTCTGGAGTCAAGCCGTCATAACCAGGTGAAGTGTGTCGCCTTAGATCCTTTGTCGCAGCGATCATATCCTCCAATGAGATTACTGTATCCAGGATCTCCTTGCCGTCTTCAGAGAAAATGGGAATATTCTCAAGAAATTCATGAGTGGTCGAGGATGTTGTCGACGTCGATTCAGAGTAGAGACTACTGTAATAGTCTCGAATAAATTCTGATAGCTGTTGTCCGTTGAGGACTTGTCCAGATTCATCAACTATCGATTCGACTTCACAAGAAGCAGTACGTCGTCTAGTTTCCTGAAAGAAGTACTCGGTTGGAGAATCGCCTTCCCTCAGCCAGCGTGATTGGCTGCGCAGCACAAACTCCAAGCTGTGCTTGTAAGTTTGTGTTGCCAAGCGTTCCTTTATTCTGTTAAAATAAAGAATCAACTCCGGCTGAGTTGGGAGAAGAGCTGCCACCCGAGATACTTCGGCCGACAAGCTGGAAGCTTGATACCCACTTCGATTGAAATTCGCTTCGATAAAAGATCGAATTTGGAGCTTTCCAACATCCCACCATTGACTAAGAAGAGGAAAGTCACCTTTCCTCTCTTGCCAATCGTGCCAGAATTCAGTGAATTCATTGATGAACTGCTCGGAATTCAACAAATAGTTGTTGAATATCCAGTATGCAGTT
Organism: Dioctria rufipes; assembly: GCA_963924295.1. Taxonomy (NCBI): domain Eukaryota; kingdom Metazoa; phylum Arthropoda; class Insecta; order Diptera; family Asilidae; genus Dioctria; species Dioctria rufipes. The sequence goes on from OZ002740.1 coordinate 288,239,521, forward strand.
CTTCTTTCAACTAGAGTGCTGGTTGCCACTACAAGAAGGTGATCGCTAACGGAACACACTTCATGAGTGACACCAACGAAATGTTCTAGTATTCCAGGTGAGACGTAAAGTCTATCGATTCTGGAGCCTGCGAGACTTCCATGGATATTTCGCGAGACCCTCGTGTATGATCTAGTCGTAGGGTGCATCCAACGATAGATATCCACGAGTCTGAAAACACGGACAAAATTCCTCAACCGAGTAGCATTGACAGAGTTGAACTCAACTCCGGAATGCCGATCCATTGAGGGATTTAGCGTGCAGTTGAAATCACCTCCGAGGATAGTTTCGCCACTAAAATTCACCAGACAGGATTGAACACTATCAAGAACTTGTCTTTTAATGTCCTGGTCATGAGGAAGGTACACGTTTACTACCTTGATATGTTTGTCTTGAACGACAAAGTCCAAGGAAGAAGCGAAGCCTGGAAAGATATCTGTATATACAGGAGACGATAGTGTAAATTTGTTGGATACAATGATTGCCACCGCTGAGCCTCGACGAGGCGCAGGTGTGGCAAACATTGCATAGCCAGTGTGTAGATAAGCATAGCGCTCAAGGTGTGTATACGTGTCTTGTGTAAAATTCGTCTCCTGCAGAAGTGTAATGTCTATATCGAACATTTTGGCATGTTCGATAGTACTGTGTAGTCTTGTATGAGCACTTAAACCCCCGGTGTTAAGACAGCCTATCTTACACATTCACAGAGATAAGAAGCTCAAACGATGATGGTACGACGTCTATTGACGAGGAGAATCGACCAAGCGATGCTCCTGTATCAACTCCTCCACCCTCCTATGGAGTCGATCTAACCGAGATATACCGTTGTAATTCCCCTTCTTCTTGCACTCCTCTTATAGGAGTAGAAGTTGGGGAAGTAGCAATTCCGGCCTCCCCAGCTCCTCCACAAGAATACTCCAGATTTTACCTGAATTCTTCTTGCACAGGAGCCGGGCAAGAATCTTGGAGATCTTCTCCCTAGGAAGGGTTTCCATCCCCTTCGAGACCTCAAATTGGCTACCAGTCGAAAAGGTGCTACCACACGACTCGTAGCCACTAAAGCTCGAGAGACCAGTCTCATCAAAACCGGTCATATCGCAGTCCGAAAGCTGCTCGAGAGACACTTCCGTGTCTCTCACAACAACCTTCGAGCCGCGAGCACCACTATCGTCCTCCTCCGAGTGGGGCCGTTTTGACGCGACTGGCTTTGCTGGCTCTGGAGGAGGCAGCATCACCCGGTCCACCTTCGTCTTCCTCCTCGTCCTCCTTTTTCTGCCTACATGGCTAATCGACTCCTCGTCAGAAGTAGCCATGCTTTCACGTGCCGACGTGGCGCCGTTTACAGCCGTAATAATTTTTGCCTCAGGGACAATTTGAGGCACTTTAGCCACTGGCTGCTCCAAGATAGCAGGCTGAGTGCTGGCAGAAAGTTCTCTCTCCGGAACCACTACTGTAGCAGTGGTTTCCTTCGAAGGAGCCTTCTGTTCAGCCTTCTTTCCGCTTCTCTTGGGGCAGTCAGCAATAAAATGCCCTACCAAATGGCAAGCATGGCATTTCGCTTCGGTGCCCACGTCTATCCAGTGCCTTGAGCCGGATATGCTCAGATAAAAGCCTTTTGGAAGCGTACATCCCTTATTTAAAGTGATGGACGCTTCCCGGCTGGTACCGAAGATACCCCGCCCGAGACCCTCGTCCCCAATTTTTAAGGGAATGGCACGAACGTTGCCATGAACCTTCCCAAATCTCCCTAAGAAATTTAGGAGGTCTTCATGGCTCGCTCGCATAGGGACCCGTGAAAACATAACCCTTGTGGGCTTTACCCTGAGTGGGAACGGCACAAGGTGTCTACCATCCACCACGATGCCCTCAAGCATAAGCTTGGTAGCACTCTCGAGGGTCGTGGTGTACACCTCAACCATTCCCCCAGCTATTATCCCCATGGAAAATAGCTGCTCACGGGAGATGACCTGGAAGATTGCTTTCAGGTATGCGCTCTGAGGACATCTATTGATGTGCTCGAGCTGCATACCGTAGCTCTCATCCTGCCACCTCCCGTCGAAAAAAGCCTGAAGACCCGCACCGGTCTTAGGCTGAGGCTTGCCTGCGTCCAATGGGGCTGGACGAGGAGTGATTCCCTTTCCTAAAATTTCTATTGTGGTACTGTTCTGGGAACTGCCACTTACCTGCTGAGCATATGATAACCCTGATGTTGATGCTGGGGATCGTTGTGCTGCTATTGGTGGTCTTGTTGTTGGTCCTACTGGTGCTGATAGCTGCTTCGCAGAGGCATTTGCCTTCGCAGAAAGCGGCGGCCTCATTATTACACTTCTAGGCTTTGGCGCTGACGCCGAAGCCGTTATCACAACCTCCGATAATTTCGGAACCTGTCCTCGTACTACAGGTGCTGCTGGGGTAGTAGCCATTATAGTAGTTGACGTTCCAGGTAGTTCTGGTACAGCATCCGCTTCCCTGGCTGCAGTCTTCTCCACGGAAGTTGACTGAACCTCCTGTTTTTGGCCTCTTCAGTAGGGCCCTTGATGGCCTTTTCTTTGGGCCCTTTTATATTTTTTTTAGAAGAGGAAGAAGGCTTTGCATTTTTCTTCCTCCTTCCGTTTAGTTTGAGGGGATCACCTGTCTCCCCAGAATCGCTGCTGCTCGTACTCATACTGAGTACGGCAGAGCAACTTGAAATTTCTTTTTAATTTATATTATTGTTTTGTTTTTTTTTCCCCCTTTTTTTTTAATTTGTAAATAATATTAGCTATCACTTTTTATTTTTTGCTTTGAATTTCTAAATTTGAACTAGAAATTTTAAGGTTGCCATGTTGTCATGGCAACGGCCGAAATAAATTGAAAATCCAAATCTGTCACTCGCTTTGCACTTTTTTGAATAATTTATTTTTGTAATTTTGAATAGTATTTTATAATATTTTTACTCTAACCACAACAAACTTTAACTCACTCAACTTTAATGCACAATCTGCTCACTTTTTACGGGATTTTCCGCTATTTCTTCCGGTATTTTTCTTTATTATTTTGGAGCTCTTAATGACGCGTGTTGTCACTTCAAAAATAATAATAATAATAATAAGTGCAATTTCAGAAAAACAAAATTGATTCGTCGCCCTGTTGGCCTCTTTAACAGGCATACAAAGTGAAACGTTCACTTTGATGCCCCATTACTGAAGTGACAGAATTATCATACAGCAGTTAATGCTTTATAAAAAGAAGATTAAAACAAGTTACAAAACAGCTGTTCCCAGAACCCTAAAGCCTAACCAGTAATTCAAGCTAAAATTTTAAGTATTTGTGATAATAGAATGGAAATCATATTATTTTTCTTTAAAAAATCACAGATGAGAATAGATTAGAAACAATTAGGCATTGTTAAACTGCTAGCGATACTGGGCCTCTCAAGTACTATTCCTCATTCTATGAAAGAATTTTCTTATTTGTGAAAGCCATAGTAGTAGCCATAGTAAGAGTTTAACCCTGATGCTTTGGAAAATCAAAAAATAAATAACAATTGGCCATTTAGCCCGTTTATAAAAATTCGACGAATCAAAATTTTTACACGCTGATTAATATTGTCTCTGCCGACGTATTGTGTTGATATGTGAGAAGTCTGTCTCATCATGTGTTAAGTGTTATTATTTAATCTGGCTATATTACAATAAATCTCATAACTATGTCACCACCGACAAATTGTATGTTTATCACAGATAGAGTTGAGACACCCTGTAGTTACCACCACTGCAAAACCGACTGATGTAAATAAATGATAATTCAAGAGAACACAAGCAACGATTTTATTCAATTTAAGGGGTAATACAAAAAACAAGTGAAAAGGCCATTTTCATAACTATCAGTACGTTTACATGAATACTTTGAAATCCACTTAAAGCTAAGGTAGGGCTGTTGATTGAATTAATTCCAATTACTTGACTTTTTTTTTAATTTAATTTTCCAATTACTTAAGTTGAAATTTACGCATTGAATGAGGCTTCTCATGATATTTTGATTACTTCAAGCATACTTCAAGTATACTTCAAGCATACTTCAAGTATGCTTCAAGTATACTTTAAGTATACTTCAAGTATACCTCAAGTATTCATGTAAACGTACTGTGAATCACCATCAAGGTTGTCAGTCATCAATTTGTGTTTCATTAAAAATTTATCAAAATGCTACGTGGAACGTACTTGTCAGAAGAAGAAAGGGGTAACATTTTAGCTTTTAAGGAAAAGAATCTTTCTTTGTATGAAATTGGTCGAAGACTAGGGAGAGATCACGTGACGGTTTAAAACTTTCTGCAAAATCCGGATTCGTGCGGTTGCAAGCAATAAAACAGGAGGACTAAAAGAAAAGCTTTCTTTAAGGGATAAAAGAAGAATTGTTAAGAAAATCTTGGTTCAAACAAAAAAGAAATTTGAGCTGTCTGTGTCCTGTACGACAATTTATCGGGCAAATATCCGCTTTAGACACCCAGAAAGTCAAAAATTGAAGTCCGTACCCCGACTTACATCCCATCCTAAAGACGCTGGCCTTAAGTTTGCCAGAGTAAACGTTAATCGGAACTGGAGCGAAGTAAACTAAAAAGTCATTCCAAACCTTCACTTTGTACTATTTACGTTTGCTTTCCTGTCATTTAATAGTAATCTTTTCCTGCGAGAAAAAGTCCACCATCGGTGGGACAGATGGTTTCTAGCATTATTGGAAGGATTTGAGGAAAGAATCGTTGTACTTTTCTCGGCAAAATTTTCGTGAATGGCGTTTAACTGTTCGGGGAGCCTTTTGTGCTAAACAAACCTTTCCTTTATCCTTTTCGTCCACAGCGAGGAAGGAGTATACTGGGATCTCAGAAAGTAAGCTCCTTCGATTCTTGCAACATAACGGAAGCGAGTCATGGACATTAGGGCAGGATAATGCAGCTGTCAACACGAGTAGAGCGACGAAAGCCTGTTTAAGTCATCACCAGATAACAGTTATGTTTGTTCCCCGGTAGAAAATCTTTGGGGTATTTTGGTTCGAGAGGTGTACGCAACAAACAAGCAGTTCAGTAACGTGAAGGACCAGCGCGCAACCGTGGAAGCCGCCTGGAACAGTCTAGAGACGAAAAATCTGAAAAAACTCCTGGGGAGCATGCCAGACCGACTTTTAGCATTAGCAGAAAGTCGAGGAGGGCCAACAAAATACTGATAATATTTTTAAAGCCCAAAACATTTAACTAAAATTCCAGATAATTGAAATACTTAAAGTGGTGATATAGTTATGAAAATGGTCTTCTCACATGATTTTTATATTTCCTCTTAAATTGAATAAAATCGTTGCTTGAGTTCTCTTGAATTATCATTTATTTTCATCAGTCGGATTTGCAGTGATGATAACTACAGAGTATCTTAACTCAATCTTTGATAAATTTACAAATCGTCGGTGGTGATATAGTTATGAAGTGCATTGTATATATATTCCTTTTGCAGGCATTAATTATCAGACCATTTTGGGTCGTTTTATTTTTATTTTATTTCTCCTACATATCCAATTGAGATGTAACTGGAAATGTAAAAGGAGAAACATTTATTGGTGATCCCACTCCACCATATACGTCGAAGCTTGTTTATTTCATAGTAAAAAAAGAAAATGAGCACCAAAACAGACAATGTTACGAGGGAGTTGATTGTAGCATTTCTGTAGTAAGGGCTCATCTTATTATTGTAGTCTCGAGATAAGAAAAAAATGCCGTTGTATTATGAAAGAGATCTAGTAAAAGGAAGGACTTAAAACATTCAAGTTTGTAGGTGAATTGACTGAAAATAGGTGTAATATAATCTGAAGGAGACTTTTTGTATTGGGAGCTTGCAAGGGATTAGTAACTGGTGTTTTTTTGACGGGTCGTGAGGGATATTTAAGTCAAAATTTACCGGATGCTGCGATCTCAGCATTGTGCGCCATTTTGAAAAAATGGGTGAAATTTTGGTTTTCAAATATATCTGAAAAACATAAAGTTCTCTTTGCAAACCGTAATCAGTAGCTCAATCCATGGCAGTTATTGATAAGCCAGCATAGCATGCCCTATAAAACGGTTAGGTGAGATAAATTGAAACTATTCCACTAATAGTTTTGAGTTCACTTTAAAAGAATCTTCTTCCAATTTTTTTTTTTCAAAGTATAACGACTATATCAAAATTAAATTATGAAAACAAAACACTGAGTTCTTATCAAATATTTATGTTCATTTGTAGAATTGATCCCCTCGGAATACAGAAGTTAAATTATTAAAAGCGCTGACCCAGTAGAGTGAGGAGACGTGAGGGCCCTGAGAAAATTTTATATACATGTCAAAATAATTATGGTTTGTTGTACGAGAGTTCTAACATTATTAAGATAAAATTAAACCAGTAATGATTATGGAGCTGTTCTTCATAAATATATTACCCACCTTTAACAATTCCCTTTCTTCTTAAAATTCACCTTAAATCATAATCTCTTAACAAGCTAAAGGGTTTTCCAATAAGAGGTGTTATTTTAATTAGCCCGCTATTTCGGTAGATGTCACTTTTGGAGCTGTCATTTTTTGACATTTGACAAGTAGAAACTACGCCATTAATAAAAATGGAACGATACACGATTCAACAACGCATTGAAATTATTAAAATTCAGTATAAAAATGGTGAAAATGTGGCAGAGACGGTTCGTAGAACTCGAACATTTTTGGGTCGCCGTGAAGCACCTTGTCGGACCGCAATACAGAAATTGGTAGAAAAATTCGAGCTTTCGGGACAAGTTAGTGATCTGAAGAATAAAACCCGTGCACGTCGCTCAAGAACAGCCGAGAATATTGCTGCTGTAGCCGAAAGTGTTGAAGAAAACCCAGGTTTGTCCATTCCTCGTCGTTCTTTGGAATTAGGCATTCCACAAACGTCATTACACCGTATTTAGAATAAAGATTTGGGTCTTAAGGCTTATAAAGTTCAGTTAACACAAGAACTCAAGCCGACCGATCATCAACAACGTCGAGTCTTTGCTGATTGGGTCCTTGAAATGCATGAAAATGATCCGGAATTCCATCGAAAACTCATCTTGAGTGATGAGGCCCATTTCCACCTCAATGGCTTCGTCAACAAGCAAAATTGTCGCATCTGGGGCTCGGAAAACCCAAGAGTTATTGTTGAAAAGCCTCTCTATCCTCATCGTGTTTCTGTTTCGTGCGGTTTATGGTCCCGCGGGGTCATTGGACCTTACTTTTTCGAAAATGAGGCTGGAGCAACAGTTACGGTGAATGGATTGCGCTATCGACAGATGATTAATGATTTTTTATGGCCGGAATTGGATGGTATTGATCTGGACAACGTTTACTTTCAACAAGATGGCGCTACGTGCCACACAAGCAACGAAACCATTGATCTTTTACGGGAAAAGTTTCCGTACCGTGTTATCTGTCGAAGAGGTGATCACAATTGGCCACCGAGATCTTGTGACTTAACACCTTGCGACTTCTACCTTTGGGGCCACGTGAAAGAGAAGGTCTACGCCAACATGACGTTATTTTCCATTATTAACGGCATACCTTCCTCTTTATAATGAAATAAAGATCCGATCATTTGTCTCAAAAAATAGCATTTTTCTTTGAATATCAAAATAACACCTCTTATTGGAGAACTCTGTACATAAAAATAAGGCTAATTTAGATTATAAATTGTCACAGCATATATGAATATCAAAATATCAAATTTTAAGTATTTGGAGCGCATTCTAAGCAGTCTGCAAATTTTTCGAGTTAATTACAAAATGTTTCCCGCTTTTGTGTATTGAACTTTTGAATTTGTTACTCATGAACTGATTATTTAACATTTTTATGCAATTACAAAACAAAATTATTAATTGTTGCCGGCGCAATTTCAATAAAATCTGTACGACTTTTTTTTCAAGAGTTACACGTAAATTTTATTTATTTTTCCCGAACGGGAATCGAACCCACACGTGTAACAATCGGTCAATGATGGAGAATAGAAGAATTTTAATTTTCTCTTTTGACTTTTTCAAATACTTTTAATTTTACTTTAATAATAACAAAAATCAGCAGGTCACTACGCCTATACGTAAAAATCATATGGTCCAATAATTATTCATGTAGCTGGACGTGCTTAACTGATAACAGTTGATAATTCGACTGTCATTACTTCTTCTACAAAGCCATTTTTGGGAGACACTGAAAAGATTTAAAATAGGCAAGAAATGCGTATGTGTACGTACTTCATATTAATGTTATTGACATGGAAGAAATTAGTGAGCCAACTTGATTGCAGTATCTCAGGGAGATTTAAAAGTATCTAAAAATAAAAATATGCTTTAAGTTTTTTCTCATTTCACTCAAAATTTGTTTTAAAATTTTTCTATTATGACAGCTCCTATCTTTTTATTTACATAATACCCTGCGAGTACGGCACTAACTTTTCTGTGTCACTATTTATTCATAGTACTTTATCCGTGTGTACAGCTAGAAGTTTGTATGCGGCGTTGGTTGCAGATCCAGTGTCTTATATATTGGTCCGCTGTATCGTTATAAGAATGAATTTCACTTCTGAAAGATTAATCCAATTTCAGATATTTATTTATCCTCCTAGAAACCTTGTTTTCAGGATTGCTTATCATCGCTTTATTTAAAATAATTTCCAAAATTAGATTCTCTAAAAATATAATATACTCGCCTCTATGTTTATTGCCTTATTGTCTGGCTTATTTCAAGTACTCCCTATACAATTGCTGCATTTATGTAGTATACACAATCGTTCTCGTTCTATTTATGGAATACTTTATTCCTGTCTTTTTTTTTTTTACAGTAATCTTCAATTAAAAAAATCATAATTTACGAGGACATTCACTCCTCTATATAGATATATCCATTTCGATTGCCAAGACTGAAAATGCACCGATGTGAGATACATCCGAGTGAAATGCCTTTTGATAATAATGCAAAAGCTCTTAAATTGCAAAAATGGATGTTTTGGCTGTGGGCCAAGATGCAAAAGATATATCTCAATCAAAAGCTACAAAGCAAATACAACGGAAGTTTATATGAAAGTGATGACCAACAGATGACAGCGTTAAAAAAATTTCAATGAAATGCAGCGACATCTGGTATTAGCTTTTCGGTGAATTATATTAATGGCAGTTGGACATTTGATTGCGACGGTTTGAAAATATATTTTTGTTTTTTACACTAGAAATTACTGTTGCTAAGCAAATGTACAATAAACTTTAATACATATTTATACCCATTATACCTATGTATGTGTCGGTCTAAATAACTCTAGAACATGCTTGAAAACTGATTTTTGGTCAGGGGATTTTTTTTTTTTCAATTTTAAGTAGCCTAAGTTAGAAAATGGATTATGGGCAACCTATTATGCGAAATTCTTTTTAAATTTTATTACCGCTCGACAACAGTTTTCGGAATAAATGTGAAAATTTCTTTAGTTATCTAAGGAGAATATTTTCAAAATAGAAGGACGGTTATGTTTAACATGCATTTTAACCTATCTCAACACTTCGGTCTAAGACCATATTTTTATTTAATTCTGGTTTATTAAATTTTTGGGAAATATTAAGCAATCACATTTTCAAGTAAATCGTTTTTACACATTAGGAAAGGAAGGTTTTATTATCCCGAGACTAATTTATACTTACTTTCGTATCTAATTTATATTTTAATTATGAATGGAGTCAATCACTGAATAATTAGTTTACATTAAGTTCTTAATATTAAAGTTCAAATATTAAAAATAAATTAAATTATTACGCTGGTGGTACGTGGACGTGCCGAACAAGAAAAACCGAAGCTTCCTTTGAACTTAAAACAAAGTGATTTAAACCATTTAGTTTATTAGTATTAATACTTCGTTATTTATTATTATAATTATTTATTTATTATATGGGGTTATAGCAGCTTTTGGCAATTCTCTATCGGTATAAGACATATCTTTGTTATACTTACTTCATTTTAAGAGTCCATTTGAAGTTTTAATTGTCACAACGCGAACCTTTCATCGCCCGAATGGACATAACCGACGCATCCAAGATGGAGGTACATTGTCTACTTTTATGATCACTAGAGTATCGATTGATATGTTGAAATTACTAGCCGTCCATTTCTTTCTACATTGTAGTTCATTTAAATAACTTGTTGACCTGTCAGAATTGCTGTCGTACCAACTCGATACGTTGCCACCGACAAACATTACATAGGTGATTATCCTTTAGACTCCCAGCGGGAAAAATTGTTAGGCCTCCCTACTTTTTCTCCATTGCTTCCTTAGTCGCATTGAAGCTTGGTGGAAGGGAACTCAGTGGAAAAAATTATCAGACCTTCCAATGGAAGCTTGGAGGAAGCGGTAGAAAATATAATGTTAAAAAGAAATCAAGTGTCAAACGAAAAGCCATGGATCTATGCCTTTTGAGTAGAGCTTTCGCTTGCATTCTGTGATGCTTCCAAGTCTCGCTGGGCTTGGTTCTATTAAAGCGGTCAATTGAATAGACCTGGAATTTAGTATTGCTTCTTCTATCTAAATTATAGTTGTGTTCAATTCGAAGGTTAGTGTTTGCCCCAAAATGACTCTGCGGAGATGGTGTTTTGCTAATTTAAGAGCAGCTTCCCATAGGCCGCCAAATGGTGGGGATCTCGAAGTGAAAAATTATATAGTCTTTGCTGCATACCTCGAGAATATGGGCTCTACCTTATAAGGATAAAAAGCTTTTATCAAGTAATCTTAATTCTGTGTTTGCTCCTACAAAATTTGTGTCAAAAACTAAATTTGCACATAGACCACTTCGGCCAATAAATCCTTTAAGGGCAGCAATAAATGCTGCTGATGTGAAATCGCTGACTAATTCAAAATGTACAGCCTTTGTCGTGAAACAAACGAAAATGGTGATAAAAACTTTGGTGGGTCGTTTGTCTCTTATCTTATAGTGTAGGTAGACTGGTCCGTAGAAATCTACACCCAAATTCTCAAAAGGTCTTGCTGGTTGCACTCGCTCAGATGGTACAAACGCGTCAGAAATTTAGTAACCAGTAAAATAAGAACTGCGAAGCGTAATTATTTTGGTGCTGAGCTTGATCCTCAACTCCCAGCTAGCAAATTTTGGTCCAATCTAAAACGAATGGGTGTTCATGGCGCACGGTCTCCTGGCTGTGATTTTGATTCTAGCGACCTAAATGAATATTTCGCATCACCCACAACATTAATATTACCAGCGACTTCTGATATTGAGAGTGCCACTCCTACATTCGTTTCAAACAATGGTTTCAGCTTTCGCTGTGCTGATTCGGCTGAGGTATACCGTGATATTCTCTCAATCAAATGGAATGCCTGCGGCCCGGATAACATACCGGGACTTTTCCTAAAAAGACTTCTGCCCGTAATATTACCTGTTGTAAACCATATCTTTAACACAGTCTTAACATCCTCTAAATTTCCTACAAATTGGAAAAGAGGTCCTGTAATAGCCATTCCAAAAAAGAATTCCCCTAGTTGTATGTCTGATTTTCGACCTATCAGTCTGTTGTGCTTCTTATCGAAAGCTCTGGAGAAACTCTTGAATATATTGAAGGTAATGCTTTATTATCAACGTGGCAGTCTGGATTTCGTCGCAGGCACAGCTGTCAAACGGCTTTGTTAAGGGTTACTACTGATATTCGGGAAGCACTTTATAGAGATAACTTGGGTATCTTTGTTTTATTAGACTTCTCAAAGGCCTTTGATAGCATTAATCACTTTAAATTATTGCATAAATTGGCAGTTTAATTTAGATTTTTCTTCGCTCTATCAGTCATCAAAAGTTTTTTGTTAAGTCATGTCGTGGTGTACCACAAGGGTCTATCCTCGGACCATTTCTATTTAGCCTCTATATTAATGATTTACCAGATGTGACACGCAACCCAAACATACATATGTATGCAGACGATGTTCAAATTTTTCTTTGCTGCCCTGTTGGTCTATTCGAGGATTGTATCCTCAAAATCAACGAGGATCTGCAGCGCATCCATGACTGGTCTGTGGTAAATGATCTTGCCTTGAATGCAAGCAAATCAAATTACATGATACTCCATAGGCGAGGTTTGTATCCGTCAAACTTTCCCCCAGTTCTCTTAAATAATAGTCCCCTTCCTCACTTGGAGAGAGTTTGAGATCTTGGGGTAATGCTCAACTCTCGTCTGACCTGCTGCGATTATGTTAACAGCATGCTTGGTAAAGTATATGGTACACTTCGTAAACTTTGGTGCTCAGCGGATTTTCTCTCGGTAGTTACCAAACTCAAAATAGTCAAAGCTCTGGTTGTCCCATTTTCACCTATGGTAACCTAGTCTTTCCTAGCCTGGATTCTGTCTGCTCGCGAAAGTTGGAGGTGGCTTTTAGCAACTGTATTAGATTCGTGTTTGGACTACGACGCTTTGACCATATATCCCTACACAGAAACTCAATATTTGGCTGCCCCCTTAAAACTTACCTTCTGTACCAATCGCTAACCTTTCTACATCGTCTTATATACACCAACAATCCCGCATACTTGGGCAACAGTATTAGCTTTTTGCGTAGCTCTAGGCACGTCCATATCTTGATCCCTCGTTACCTTACAGTCATGGGCCAACGTTCCTACTTCGTTCACATATCTAGTAAGTGGAACTCACTTCCAGTTTATATTCAACGCACAGTGCCTGTTGGCGGGTTTAAGAGGCTCTTGTACCGACATTTAACTGATGGCAGCTAGCCGAACGCATCTAATTTTACACACACTATTAATATTAATATTTAAATTTAAATGAAATAATAAATTCAAGATTATATAAACTACTTGCATTGTTAATAAATTATTAGTTATATTTCTTAGTAGGTAATTTTGTCATCTTACTTTTGTATTTAGTCTAAAACTAATGACATCAATGGCATCGCCTATATATGCTGTATACATATTGTAGCTATATTCCTTTTCTTTTTGTCTCTCAGTAGTTTCCTCCAAATAATATATTTTGTACATGTTAAAAAGATTAAGTAATCTTGTTGTATAATACCCTTAATAAAGAATTGAATTGAATTGAATTAGTTGTTGTATATCCCTGGGTTTTGTTCGTAAGCATGGTAATAGATTTCGGCCCGATTTTTTTTTTTTCGAAAAATTTATGAAGCGGTTGACATGACTACGTACGGAAAATTCGTTACGACTTGGGTAAATATTTATTCTAGACGGAAATTACGTAATTTCGATGAAATCTTCGAAATCAGCTCAAATTTATGCAATTTCCCGTACATTTTTTTCTGCTCATTTCAACGTAATTTCTACAAAATTACGTAATATATTTTTCGCCGAACGCATCACAAATTACTGGAACTTGGCATTTTATTCGTTTCAAAATTGCCGACCGTAGTTCATAGCTATGACGACTGGTTCATAACTAGGTTGACTACTCATGTTTTGCTTTAAGAACAAGGAAAATAACAGTGAACTGTCAACGAAGTCACGAAAAACAATGAAAACAGGGTCACGTAATTTCGAAATTTTTGCTTGAAATTGCGTAATTTGAGGACCAGTGAAAACGTACTATAAGACAAATCTGAATAATTTCGAAAAGCTTCTTTTCCCTTCAAGGCTTACATAATTCTCCCAGTGGCGTCACGATGATAGACAAAAACGAAAACGCTTAAACGAATAACTCATTTTACTAGTCTGCAACAACGAATATTTCTCATTAATCTTTTTACTTTGTTATTCTTTAATATTTTCGATCTTTTAATATAAGTTTAATTGAAAATATTCGGTGTTGCAGGGCAGCAAAATGAGTTTTTCGGTTCAGTGTTATCGTTTTCGTCTGTCGATGTAACAACGGCACCCCGAAATGAGCTTCCACCTGTACTCAAAGTACAAACCATAGCTTATTTTACACCTTTCCTTTTCTAGATAATATGATTTCTTTATATAAGGTTCACAAACTTACGTTTTTATTTGTTCTATATTTCAGTTTTAGTATAATTTTTTATTAAACTTTTAAAGAATTTTATCAGCACACTGAGTCGCACTAGAAGAAATCACAATTCGTAATGCTGTGCGCTTCAATTCCGTAAAAATTTGAACTTGCTTAACTGCACATTGTGCTATTTAGATATGGTATCGAGAACCATAAGAATACACCAAATGTCAATTTCTTTACGAATTCATATTGAAAGTTCGTAAGAAATTGAAATTGAATATTACGCACTTCCGACATCTTGAAGAATTCGAAACGAAAGTTCGTAAGAAATTGTTGAGTAAACGTGCTACGAATATTCGCACTTCCGACATCTTCACTAATTCGTAATCATCCAACGGAAGCGAAGTTTTTTTGCTTTGTTCAGTTTTCCTAAAACTTTCAGATTTGTCTGAAGTTCAGAAAGTTGTATTTGCTGGGGAGCGTCCCGTCTAACAATTATCAATCTACGAAACTTTAAGCCATCATCACACGCTGCAACGTTAAGAAGTTTCAGGGTGATATATAAAAACATACACAAATATTTTTAAATCTCTTTATCTCGAAAGCCATAAGGATTTTCCCCCAAACTTTTCATACAGTCATGCCCTATCCATAACCTTCAGATACAAGACCACATACGGGACATCCTGTATAGAAACATTGTTTTTTGTAGGTAGTTATAAATGAATTTTTGTGAAACTTTCTCAATTTTTTCCTCCTTGATCCCGGTGATAGCTTAAAATTCTATCTTTCAAATAAGCCATATTTCACTGTATAGTATATGAATTTTCAGAATTTTCAGAATTTTCAAAATGTCATAACTCGCGAAATATGCACTGTAGAAGGAAAATTTTTAATTCGTATTTTTGTTTTCGCAAACCCTCCCAGTATGTAAAATTTCAACTAAATTGGTCATGGTCATGTCACACCTGTTGCCTATTTGGTATAGAATCAGCCAGCTATAAGAATCAGAAGACTTAGAAAACTGCTCCTGAAAAAGAATTTTTTCCACCCGAAATGAGAGATTATCTCTGTCTATGTATTTTTTAGTATTGGGCTTTTCCTGTGAATTGTTTACACTTTCGAAATTAAGAGAAAAACACAAAACGCTGCTCACTCTAAAGAATAGTAGTGTACAATTTTCACTGAATGTTGGCTCTAACGGAAGTCTACTGTTTTTGCATTTAGGGATTTGGAAAATCAAGATATTAGCCTCTTTGAATATCTAACTTTTCTTGTTCTAGGGGTTTGATCATTCGGAGCTTTGAAAATTAGATTTTTAATTGATACGTTTTCTTTATATGTCTATGTATGCATGCATGTTTAAGAAAATTAGCACTTTGGTTACTAGAACCTAAAAGAACTTACATCTAGATATGAAAACCGCAGAAAGAAGAGATCCGAATTCAGACCACCTAATGACCCCGTAGTAGAAAGCTCTATACATTCGCTCTATCTCTGCTGTATTAATATGGCACCTAAATTCTTCGCAATATTTATTCCTGATAGCTTTCTTTGGCTGAATATTAAGTTAAAGAGCTTTCAAAAAGTGATTCGAGTTGGCCGGGGAATGTCGCAATGTGTTAAACGAGATTGCATGACTAGATCATTGAATAACGACTATACTCGCCTGGGGCAAAGTGAATCGCGTCGAACTCAATTCATCTAATACCAAAAGCTGTCTCATCTAATTAAAGAAAGATCTACACTTAACCACCCCCGTTTGTTTTGATGGAGCATTAATTTCTGATTCACCGTCACTAAGCTTTCTTGGCATTCATCTTTCCAGTAAGTTAAGCTGGACAGATAACATCTTCTCTGTTGCCAAAGAAGCATCAAAATGTCTTGGATTTCTGAAAAAAATGTAAGATATATTCTAGCCTGTGAGATCTTGCGCTCCTCTACAAGTCCTACATCAAACCGAAAATGGAATTCAATTCTCAAATATGGGTTGTAGCTGGTGGCATAGCGTTACATTCATTAGATATTGTCGAGAAGAGAGCGTTCAAGCTCATTGGCGATGTGGAAATTATTTGTCATATTGACCCAGTCGAGCACTGCTCAATGTTGGTTGTCTTTCGCTCCTTGGTTGCTACATACATAGTATGATCCCTTGTAGAGTATTTTCTGCACCCAATACTCGCACTACAAACCGCGCACATCCTTTTACCCTTCAAATTACTTTCGGCCGTACAGTAAAATTCCGTGATGTTTTTTTTTATACCGAACTGTGTGAATGTGGAATAGTCTGCCATCTTCTGCATTACCTTCGGCATGCAATCTGCCAAAGTTTAACCTTGGCCACTCTTCTCATATCCCATAGTCCTTTTCCTATCTCCTTCCTGCCAGTTATTTTTTCCTTTTTTATATAATTAAGCTAAGCTCAGGGGATTCCCTACGATGCAAAGCACAGCATGACAGGAAGGAGATAGGGAAAGGATTACGGGACATGAGGAAAGTGGCGGAGGTGCCGACGTATGTCACTCTTGAATCTTCGTAGATTGTAAGCCCGAAGAAAAACAGAAGATGGGAGACTGTTCCACATTCCCACAGTTCGGGATAAAAAAGCATCACGGAATTTTACTGCACGGGCGAAATTATTTTGGAGGGTGAGAGGATGTGCGCGGCTAGCAGAGCGAGTATTGCGTGCAGGAATTAGTCTACAAGGGTTTAGACTAGATATTTCATCGGAATATTGGCCATGCGTGTAGCAATATAGGACCTAAAGACATCCAACATTGCGGCGGTGCCCGAGTGAGTCGATGTGACAAGTTATTGCTAAATCGCCAATGAAAATGAATCCAATGAAGATAAGGCTGTACGGCCAGCCCCAGCCCATTTGTACTCCATTCTAGGTCTGATATAGAACTTGTAGAGAAGCGCTAGATTTGATGGGCTGAAATATTTCTTACACCTTTTCAGAAATCCAAGACATTTCGATGCTTCTTTGGCAACAGCGAAAATGTGATCTGTCCAGCTTAATTTACTGGCAATATTAATGCCAAGAATGCTTAGTGATGCTGAATCTGAAATTAAAGCTCCATCAAATGAAATGGGAGTGGTCGAATGGTGGTGATCTTGTTTTAAAGAAATGAAACAGCTTTGGATCTTAGAATTATTGAATTCGATGCGATTCGCTTTGCCCCAAGCGAGGATAGTATCAAGATCGTTATTCAATGATCTAGTCATGCAATCTCGTTTGATACATGTGGTTTCCAGCTGGAGTCCGGAAGATTATCAAAGGAGTAAGCGAAATCAAGGGTACTGTCATCGGAAAAGCTATGGATGGGACTGAAAGTAAGGGAAAGCAGCTCATTAATGAAAACTATATAAAGAGAGACGGGGAGATAACAACACCCTGGGGCACACCACCATTTATAGGGTGAGGTTCAGATGTAACGCCATCTAATACAATACGTATTTGGCGACCAGATAGAAAACTTTCAATCCATAATAGAACAGGAGGACCGACACCAAGTGCTTTAAGTTTGGCTAAAAGGCCATTGAAATATTCAAAGCAATGATTTTGGATTCACTAAAGTTTTGGAGACTACGGTTCCAACGTTCCGTAAGGAAAACCAGCAAGTCTTCAGATGAGCGTCCATTCCGGAAGCCATATTATCCATCGTTGATGAGTGTCTATATAGTTTATTAATTTGAAGTTCATGATAGATTCAAATACCTTTAAGAGAACCAAATTGATTGCAATTGGTCGATAATTTGAGGGATCGCTACCCTCTACTTTTTTAGGAATAGGCTGAACGTGAGCTATTTTCCAAGCTGTTGGAAAGATTCCTGTCGAATAAGATAAGTAGAATAGCTTGCGCGGAGGTTTAGCCAGGGAGCAGCTTTCGATACGTCGATCTCCTTAAGGATATTGAACATATCTCTCGTCCAAATATGTATCGGCTCTTGTACACATCTACATGGGGGATGCAAGACAGGTGTCTGTGAAATGGGTGGAAGCCAAGAATTTGCAGCGAATCTAGCAGCCAGAATATTTGCATTATCGAGGGAGCCAACTACGACTTCACCATTGTTAAATAGTGAAGGTATTGGAGAAGTCGTGAAGTTGTTCCTTATGGTTTTGCCTAGAGACCAGAAACCTTTGCTACCTTTGCGGCTTGCCAAGATTCTTTGTATAATACTCTGATCAAAGAGAAATTTCTCTCTCTGGATAATGGACTTACAGGTGTTCCGTGCAGTCCTGTATACTTGTTTCAGCTCTGGACATGGATATAATTAATAAGCACGTAAAGCAGACTCCCTTGCTCTTATAGCTTGGTTGCACTTATCATTAAACCAAGAACGATCTTGCTATTACTTAGATCTGCTGTAGGAATATGAAATGTATATTCGCGCATGCCAAGATTTAGAATATTACTAAGCTTCATTGTGCATTTATTGACATCCCCCGAAGCAAAACAGACTGACCAATCAATATCCCTGAGGTACTGGTTAACTCTTTCCCAATCTGCAATTTTATAGTACCAGAGAACACTACTTAGAGGTGGAGGGGTAGGGCGTCACAGATTGGAGGTGGTAAATTGAGCCGTGATTAAACAGTGGTCTGAATTACAAAGGGGGGAACCGACTGAGACTGCATATTTTTCGGGCTGAGATGAAAGAAACGAGTCTAATAAATTAGCTCTATCGCCAGATGAATCAGGTACTCGGGTTGGTGCATCCACTAATTGTTGTAAATTAAAAGATTCACAAAAGAGTTCAACGAAACGCTCTGCAGGACTTGTGATAGAAGAATGTCTGAGTAACGGTATATTGTGGACGTTGAAATCACCAGCTAAAATGATTTCAGAACAGGGGGAGACAGAAAGCAGATGATCAATATTGTTAGAAATCTTATCAAAAAAGGATACCGTGTCGTCATCAGACATATTTGGGCTGTGATACAGGAAACAGAAGTAAATGATGTGCCTGTGGAGTTTAAACCGAATCCAGATGTAATTGCTGTGTTTTGCATCATAGGGTATCCCCTGAGCTTGGCTTAGTAATAATGTAAAAAAAAATATAGAGATTTTCTTATCAACTTGTATATTGTTTGTACTGGACCTAAGTAAATTCCTAATACATATGTATGAAAGCGCTCTCAGGATGGAAACAAAACAGGCGTATGTTGAATACTATCCCCTTCAAACCATCCTTCCTTACACGTAGCCCTTACTACCATCCTTCTTTACACGTAGCTCTAACCTGTATCATGGCACTAATTTTTTGTTTGTTTTAGACATTTATCTATTGATTTGCTTTTCAGCGATTTATAAGTATTTTTGAGATTTTTCCTCTCTAAAATTTTGCGCATTTTGGAAATTTCATCTTTCTGTGGATCTTGCGCTTGAGAATTCTTTTTTTTTTTGCTGGCATTTCACACTGCTCCCTTACAATACCTATGTAACAATGAGCAAAATCTACAACAGCTATAATTCCATGATGTGGGTGTATCACTGCACTTGCAATATTTCAGTGAAAGCGAAGAAAAGTGAAAACTGCATCTGTATGTTGTGCACTATTCTTATTCTTAGAATTTAACAAACATGCTAACAGTAAATAGCACAGACAACAATTTCAGTATTTTATTATAACAGAGTTGATTGATTTTTATGTTTTCTTTGAGATTGTTCTAAATAGTTTATGTTGTTTAATGTTCACCGGAAAGAATAATATTTATGAGTACATTACATTTTATTAGAAATGCTAAGAATTTTCTCTGATATTTTAGCTTTAATTGGACTATATT
The DNA here is from genome assembly GCA_963924295.1 of Dioctria rufipes. NCBI lineage: Eukaryota > Metazoa > Arthropoda > Insecta > Diptera > Asilidae > Dioctria > Dioctria rufipes. The sequence goes on from OZ002740.1 coordinate 288,259,317, forward strand.
TCAGCTTGAATCATTAGGTCGGGCGTTTATATTTGTTTATTTACGTATAGCTCTCTTTGAAGTGTCAAGAATTGCGTATTTATTTTCTTTCCACGCAATCTTGTTTAACAAAAATAATTTTAATTTCATTTATATTTTAGATGTGATGACTTTTACTTCTTATTTGTCCAATATTCCCATTAAAATGTATTTTTCTTTGGCAAATTAAAAAATTAAAAATAGGATAATTTTGTTATTAAGTACATATTACAGGGTGTTTCATTTTAAACTTACTTTCAGTATACCAAACGATTGCTTAACTGAAAAATTGTCATACATTTTATAAATCACCCTATTACTGCTGATATCCCCTATAATAAAAATTTAAAATTTGTTAGATAACCATTGTAGACCTCCGCTGGTATAGTTCCGTTCCTCCGCCCCTCCATTTCGAAATTAATTTTCCAAAAATATGAAATTGTAAATTTCGGAATTTTCATTCAAAATAGTAGTTATTTTTTTCACACCAGTTTTTCATATCGAGATTAAGAATTCCTAAGCCTTCAATTTAAAATAAATGACTTATCACACTCACTATTTACCAATACAACCCACTTCCCGTATTTTGCACATTTCCTTAAGAATATCCCGTGAAAAAGGTTTGAAGAGTCCATCCAAAAATTGCCTATCTTTACCGCTATTGATATTTTTTAGACAAAAAAAAAAAAAAAGTCAAAAAAGCAAAAAAAAAAACTGGCTATACATTTTGAAAAAGATTGTTGATGAATGATGATTAAACTGATGCCTTAAACTTCTTTAAATTGATACGAAAAATTGTTATTACTGACGTATTTTTTGAAACAATTGGTAGTTAAATCAAAGAAACTCAGTTAAGATTGATTCCGAAATTTGATTCTTAAATTTGAAACGAAGTGGAGGAGGAAAAGAAGTTTGAAAGCTCCAATGATTATTTTTCAGCAAAATCATCGTCATAATACATTCAATAGTTATAGCACAGACAAGTAATAACAGATATGCAAAGCCCATAGTAAAATCTGATACCACTCAGTTAATATTAACCGACAAGATTAACTGACAAGTCTAGGCTAACTTTATAGTCTAAGAGCTAGCAACGTTTTCGAGAAATGACTTTAGTTCGCCTAGTTTTTTGATATGCCTTTCCTTAAAGCATATCAATACTCATGCGGTCCATCTGGCTGGTGAGACGCGTTGCGTTAACTTGTGCGAATTCCGTTTTACATGTAAAAAACGCAGTTTTCAAAATCATTTTAGTTCGATTTTTGTTTTTTTCATCTGTTTTCGTAAGCATCGGACAATATAAATTCACTATTCCCAGACAATTACCTCGTTGCTAACACCGTGCCAGACGTTTGTTTTTTCATAAAAAAAAAAAATATTTTATTACGGCTGTGATTTTTATACGAGCTAGTTTAATTATCAAACCAGATGAAATTAATTTGCCAGGCGATAACTCGGTTGCTCATTAGGTACCGGACCAATTTGAGCAAGGTAAAGTGGTTTTTTTTTTCTCACGATGATGTTTTGAGAATATTTGATGAACCCAGCGAGATAGCACAATTTTGTCCTATTCTCTTTTTGTAGAGAATTTCAGGAGCTACAGAAAAGCTTCTGGGCAAAATTGAGATATCTGGCTCAGATTTGATAATATTCTTGATAAAATACTGGAAGAAAAAATCCTCTATTAGACACATCCGCTATTGAATTAGAACTTGGATAGATTTCCATGGAAAAATTAATAAAAGCAATTATTTGGAATATAAAAAATGACAAGTTTTACTTTGAATACATTGACTTCTGTAGATGTAAGAGATTTAGAGTGAGCATTTATCCAAAATGTTGTCAGGTATTGGACTCTCAATAAATGCTGCCGTAATTTAGCTCTGCACGGTGGTAAGCTTGATGGATTGAAATTTCTACATATTTAACTTTCACTGAAGTTTTTGACTGATACGTATTAGAAATTAAATGAAATCTGACATCGTTGACGTTGTTAATCTGCCGAACTGCCGAAACAAATCTTTCCAAGGTAACAAATGCACTCTTCAGTATTTTTTCATCATCGGTGGCAATATTTTGAAATGCAAGCTGATAATCTTCCGCATCTTCTAGTAATTTGAAAAAAGGTTGAGTGTAATCACAACATTTTGTGGCCTAGAATCCTCTAAATATAGATGGAAGAACCCAGTGTTTTGTACAATTCATTGACGTTGATGCAGCATTCATGATTATCCACACCCATGTTGATCCAAAATTTTAAGGAAGCGTCGATATCAATTTGGCAAATATGGTAGATAATCCTCGAATCTGTTTCTTCATGTTCTTCACATGATAATGACTATTCCGTCGCTTTAATGACTCTATTATTTTCAACCCGATAAAAGAAGCATTTGTTGAATTTTAAGTGAATTATTTTATCACCAATAAAAGACGGCATATCATCAGTCCAGTGGTTGATAAAAAATATAACTAATGCTTCCTTGTATTGAACATTTTTCAGTTGAGCAGTAAGATTATGAGGACGAATTTGATTTAGTCATATTGAAACCTCGCTAGCCGATTCGACGTTTGCGTTCACTATCTTTGATTGATAGTGTAAAACATCAACGCCAGTTTCTTTCAGTTGAGATACAATTTACTTTTAAAGCTTTTCCAAATTTTCCGTTTAAAATTTCATTGCATAATTATGTATAGCCGCTACATTTACTCCCATGCAAGCAGGTTTGCTCGGGAGAGATATTTCTTTGCTTCTTTTACGTCTTCCCTAGATAACCGGCTTGCATACTCCATCAAGAGTACTAGCGTGGGATGGCACATTCCCTATCACACTCGAATCGATCTGGCTATTGATAATCAACCGAATTATCATCTGGAAAATTCGATAATTAAACTAGCTCGTATAAAAATTACAGCCGAAATAAAATATTTTTTTTTAATGAAAAAAAAAAAACGTCTGGCACAGTGTTAGCAACGAGGTAATTGTCTGGGAATAGTGAATTTATATTGTCCGATGCTTACGAAAACAGATGAAAAAAAAAACAAAAATCGAACTAAAATGATTTTGAAAACTGCTTTTTTTACCTGTAAAACGGAATGCGCACAAGTAAACGCAACGCGTCTCACCAGCCAGATGGACCGCATGCCTATTGAGATATTGAAAGAAGGGTGATAGCAAAGTATCAGCCGAACTAAAGTTCTTTTTTTCGTGACGTTGCTAGCTCTCGGACTATTAGTGAATCTCCGAACAATGAAACGAACCGACAAGACTATTTCATTGGCTGCAACGTTTTTTTTGCTTTTTGTTGCGTTTTTAAACTGACGTAGAGTGAAGCCAGTTTTATACCGTAGATGAAATTATAGGGCCATCCCACACGAGTATTCCTGATGCAGTATGCAAACATGGGGAAGAGGTGAGAAGAACCAATAGGATATCTCTACACTACAGAGAGATATCTCTATGCTTCTTCTCACCTCTTCTATAGAAAATCGGTATGCATACTGCATCAAGGATACTGTGTGGGATGGCCCATCGGCAGTGCATTCCAAAACATAGCCATAGTTGACTACAGCTGACTTCATAACGTACAAAAGTCAACTCAGCTAACATAATTCAGTTGACTACTGGGGTTTGAAACGATTGAAGTCAGCTGTAGTCAACTGTAGCTATGTTTTGGAACGCACTCCGGGTATACTTATGTCCTTTTCATTTAAACATCCAGGTTTGCTTTGGAGGCAACCCCGTTCAATCGAACGGTATCAGAGTTGACTTGAAAAAGTTCGCTTGTGTATGTATACTAACGTCAAAGTACGTTATGATTTTGTGCGGAGAGTGGTTGGTAATATGATATAATAGTAATAGAGTGGTCTTAACAATAATTTACTTTTAAAATAATGTCAAATGTAAAAATTTCGAATGACATTAATGACAAATCGCAGCTAGACTTTGTTTGTGTGAGTGAACTAATAGTGTACCCACTGACTTATAATAATGGATTGAGCGATTTGTTATTTCATGTGGCACAAATATTATGTTACTGTGTATCACCGTTAGACCACCCTTTAAAACTTTTACTACATAAAAAACATGTAAAACTCAACCAATCAGATGAAATTTTACACCCAAAAATCAAATTAAATTAAAAAAAAATATTTTCTTGTGTCCAAGTGATATTTTAATTGCTTTACGGAATTAAAATCATTCCGACTTTAAATTTCAAAAGTTATTCTTAACTGAATCCTGCGTATGGGTAAGAGAGACGGAGCATGGTAATCACTATCTTTACCTTATTCTTTTTGCCGTAATTGCATCTGCAGCCAACATAAAAACATCAAATTTGCATAAGAAAATGTTTAGTAAGAAATATTTTGTGTTGGTAGCTTCAACTATGCCTAAAGGCCAAAACACAGTGAGAGCTACACAACAAAATCGCCGTAAATTGGTTGATGTCAAGGATTCGAATGTATGGAAGTCCCACACACTTAACACAATGAAGGCGATGAGATAAGTTGCCAACAAAAAGTTTTGGAAAATCTCTAAATTAGTCGCCACCATAATTCACATTTCTGTTCGGACAGTGAATAATTGACATTCATGTTATGTGGATTTCGTGATAGGTAATGGTAAATAAACTAGTTATTAAAAACTTGTGTACAATTAATTTCTTTAATTGTAGCTTTGAGAAATTGTGAGTTTTGAGGAAGAATTTATAGAGAAATTGAGATAAAACATTATGCTGTGCGACAAGCGTCATACCATGTATACTCATCTTCTTATTCTTCTTAGTTTTTTTCTTTATGCATTTATAATTTGATGTAAGCCACCTAACTATACTAAAGACTTTGCTTAATGTATTTCTTGTTGCCATTTCTTTTACAATAAATAAAAGAGTGACCGCTGTCAAAAACATTTGTCGAGTCGCGTTTACTGTGTTTTAAATACGAAATTGTCCCAACTAAAGGCCGAAACACAGTGAGAGCAACACAACAATGTTTTCAACTTAGTTGGCGATAATGTCGCATTTAAAACACAGTGAACGCGACTCGACGATTGTTTTTGACAGCTATATCTGTCTTATTTATTGTAAAAGAAATAGCAAAAAGAAAAAATAATTAAAGAAAATTGCTAGTATAGCTTATGCGGCTTACTTAAAATTGCAAAGCATATAGAAAAAACTAAAAAGAAGACTAAAAACAGATTTCTATACATGGGATGACGTTTATTGCACAACATAACTTTTTCCCTCATTTTCTCTATTAATTCCTCCTCAAACCCATAATTTGTCAAACTAATAAATGCAATTAATTTTATACCAGTTTTTAATAACTAGCTTATTTACTATTATCTTTTAATTTACTATGTTTCATAAAAATATTCGAATCCACATAACATGAATGTCAATTATTCACTGTCCACACAGAAATGTCAATTATGTTGGCGACTAATTTAGAGATTTTCCCAAACTTTTTGTTGGCAACTTATCGCGTCGCCCTCATTGTGTCAAGTATATGGGACTTCCATATATTCGAATCTTTGACAGCAACCAATTTACGGCGACTTTGTTGTGTCGTCCTCACTGTGTTTTAGCCTTAAGTTGCCAATATTGTTGTGACGCTCTCACTGTGTTTTGGCCTATAGGGCGAAAGAGAAAACTGTAAAACTTAAGCTATTCTTTCCTATAGGAAAATGGCAATACGCTCAGTCCATTGTTATAAGTCAGTGAGTGTACCCGAGAAAATTTTCAGAGCGAACCTGATGCCTTTTGGGTTGCCACCAGAGACAACCCATCATGTCATTTTTTCTTCAAACGAACGCTTTGATAGCACTTAGGTTGCCCCTAGATCGAAACTTATGTTTAAAGTTTATCATTCCGTTTGTAAGGCAAAGCTCGAATTGTGAAGTCGAGGTTGGGGAAGTTAGCACTGTGTTTCTTACTTCATGTCCGTCTGTCCGTCTGCCCGTCTGTCCAGCATTGTTCTTAGACCAATTCTAGCTTTTTTACTTGTTATTTTTTGTTTTCAGCTTAGTAAATTGTTGTTATTGCTGGAATGAAAGGAACGCTTGGGGGCGTGTATAGTTCGGATGGATTGGTTAGATAGGCTTTATGCCTACACGAACTAAACCATACAAAGGCTACAAGAACTAAACCATACAAAGGCTTGGAAAAGAACAAAAATTTGAAATGCTTCGCTCGAATATTAAATCGACGATGTCTCCTCGACTTGCTGACGTAACCAAAGAAAAAGTCAGCCAGCAATGAATTGGTCCAATATCAAATCAACGATAGCCTATAACACTCCCAGCCACAAAAAACAGCCAACCATAAAACTTAACAAAACTAGATGCATACTAGTTATACTGTCCGTAATTTGGATTCAATACAATAGACGTCTATTAATCGAGCTACCACCATCCACTATGTATTTTTATTTTATAGGGGTTGTGTAACAGCTACACGAAACTAAAATGTTTTATAGAAATACCGCCTTTTGCTATTGAAACACAAATACCCATGACGAACACAATCGCCCATGCAAGCATAATCCCTAGTAGATAATAATTCTATGTACGCTGTTTGTAGTTGTGGGGGAAAAACTTTTTTTCACCAAATTTTCAGGGTAGGTTCCTCTCTCCATCGCATTTCGTTTTTTTAAGCCGTTTGGAAGGGGGGCGGGGGTCGCATCGCGCGGGGCAAGGCGTAATTGAATGGTTGTAGATCGGGTAGGAGGGGAGTAGTGGGCAATTTGAGGTCTTAAATGAAATATGCCGACGAGGGCTATAAGTGGTATGAATTTCAAGTCCCGCACCGGGAAGGGGGTGGTGCGGGGTACCCTTTACTCGGCGACCCTCCAGCCACCACAAAAACCAACCGTCCGAATTTCCTCAAAGACCCTTCTTCTACTTTTAGAGTCCACATCGTATAGGGTACTACGTTTTTCGATCGGGAGGAGGGGGGGGGGGGGGAATAAATGCCATTTTTTGTTGGACTGGCATAACTTTGTCATTTGACTTCGCAGGGTAGTCATGTGGGTACTCAAACTTCATATAGAAAAAAAGCGTCTTCTAAACTGCCTTCGGTTTCTCTTTCTCCCCCACCCACCTGTAAGTACCTGACATTTTTCTTACCCTTTAAATATCATTACTAACTCCCCTCTATCAATCCCCATACTTACTTATTCTCTACTACTTCATTTTAATTTTTCACTATTGTAGTACTAAAGTTTTTTACATTTTCGATTTAACTCGAGTAAATTAAGTTCGATTGAGGAACGGTTTTCACCTTTCGACTTGGCTACCCAGCAGCTAAAATTCGTAGAACAGTTTTTTTTTCATTGGCGTCCTTTTTTAAATAAAGGGGGGCAATATGTGGCATATCAATTTCAAGCTCTCGCTGAGTACTATCGGATGGTATAGCTTTTTTCGATTCACTTAATTTTAACGAATTTGCTCTGTAATTTATTATATACAAGTATTTTATAATATTTTGGAAAAAAAAAATTTTTAGAGACCTTTTAAAATAGTTTAGCTTCTGGATCCATTTAGTTGTCAGCTAACCTGGCAAATACTGTTTCCCGACGATTAAAAAGGTGGACTTCATAGCCATCGAAATATAAATTTTCTATGGTCTCTGAAACTAGCTAAGTAGTTTTGTAAGAGTTTTAAGTCAAACAAAATGCCTGACGGAATTTTTAAAGTTTTTTTTTTTTTCTAAAGTGGCTATGAAATTAAAAATTCTTAATTGTTTCATTAAGGTTGCACACAAATCTAAAATGTTTTATACGTGCTGTAAGGAAAGATGGAAATATTCGGTCATTTTATTGTAAATGCATATATTGCAGCGAAAAAAATTTAGCATTTAATGTTTTTGTTTACTGACACAATTAAAAAAAAAACAAATTTAATGTTTCCCTCTTGGAACTTAACATTTAAACTGTATTTAAAGATAAATATTTATTTTTAGAATTTAGTAGGTGAATTGTATTTTTTTCAATCTAGAAGCATAATTTTTAAATATTTGTTCAAGAAGGAATTTATTTGGATTCTCCGGAATATAGTAAAAGCTAAGAAATGTTTTTAATTTGTTATTTCATCACACAACCCATAATAAGATTAAAGTTGCTGAATATTTATTCTAATATTAATGGAAAATTTATGTTTAAGCATTACATATATGTATGTAGATATTCCAAAGGAAACATTTGTGATTTCAGAAGTTGGATGACAAAGTCTGATTTCACAAATTATTTTTCCTGCTTACACATTTTTGTAGAAAATTTGTAACTTTTCATAAAAAAAGAATAAAACAACGCAGAGCAACATTACACAAATACATATAAGTTTTAATATACCCAGCGGGAAAAATTGGAATGCCTGACTTAGGTAAGGTTTACTATTAACATTACTTGGAATGCATTAGTAATGACTACATGAACATACCTTACGTTTACCTGGTTTAGGAAAGCAGGCGTAATGTGTTAATGAATTTAATTTTTGAGCATGTTATGTACCTTTCAGGGAATACCTAGAGAAGGCAGAGGTAATGAATAGATATGTCCATTTACCTTACGTTGACCTGATTTAAGAAGGATGGCGTAATGTGTTGATGCGTCGTATGTATGAGCATGTTATGTATCTTTCATGGAATTCTTAGAGAAGGCAAAGGTAATGAGTAGTTAGTGTTGTTATCCAAAAGAGAGAAATTTGTGCGGCTATGTTTGCAGAGGTTGGTTCGAGGGAGTGCATGCAGGTCGAAAATGAGTCATATCGTTTCATTGTTTTTCTAAGAACAATGAAGGAAGGATGATTTGTGCATTATTTTAGAGGAAGTGGATTATTCTCATTTAAGTGAGAGATTCGAATATGTGAAGACGTGTTTATTTTCTACATCTTTCTAAGAAAGCAGGAAAAGTTCTTCCTTTTACCTCTCAATGATAATAGGAAGAGTGCTTCCCTCCACCTCCACCACATAAATTGAACGGTTCTTTCCAACTTTCCGAAAAATTCATGCTTAATGGTTCCGTTCACTATTCTGAAATGGCTGAATGAACTTAAAAGTAATGCTTCTTTTCAGCTTCCAAAAAACAAATAAGCAATGCTTCCTTTTACCTTCCAAAAAATTAATAAGGAAAGCTTCTTTTCATCTTCCAAGGAGATAATAAGGAAGGCTTCCTTTCACTTTACAGGTCATGCTGAGGTAAGGTATATAGCATCCTTATATACCTTCCCATCGTAGGACATCAATGCTTTAAAAGAAATGAACTGGGTATCAGAACGTATTGCTTACATACCTTCCATAGAATGTTTTCAGAATAATGCTTCCGTGTTCCGCTAGGTATGGCTGCACAAAACTCACGAAAAATACTTCCCAAGCCATGAAACATAATCCATCACTACTATGTATATACATGAGAGACCTAACATCGTCATAACATTGTAAAATATTTGCAGTGTTCTTATGTAAAATTGACAAAACTTTGATTTGAATAGCTCCTGAACTCAAAACTACTATTCATACAGAAAAGTTGTCTTTTGATAATCTTAAGCTTACTTTCTTATCTTCTCAACCGTAATAAAATTTTTATATCTTTCCTATCAAAATTATTTAAAAAAAATTTATCTTAAACAAATGAGTACGATTCCCCAAACAAAAACTCCCAACTGAGTAATAATAGCATATAGGAATGTGCCGTGGTCCAATCAATTCGAATCAATCTGCCTACAGATTTGGACTACGGTCGCATATACACTATTGCAACTATTACTAACATGAGACCTATCGAGCGTAAAATGGTAAGGATAATTTTTAATCAAAAGTATTCTTTTAATTGTGATATGTAGTAAGTGCAGCCTTTGGGATGGTAAGGAGCCAAGCATAAAATTACAGGAAGATTATTTTCCTGCGTGAATAGTAGGCTTTATGGCATATATCAAATCAATGTCTAGTTACTTTCCCATAAGAATCAATATAAAATATTTTAGAATTGCACCAGCACGCCTGGCTTGGGAAGTATTTTTTTAAGGTTTTGAGCTACAGCAATGTTACACCCAATGAGTCGGTCAACGAAGCTGCCCAGTATAAAATGCACCCGCGATAGTGGAGAGTAGACCACCACCTGCTCGGACGACGTTTATCATGTTGTATATATTTATATATGCAATATCGGGATAGGTTGAGCACCCACTAAACACAAATCAATAGATGTATAAATAAAACAAACATTTTATTTCCAACGAAATTGAAGTAGGATTTCATGTTTATATTATTTATGCTTTTGGATTTCACTCATCTATACCAAAGTGGATCTCTTCATACCATAATGGTCACCATCAATATATTAAAGTCGATTCATATGAATCTTGTACTTTTAAAGTTTTGGCTGGTGTGCCCCAAAGGAGTCATTTGGGTCCAATCTTATTTATTATTTTTATTAATGATGTGGTCAACAATTTTTTATATGCTGAATATCTACTGTACGCAGACAATTTAAAGATATTATAAACCAGTAAAAATGCTAGAATTGGTCTAAGACCAATTCTTATGATACCCTACCTAGTATATGAATGCCCATTTGTAATTTCATATGGTCACCCATCTGGGCAAGTTTGTTTTTTTTTTAGTTGGTTTTTCACATATATCTCTAGAATGATGCATCGGATAGCAAAAATTATTATAACCAATTTCATAGAATTTCATATTTTGAAGAACTTTTCAGTACAATAAAAACGTCTGGACTGATCGTTTTCACAGTATATGTAAAAAACCAAAATTTTTATATGGCAACAACAAGAAGGGGTTATCCGATTTAGTCCATTTTTGAAAGTTTATATACTTACTATTTCTACGAAAACACCAGTTTTCTAAATTGACGCGTTCTCAGGCAATGTCCAAATATATAGTGGAATGCGAAATGTTTGTATGGCAACCCTACGAAGGAGTTACCCGATCGGTCCCATTTGGAACTTAAATTTACAAGAAATTTCAGCAATTTAAGTGAACGCGTTCTCGAGTTATCGTGAGGATGGACAGACGGACAGACATACGGTCGGACATGCAAAAATTAAAATAACTTTTAATATTATGCGTGGCTATCCAATCCATTTTGCTTTCCCGTCATTATTTCTAGGTGTTACAAACGGAATGACAAACTTTATATATCTTATGAAAGGGTATAAAAATCCTTCTGACTGCTTTCGCCTTCAATCAGGTTTGGATGCACTTTCTTGGTGTATTTCTAACGAGTTCCTGTTAAATCCTAGTTCATCGCATTCTTAAGGCGTTATATTTTAATGGCACAATTGATGGGATACAAATTAATAAATCAAGCGAAATTAAGGACCTTAATTTTTGAGAATAAATTCGGTAGTTCAATGCATATTGATTGTATTTGTGCTAAGGCATTTCGAATGATCGGTTTTCTTAAACGTAATTCCAGTGATTGTATTTTATTTTTGGATGTTTTACTTATAGTATACTTATCATTCGAATTGAATCAATTCAGAGGAATTTTACTAGGTATTCTCTTCGTAGATTGAATTGACAGAATGATTTATCAGCTTATAATGCAAAATGTATGTTTTTAGACTTTCAAAAGTTAGAATCTCGAAGGAAAATGACCAGTATTATGGTTGTAAAGGATACTTTATGCTTCAAAATTAGGTCGCTGCCTTTTTCGCTTTATTTAATATTAATTTGGCTGGTATAGCTCTAAGAAAAAGACAATTGTTATATTACGTTTGTGCTCGAAGTTTTGTTGAAGTTTGCCATGATATAAATTTAACTCTTGATCGAACTAATAATGAATTCTTTTCTGCGACCATCGCCACCGAATCTGTCATTTCCCGACTCTCTTCTTCCCACTGGTGTGAAGAAGAAAAGAGCCGGGAAGAATAAAGCACAAGAATGGTAGATTCGGTGGCAGAATTAACACAGAGTCGTAGAAAAGAATTCACTATAAATTCAAAAATTTGATTTATTCCAAGTGCACGTAGATTACTAGAATGAAATATAATTTCTTCGCATTTTGCGCTTCCGTTTAACATAATTGCTTGCTTTTCTTGAATTATTTTCAAGCAAACGATGAATGGAATTTTTTTATCAATACTCATGTTAGGGTTGGACACCCATTTGACTTTTGCCTATAACTTCCCTTCAAGAAAGAGACTAGATAAGCATATTTTTGTATAGGTCTGGGAAAAAGGAATACTTTTACTGTACATTGCAAATTGATTGGGTGAAAAATGAAAAAAATATAGGCATTTAAAGAAAAAAAATTAAATGCTGTCAAAGCCAGTGTTGTCTAGGTTGGCCAGTCGACGAAAAATGTGCTGAACTGATTGAAAATGACCTAGAAAAATTAATTGAATGAAAAAAAAGCAGAATTTGTTGCATTTGTCTGTTTTTTAGCAAAATGTGAATGGCACATTATTCGAGATCGCATTTCTGGAAAATGGCATTAATTGACGCACTTCAAATGCACTTATCTCTTGCATTGTCCTAAGAGCTAAGAGGGCTTTTTCGGGATTTTTTTGGCGGGCATCTTCCTTTAGCTGGTTTTTTATTGACGAACTTCGTTGAGATTGGTGCTGGTCGTTTTTCGAGCATCATCCAAGCAAAAAATCACAGTGGGCCAACCCTGACTATACAAAGTGATACACAACCAAATATGTTACAGATAAAAGAATGTGCTAGAAATGGCCCAACTATCTATATCCTCTCGGACAGTCAAGCTGCTCTCAATGCCTTAAAGGCCTACATTATCAAGTCAAGTATTGTATGGGAATGTCTACAAACCCTTAGAAATCTATCAAGGAGAAACAAGGTATCCTCATGTGGGTACCTGGACATGAGGGTTATAAAGGCAATGATATTGCTGATAGCCTGCACTGTAAAAAAAGTAGGACAATTCCCTAAAGGGAAACTCAGTTTAGTTCTCCCAAATCAATGGAACATTCATTCAATGTAGGTATTTGGTACCAGGAAACCTATATAGTACGTAAAATTCCTGAAATGTTAAGCTTGCTCGGATAAAAGGACGCGACTATCCAATAAATGAGGTATTATTCTACATTTCGAAGTACCTACATTTTTCCAGTTTTTCCAAGATGGACCTTTCCCTAATCTTATCAAGAAATACCCAAGCTTAGTGGCACAAATTGTTGCCACTCACTTTGGGAATTTTTTTTTTTTTACTATGTAGCCAAAAGAGGAGCGGAAACTCCCTTTGTCGGATCAGAGTCATTTTGTGGCACCTCGAAGAGTTATCTCAGAGCTACCTTAAACAGCTGGGAGAGCAATTAAAAATCCCTCAAGCCATTGCCCATTAAGGTATCACCTACTGTTCGAGATCTTTCCAACGTCAACGACACTGGATTTCCTGAAGTGGTGGACAAAAGAAGCGGGGGATATATGGTATTCCAGCAGAATACTCTGTACATCTACACAAGATCAGTTCTTCTGATAAAGCGACCACGAGAGATCGAGTTACTGATATAGAATCAAAGCGGGCAGTCGGTCACTCTGGTAGTAAGCTAAAACTTAAAACCAAATTGAAATAAAAGTACCCACATATTGTTTAAAGTTAAAGTGCTCTTTTCATTCCACCTGTGCTGTGTTTGTTTGTGCCTAGATATTCATCCTCTCAATTGATAAATCACGCCTACACAAGATGGGCTTGGCTGATACTGCATCCTACCGCTTCTCTGAGGATGTTCAGGAAACCTGGGAGCACCTGCTCTGCATCTGCGAATCGTTGGCCAGGCGGAAATTACTCCACCTCAAACATTCTCTTCCTCCACCAAATCACGTGTGTAACCTAAGTCCCAGATTGGTCCTAGACTTCACTAATAGTCTAAACATATTTTAGGTCGCAATGAATGTGAGGCCAACGCCTTTACACCCCTCTGCAAATCTAATCTAATTTAAACATGTTACATGTTCTTTGTTTATTTTCAAGTATGAGTCACACAACAAATTCACAAAGATTACCCTGATGATTACATGTTTTCTTCTCAATTTCTGGCCGTATTCACTCCTGCTAAAAAAACTTATTTTGGAATTACTAACCACTGAATAGTTTTTCCGCGCTCGAGCATTGGTAGCGGTAGTGGTCAAAACTAAAAAACACACGCAAATGGCCGACCTAGACGACAGGCAAACTATGACGACATTCCTACATATAGTAATGCTCCTTATATCCCGGGTTTTCGAGTACTCGGTACTTATCCGGGTTTCACGGGTAAGAGTCGAGCAACCCGGGTACCCGATTCTTTGGAACCGGGTTGTTCGGAATCGATTCTTTGCAATCGGGTAGTCGGGAATCGGTTTCTTGGAATCAGGCATTGAAAAATTAATTTGGTTAATAATACTAAAATACAAAACTCGATTCGGGTAGCAGAATTTAATTATTTTATTATGGCTGAATTCAGTTATGTACCGGAGTACTAAAAAATTAAACATCCAGATACCCGGGTAACCCGGAATCGATTATCTGCGTAACCCGCAATCGAGTACCCGATTACCCGAGTAGCCTTGGAATCGTAATACTTGGAATCGAGTAGCCGGGCACCCAATTCCACTTGAATCCGGGTACAAACCGGAACTTTAACTCATGGAAAACTGTATACAAATTTGTGTACTCGAATCTAAAGTATAGTTTGCGGTGTACGACGCTTCCAAAAAGACACTCCAATGAAGTTGCTGCATCGCTGTCATACAGTTTATCAGAAAAATAAAACAAAACTATATTTAGAAACTAGACATATAAGTTTACAGCACCACGCAGGGGAATTTCGATAACTTAAACAAAAAATGGCGGATCAGTGAATTTTTTTTTTCAATTTTCATATTATCATCATTCATAAAAAAAAATATATAGAAGGATGCCCTTTATAAAAAAATCACTACGTGGTGCCATATTTACTGAACTGTTTAAGACTTGGCGCAAATTACCGTGATCTGGGGCCTTAAGTTCTAACATACAAACGGAGGGGTAGTTGCGATTTTTATATATGTTACTTAGTTCCGGGCCCAAATGAAAAATCCAAGTTTTCAGCCTTGGAGAGGGCCCGAGCGGTCTGCCATCTTGGTTTAAGGGCAAAAAAAATTGTTTTTTTTTTCAAACTAATTCCTCAACGGTTGATCCTACGACAATAATTTCTTATACAGATTTGAAGAAAACTGAATTCCCTACATTTCTTGTATAAACTTTTTTTTTTTTGTAAGTCTGAGGTGTAACGAGTTAGAGCGGAAGAAACGTCAACATTCTTCCAAAAAACTGTATACGTATAGAACCCCTTATGCAGGATATTTCATCCACCGTGGTCTATAGTACAGGAGGTGATAGTAGTCACCTAGTCAAACAAAAAATTGTATGACAAGAGCGGAGCGGCATCTCAACCGTTTAGGCGTCACAGGGTGATTAAAACTTTGCAAGTTTTTCAGAAAACCACCATAACTCTTGAAAGAAGGGGAGAGGATTACGGGGCTGGTCAGATAATCGATTTAAAGGCCATGAAGCACTGCATACACTGAGCTCTGTAAATGACCGTACACCTCGAAGCTTTTAAGATACAGGGTATTTTGTGAAAGACTTGTATATTTTCTTAATCACTCTGTAACTCCAAAATTTTTTCTGTTTGACTAGGTAACTACTATCAGCTCACGTCCTATAGACCACCATGGACGAAACACCCTGTATAAGGAGTTTTGTACGTATACATTATTTGGAAGAATGTTCACGTTTCTGCCGCTGATTTACACCTCAGACTTACAAAAAAAAGGGTTTATACAAAAAATGTAGGGAATTCAGCATTCTTCAAATTTGTATAAGCCATTTTTGTCGTAGGATCAACCGTTGAGGAATTAGTTTGAAAAAAAAAGTAATTTTTTGTACCTTAAATCCAAGATGGCGGACCGCAAAAACCACCTCCAAGGGTGAAAACTTGGATTTTTCATCAAGGCCCGGAACTACGTATCATATATAAAAATCACAACTACCCCACCTTTTGTAGGGAAAAGGTCTTATTTAGTCCCTATTGACTGGACTATCAATTTAAATTCACTGGAAATTAGTACGATTTTCTTGTTTGTCATATGTACGTATACTATATACTTCATAGTCTATACGAGTAGCACTCTGAGACTCTTGATTTAAATAAATAAATAAATAAATGCAATGCACTTTATGGGGTTGACGAACCCAAAAGTTTTCCTGTAGATATAAAAAGAAATGTGCATCTTTTTACTCATCTACCAGAGATTAAAGATGACGATGATTAACTATAGCATGATCACAGAAGGTTTTAAAAAATTTTGTTTTTTTTTATCACTATTGCATTCATTTGCGTAGAATAAGAATTTCTATCCTATACCAGACGACAACTGTCCTTTTTGTTGTATTTCCGAAAATAGTCCACATCAAGTGTAAAAACAATTTAAGCAGATGTAAAATAAAAGACGCTTTATAAAGTCAGGCTATTTACACAGAGCATGTTTAACGATAAATGCATTTAATTAATTTAATTAAGATAATCTGTTGGACATAAAAATGGAAAAGTTCCACATCCCACGCAATCCGGCTCTTCCTTCTTTTGCTCGAAAGCTAAATCCATTTGCAATATTATAAAGTCTGCGAAATGTGTCAGGCAAATATCAGCAATGTCCGCAAAACGGATCATATAAAATTTATATCTATATACATATGTGGTGTATGAAAGGAATGAAATGAGACCGGGACTCTGGACTGTTTAAATTTAGTAGGAAGAAAGCAAATTATTCTAGGAAGCCAATAAAAGAAACTGGATCAGTAGTGTTACAGATTATCTTAAAAATACAATTCTCGCGCTGCTATTTTTGATAAGCGGTGCAATGGCCTCTGGATAAATATTAGGTGGAAGCTTGCCATACATTTCGGCATAATGTAGCTAAATAATTTTTATTGCTTTAAACTTAGCATATTACTCAAAAATATCACGACAGCACTGTTATTTATGATGATGAAGAATTTATTGTTACAAACTAGAAGAAAATTCGCACATTCGTAAAAAATAATCTATGACATATATTTTCCTGAGATTTATGAATCTGAGAAGTGTACTCCTTCATAGTCAGAAATAGATTACATAGTCTACTTTTGACTAACACCGCATTTAATAATCTGTTTTGAGAAATACGCAGTATTATAAGAGACGTTGACCGTGATTTCGAAAAATTATTAAAAATTATATAAATAGTATTCCCTGGAAATTCAGTGATAGCAAACGATTGCAGAGGCCTTTGTTTCTCCAAGCATGGACTCTATAAGATATATATATATGTTTTGTCACCCAGAATAAGATAGAATGAATGTCAAGAGCGTTCTTCCTTATAAATCATCCGGACTTGAGGGGATTATCTTAATTACGTTCCAAGTGGTGATTGTATATAAGATAGGACTCTTTTACACTCATTTTTGTTTACGTTAATTCGTTTCTTCAGAAAACATATGAAAGGATTCTTCTTGAGAATACTTACAACAACAAAATAAAAATTATAATAATACGGATGAGTCAGTCACAGGACACTTATACAAATGGAAGGTCAGTGAAAACTACACCACATAAAATGGTAGTTACAATCGAAAAATTCCTAAAGAATAATGAATTTACTATGGTTGGGTTGTCTGCTTCGATAACGAGGAATACTTTACCAACATCAAATCAGAGGCAAGAGCGAATGTTCTAAGGGGCTCAAAGATTGCATTCTATAGTTGAAAATGGGTTAATTCAATGCTGAAATGTTGGACTTCTTATTTAAATCTGGGCAATGTCATTACTTCTCCGTCCGCTCATGTTAGAAATATTTTCATAATAGTTTCGGGCAATTTCTAGGTACCACCACTGACATGTATAAATTTGACCACTGACAGTACTGTTTATGAGATCACTTTCCAATAGTTTTCCCTTTTTTAAGATTAAGTACTTTATTCCGCTGAACTTCAAATAATAACTTCTATACGAGATCCACCATAGCTCAGTAGATTTTTCAACTAAATATATAGACTAGAAATAGATGACAATACAATATCTGTAATCCTTTCTCTGTCTCTTATACCAACTTTTAGGGTTAGGTGAACAAAAATTGCTTATAAATTTCTGTTTTTTAAATTGAGTTTAAAGAAAATTTGATGGTACAGGAGATAAGCTTCCAATAAAAGTAATAATTTCAAATGTATTTGTTGAGATCGTAATATTGAAGTGAAAATAAAGCTTAAAATTTATATAATTTACACACCCCTGCCAACAAAATTGGTCCTACATAAAATAGAAAATGAGGCAGTGGATGTTATAAATGTCAATGGCTACCACTACTGAAATAACCGAAGAAAGAGCACTTCAACTTGAAATGCGTTTAAAGTATGAAAAACTATATATAAAAAAAAAAACACAACTATGCATTTTTCCAAAACAATAACATTGGATCCTCAGCCCTCGTTGAATATATTTTCTTGAGAGACAGCTTAAATGCCTGCAAGCCTCTCAGAAACACTTCGCCTGAAACAAACTCTCTCACTACCGCAAAAGAGCCCTTACTTACTTAGGCCTGGCATTCTAAAATATTTACAAAAGTTTGATTTGAATAGCTCCTGCGACCTAAGCTACTATTCATACAGAAAAATGGTCTTCTGATAATCGTAAGCTTGCTTTCCATCTTTCCAATCGTAATACAATTTTTATACCTTTCTAAACATATTTAAATTAAATTAAAACAATTAAAAAAGCTAGAATTGCTGTAAGATAAATTTTTAATAAAACCTACTGCCCGTATGTAATTTCGGACGGTCACCCATCTGTGCAAGTTTGATTTTTGGCATATATTTTTAGAATGGTTCGTCGGACAGAAAAAATGATTCTAACCGATTTCAGAGGAAATCTTAACCTATTCTCAAAAATAATTTGTTCTCTTAAGCCTAGTACTAAGGTCCACGCTAAACTGAATTTAGAGGGTCTCCAATATCGGGCAGTTCTTTAGCAGCTAAAATATGACAGCGGAGACTCAGAGAAAAGATATATTAAAAACAAGAAGAAGAAGAAAAGCGCGCGGTCATAATATTTCTAAAAACAGGTAGTAAAAATAAATTGGAAATATTAAAAATGTAAAAATAATATGCATAATGTATACAATAGAAAAAAAAATCAACATGTTATTGAAAATACGGCCACGAGAAGAAATCCAATTCATCAATAAATTTGTCAAATCTTAGAACTCTGACAATAAATATTTTTAGCGCGCTAAAGAACGGTGGGCAAGCTAAAGTTTTTGGAGACCTACTGGTGGCGCCATCTCTAATCAAAACCGAGAGACAAATTTAGCGCGTTGACCTTAGTACCACTCTCGCTAAAATTCAGGATAAACTTTCGCCAATATCTTTTAGCTTGCTAAATTTTCATACAAAATTTAAATTAGCGCGGACCTTAGTACTAGGCTTTAGTGACTAAAAACTAGTTATTTAACAAAAATATCAGCTAATTGCGATATTATCTGAATAGGCTGTGAGCTAATCCTCTTTAACGGCTGCATATAGCACATAGGTGTACTCAAATTATAGAGGATAGTCCGCAGTTTACAGATTTTATACTATGTTAAACACTTGAAAAAAAGAAAAAAGAGTATAGACCATATTAACTCCTGAGAGGAGAGAAGTATGGAACTAGTTGAGCAGTCATTGGAAAGGTTATCAAGTTCTACATATAATAAGCGTTATACCGTACATACTGTACTTTTTAAGATACAGCAGGGTGCTTTGTAAAAAACTAGATTTTTTCTTAATCACCCTATAACTCCGAAACGGTTGATATGGACCCCCCCCCCACCACTCAATTTTTTTTGTTTTTCTAGGTAAGTATTATGACCTCTATGGACTCTGTATATATAATTGTGTCAATAAAATAGTGGGTACCCAAAAGTACCACAGCTTTATACCTGTAAATGACAATAGTGTTAGCGTTAAAAAATACTCATTTTGTACTAAAAATAAAATTTTAAAATTTATGAAATAATAAAAAAGAACTATTATAACAATATTTTTTAAGCACATATTAAATTAAGTATCTATAAACAATAAAGAAATCATTTTTTTTTAATAGTAATTTCTAAAATTTTTATATGAAATTTTGCAGAGACACTGCAAATAAAAAAAAAATTGTACCGCTTAAACTAAGAGCTGAAAATCCACAAATTGAAATGATATGTATTAATGTTAGAACAATTAAAAATATATGTATATATATTTTCTGGAGGGGGTCAAAAACCCAAAAATTTATAAAAACTGGGGTTGTTTCCCACTAGGTATTTTCTTTTTTTTTTCCCCATTTTTTTAACTTGCTTTGAAAAATCACATTTAATGCCATTAATTTGAAATATCGTACAAAAGAATCGAGTAACCTAATCCCAAGTAATCAACAAATTATAGAACATGTCCACAGTGAAAACATTCAAATTTGAGTCACCCTGTATTCAAGACCTGATGTCGACACGCTAAATAAAACATACGGGTCCAATATTTTTTAATACTTCACTAATTCTGAAAGTTCATCGAAATTGGAGGGGGTTCTTAAAATGACATAGAATGTGAAAAAAGACCTTCATTTCACCTGATATGTGTTTAAATCATAAACAATAAGAGAATATATGTGCAGGGTGTCCCGTAAATAGCGATTCATACTTGAGGTGATGATAGCTTCGGTCATGACGAACCAGAATATTCAAATTTGACTTTAATAAAAACTTCATAATTTTTGAGTTATTTGGACTTTTTTGAAACTGAGAAATATCGTAACTGTGTGCTATTTTGTTATTCACCGTTTCTACAAATTACCTTTGTTCATATTTTTATTTGTTTCTAAATACTCTTGGCTAGCTGGGTCATTGAACGCACACAATGAGGAATACTCCTTTTAGCCCTAACAAGAACAGACATGAGAGATGTCTTAAACGATGTACTATGATGCCCTGAACATATTTTACTAGCAATGCGGTGTCAAAGTTTGATCTAGCACGTATTGAAAATCTAGCACACAATCGAATTCCTTAGGTCCTCTTCGGAGAGTGATGATAATCTAGGCAAAGAACATTTTATAGATAACGTTACAGATTGATCTAAGAGTAACAATGTTAGAGTGAATTTAGCTGGAGAATTTAGATTTACGAAGGTGAAGTCTCAACAGTGACAAGAAATATTAGTGTGAATGTAGCAGTGAATCTCATGAACCTTTTGCAAAAAAATATCACTTACTTCGGATATTTCTAAAAAGTCTCTCTGATGTAGGCTTGCAGGATTTGTAAAAAAAATTCATAGCGGTCTTCGTCAACCATCACAGCTTTTGTCCGGTATAACTCTGTGTCCAAAAAATAAGGTGACATTGAATTTATATTGAAAATTCTTTATTTATTCTTCCAAAACAATTTCATCGCCTTCAAAGTAATCCCCTCCCGATGCAATGCACTTATGCCAACGGATTTTCCAATCTTCGAAACAGTTGAAAAAGTCGATTTCAGGGATGGCCTTCAGCTCCTTCCTCGCGGCGGCTTGAATCTGCTCTATCGTCTCAAAACGGTGTCCTCGGAGCGGTCTTTTGAGCTTGCTGAACAGCCAGAAGTCGCATGGCGCCAAATCAGGTGAATACGGTGGTTGTGGAACGATATGAGTCGAGTTTTTGGCGAAATGTTCACGAAGAACGAGTGCAGTGTGAGACGGCGCATTATCGTGGTGCAAAAACCAAGAGTTGTCTTTCCACAATTCCGGCCTCTTTTGGCGGATAGCGTTACACAAACGACGCATAACGTTCAGATAATATTCCTTGTTGGCTGTTTGACCCGGGGGAAGAGAACTCAGAATGCACAACACCACGATAATCGAAATAAACAGTCAACATCACCTTGATTTTTGAGCGACTTTGGCGCGGTTTTTTTTGGTCTCGGCACATCCTTGGCACGATATTCGCTCGATTGATCGGTCGTTTCGGGGTCGTAAGCATAGATCCAAGTCTCGTCTCCAGTGATCTTGCATTTCGTCTTGTCAATGTAGTCAGAAAGCATTGTTTCACACACTTCAACGCGACGCCTTTTTTCCAAAAAATTCAATGATTTCGGTACCAGTCGAGATTTGACGCGTTTGAGGCCCAAAGCATCCTTCAAAATGGTATTGACTGAGCCTTTCGATATGCCAATATCATCAGCAAGGTCTCTAATCGTTAATCGACGGTTTTCAAACACCAAATCTTTAATTTTTTGGACGTGAGCTTCGTCGGTTGAGGTTGATGGTCGCCCAGGGCGCTCTTCGTCTTCGACACGTTCACGGCCTGCTTGGAACTCACTATACCACTTGTAAACATTTTTTTTCGACATAGCCTCATCACCAAAGGCTTTCTGCACCATCCTCAATGAATCCGCAGCAGAAAATTGATTCCACAAACAAAATTTAATGCAAATTCTTTGCTCAACAAATTTCGACATAGCAAAAAACGAGAAACTCACTTTTAGCAACTCACAAAACGAAGCGTATCTCAAACACTAATGAATATTTTGACGTGTGATTTGGCAGGGATGTCAAAGACAGTCCTAACAACCTAAAAAAGAAATCAATTCGCCAACTCCTTTGACGCGCGCAGTTTAAATTCAAATGTCACATTATTTTTTGGGCACAGTAGTATACTACAGACGAAATTTTCTAATAATGTATAATCTTCTTCATTAAGATCTACTTCGTTTCCAAATTTAGAAAATGACAACTGCAATTCTGGTCTACTTTCCAAAATTTTAAAAGGTTTTATTTTTCCTTTCTTGAAAAAAGGTGGAGTATAGTCACATCCTGTAAAGCTGTGAAATGCGGAAAGTGTTTGTCCCAATTCTTTGTAAATTAAATTAATATCAATATACCTAAGAGTGTTTTTAGACAGAGTTCGTACTTCAATCCATACTTTTATATTATTTTTAAGGTTAGGAAGATTGTAAAGCACTATTATGAGTACATCTGTATCCGTAGACTTAATGACAACTGAGCTGTCTCTCTGTAAAAAGGGTAAATGCAACATCATACGAGTATCTGCCTCTTCTTGAGAACTTTTTAGCTCTTCAACGTCTTCTCGAATCATATTATCACCGTTAGTTTTAAAAAGAAAGCACTTAGAATGATTTTTTTGTTTTTTCTTTTTTTGTTTTGAAAAATCCGAAATTTTCAGTACTTTAACTTCGTCTGGCAAGGGGTTAGCCGCGCGCAAACCGTCTTGGACCTACATACTTGTGCTCAGGGAAAACCTCTCTGTTTTTTAAGACGTGCATTAAGTGGTTATAATAAGTATTTCAATTTTGGAAAAAAGGGTGTTTTCAACATACTATTACTCACTTAGGCCGTGAAGATTTCCTGCCAGACGATTTTTTTTTTAATTGCCTTTCCTTTAACTTAATACGTATACATAATTTTTTTGGGTATACTTCACTACAAAAATTTACTGCGGACTCTTGGTCTACAAGGAACATTCATATAAAGAGAATGTTAACTCGTAAGTAGCTATATCTTCAAGTTCAAGTAATTCAAGTTATAATCGAGAAATTTAAGCTATGCGCGAATTTTGCAATAGCAATTTATGATGATACGAGATACAGTTTTGTATTTAAAACAGGGTGCGAGCTTCACACGTACAATTTTTAAGAGCACGAATAAGAGGATTATAACATAAGCAGGGTACGAAAGTTTAGATGCAGTTTTCAACAGTGCGAGCGAAAATCTAGCACCTAGTTACAGGTGAAATTCTTGGAAGTTCGAGTCATATCGTTCTACCTAAAACAAGATGCGAATTGTACACATGAAATTTTTGACAGTCTGAGAGAAAACCTTGTACTTAAAATAGGGTGCCAATGATAACTCAAACCACTACAATAAATGGGATGGAATTGTTGTATATGTCAGAGACCACCTTCGTGTAATTAAGTTAAGTTGCCAAATTATTGAAGCCAATGCACTGCATCTGCAGATTACCGCTCATGAAAATGTGACCATTCATATCACTGGCATTTACAGATCCCCTAGTTTCTCAATCCAAATAACTTTGTTAACTCTCTTGAAGACTTTTTATGTTCCTTAGGTGACCAAGCAAATCACATCAACTGGGTAATATAAATATTGATATTATAAGAGGTAAAGTTACCCCGAATTGTGGCTGAATACCTGAATACCTTATCAAATCATGGTTTTAATAAATACCTGTTTGGGCAAACTCGTCAAAGGATTTGTTTGGATCATATTTTTTGCAAACTTGGTAGAAATCTGGATTTTTCACCTTCTATTCTTGAAACATTCACAACCGACCATTATTCAACGTTAGCTAAATTGACATTTAACGAGATTAGGAATATGGTTAATACTAATTGCCAAATTTGTGTAAATAATCAAGAGCCTAGAATAAAGTATAGTATCTATTCTTCTAGAAAAAATTATTCAAGAAAGCTGGGTGGGAGTCTATAGTATCATGGTAACTGATGAAGTTTTAAACACATTTTGCACAATATTAGATGACTATGTCGAAAGCGCATCATATGTACATATAACTAAAGCTCGGTCTAAAGTAAAACCAGTGAAAGTGTGGGCTGCTACAGGGATAATTTCTTAAATTTTAGATTAAGAAATAATCTAGCATGACAAGTAAAAAAGGCAACCTTTTAACGAAATCCTAAAGACTAGATACAAAATATACAGAAACATATTAAACTCAATCATCAAGTCCGCAAGAGTCTTATAATTCACATGTGATTAGCACGATTTCAGATAACCCTAGAAAAGTGTGGGACAAAATAAATGAATTAACTGGATCCAGTAAAAAGCTTCAACATATAAAGGAAATCCTAGCAACAGATGGTACTTTAATAACAGAACTATTGCAAATAAGTAACGAGCTAAACAACCATTTCATGACCATAGGAGCGCAAATATCTAATACAGTTGAAGATGATATCTCACAAAATTTTGCAACTTTTGAGTCAGAAAATTCAACAACTTTTGGGTCAGAAAATTCTACCACCTTTGGGTCATTTGATTCGGTGTAAGATCCATGTTGAATGTGTTTTGCAACAAATTCCAAGGTCTAAACATTTGTCATCTTAACGCTCGTAGCGTACGGGCTAAGCTGGATGAATTTAGGAACACCTTAGAATGCCCTAAACTTCATGCAATCCTCGTAAGTGAAACTTGGCTGCATGACGATATCCCGTGTTCTCTGGTTTCGATTCCCAATGATAAATGATAAATAGCCATCCTCATACTCACTTTTTAGTATTTCCCTCTTATTTATTCGAATTGAGGTACTAGATTTTTCGTACTTTTGATCGGCCCTGAGTCGGTAGGGTATTATCCGATCGGAAAACAGGTTTCACTGTTCGCCTCAACTCAATTCGCAGAAGAAAATGTTTCTCTGCATACTTTTAGGGTGGGATTATGAACCCCCGGCAGGGGGTGGGAGTATGAACCCTCGGCAGGGGGTGGTTCGAAAACAGCATGTAGCATCTAAAATTAAAGGTCACAGCGAGTACTATCGGATGGTATACTTTCTTCTTGATTCAGAAAATTTTCTCAGAACGTTTTTGGCGCCAGAAAACCGAAAAAACCATTTTTCATGCACTGGGGTCATATACACCCCAGCTACCATATTTCGTATACATTTTTGCAGTTCTTTTTTCCATGAACATTGGTGCTCTGTTGTGAACATTTTTCTCATCGGAAGTCATTTTTCATGACGACGCGCCAAATCCGCGCAATCACAAGAAGTAGAAAACCCCACTTTTTCACCCAAGAAAGTCGCTCAAGCTACATCCCATCGCCGAAGCTTTCCCCGCTTAATTGAAATAAACATTGTTAATAAAATATGTTCAGAATATCATAATGCCTCATTTAAGATATCTCTCAAGTCTGGGGTTGTCGGGCCTAAAGTTGTATAAAAATTGGGTATTTCCCTTTCATCGCTCAACTTTAACCTTCTGTGGTGACTCGTGTTAACTATGATTCACTATTTACAGGACATTCTATATATGTATATATAATTCTTGCGTAGATGTGGCTCATGAAAATTATTTATTCCGCCATAATTATAATCTTAGATATTGTACAGTCGTACATCAAATAAATCGTTGCCAGGGCAACTGAGGTGTATGGTTTCATAAGAAAGTAAAATCAATAAAAACGTCTCCAAGGTTATATAAGAAATTTTTTTACCTCAGTAGTCTTTGCAACGAATGAACTGCCTATATAAATGGGAATTGGCGCTCTAACAAGGGCAGTCCTTTCTGAGCAGATCAGGTAATGCTATAAATTATCAATCTGCTAAGTAGTGCTTTAAACTACTTGATACCAGCAATTGTATAGTGCTGTAAACTATACAATTGGAATTACCAAGGATAATAGAAACTATAGACCGCTTTAAGGTTTATAGTATTCTTTATAGCTGAACAGTCGTACACCGCATTTAAGTGTAAGGGCTGATAAGCATTATTCAAATACAATAAAACTGTGTATGGTGATTCAGACAATATATAGTGCTCTAAACTTTATATGGTGATTTAAACTATACACAGTACAGTGGGCCCTAGCTACAGTATCTTAAACTGTCTTCAGTGCTTTAAACTTACTACGGTGCTAGTAAACTATTTATTGAGAACCAATTATACAATAATTGAAATCTCCTTAAATTCAAGAGTTATACATCGAAAACATATAACCCATCTTATAGTGGCTGTATATATCGCTTTAAGGTGTATGAATCACTAGACTATAACATTTTTAGTCACAAATAAATCTAATCACTGCATTTTTCTACCATTTCAGATAGAAAAATACAGCAGAAAAACCGGTAAACTATTTAATAAAAGAAAAAAAAAACCGAATCATTGTTAAATATAAGTTTTCCAAACTAGTATAAGTTTTTCAACTAACTGTTACAAGATAAATAAAAAATATAATTTCAAAAAACTGACTGACTTGTCACTTACCTAGCACCTTTATTTTGATTTATTAATTTATAATTTTTGTAAGACGACCTAATAAGAGGTTCGTACAGATATCTTGAAAATTAAGAGATTTGTAAATACAGCCATTCCACATGAAACCGATCACTTTGGAACCCAACCATCTCCGATTTGAATGAAACTATCACAATTTATATAGAACATGAAAACCATTTTGTTTTCCGCAGCAACACTCCACCCGTTCGGGAGATAGAAATTTCATGATTTTACAATGCAATGCCATTTTCGAAAAAAATCACATCTCGAGCACGGAGCAACGTATTTTAATTTTTATTTTTCATAAAACAATACAGTAGCACCGAACGAACTTTTTTTCTTTCTTAATAATAGTATTTAAAAAAAATACTTTCTTTTGTTTGTATTTTTATTTTCAAGCTATAATAGTCCACACAATGGGGTTTTTGGCCTACAAAAGGTGGGATAGAAATTATTTTGATATCCGGGTGTCCCGTATGTAGCTTGGCACCCGAGGGCTTCTAAACCCCTATAATGATGATAAATAAGCGTTGGACCTTTCCAATGGTCTATAAATTAAGTTTACCCCTGCTTCCTTCCATTTTGAAGTTATGGCCCAACAAAATTAAAATTTTCAAATTTTAGCTCCGTTTTTCTGTTCTTATTTAACTACTATTCTTATCAATAAAGATGCCATCAACACCATTTTTTCATATTAATATTATCATTTTTACAAAATTTAGCGTGAAAATACTAAATTAGACGATTTTTTGGAAGAATGTTCACGTTTCCGCCTCTGTAACTTGTTACAGATAAGACTTACAAAAAATGTGATTATACAAAAAATGTAGTCTTCTTCAAATTTCTATGAGATATTTTTGTTACCGAGAGGTTGGGTTTTTTAACGGAGCCTGGAACTAAATAACATACATATATCAAAATCATTTCTACCCCATCTTTTGTAGGGCATTGCCTTTATTCGCTCTTATTGACTGAAATATAAGCCTTATCTATCTATGTGTGAAAAATTACTTCGCATTGGAAATGTGAATTTTTAAAGTCATCATATATCCAAGGAACCGAATATGGAAGCACTACACTTAGGGGAATGTACTACTTTTTCTACTGGACGATCTAAGCCTTAATTTCGAAGGTGGTCGAAAATATGTACCTATAATGTTTGTATTCACAAAAATTCCACCTACATTATGTCCACAACTATTTTGTTGGAAATATTCGTACGTTATAAAACTGCAATTAATATTACAGTACAAAATGTTTACTTAGTATGTTTATATCGCAAATAATTAATTACCTATTTATCCCTCACCTTAATTTAGTGTTTGTGGTTCAATATACCTTGTTAGTACATTGAATTAGTGCTACAAGCTACAAACTATAGCGTCATCCAACCCATGTAAACCTACGGTTCTGTGGTATGGTGGAAAGCAATGGACTTCGCCAATCATCGCAAGATATTGGAGAAGATTCAGAGACTGTGCTTCCGTGGCGAAAGCAGCGCTCTTAAGTCACTAGCATTCGGGCTGTGGACGTTATCCTCCTTATACACCCGGTAGAAATACATATTCAGCAGAGGGCGTCGACTGTACCGGTAAGATTGCATCTTCATATTGGCTAGCTTCACACGGGCACAAGAGTTCCACATGTCGTGCAATCTATCGCACCCAAGGACAGCGACCACCTCCTCGAGATTATGCTGAAAACCAATTTTGTACCTAAAATTCTATCCAGCGCAGAATGAGAGTCACATTCGGTGGTTCAACCATTGACAAACTCTATTATAATCTACACTGATGGTTCGAAATCCAATGATATGACTTCAAACAATTGAACACAAATTTCACCGTTTGGGCAAAGGATAAAGGTACTAAAATGAAGTATTGATTCAATACACTCAAAAATTGAAGAGAAATCCATGTATGATCCCGAATATACTCCAAAATAATGGTGCTAAATTATAAGGCTCGCGCGAAAAAGCCATGGCCATTTGAAGTAAAAACTTTTCATTTTTGAGGATTTTTTTTGGTTTTTAGGGTGCAGCTTCGGGGACATTCTTCTTCTTACACATTTAAAAATATTTCGTGGAAGTAGGTTTGCTACGTAGAATATAAAAAATATGCACCTCTTTACCGCAAGTGAAGAAATTGGCATTAGAATTATGTTACGTTATTATGAATTTGAAGTTGGTTTTATTATTTTTCTTAAAATATATTTTAGTTACCTATGTATACTTAATTAAAAAACATTCAGATAAAACTTCAAGATTTATCTGTTAATAAATATACCAGTTACCTTTTCCAGTTTAAATGAAAGCTTGTCCAAGTTACACAAAGCCTTTTCCAGTTTAAATGAGACTTATATCAAATTGAGAAGCGATTAAAGGCGAATACTATTTTTGTACGATAAAACTTTATTTTATAAATCTCACACGTGTTTCGAATGCTACTGCATCATCCTCAGAGTGCATAACCGCTACTGAACAATAGCAAAGCGAGTACAATACGAATTCGTTTACAACCAAGAATTGAGTATGGTTGCCGTCACATTGCCTAATAAATTATCACAATAAACAATTCAACAGTGGTGAATTAATTAAATCTGTCTGATTATTGAGAATATTTTTATTTGTATTTAGCGCTTTTTTAATTTAAAGATTTTATAATACATATCTAGTTATTTACCTTTTTTCTCTACATGTAAAATTTTTAGATGACCAGTTTTACAATAATGCCCAGTTTCATTTAAATGTTTTGCAAGAGCGGAATCCTGTTTATTACTTTGTTCAGAGAATCTTGTACGAAAATCTCTAACCGTTTGTCCAATGTAACTGTAGCCACAATCGTTGTAATGATAGCTCATACACACCTGATTTCAACAGTTTGTCAGTCTTACTTTTAGAATTCACCATTATATTTTTATACTCTAGATTAAATCATAGAGTATACTAAGCAGGGTCGGATCCAGCTAGGGGGCGCGGGTCTACCCCTCCCCCTTGAAGACCACTGAAAAAAATTGCAGTAGATCTTCTGAATTTTTCCTTACAAAATGATTCACTGAGCAGTAAATCTATTCTACTGCACCTTTTATAAAACACGTAACAATTTCTAGAAGCATTCAAACTAATACATTCAGGAAAGCAGGCCTTAGCTAGCAGCTTGGCCTTCGCTCCAACTTAGGTCGTGGTTGTTGATGCATATAGAGAAAACAGGAAGCATGGATACCTGTACCTGAGCGTCGCCTTGCTCGGGGTGTTTGAAGCAGGACAGAGCCAGTTCATTTAAACGCGATGGAAGGTTTGTTATAGTTGAAAACAGCTGCTAGAGGGTCTTCGATAAGCCTTCGACGGATTCTTAGAATATTAACGGCGTGGCATGGCCATACAAATATTTAAAGAAGCAATTATAACTCGTAATTGGAGAAATTCAGCGAAACTACACAACGGCGAACAAGTCATTTTGCATTGTTGTAGTGAGTGTTTATTTATTTATTTATTTATTAAGAAACTTTACAGCGATAGCTTACAGACTGGTCACAATTAAAAACTACCGGGATCTTTATATCTAGAAATTACTAAAGTGAAATGAGAAAAAAAACTGTTTTTCCCTTATCCTTCATAATATGCATAAGAGTTGCAGAAGAAGATTTCAAACAATAACAAATTTTAATTAACAAAGCTAGATGGTATATCGATAAGCATTATAGAATTCAATGTAAAGCTAATATTAACAGCCATTGAAAATTATTATTATTATTAATTACTATCAAAAATTCAAGATAACAGGAAATAATTAAAGGTAAAAGATTAAAATTAAATAATGAAAGCTTACGGAAATTTGATGAATCGACAAGAGGGGAAATATACAAAGATTCTTGGTAATATATTATTATTATATAATGGTTATTCTGATTGCGGAGAAAAGGGAGCCTCAGTCTCATTTCTGATAACAGTTCTAAATGAGTAGAGGTTAATACTGAGGATGTCAACATCGTTTAGCAGGTCATTATGATTTTTCTGAATCCTATAAGAAGGAGATTTATAACGCAGATTGGTTCTGGCAGTAGCGATCTGGAAAGTTAAAGGTGAACGGGTAACTCTAGTTGGATTAACAAAATTAATGCTGGTTAATAATTCAGGGCAACAAATATGGTTATGTATTATCTTAAACAAGAAAATTTCATCAAGGAAAAGATGCCGCTTTATGAGGGTAGGAATACCAAATTTGTCAAGTCGAGAAAAATAATTTAGATAACATCCATCCATTTTGTATTGCAGAATTCTAGTAAATTTCCTCTGCATAGATTCAATCTGTTATATATACCTACACATCATTAAAAGGATTCCAGATAGTGCACGCATATTCGAGATGACTTCTTATTAAGGAATTGGTACAGGGTAATAAACGAGGATGAAGATTTAAAAGATTTACAAGCTCGGAATAAGAACCCAAGTGATCTAAAAGCTTTGGAAGTAATCCAGTTGATGTGTGATTGAAATAATAGTTTCTGGTCGAATATAACACCCAGGTCTTTCAATTCAGTAACACGGTCAAGACAGATGTCAGCAATTTTTTAATAGTAATGTATGGTATTTGTTTTTCTAGAAAAAGTTAAGGTTTTATATTTGGAGATATTCAACGGTAAAACATTATCCTTGCTCCAGTTCTCTAAAGCAAGAATATATCTCTGTAAATATATGCAGTCCTCTTGCGTCTCCATATGGAGGGGTAGGTCATTAATGTAGATGAGGAATATATAAGAACCGAGAATGGTACCTTGCGGGACACCAGAAGTTTGCACAATAGGGGTGGACTGATAACCATTTAAAACTACTATCTGGAGTCGTTCAAGGAGATATGACGCAAACCATCCTATTAGATTTGCATGAAAACCTAAGCAAGACATTTTTAGTAATATACGAGAGTGCACCATCCTATCATAAGCCTTAGAAAAATCTGTTTGAATAGAATCAACTTGTTTCCCCTCATCAAGTGTAACGGCAAATTTTGTTCGTATATATCGCTAAGTTTGTGACAGTGGACTTACCCGGAAGGAATCCATGTTGTTGAAAGTTGAAAATGGAGATTATTTGGGGAAGATGTTGGTAGTAAATTATTTTTTCAAACACAAGAACTAGACTATTGGAGATGGATATAGTCTATAATTTGCTACGGATTTAGGATCACCGCATTTAAAGATAAGAGCAACGAAAGATCTCTTTAGCGTGGATGGATAACTTTGTGATGTAATGACAAATTGAATAATACTCTTATTGGGGTACTTAAGACTGCAGAGCAGTTCTTCAAGAAGATGTTTGGTACAGCGTCGGTTCCTACTTTCTTATTTATATCTAAACCTAGAAGAATTGTTTGGACATCTAGCGGCGTGATTGTAAGCACAGAAATAGCAGTGGAGGAAGATAGAAGAGAAGAGAGAAACAGATTAATTTTTAAATTTTTTGTTTGATTATTTCGTAACAACAAAACAAAATAAATCTGCAGATTGGGAAAGTCTCAGTCAGTATTCTAGAGAATTTGATTGGTCAGTCTGCTTTGCTTCAAGGGATGTTGATAAATGCACATTTGAATTTAGTACAATTCGAAGCCTTGGGCATCCGTGAATACATTCAGTATTTATACAGCAGATCTTAACAACAGCAAAATTGCTCTTGGTTTAACGATAAGTGCAACCAAGCAATAAAAGTTCGGCGCTGAAACACAATCCAAATAGAAAAATTTCTTTTTGACCAGAATGTTAGAATTTTGGCAAGACGCAAAGGCAGCAAAGGCTTCTGGTTCCAGGTCAAAACCATCAGGAGCAACTTCAGCAGTTCCTTTATTCCTTCACTACTTTACAATGAAATGATTGTTGACTCCCTGAATAAAACTAATTTTGACTGTTAGATTCACTTCAAATTCTCCTTTTCCACCTGCGTCACATCTCCCTTGTGGATGTGCACAAGAGCCAATACACCTCCGTACGAGAGATATGGTTAAAGCCCTTAAGGAGCTCAACGTCTTCATAGCTGCAGGTCCTGATAGTTTCAAGTCCCCGTTAAATAAAAGATGTGTCTCATTCGTGGCTAAAACTCTGCGAAAACTATTTTGCTTCTCTTATTCGACAGCAAAATGTTCAATTGCTTGGAAACTAGCTCACTTTTAGCCTATTCCCAAGAAAGGAAAGGGTATAGCGATCCCTCAAATTATCGATTCTCTCAAACGTTTTTGAATCAATCATTAGCTCTAAATTAATAAAATATCTAGAAACTAATCAAACCCTCAACGATCGTTAATATGGCTTTTTTTTATGACTTTTCTTATAGAACTTTGAAACCGTAGTCTTCACAATTTTGGTGAGTCCAAAATCGTTGCCTTAGATATTTCAAATTTATTTGATAGTGTCTGGCATTCAGCCCTTTTAGCGGAACTTAAAGGGCTTGGCCCCTCCCGTCCTCTTCTATTATGGATGTAATGATTGTAAAGTGTTTTATCTGGTCGCTTAATATGGATTATATTAATTGGCGTTACATCTGAATCTCAGCCAATAAATACCGGGTTGTCTCAGGGCTCTGTTTTCTCTCCATCTCTCTTCGTAATTTTTCATTAATGATCTGCTTTCCCTTACTTTCAATCCTATCCATAGCTTCGCTTATGACAGTACCCTTGACTTCGCTTACTCCTTTGATACTCTTGAGGATTACAAAGGAAATGCTAAATCTATCAAACCAGATTGCATGATTTGATCCATGAATAACCACCTTAATAATATGATTGCATGATTTGATCCATGAATAACCACCTTAATAATATCCTCGCTTGTATCAAATCAAATCGCATCGAATTCAATACATCTAAGTTCGAAAGCTGTCCAACCAGCTCTTTAAAACATGATCATAATTTTCCACTCTCGCTTCTTTTGATGGAGCACTGCTTAACGATGCACCGTTCTTATGCATTCTTGACAATAATATTTGCAGTATGTTAAGCTGAACAGATCACATCTTGTCTGTTGCCAAAGAAGAATCGAAATGTGTTGGATTTCTGAATGGTGTAAAAAATATTTCAGCCCATCGAATATAGCGCTCCTCTAGAAGTCCTACATCAGATCTAGAATGGAATACAATTTCCATATGTAGGTCGGTGCTAGTCGCAGAGCCTTAGCTCTATTGGATATCGTCCAAAAGAGTTCCTTCACCTCATTGGCGATGTTGAAAAACTTGTCATATGGACTCACTCAAGCACCACCGAATTGTTGATTGCCTTTCACCCCTATATTGCTACATGCATGGCCGATGTTTTGATGAAACGTTTAGTCTGATCCCTGATTCCTGCATATAATACTCGCACTGCAAGCCGAGCACATCCTTTTACTCTTCCAAATACTTTCGATCGTAGAGTACAATTCCGTGATGATTTTTATCCCGAACTGTGCGAACGTGGAACAGTCTACCATCTTTTATCTTTTCACCGCCATACAATCTGCGAAAGTTTAAGGGTGACATACATCAGCACCTTCGCCACCCTCCTCACGTTCCCTAATTCTCTTTTTTATCCCCTTCTTGCCATGCTGTGGTTTTCTTCATAGTTCGTAAGATATCTCCTGGTGCTTGGCTTAATAATATAAAAAACTAAAGAAGTCACACATTCATAACTTGCCGACGAAGTTATATACGTACAAGGTATGCATTGCATCTGTTCTGTAACTGCTATTTTAAATAAAAGTAAATAATTAATTCCTGTATATTACAAAGACACAATTTATGATGATTCGTGAATTTGAATAAAATACATTTCCCCAGTTTTACTAACTAAAATGGATGATTGGGAAGTTTTAAACTTCCACTAGTTACAAGCCAAAACAAAATGATGTTAGACCACGGCAGGATAGGTAAAATTAAATAAGGTTATGTTGAGAATTTTATAGATCAGAGGCGCAAATATATACGTTTTTCTAAGGCTCCAAAACGAATCGTTTTGGCTCTGCGTGAAGGAATTGCGGAAAGAAGTGAACTTTTTTTTGTTTTTTACCTCCAATACAAGCTTTACACAAGCTCGCTATAGTGACACTTTTAATAGATAAACCCTTCTTAACCCCTTTTCCTCTATTTTTTTTTTTTGCAAATTTTTTGTAACCGCTTAGAAAATCAATCGCTCTTTCACTTACTTAAATATATGGTCTAATATTACAACAAAACAATGCCACTGCTTCACCAAATTTGGAAGAATTGAAACCTTTTCTAATATTTGGGTACTCTCTTTAGTTATCCTGAGCTTTCACCCTGGTTGGTAGTAATTTTCATTAAGTTATTGTAAACAATATTAACGGATAAGATTAATGCACAAATTAAGGGTCGTTGTATCTGTTTTTCAATTTCGAATTTGTTTTAAAAGTACACATAGGTATTGCAAAGCTTTCAAAGCCTCGTTGAACCGTTTTGATACAAAACGTATTTTTCCATGCGTTTGTCAAAATAAAAATGATATGGTGCTAAAAATAATACCAAATGCTTTATAAAAAAGTGAATGCTTTTGAAGCCAGGAGAATGACAAATTTTACCATGTATAATGCTGTCCTGGAAACACGCACAAGCTATCTTGGCTCCACGACCTGTCAGTGTTAACAAGTTGTGGGACATTTCTGGATATTTTTAAATCATAGCTCTCCTCCCACCGCAGCTGCAGCGTTCGACCAGAGTAACGTGGTAAATACGTGTGGTCGCGATTAACGAAGAGATCAACGGTCTAAAGAACAAAGGCCCATCTGGCTATAGCACGATCGCCTATCCTCCCAGTGGTCGAAACTCGAAATGCAGACACTGTTGGCATGAAAGAGATAAGAAAGTGCGTAATAAAACAATAAAACATGAAAGAAAATAAAGATCCTTTTTTGTAGTTTTTCTAGGAATTGAGAATTTAATTGGGTGCGATGTAATAAGGTATAATTAGATGTCCGTAAATTTCAAAGGGTGTTGAGAAACTTTTGTTCGTCAACGTGATCAGTTAAGTTTTTCTACAAAAATAATTTATTATTTTTTTTTCTTGTACTTATAACAATGGAT
The DNA here is from genome assembly GCA_963924295.1 of Dioctria rufipes. Lineage (NCBI taxonomy): Eukaryota > Metazoa > Arthropoda > Insecta > Diptera > Asilidae > Dioctria > Dioctria rufipes. The sequence continues at coordinate 288,295,410 of OZ002740.1, forward strand.
AAAAAGAAAAAGAAAGTGGATAAAAATACTGAGTCCGGGCTTCATCCAGAAATTTTTTTTAAACGGTATCACACTGCACTAAAGATGTGAAATTTTAAAAGTTTTCTCAATAAATTTATGTAAAAATTATATATTTTAATATTTTATTTTTTCAACTAAAAAGTTATCCAAAATTGTTCATGCCAAAATATTCATATAATTATCGAATTGGTGGAGGGAAATGTGAAAATAATTTGTTTTGTTCATTAAAAGCACAATAGTAGAGCTGAATGATTGCAGGCTGTAGATCTTTACTGCTTATCTATCCATCAACATTTCGGGCATAAACTAAAGCACGTAAAAATTAAGTCCAAATTATTCTTAAGATTAGACAATAATTGTAGCTAAGTTGTTCTTCAATAAATTTAGTTCCAAATAACGCGTGATAATTTCTTCATTAATAGTAAACTTAACGCTAGGCTCATGTTGAAAACTACATTAAACAAAATTACAACAAAAACTTGTTTTTTAATAATAATTTATTTAATAACATAATTTATTTCTGGTCTGTATACACAAGATTATAATCTTTTATAGATGTATAGTAAATAAAGAAATGGCAAATCAAAAATAAAATTAATAAAAAAAATTAAAATAAATGAAAACAAATTGACGAACAAAAATTTAAGTAAGAGTAAAGAAATTAAAATAAGAAATAATTTTTGGAAAGACCTAGAAAATATATAGATATATATGTATATAAGTAAGTGTTTGACCAAAACTATGCTAATCATCCCATTACTCAATAACAGAAAAATGCTTCAACAATGCAAGCCTAAATTCATGCGTCCCGCCAAGTCCCCTTACATAATTAGCAAGGGTATTCCATAATTGAACTATTGCAACAAAATAAGAGTGGTGCCCCACAATGTATGAAGCTCTAGGTATAGGAAGGGTTTTATGTCTATATCAATGTAAAAATTTCAAAAATTTCTATCAGAAAAGAAGGATTTCTTACATTAACTAGTTTATGTAAAAACAGCAATGCCCTAATATACAGATAAGTGCCCAATGAATAGTCCAAGACAGTATCATTGAACATAAAATTTTAGGACGTATATAAATCGTACACAATCATTAAAAGCAGTATAAATCTTGCAGTAACACTTAGAATCCAAGACAGGGTAGACAATACTACAATAAATGAACTGTGGCATCAGCAGTGATTTTACAAGTTTCAGCTCTCGATTAGTAGAAAGTTGCTTAGCGAGTAACCACAGTTGCCTAAGGCTAAGGACACTATAAATATTGCCAAGAGACTGTTTTACATGGTCACAGCAACTCATCTTACTATTTATACTTACTCCCCAGCTTCTCTCGTATAGGTAAGAATCGTTCCATTAAAATATATGGAATGAAGATCAGAAAAGGTGAGATCATATCTGTAACAAGCAATACAAGTAGATTTTAAAGTATTTAGTGTCAATTGGTTCCTACACGCCCAATCAGATATAGTCAACATATCGAAGTTTACTCTTTCAATGCAGTCTTCTATAAAGCCTATTGGTCTGGATAAATAAATCTGAACATCATCAGCGTAAAGATGAATGTTAACATCATGAAGTACGTCCGGTAGAGCATGATGAACAGACAAAATAGCAACGATCCAAGAATGGACCCTTATGGAACTCCGATATGTGGATTTTTCATTTCATATCCTGACCTGTTGAAATCGACGAGTAAGAAAATCACTGATTAATTTAAGAGGAGTCAGTACCACTGATATATATAACATGGGCTGCCAACTTTTGTTGGCAGGGGTGTGACAATTATCTTAATTTCAAGTTTTACTTTCGCTTTAATATTCATATTAAAAGTTCTAGAAATTACAGAAGTATTCGAAAATATTTTTATTCTTGGAGCTTATCTCCTACAACATCAAATATTTTTTAAACTTGATTTTTAAAGAAATAAAATTAAGCAATTTCTGTCTATCTGCCCCTAAAAGTAGGTATGGGGGACAGAGTAAGGACTACAAATATTGTATTGCCATCTATTTCTATTCTTTATGTTCAATGGGAAAACCACTGAACTGAAACTAGACTATGGTGGATTTTGTAAAGAATTTATTATTTGAAGTTCAGCGGAATAAAGTAATTAAACCAAAAAGAGACAACTATAGAAAAGTGATCCCATAATAATATAAGCAATTTCAGTAGTATTAGCAGTCCATTTTATATATGTCAGTGGTCAGTACTCATCAAAATTTTTAATTTAGATACCAGCGAACCTGTAGGTAATAAAATTTACTATACGTAGGTTTGTGTCCTGAAAGTGATAAAATTCATATAAAATTAGCCTAGACCTAGACCACAGAGCACATTAGAGACATCTACCGCAAAAGACAGAAACTCGACATCTGACAAAACCATACAATTTAAGAAGAAAAATGAAAATTTGCAGTTTACATTAATTGAAAAATTTTAACGAGAATGAAGTCTCCTAAATTTTGTTTGGCCATAATTGTTAAATATGCTATTTTGCTTTGTATTTAAATAACTTTCAAATAAATATTGCAATTTCTTGTCCGTGTAATGTCGGGAAAAAAAACAAGTACTATTATAATCAAATAATTATAAAAAGCACCACTAAAAATGAAAAAAACTCGACGTTATTTGCTAGATCTAGGCCATATCTTTCTAAAACAGTGACAATTTAAAGAAATGAGAATACCTATCCACAGGAATTTGATTTAAAAGACTTCAATTTTTACCATATTTTACAAGTTTCCGAGCTGATATCTCCATTCCAATACACTTTTTTTAATTTTTGCCGACATTATTTTCTAGACTTCTTCATTATCTTTAATTTAAGATATGAATCATTTTTCTGCTACAAATAGTTTGCCAGAAATTCGCATTGAAATATGTATGAAACTTGCAAATATTGGTACTGACTCCTCTTAAGCGACGACGATGAAAAATTATAGTTTTTTTTTAAGTTTAGCAAGAAGTAAGCCATGTTTTAATTGGGTCAAATACCATGCTAAAATAAAGCAGTACCAAAGCCGTGAGATTAACCTACTTCCGAGAATATTTTGAACTATTTAATTTATTTATAAGTTTCTCCAGCACCTATAGGACGTAAATTATTAGAAACAACCGGAGTAGAACAATTAGCTAGAGGTAAAACAATATCACTTTTCCAAAAACAGGAAAATTGTGAATACGTCAGACAAGAGTTAAAAATATAAACTAAGCTATCGGAAATAATATGGTACAGAAGTTTAAAAAATTTTGGTGGAATATGAATTTGCGACAAGAATCATCAGAATGCTTCAATTGATATGCAAATTCACTACTCCTCTATTGCATATCGACGCATGAAAGGCAAAATGGGATAAGCGACAAAATGTAAACTTTGCAGGAGAGCGGTTTAAAGTTTAAAATTTCGAGAAAAAAATCATTAAAAATCAGCTAATGATTAGATTTTTTAAATATATACCTGTAAAGGGTCCTGAACGTCACCTCTAATTGATGGTATTGATATTTTTTCAAACTATTAGTTATTATTAGAATTAATGTCGCTCACGCAATTTGGTCACGAAAACAGAATGAGGGAAAAAACTCTAACTGACTAAATGTTCTAAATATGCATCATGGTAAAAAGGAACAGTCAAGTTAACCTAAGTGGAATAATAGCTTGTATAGATTCAAAGTAAACTGGAATAACCTTTATAATTACGCACAACTGGTTGACGAAAAAGGAGGGATTTAATAGTTTTGGTTTCACCTAGTGATGGCAAATAAAACAAAGATATTAATAATAAATATTAATATATTAAATTAAAGATTTTCCGGAAGTCAAAATTAAAAAATAACATCTTTAAACGAGAAAAATTATTAATGTTTTAGGTGCCTAAAAGGCTAAGGTAACAAAAAAAAATGTCTTCTACTAAAACTGAAAAATCTCTTTGTAAAGGCACATTAAAAAAAGGAACAGTCTTCAGACTTTTGTAACATTACTATGTAAAAATTAATATAATATCAATAATATTATTAACTTATTCGGAATCATCATCCTCTACGTCTGTGTCTGGAAGTGTGTCCCTTACGTTAGCAGCAGTAGGAATGGTCAAATATTCTTGATGAAAAGCTTCTGGTATGACTTTATCTTTGCAAAGTTTATAAAGGTCGTCATACTTTGTTTTTGATATAGGTAGCAGTGACTTATAACAAGCAGTGGGTGCAATCTTGGCTTTTGATTGAACGGCTATGGGTAAAAATTCCGCCGATTCGTTCATAGAATATTTTACCACAATTTGTGAATCATCCTTTTTCTTAAATGTGGCCACCCGAATTTTACTGATTTTACCAGTAAGGTTCCCTTTGAAATATTTATCGTTGATAACGTTCCATCTCAAAAAGGCACTGTGTATCATCAACTCAACATTGTATGGCATTGGATCTTGCCTCGCTGTTGAAAATACTGAATACCATTGTGATGGTGCATAAATGATGCAGTTCTTTACATTCTTCTCAATAACCGCATGTACCGAATCCACAGGCATGTAGGTGTGACCCGTCAACAAAATATTTATTTGTATAGTTTCAATGTTATTACAGATTTGAAGGGTTGAATGAATCATTGCCAGAATTACTCGATTACGGTTTTGACCAGGGCAGCAGTCACAGTATAACAGTAAATTTTTTACTGTTCCACTTTCATGCACGATACTAATATATTTATTTAGTATAGTTGCGATTTCATTTGCTCCCCGTTTACCGTTCACTTCATTCCAATAGAAACAGAAAACCTTACGAGTGCCACTTTCATAAAAGCATAAATTATATACTGCAAGTTTTCGTGAGTAGTACAAAAGCATGCTTTCTCCATGGGGGGTATTCAAGACTTTCTGTAAGTCAAAACTAACGCACAACGTATTGAGATAAGTTTTATGAGTATTCTGATGTGCTTTGAAGAGAGAATAGGTATGGACTTTTTCTGTTTCCTGCTCCATTTTCTCCTTGATAAGGCTTGGATTGTCTTCAGTTGATCTTTGAAATTTCAGACATTTCAAACATTTACCTTTTTTCGGAACATGGAATCCAATGTTGAAGTTGTTATGAAATATATTGCGGAATACTCTCTCACTTACAACATCAACTCCTTGTTCAATATAATTTTTTTTGTAAATTTTATACAAATTTTTAAATTCTTGTGGAAGGTAGACACGACTAGAGTCTTTACGACAGTAGTGTGATGGCATGGCTGGAAGACTTTTAATATACTTCATAACTACAGCCTTTGTAGATTCTTTTGTTTCATTAGGTGGTTCACATCTTCCACGTAAATCTTCTTTAGCGGTTCCGAATTCAGTGTGACTTGTAGTATAGTAAATGAACTTTTCCGTAACATCTAGCGTCGAAGCCAAAAATTGAAGACAAATCGTTGTTTTACCTTCGCCTTCATTGCCTTCGTTTTACAGTTGTTTTTCGACATATACTTACAAGCCAGTCCTTTCGTCGTTCAGTAGGAAGATTCCAAAAATGGTCAAATATGAGCTTTCTCCTCACTTCTGTAATTGAACCACATTCATTGCCGCATTTATTACCATCGCACGGATTGGGTTGCACTTTTTTAGCCGCTACTACAACTCCATTATATTTGGTATATTCCTGACCAAATTGCTTTAATTTCTTTCTTTCCAATCTTTTATTCATCGGATTTACTTTAACACCGGCTTCTCCGACTATGCACTCTTCTTCAGGTTTATCCGTTGATTCTTGTAAAGCCTTGATCGGTGTGTAATCCTCATTATCATCATTTTCAGATAATTCGAAATCTGTGTGGCATACATCAGAATCAGTGTCTTCACCAATGGCACCTGCTAACAAAGCTTCATCTTCGGACAGATAATCTAAATATTGCTTGTTTTGTTTTGCCTTACGAACGCGACGACACGTTGAAGTAGAAGGACGTTCCTGTTCAGTTTGTTGTGAAATCGTAGATTCATCCAACACACTAGTTGATATTCCAGCAGCATCATTATGTGTCTCTGTTGCATGACACATTAAAGGCTGTTCAACAGGTTTACTTAAATCCACATTCGAGGATAGAGCTGAGTCTGATAAAATGGCTGGTATGAGCATAACTGGTGCAGGTAATATAGGAATGTAAGGCTTTAGTTCAGTGTAAACAGGTGTTCCTGAATTTTCGTCTAATAAGTCATCATCTGGTGGCTGATATCAAAGGCTGATTCAAATAATTTCTCTTTACCTGATAAAAGTTAAAAAATAGACACCCAACTGCAATTTTTTTTTTTTCGTACATACCGTTGATTTATTAAAGCTTGACATTCCATGCGCATCTATTATCTACTCCACATCTCTGGAGTGCTAGCTCCAATATTTTATTGCCGCGTCGCTTTTTTTCCATTATTATTTTCTACTCTAAAGTCACAAATTACGATTACAACACTGAAAATACGGAATGGTAAAAATTTCTAAACTTACTTGGAAAGAAATATCGGGTAAAAGTTTATCAGCTGTAAGTACTCAGCATTCGTGTTGACGGTGTCGCAGCAACTGGCGTACTACTGACCCTAGCCCTAGATTTTGAACGTCGTCATACGATGCGTTGCAAAGTACAAAACAAAAGCAGCCCTGTTCATGATTCGAACACAATAACCGTTATAACTTAATAAAAAAAAAAAAATGCCTGCCTGCATTTAATCAAATAGGGATATGCGGTTACGTTTCCGAAAATAAAAATTAGGAGACGCAGTCTAAGCGCCTTATTTGCTTTTGGACTTGCAGGTAAAAAGGGATAAACGCCATGTTTTTAAAATTTTACTGCTAGGAAAAACAATCTAAGCGACAACGATTCCGGAAATGAAAAATAGGAAAAACGTTCTAAACGCCATACGTTTTCTCAAAGGTGTCAGGTAAAAAAGGATAAACACAATATTTGTAAAATTTTACTGCAAGTAAAAGAATATAACTGACATCAGTGACATGAATAACATCGAAGTAAAACTAGATAAGTTGGGTACGAACACAATAAAAGAAGGGGTAAAAAGGCTTAAGACTCAATTTTGATTTGGGCATTTTATCTTACCGCCATAATTCCCAAAATTGTCGAAATTTCTTTCGGTTAGTAACAAAAAAACACCCTTCGGTCTCCAAATCACAGTTGGGCTAAGCGACACAAAAGTCATCTTATGGGAATGAAACCTAGCCCATTCGATGCAGAAAAATCGTGCGATTCTAACGGTATATATAACTCAATTTCCCCAAAAATTGTCGCTTATCCCATTTTGCCTTTCATGCGTCGATATGTATATTAAAAAATTATTAAAAAGAAAAAATGTATTTAAACTTTTAGTCTAAGCCCACATAATTGAATGCAAGAGCTGCTGAAAAGCATAACACTTTTTAATTTTATAACAAAAAAAATATCTACATGACGCAATTAACTTGCTTACCTTTAAAATAATCCTTAAAATCATTAAATTGTGAAGGCTAATGTTTGTCGTAACCTCAGTTAGCTATTCAAATTAGTCAAGCAAATGTCAATTAATCAACGCTTTTGTTTCCGCAATTCATAGCAAGTAAAATCAACAACAAATAAAATCCGTAAATTGCTTTGTTTATTTTGAAGCTATAATTTGTCTTAAAATCCCGGCAATAATCATAAATAATGAATTCGAAGAAAAGCTCATAACTGTCAACATGTCGGATGACTGAATTAGATACGTCCTAAAAAGTCCTCCGAATCTTGATGAATGACCCTTAGTCTGTGCATCTACTTTTATACATAATGTGTTATTATATAGATACCTATATCTACTATGCTGAAACAAAGAAATTTTACGTGGATACACAGTGCAAAATGCGCTCGAAAAGACTTTTGTCTCCTTTCCTGTTCAATGATTGTTGTGATTGTGACATATGACAGAAAGTCATCTAAAGATTTATAATTTTACCGGCCTTTCGAAGTGATGGGCAGGCGTGCGGGCGTTATGTCTCAGCCGTCAGCTTTTGGCGGTTCTTTAACAATTTAAAACAAAATAATAAAAAAAAACAAAAAAACACAACTAAAGAGAAAAATCAGCAAAACAAAAAATTATGAAAATGTTTTAAAATAACCGTCACGTCCTGTTCTGTTAGAGCAGAAATCAAAGTTGCAATTTTTCACAATAATTATGATGATTTTTTCCATTTTCAATTTCGGACGGTGAAAAGTTCAAGTGATCAGTCAGTCACCAGTAGTACGTCACAATACGGTACGTAATATGATTTACACTCATATGGTTGATGTACTATACTCTACTATTTGCCACCGCTCCGCTCTGCAGCCTTACCATTGGTAGTCGGAGCGATACCTATAAATAAAGCCAACCGTAAATGTAGGTGCTTAGAGAAATGCTGATATTCACGAGATCACAGCTTCTTAAGATCTCAGTTCTGATTTGACTGCCGGTGATCGTGGTTCCCATAGTTATAGTAGAAAAACGTTGGGATCGTTCCGTTTTATTAAAATTATTGAAAAATAATAAAAATAATAAAAAAATAAAAAATAAAAAAAAATAAATAATAAAAAATTACAAAATAATAATAAAATAGTAAAGGAACGGCTTTTGTGATAATTTCGAAAAATTAGTTGCGAAAGTATATTGTGAAAAGTGAAAGTATCTGCCGGGATTAATTGTATATTTAATAAAAAATATATACAAAAAAAGAAATGCATTCCATTTTTTTCTAAAAAAAATTAAAAAAAAATTTAACTTTGTATGCAACTCAATTGAAATTGCAATAAAATTGCCAAAAAGTAAAAGTGAAACTGAAGACTTTGCTGCAAGAAGTGGTGCTGTCTGGAAATATTGTAAAAAGATATAAAACAAATGTGCAACGAGAAATGCTTCATCTCTAGTGATGTATACTCAAGAATAGCCGCGAATTGAAGTAACACAATTTAAATTTAGATAGAAATAAAAAAAAAAGAAAAGACGAAATTGTGCTGTTCTCTGTTCGTTTCTTATAAAGTGGAACGTGAAGTTTTTGTTTAGATTAATAGCCCTATTGAATTGGAAATAAAAAACGACGGGTGGTGATAAACATATTTAAAAAGATATTCAAAAAGAAAAAAACTTTCCCGTAATGAGTACATCTTGTTGAAAATATTCAACAATTTTTTAATACTTTTTTTCGTTTCTGTTTTTTTTTCTTTTTTTTTCTTTTTTTAAGTAGACAAAATTTTCTACAAAAATGTCATTCTGTCGAATTACTGGAAGGTCTCGTGCCCTTCCAAAGCCAAATTACTTCCCTTTGCTTGCACCAATATCTCCAGCTGATGCAAAACGTTTTTGTCGAATTACAAGCAAAGCATATGGATTGCCATCTCATCATTATATACCAGTGATGCTAACTACACTTTCAAGTAAAAGTAAATGTAAAATAACCAATGTCTCAGATGAATTGGGACCACATCATTTTATGCAAGATGTCTCCTATGGTAAACGAAAGCACATGGTTTTGGCCGACTATAGATACGTGTTTCCAGTGTTCGATGAAACAAACGATTTACAAAAAGGTTTACTCGAAATTCTTAATTCCAAAAGTGTGATGGATGAAGCGAAATTTGTTTATAAAGTTGATGAAAGGCGTTGCTCGCTAGTATTTCCAGCTAAATTAGAAGCGGCCGTAAGAGATGGTGACGTAAAAGATGTCATGTTAGCGAAAAATCGTGATTCTGTTCTGCTAAAAATGCGACAGGGAAAGAATGTTTCACTGGATTTATTAGAATATGATGAAGACGATGAAGTATTGTATGAAGGTGAAGGACCCCGATATGATGTATTGTTAGAATTAGAAAAAGAGGAGGCACTAAAGAAACGAAGAAGAAATAAACGTTTCGATAGTTTATCAGATAGAGCGAAAATATTCGAAGACAAAGAAAGACAACAAGAAGAATATGAAGAGCATGAAGAGCTTGTACATAAAAATTTAAAACGTAAAAAAATTGAAGAAGCAAAAAAGAAGAAATATAATGAAAGTTTCAAATTAGATCAGAAAAAGGCAGCAAAAAATCTTTACTTAGACGTAAATGATCCTCCTGATCTTGTCAAACCTGTCATAGAATCATGGGATTGGGAAAGTTATGAAAAAGAAGTGAAAAATAATAAATGCACACCTATTGCTAGAAAATTGCCGAAGCCATGCAAACTGGCTCCAATTGTAGTTACTTCTAGAAATGTTGAAATTCAACAATGCTTACTTGAAGATACTTCAGGATTTGATTCAATTCCCTGTATTGGACCGTTAACCCCTATCAGAGAACAACCTGACAAAAATATTATTGAGCAAATAAAAAAAATGTCAGAGGAAAAATTAGAGCAATTGATTAATCTGCCAGAAAAAATTCTGGATAGTTCAGAACTTATAGAATCCTTGCCGACACCTGATGAATTACCGAAAATAATTAGAAATATTGATAAAGGTCAACCTAGGACTGTGTCAAAAGTTCCAGGATTAACATTAGATATATTAGCAGCAAGAAAAGTCCATATACCTGGCCAGCATGTTCAAACACCTTCAGGTGAAATATTTGTTCCGGGACAATCAGTAAGTACCCCACAGGGAACTGTTTATGTTCCAGGCCTAACTGTTCAAACACCTAATGGACCAACTTTTATTCCCGGTTGTATCGTAACACCAAAAGAAGATCCAAAATCTCCAGTTTTTCTTGCTGGTCAAATACAAAACGATACTTTCATTCCTGGACAGACATTTAATAATGGGACACAACCCAAATTTGTCGAAGGACAAACTGTAACTACTCCTGATGGCATAAAATTCATTCCAGGAGTTATTGATGAAAAAACTGATCAATTTGTTGTTGGACAAAAATTATCAACCCCAGATGGATTGAAATTTATTCCCGGCCAAACTATATCATCTGGAGAGACGCATAAATTTATTGCTGGACAAAATGTATACGTGGAAGAGGAGAAAGGATGGCAATTCGTTCCTGGTCAAACAGTTCAAAATCAAGGTATAGAAGAATTTGTACCTGGTAAATCAATAATGACACAAGAAGGAGCAAAATTCGTTCCCGGACAACATGTTGAAAATGTTTTCGTGCCTGGCCTTACTGTTGAAACCAATGAAGGATTAGAATTTGTTCCAGGACTTAATGTTGAAACAAAACAGGGTCCGAAATTCATAGAAGGACAAATCGTTGAGACAAGTCAAGGACAAATATTTATGCCGGGCAAATCTATTGTTAATTTTGATGGAGTCATTGAATTTGCTGTAGCCAAAACTGTTACTGATGTCGTATTTAATGATCCAATTTCAACAGGATTCGTAATCGATGCTAACAATTGTGAGGTATCAAATCAATGCCTTTCAGTCTATGGTTATATGGTTCAAACGAAAAATGGAATTGAATTTTATCCCGAAAAAATTGATATTACACATTTGCCACCAGGTAAAAAGATACCAGGAAAATTGATTAAACAAGATGCAGATACGAAATTCGTGCCAGGTATAATGGAAAATGGTGGATTTATACCGGGACAAGTTGTTTGGACGGAAAAAGGTGAACAATTCATACCAGGACAAGTCATTGAAACAAGTGAAGGATTGAAATTTGTTCCCGGCCAAGTGATTGAAACTAAAACAGGAAGCAAATTTGTTCCCGGACAAACAATAGATACACCAGAGGGACCACGATTTGTTCCTGGCCAAATTGTTCATACAAAAGCCGGACCAACTTTTATTCCAGGACAAGTTATTTATACAGAAGAAGAAGGTGAACGATTCGTTCCCGGTCAAGTAGTTGATACTGAAGATGGACCAAGATTTGTTCCTGGACGTGTTATTGAAAGTGGTGATAAAGTCACATTTATACCAGGACAAATTGTTCAAACATCAGAAGGACCAAAATTCGTTGCACCAGATTTAACAGATAACGAAGATGGTGAACAGCAATTCTCTGTGCAAAGTTTCTTAGTGTCACCGGAAGAGCTTGTCTTATTAAAGCTCACACATACTTGGAACCAATCGAGCGCAAAAGGTGAACTAAGTATTGATTCGAAAATGCTTCGACAATTATCTGAAGCTGGTATGACTATTGGTAGGCAAATAGAAGCTTCAGCTGTTGATATTGTTCTTCAAAGTACGAAAAATGCTCAGACTGTTCAGAATTTAGTGAAAATAATTGGAATCGAGCCAAAATATCGTGATACTTTATTGGAATTCTTGAAAAATGTAGAAAAAATAGCATCCACTTTCGTTACTAGTGGTGGACACCATCACAAAGGTAGCATTACAAATGGTCATACAAATGGTTTTCACAAAGATTTTAAAATCGGACAGAGTGTAGCGGATAAACAGAGTCAGCTGATTGAAGCTATAATATCAGCTGTATTGCATGTTGCTGCATCTGATAGTAAAATTTCACCACAAAATGGCTTAACAAATTCGAAACCAAGTTTATTCGAACTTATAAGTCAAGCGTTTGAAGATAACATTATTAATTTGGACATTCAAAGTATTGAGAAATTGATGACATCAGAGGCGATGAGATTAGATGTTCTTAAAGCAGTTCAAAATAATGTAGCAGCGATAAGTGCCAATTGTAATAAATTTAACACCATTACTTACATCATTGGTAAGAAAATTCACGATGAAGGTGAATTAACTACTAAATTTGCTTCAATTATTGATGATGAAGATCTTCATACGTCATTCTTGAAATTAGTTGATCAAGATCCGAAATTACTTTATAAAATTCTAAATAAAATTAAGGAAAAAGAGAGTCAAATAAAATCCGACGAAGAAGTATCCGAAATGCTGAAAGAGTCTATTGTAGAAGCAATTAAAGATATCAGTGAGAGTGAAATCAGAACCATGTTTACAGTGAATAGAGATGAGAATACAATTCAAGAACTCTTAGCGGTATCATTGTCACTCTCTAGAGCTCTAGGTTTTATTGAAATCGCTATTGTAATCGATGATGTTATGCAAGGTAAAAAGAGTGTTGCGCACATATTTGAAAATCCAGATGTTGTTGAAGTATTAAAACGAACTGTGGTAATTAGAAAATTGGCAAGTAATTGTCAACGATCACATGAGGCTCTACAACTTCTCTCTAAAGATCCTTATGAGGCACGTAAAGATTCTACAATTCGAATGTTAATCAGACAAAGTGGCATTGTTACAATTATTCCCGAGAAAAAATTACAATTGACTGATTCCAATGATGTTCCATTGTCATTCTTTTGTACGGACAATCAACTTGCAATGGAAGATTTCCTTTTACGTCGTCAAACCAAAAGTCGAGGAGCCTTTTTAATTGTTAAAGAAGGCCTACAAGCTGTTGTGCCACGTGAATCAAGCAGAGATGTATTAACCGGAAAATGCGCCTACACAGTGCTCGATGAAAATGGGATACGACACTTTGAACCGCTACATGTATTTTCAGCACTGAAGTTAAGCACCCCAAGATATGCTCATCGGTTTTCAATATATTCATGTGATTATGCCCCAGAGGAAGTTGACCCCGAAAGCTTAGTCAATGGCACGATGAATGGCGAAATTAGCAGCAATGGCCTCAAGGAAACAAAGCTTAGACCGATTGGACTGATGACGACCAGAAAGGAGAATGGCCTTAGGCAAAACACTGAACTATTGGCAATGAGAAGACGAATTCGTGCTCTTCTAAGTGGAACAAAGGTGAATAGAAATATTCAAAAATATAGAAATTTTTTGCAGAGATTTCGTAGAGAATTAAATTTACCAAATAAATCTTGATGAACTTTGGGCATATGTTGTCTGTGTCAAAAGTATCCATTTCGGCGAATGTAAGATTTTATACTAATATATGTTCACTAGATGTATAGAGGTACTGCACGACATAATTGTGAATAATTGTGATGTTAGAAGTAGGTAAGCTTTAAGAATTTATTTTCGACTCATATTTTTCGGAACTTCCGTCTTTCCAAAACTACCAAATTCCAAAAGAAAGGTGCTTATCAAATCTACATATATACATACATACAATAGTTGATAATTTTTAATAAGAGATTGAAACCGATTGTAATATTGAGAACGTCACTTATAAAGTGGTTTACATTTGTGGTGCGCCTTTTTATTCTTCGTGATTGAAATTGCTTATTTGCATACATTTTACGATATTTTTCATAGCCATTCTTTATATTGTATTGAAAATATCAGTGCTTTTCAGGCGTTCTTATATGTAATAATATTTGTATAGGTGTATGCGGTGTTTCGAAATACTCGTCTATATGGATAATCAAAACTGTTCATGCATATGCAGGTCACCCTTACAAAAATGAATAACACCAATACTTTGGATGGTATTTTCATTCTTTTGCAATAAGTGCTTATATCTATTCAGTTATACAAAATCTACAGGGTGTTTCGGAATGAATGGGAAATATTTTCGGGGTATGGTAGCAGGTGGGGGAGCAAAATGCATTATTTTGGCAATAGGAAGAGGGTTGTGGTTTAGGTGCTCTTTTTTCCTTAACATACTGTAATACTTTTTTATTCCCCCTATAAAAATTGTTTTACTGAACCGACCTGCCTACATGCAACAGCTCCTGAAAAATGTCTGAATACTCCTTGTGTTGGGGTTGGGTTGGGGCTCAGTTGGATTTGTTCTCTTCTTCTATTCTTCCCTTGGGTCAGAGGAGAATTTCCCTATAGGCCAAGTAGGACCGGGCCTAGCGCTGAAAATTTAGGGGGGGGGGGCAGCAAAACTTGGTGAGGTTGTTTTATTTTTTTAATAGTCGCGGCCTCTGTGAATCAACACGTCAATGTTTAAAAATTCAAAAATGTGTCCATTACAATTATGAAAATTTTGGATCATCGAACTAGATTTTTGCTTACTAGTTTACTCCAAGTTAAAGCGCATCATTTTAATTTTGCTCCACTACAGACTACATATGTATATTAGTACTGGGTTTTTTTTTGTATTTTCGCTGCCCTTTTTTCGTGTTTTACAGGGCGTCATCTTCCATAGGCCTAGGGCGGCTAAGTTATCAAATCCGCGACTGCCTTGGATGGTTGTCCTTTGGGGCTATTAGCTTTTCGTTGCTTTAACTTCTTTTCATTTATCAGCCACAAAATCTGACATTCTCAGTAGATTTAGTGTTTTTAGGAGGGCTGGCAGGAACTAAGGGTTGGATAAGTTTAATGATTTTGAGAGAGCTTACGACTGCTAAAGTCCTAAATAGGTGACTTATTTTAAAAACCGATAAATTTGTGTGATTATATCTGATTACTCTCGGTAGTAACCTCCTTAAAGGTCGTGGAAACTTATTTTACCCTCGTTGTGGTAGATGTTTCTAGTCACGGACTACGCTAAGAGGAGCAATATTTATAGTCTGCTGGTATGAGAAGATTCGGTTACTTTGAAAATTCATATCTCAAAAACGAAAGCCGTTGCAATTTTTTGTACATAGATCGATAAGGCTTCTTGCTTCAAAAACAAAAAAAATATAAAAAAGTGCTAGAAGTGCTCACTAGTGAATAAATAATAATATTTTTTTTAAAGAAAAAAAAATACTATAATTAACAAAAACGTTTTTTCGTTCGGTGCTGTTATATTTTTTTATAAAAACTATTAAAGCATTAAGCCTAGTATCGAGTTCGAGTAAAATGTGACATTTCCATATAAATTTTAGCGCTGTTAAAATCTCAAGCAAAAATTTTACTGATGATTTTACTAGTACTGTACGGAGTTCACTAGTAAAAATTAATATTTCTCTATTTTAAGATAGTTGGAGCCTTGTATGTCTCTACCTATTTTACTGAACATTTTAATGCACGGAGCATTAAAATCCTGGTAAAATTATGACATTTTCTGTTCCTATGACAATTTTCAGATTGTTTTTGTGAATTTATTGAAGAATTTAATTTTAATTTTAATTTTTAGATTGTTTTGTTAATTTTTGGAGGATTTATTTTCTCTTATCAATTTTCAAATTAATTAAGTCCACCATTAGTTGTAAATTGTAAAAACGTTTATCTAAACTTTATAAACAATTCGAAGTTTTTCACCGATAAAATTTTTAAACATCTGTCACAGTTTTCTCTACGTCAAAATTTTACCAGCGATTTTATTGTGAAAAATTTGGAGACCGCGTTAAATTTTACTTTGCCCGAACTCGATACTAGGCTTTAGGCTTCATTTCGGCATTTGAATCAGAAAAATCGGTTGATCCATTCTCGAGATATAATTTTTTTAAAATTACGCTTTGAGGTAAAATCACGGGGGGGGGGTCGATTTGAAATAGTAACATACCCTATAAACTGTGAAAGTTTCATCCAAAGTGAAGATGGTCTGTTCCAAAACAGGCGAGCATTTGACCGTTTTCGTTTGGAATAGCTGTATAGGTATACAGGGTGTTGCGTATGTTGTCTGGCCCCCGAAGTCTACGGATAGATCATGCTTAGACAAACAAAAAATTGTATGGGTGGAGCGGGAAATCATAACGGTTTCTGAAATAACTGGACTTGTTTTTATAGATCACCCTGTAACTTCTGAACGTTAAACCCTATCATAATGATTTAAACTTTGATAGATAGATAATCGCTGGACCTTTCCAATGGTCTATAAATTTTCCCTCACCCTTTCCGTGTTGAAGTTATGTCTCAACAAAGTTAAAATTTCGGAATTTTTACTCGTTTTTTTTTATTTAACTACTATTTTTTTATAAAAAAAAAACACGTCATCAATACCCATTTTTCATATTAAAGTTAAAAAGCCCAAAAGTTTAACTTTAAAATGACTTATCACACTCGGTACCCAAAATGTAACGCTTTCTGCGTTTTTTGCATTTTTTCTTAAGCATCTCCAGCCTTCGGGTTCCAGACCACATAAGGGACAGCCTGTATGTATAAAAAAATTAAATCTGTATAGGGTGAGAGATAGGACCATCCGCTAGAACAACTTTTTGCTTAGATTAATATATGCTGACACCCTGTAGTAAATTATGTCATATGGACTAGTCACCCTGTATATACTTTAATGTATTAAGATCAGTAGATTTATTTGTTGGTACTCTATGTGATAACGATGTGCTTTGAAATTCTTTACATTGCTGCAAGTCAAAATTTTTTTACTTGCATAAATTTTACACAAATTCAAATATTTTTTTTATGATTATACAAAAATAATGCAAATATGTATGTAAAATTTCTAAAACTATGCATACATAAATTGAAGTTAGTAGTGACATCGATAATTTGTATGATAAAAGTATTTGTTTATATTAATGAATGTACAATGCATTACCTTCGGCGGTCTAATAACTTATCATACAAAGTAAGTTGCCATCGAATATCAATGACTATAATAGTGCTGTCTACCGATTGCATTGGTGTAGCGCTGGCCATTTGACAGGTAGCTTTATAGTTGAGCAGGAAAACTTTTCAAAGTATAAAATTTTGTTTAAATTAACATTTTTCTGAGATTTTTAATAATGCCGAAAAAATTACAGCAGACCTTAACCACGTGTTTTTTTATCGGTACACTATTTGAAGGCATGTCAAAAAGTAGAAATGTCTCGAATATTGAAAAAAAAAGCTCGTCAAATTCCATAACTAATGTCGATTTCGATGGGACCATTTCAGTGTTGCACTTTTTCTGAGCACTGAAGTCCATCGAACATATTTCTGTCATGTTCCTTGTATTTGTGGACACACGTATTATATACTTGGAACTTTCAAACATAATAAATGTTCTTTATTGATATATAGAAAGAAATTTCTTGTTAAATTTTATGCAAATAATCCAAATAAAATATTTTAATTCGTGTAACTCAATAATTTCACAAATAATCGCGACAGTACACTTTAACAGAGATGACAATTCAACTTGAATATGTATTTGTAACACCGACAAAATATCCAGTGCAAATTAGGGGAAGTCATTGCAAACTTCGTGTTGCACTTCTGCTATAAAAATTGTCCCATTCAACATTTTCAGTATTGCACTGCTGGAAAAAGTGCAATACTGGTGTTGCACTGAAGTCCCATCGAAATCGACATAAGTAAATTTAATAAAATACTTGCGAAATGGAACCTGAACTGGTAACTGCTTACATATATTTCGCTATAGGAAAAATCGGCGAGTACGTCAAGATTTTGTCTTTTTAGGGAATTATGCCCTCAATTGGACCAATAACTTGGAGCCACTTTTCGCATAACAGTCTGCGCGCTTAAGAAATTTAGCAATAATTTCAGGAATAAAAAAAATTAATATAATTTGTGACTGACTGAAAATATGTCATTTAAAAAATGGAAAATATCGTCTAATGACGGTCTGACCTGAATAGGCTATGAGCTAACAATTTTTATTGGCTACAGTTAGGGCATAGGTAAAATAGGTCGCATTAAAGAGGAGAATCTACTGTTTACAGTTTTTATAAAAAAATCACGCTAAGCTCCTTTTTGTAAAAAAAACAGATTAAAATCAATTAAGAGGTAAGAAAAGCAGATATACTTAGTTCAGACAGCCATGACTGCTGATGAGAGAGGAGTACGGGGTGGTCGAGCAGTCGTTGAAAAGACCATAAAGTTCTGCATACAATGCTCTGTAAGTACCGTACACCTTGTCCGTTTTAAGATATAGGATATTTTGTGAAAGACTAGCATATTTTCTTAATCACCCTGCAACTCCGAAACGATTGAGATTACGCCCCCACCTTGCCATAGATTTTTTTGTTTGACTAGGTGACTACTATCACCTCCTCTCCTATGGACCACCATGGACGAAAAACCGTGTATAAGAGGTACTATACGTATAAATTTTTTTGGAAGAATGTTCACGTTTCCGCCGCTGTAACTCGTTACATATCAGACTTACAAAAAAAGTGTTTATACAAAAAATGTAGGGAATTTAATCTTCTTCAAATTTGTAGCAGACATTTTTGTCGTAGAATCAACCATTCAGGAATTATTTTGAAAAAATCCAAATTTTTGCACCTTTAATTCAAGTTGGCAGACCGCGCAGACCCCTTCCAAGGGTGAAAATTTGAATTTTTTTTCGAGGCTTGGAACTAAATAACGTGTACATAAAAATCGCAACTACTCCCACCTTCTGTAGGGCAAAGGCCATATTTAGTCCCTCTTGATTGGACTATCTATAAATGGCAAACAGATATAGTGGATGTTTGATTTGACATCCGCTATATCTCAAGGTAATCATTTCGGTCCGCTCCTTTTCCTTTTTCGTACACGCAAAGTAAAAATTTTTATGAATTGTTTATGATGCACTCCATATTAATGACATCCACTTACATAGATACCGGATTATATGTTTGCAACTAGATAATTAATAAAAAGATCGAGATAAGGCTAGTTGAACGTACAAAAAATGAAAGCATCCTGATGCAGTGCGGTTTTGCCGGACTGGGGTACTGTGTTACTATAATAATGGATACTGTCCTAGCAGAAAATATTCATCGGTTTCGAAAACTCTTTTTCCTGCTCGGGGTAAAATTTATGTAAACTGATACTGTTGCATCTGAAAATTGCGCATGTATGTGTAAATTTCTCTACTTCAAATACAGGTGAAGTTTTCTGATAAGTTCCAATGAAACTTTCGATGAGCCTTTCGATGATCATTTTGTGAGCGCTTTCATACTCAAAATTCATTTGCTATTCTCTAAAATTTCACTGCAGGTCTTATCATAAAAGAATGGTGTGTTGTTTGTCTGTCGTTGATTAAATAAACAGTAAAGTTTTTAATTATGTCGTGTAAATGAAAATCTTATTTATTTATTGTATTTATTGCTATCATCTAACTCCTATAATCCCTTGTGAAATAGAGAGTAAAAACGTGTGCCCTTTTTAGTAGGTATATTCTTATGTGCTATAGTCTTCAGTGCACTCCACAACTTTTCAGTTGATGCGCCTTCTGTTGATACGGTTTCCGTTCTACTTTTTCATTGTCTTCTTTTTCGACAGTTCCCTGATCGTTTAAAACTTTTAAAAATCCCCCTCTCTAACCACTCAGGCATCATTGTCAATTAAAAACGTAAATGTGAGCAATTTTAAATAAGCAGATGTTCAATAAAATGATTGTGCGATAATATAATAACTGATTTACATATATATCAATATCATCATTATGAATTTATTGCTGATAATTGTAATGACTATTTTCATTACTTCATCATGATTTGACTGGCGAATGTATCAGTGAGTATTTTCATTATCTCAACAAGAAAATAATATAACAACTCACTTAGTGATCATGGAAAAGCTCATTATGATGAAGAAAAGTATAAAATAAGTTTTTCTTTTTTTACTTTCATCTAGGGGCTCATGATGAACTCATCGATGAAATCATCAAATCGTATCTATTAGGCTATGGCTTCATTTAAAATACGATCAGAGTAGATCTACATTTTATCTCTTAGGTACCATCGCTTGAGAGTAAATCGACAACTTGAAGTCTGTAGCAAATATGCCATTTGGAGATATTTCTGATCAACGCCTTTCTTGATATTTTTCATCGTGCTTCCTATGCAAATCTATAAATTAGTCATTGTTAATTGCGTACAGGTACATGGTGAACAGATTTATAAGAATATTATTAATAAATTCTAACAATTTTCATCTTGATCATCAGAATTGTAGGTCATGTATGAAATGTTTAAAATTTACAAATAACAGAAGCACATTCCGTCATGCGTGTTATGTTATGACCTGAAACTTTTCTCTCGGACCACTAACATATATAAATATTAATATATATATATAGGGTGTTCCGGCTATATTTCTACTCTTTTCGGTAGCTGATAGAGAAATTGGGAGTATCGAAATCTCCAAAGATTATCTATCTAACAAATTTCAAATCATTCTCATCATAGATAGGTTGCATCTTTTAATGTGATTAATTGTATGCACTGTTGGCACTTGATGGAAATATTTTGTGTTTACCATTTTACTAAAGAAAGAAAAACACTTGTTTCATATTCCACGCAACGTTTAATTAATTTAATCAAATTTTAACAAAATTTTTACAAAGGCCGACGCGTTTCGTCTGACTAGGACATTATCCAAGGCTACACTGATCGCCGTAGCTTACATGCATACAAACAATTCGAAAATAATTAATTTACAGAGAAAAAGAACAAATGATCAAACAGAAAGGCTACATATAAATTGAGGGTTAAGCAGGGGGCTTCTATCGATGATATCTAATTGGTCATTAACTACAAACCAACCAACGTCCGTCACTTTTCTGATCATCTAAGTCCGCTAACTCTGCTTCGGGCCTCTCAAAACATTCAAAAGAAACAGGACACAGTTGTTCTATAAATGACCTAGAAATTCCACATAGGCTAAATTCTGATCCGACACGCTGGACAAATATGAACTCCTAGAAATCAGAAAAGCGAGGGACGATGGGTGTTTTTTAGTTAATGACCAATTAGATTTCACCGATATAAGCCCCTGCTTAACCCTCAATTTATATGTAGCCCCTCTGTTTGATGATTTGTTTTTTCTCTCTGTAAATTAATTATTTTAGAATTGTTTGTATGCATGTAAGCCACTACGAAACGCGTCGGGCTCTGTAAAAATATTGTTAAAATTAGTTTAAATTAATTAAACATTACGTGGAATATGACACAAGTGTTTTTCTTTCTTTAATAAAATGATATAGGTTGTGTCGGTCGTAATTTACAGGGAGATAAATATAAATATATATCTCATTAGAAAAATTGAATTATTGATCAATCAAAAACATAACAAACTTTCAGATATTAAATCGAAAACCATCGATTTGGAAAAAAAAAAAATACTTTTCTGTCAAAATTACCGTCATAAGATCATTTATGACCACAAAATACTACCAAAACCAGTATTATAGCGAACTACCAGAGCGTTCAGACTGAAGGAAAATGCAGATGCCTTTCATTTTGGAATACGCAATTATGTTTTTTTATTTTTTAGGTCTTATTTTTTCACAAAGTCTTATAATTTCTTTAATAAAAGATTAATGTTTTGAAGGCCAAATAAAAATTCAGGGTATTTGGGAATTTAAGGTTTTTTAATAGTTGTGGTCGGAATATGTAAAAATATTATACTAGAAAGGGCAATAAGATGCATCGTTTTGGTAGTAATGGGGTTTATTATTTTATATACCCTTCCCATTAAAACCTTGTAACTTTTTTATTCCCAAAATATCTAAACTTATCTCAAAATTGTCCAACTGGTTTTTAATTCCTATTTATCAGGAGTTTTAGGATATTAAAATTAAAAGAAAAAAAATAGATAATTTTTACAGTTTTCCCGCCAAAATACATGCTAAACATAGATACTTCCTTGCAAAAAAGTATCGCATGATTGATTACCAGGCTCACGACACCTGTCAAAATTATAACAAATTCGTTCCATTCAGCCAACAAGGTATTGAATTTATAATAATTTTTCACTTTGCAAAAAGTATTCTATTCAAATCCAAAATTCAATTTTATTAACAGTTTCGGACACATCTTTATTATGTTACTATGTTGCAAACTTAATTAGTATAAATGTTTTATACTCTTTAAATTAAGTTCGTCTTAAAAGGCGAATGAAATACCTATGACATGACACTCACTGTACCTAAAGGCCACTAGGCAAAATGCCAACGCTAAGCCAGAAATAAGTCCTTATGCCGTACTCAAAAGTCAATTAAGTCGTTTTGTTTGTCAGCATTTCCGAAAAACTCAAATTTAATTATATCCGAACGACATATCCGTAAAGTGACTGACAGTGTCTTAAATTTTAATTTCAGCATAAAATAAACAAAAAGAAAAAATTGGCAAAGATTATGTTTATGAATTATAAATGCAGCATCTTCCTGTGCTAAAAGAAAAATTGGCATAAAATTGGCATATAAATGATGTTATTCTACTTAAAAATACTTTAGTGTATTAAAAAAAAAAGAAAACATTGAAAAATCAAAGTATGATTCAAATCAAAATGTCACATGTGGCTATTAACCAAAATCTTTAGTGGGACACTTGATCGGGAAAAGAGTCAATTTTAACTTGTTCATTTTGCAAAACAAACTACTGTTGCCATCCGCTTTGATCTTCCATCGAAACAGAACACTTCTCTGCTTTAACATAAAACTGATGAAATAGCACTATCAATGCGGTCGGCGGGCGTGGCATATGAATGAGGACGACGCTATTAAATTAGCCAAACAGAAAATAATGCTAATGAACTTTCGAATTCGTCAGGATTGAATATATACTCTTTTGAAAATGCGTGGTAAATTTTCCATTCTTACTTTCTCTATCACAAAATAAATTTAGACCGGCCTCACAGTCCAGCGACTCGATAAATATTGTGCGATATGGGCCTTAAATTTATTGCGAAAGCTATTAAAAGTTCGTTTCATGGCAGTTAATTTCTATTTTGATTATTTAATAATTTTGACCTAGTTGAACTTTAAAATACAATAAAAAATAATGTTT
This sequence comes from Dioctria rufipes, assembly GCA_963924295.1. Classification (NCBI taxonomy): domain Eukaryota; kingdom Metazoa; phylum Arthropoda; class Insecta; order Diptera; family Asilidae; genus Dioctria; species Dioctria rufipes. The sequence goes on from OZ002740.1 coordinate 288,318,904, forward strand.
ACCATTTCTTAGTTGTTTCGCGTAAACTTCTCTACGACAAGCTGTATTATTCACAAAACACAAACTTTCCTTAATCCCTAATAAATTTTCTTTCATGGCAGCTGCGCTTTAAACTGTATTCTATAAAACATACGAAGTTTAAATTCGTACACCGTATGTACTCAAAAATTACAAAACGACTAGCATATCCAGTTGCGCACGTCCAATGGTTCATAATAATGCAGGCTTATCTGATTGTCCTTACATAAAGCGATGCGTGCAAATGAGGGAAACATTTTTTTAGAACGATTTTAAGTGACATGTTATATTTAATTCCCTGAGAGTGACATTATTGTATAACTAGTAAATTACAGCGATTTTAGGGTGTAACGGAAACGAGCTACGATAGCAATTAACTACTTATCTACAATTTTCTGTGAGCTTCTATCATGATCAGAACCGAAAAGTGCATTCAACCAAAATTTTTTGAAACGAACTTGTCATACCTAAAAATCAATTCAGAGCTTTCCTATTTCTTTAAAATATCCATTTTTTGTCGAGGCCATCCTCTGAAAATATCCTCAAGTCATTTAAGTGGATCTATTTTTTTGAAATTAATTAAATATGCCGAAACTCTGGAAAATATAATAAAATGTGATCACCATTTCTACCTCGATCGTTATTATATAATTAATCGCATAGATCGAAAGACCCTCACTATAGGTCTTTTTTGGCGATTGCAACATGTCTTTAAATTTCTCGGGGTCTCATCAGAATATCTAAAGTTCTATACATATATATAGGGTATAAGCTGCCTGATATGATAATTTTACAGGGTGGTTAGGGATAATAATCCGAGGTTGATCTATAGAGAAGGTCCGCCCTAACCCTATGGTTTTTTACATAACATCTCAAAAAGGAAATAGTTTTGTTTAACTCCGGAAATACCTACATTAACTAAGTTAATGGAAATTTTCTTTTTCTTTTATACTATCTTTATTAGTTACACTTTACGTTTCGTTTATGTGAGGAGAACCGTTAGTCCACCGAAATTCTAACTTTTCAAAGGTTCTTGTAAAACCTCGAAAATTTCGATTTTAGGATAATGGCAAAAGATCAGCCATTGGGCTATCCCACACGAGTATATATGATGCAGTATGCATACCAGTTTTCTAGGGAAGAGGTGAAAAGAAGCAAAGAGATATCTCTACACTTTGGAGAAATATCTCTTTGCTTCTCCTCACCTTTTCCCCAGAAAACCTGTTTGCATACTGCATCAGGAATATTCGTGTGGGATGGCGCATTCAGGGTGATTCATAACTGAAGGGTTTTCAAGTATCTGGCATAACGTGTTTATTTGCATCTCCGGTTATGCGTATGCTTACCTCTTGAAAAACTATTCCCTTAATAGATAGCTAAGATAGTGCCTTTTCCTCATGAGCATATTCAGTTCCAATAGCTCTTACATTTACGACGCAGTAGACATAAGTATGAAAAATTGAATTTTTTTTACTTTTGAAAATTCAAATTTCGCACCATTTTTCGCGGAAGCAGACGAAAATTAAAAACAGATTAAGACTGAGGACAGTGACGTACATTATTAATAATGGAAAATATTATTGAATACCTATTTTTTTTTTAATTCATAATTTATTGAAAAATGTAGTGTAGTTGTCTAACTGCATTTTTCATTTCCATAATGACTGCAGAAGTTTTCTTAAAATTATTTTTTACGAGTACGCGCTATAAATGTTATGCCGTTATAAAGGAAATACAAAGGACTATTTCGGTGTACATTAAAAATAAGGAGAGGTTGCCGTCGAGAGGCAGGAAAAATGCATGAACTTTGCATTTTTTTTTTTTACATAAAATAAATACTTTTGTAAATGGGTTTAACGTAAACTAAACCATGCATGGCGTGTTTTGGTCTGCGCGGGGCGCTCCACAGCTCTGCGAGTTCATCCGAAACAAACAGAATTGAAAATGATTAAACTAGGTAAAATTTGGGAGATATTACCGATTTTCGTGTTCAAAAAACCTACTGAATAACAAAATGCCAACCATTTGAAAAAGAAACCCATTTTTTTGCCGTTTTTTGCTTCAACGGACGAAAAAACTATTTCTAAGTCAACATTTGACAAAAATCGGTTTCCTGGATGGCCCCGCAAATTAAATTTCCTTTCAATTGCGCAGAGATTCATGTGAATCGGTTCAGCCGTTGAAGCTGTAGACAGCTTTGTGCGCTAAAAAATGTTGTTCCCAGAAAAACTCATATAAAGTTTGACAGTTTACTTCAGATATTCCAGCAACATACATGAGGCCGTTCTTCTTCCTCCAAGAATTGATTGTTGGGGATGGCCGATACCGATACGATATTCGATATATCGATATTTATCCCCTTACGATACAGGTAATTTGTATCGATATTTCGATACTCTAAATATCGGTGTATCGATATTTTACTATCTGTATTACGTAAAAAAAAAATTAATTTCTCGTCGAGCAATTGGTTTCCAGGTTCAAGACACTCCCGGCAGGTTCAGAACAGTAGTTGGCAGCACTAACCGGGGGGTTACACGTAATAGTACAGCTTGCATGCACGGTACACTGCCATACTTCTTGCACGTGGAACCTCTACTACCATGCTGGCAACTCAGCTTTCAGTGAACTTGCATGATGAAAAACCATGGCAGCTGATTTGACGTAATTTGACATAATACAGTTTTCAAGATGGCGGAAAAGAAATGCTTGAGAGAAATTAATAAAATTATACTGGAAAAATAAGATTCTCTGGGATCATTTGCATTACATCATTTACCAACACCTTCCTCTTAACTTTTTCTTGGGTTTTTATCATTCTGCTACTTCCTTTATTGCCATAATTTTCCAATATACGCATGACTTTACGCCTCAATGCCATTTTTTAAATGAACTTGCATGCAAGATGATAAGACATCAACCGAACTGTCTTCTGCTGTCAAGTTTAAAAAGTCGTTGGAAGGGAGGCTTGCATGCAAGCTGCCCTATCTCGTGTAATCCCCGGGTAAGGTGAAATATACTGTGACTAAGGTTCTTTTCATCTGTTCTGACTTGATACTGACTCTGCCGCACGAGATCTGTAATCATTCCTACCCCCAACCATCATCTAACCCATACGTTTTTGTGAGGCAGAGGCAGCATACTGATTCGTCTAAACATGGTCCTTCTGACTAACCAACTAGCACAGACCAGACAGGCTGAGGCAGGACACACAATTTGCTTTGGCATGGCATAAGGTGAAGATGGGCATGGAAAAACTAGCAATAGCATGCTTTGCATAACACTATGAGAGTATTATGAGGAGTATGATGACATTATTGATTAAATAGTGTGAGTATGAATTGTAAACTGCTATGCTGGCTGATTACTTGAAGCCTGAGTTACAATGTTAAGCTTTCGCGAGACGCGGTCACGAATTATGTTGATGACGGGGACGCAGTGACTTGCCTTTGCTGTTCCAATGATGACACTCTAGAAGGTGTTAAATTGTGTATCAATCACTAAATTGCGAATAATTAAATTGCGAATAATTAAATTAACTCGTAACTAAGTACTGAAGAGTATTATTTAAAACTTTATTTTTTCAGCCACAATTTCAATTTCCCGCAAAAATAAATTGCCCAAATTCAAGCTGTTAAGTATTGAGCGTCCCAAGTTGAAATATTATCAACTTCAGTATCCTTAGCAGCACGTTGTACCTGTGCTTTGTGATTTTTTATACATTTTAAATTTAAACAGGTTTAGCGACCGCGCCTCTTTGCAACTCAGGCTTTAAACAAAACAAATTGTCGGTACTTTTACCAATAACAGTAACTGAGAATCATATGTGTATAAGAAATAGGTAGATGTGTCTATTTTTTACTGTTTAGATATTTTCTTTGTTTGTAATCAATCAATTCCATGCATACGGTATCATTACCTATATCAATTATTGCTATTATGCATTAAAAGGCAAAAGGCGTGGTAATAGTATTTATAATATAATATATATAATAATATATATACTAAATATTGACAATACTAAGGATATCGATATTTATCCTTACTGATTGTGCCGTGCCGAATCAGAAGGTTAACAGTTTCCCGAAATGTACGAGAGTACCTCAGGTACCTCAAGTCTCCACAGAAAGCGCGCAACGGGTTCCTCAGGTATCTGTTTTCCAGCCAGTGGACGGTTCTGTTCACAACAGGCTGTGAATTCTAAAATACTTTAGATAAGAAAATATCCTTATACCCGCGTGTTCTAAACATTTTAAGAATGATAATAATGTAAAAAAAAATTGAGTTTTTCATCGTTATGAACGGTAACCTCACTTTAATAACGCTATATTCCGTGTAAACGCGCGTAATTTGAATTTTGAAAAAAACATTAAGTTTTTATATTTAAGTCTACTCCGCCATAAATGTGGAATGCTGAATATGCAGACGAGGAAAAGGGATCTTGTTTCAAAACGAAAGGATACGGATCAGCGGAAATACACACAAAAGCTTTATATCGGCTGTCTGAAGAACATTCAGTTGAATCCTGTACTTGAAAAACAAAAACCGAACACCCCCCCCCCTTGTTTTTCTAATACTACTTTAACCTACCACCTGATCCCATTAATGTCAACCAATTACAAGTCACCCTGTATAATCTTTGGGTAAGGGTGAAGGGCTCTCAATTTAATCACGTACTAATTGATAATATTTTTTCAAAGTTACTAAAAAAAAATAATAGTAAGAAAATTATCAACACTCCGCAACTGTTAGGACCTGGGCCTTGGCTTTCATCCTCTCTCCAATAAACTATCTTTTTCTTTTATCAAGCTCTATAGATCTGTGTTCTTCTCTGTATTTTCCATAGCCTTCCTATATTTCTGTTATCCTGCGGGATTCACACTAGCGCCTAATTCCCTATGAATATTTTCTGTGAGTGAGCCATATCCAATATTATTTTTCCTACCATATTTGGGTTGATATTAGCTTTTTGCGTATGATTAACCAGAGTTCTGCGTTCGTGATTGTCTCATGATCAGAATAGGTACTACATATGCAGGTAAACCTTAAGGATGAGTTCGTGAAATTTGGATTTCTTCAGGATAAGTTATTTATCAAAAGACGTTAAGTGCATTTGTTTAATTATTCATAGACTAATCTTGCTTGGCATGACATTGAAGCAATGGGAAGAAAATGTCAACTGGCATACACTTCTGAAAATTAATAAAGAAATTGCTTTAATTGGAAAATTTTTACTCCTTATGAAAGTATTGAGGAGAGAAATTAAAAAGATTGCCTAGCAATACATTTTCAGGAGAAAATAGTATTTAGACATTAAACATGTACACGTGCTGAATTGAAAGATTTAAGCATACAAATTTTCGCCAGGATTAAAGAATGTTTACATTGGAAATTTGAAAAATCGCAGAATTCACATTTCTTATTTCAAAGTTGCAAAGAAAAAATTACGATTTATGTCGTATGTACATATGTACATACTACATTATATAATCATGAATATGAACTCGGGTTTTTGATTTTGAGACTGTACCTCAATCTATGTTTTCAGATTATGACAATATATCACAGAGCTCGATTTCTCTGCGTATACTTAAAACGAGAGCTATATATATATGTATATTTGTAAATCTGTTAACATTTACAAGAATTCGTGTAAACGTGTATTAATTTCGTCTGAAGTCAGAATTGAGTTTACTAAAAAAAAATGTTTTGCAGGTAGTTAGCTGACCATTCTGCACCAAATGCTCTTCCAATGATAAACAACTTTCTACTATAATGTAATATGGTGGACGTGATAACTTGAATTAATTGAAATTTTATCTAAACAAAATAAAGTGCCTTTCGTGCTTGTCTTTAATGTCATCAAATATGTTTTCGTCTTGATAACCTTTTTCGAGGTTTATTCGAATAGCGTGAATCTACCTGTGAGTTTCTCTATGAAAATTGAATTCATTCGTTGACCCAAAAAACCTATAGGAGTGGTCCAGATGGAATTGCATTACCGTAAAACAGGATGATATTACCAACCCAAATTTTGAAGGTTTCATCGATTTTTTTTATATAAACTTTCGAAAAATTTAATATATTTTGGTGTCATTATCGCATTTGGCATCTTGCTTATGTAAGTCACGCCTAGTTTGGGGTGTCTTTGGCAGGTAGTATAACTTTAGATGTTTCCATAATTATTAAAAATAAAAAATCGGTGAAACTACGAGGAAGATTTATTAGAAAAAATTCTAATACTTCCGGGTGCTCTTTCTGTTTTTATATTTGACACTGTTCTAATACTAAACTTCGTTCGACGAATGAATCCACCACTACATAAACAGGGCCGGATAAGTTGTTCTTAAATTGCTTAATATTCCTTCCTTGTTTTTCGATGTATTTCTGTATTATAACGGATAAATCAGGTGTGATTATAGTTAAGCCCCATATAGCCACCTGACGCAAGGTGTCCGCAATCAATGTCTCTTCTTCAGGATTTAAAGCAGCCGAATCACAAATTTTTCTTCTTGTGTACACCACTTAGTCCGTTCATCGCGACACTTTCCGCTTTTTAAGGTGCGTATCCACCAAAAGTTTTGTCTACGCACTGTCCCCAAACATTATCTGCCGCAGTGTCTCTACCAAAATTAATGTGTAGAGATAAGAAATGTCTTGTCTTCGCATTCTGCGGAGATTAAATACACACACCCATATTCCAGTGGATACGAAACGTATCTATTAGAAAATCTCTTCCGTCGATATGGAGAACTTCTCAGATGACTGTGCGCGGATAAGTGAAGACCTTGAAAAGTCTTGAAATAGCTTGCTGAGAGAGTACTTTTGTTTCCCAGTTAATATGGAAAACACAAAACATACTTAATACAAACAATGAAAGATATGGTATTTTTTCCAATCGCGGTTGCTTTTTGGGGTAGATGTGCCCAAAGTGAAGTTTTTTTTTTTTTTTAATTTCTAATATTTAATAAATAATAATATGTATAAAAGATGGAGTTAAAAATGAAAAAATTATTGAATTAATTCAGTTTTGTGAGCAGAACACATTATTGTGGGATACGGAATCAAGTGATTATAAAAATATATATAAAAAGAGAGACAAACTAAAATACATATCTGAAAGACTTAAGTATAAATTTAAGTGAGGTTGAAATAAAATAAGTAAAAAACGAGTTTTCAAACAAAACTGAGGCCAAGTCGCATGAAAAAGTAGAAAATAAACTTTTCTTCACACACAGAGGTGGACTCAGATTTTATTCGCTGACAATCACCGATATATTTCAGTATGATCAATCAGAGGTAATAAGTGATTTGATTCATGAAGAGAAAGAATATTCAAGAGAAATGTCCCAATCAAAAAATCTGAGTCCACCTCTGACATTTCTCTTGAATATTCTTTCTCTTCATGAATCAAATCACTTATTACCTCGGATTGATCTTACTGAAATATATCGGTGATTGTCAGCGAATAAAATCTGAGTCCACCTCTGTGTGTGAAGAAAAGTTTATTTTCTACTTTTTCATGCAACTTGGCCTCAGTTTTGTTTGAAAACTCGTTTTTTACTTATTTTATTTTCTGCCTTTTTCACGTTAACTAAATTGGAAAATTCTGCATTTTCCTGAAACAGATTTATCACTAATCATATAGATGAACATTTTTCCGATGATTTTCCTGCTTTTCCGGGTTTTTCATGGAGTTTTCCACAAAAGCAACTTTATGCAACTCATTTCGCTCTACAACTTTGTCTTAGGTTGCAAAACGCTCAAACGCTTCCTTGGTCGGAAAAACTCCGGAAAAGCGTTTTACATGAATTTTCCTCGATTTTTTCTGCAAGTTTTCACCATTTTCGGAGAGAAAGTAATGATGCCAGTTGATAGCAAACTTGATCCTGCATAATTTAGAAAACTTTTTTACCGGAAAATTTTCCGGAAAAGTCGGAAAATTCCTGAAAATTTTTGGGAAAAAGCGGAAGACTGAATTTTTCCTGAAACGGATTTATCACTAATCAAATTTGTACCAAATTTTCAAATGATTTTTCCTGATTTTCCGGGTTTTCCATGGAAATTTCCGTTTCAGATTTTGACAGATTCAATTGTCATGCGACATGAACCTGTGTACCAAATTTCAGCTCGCTGTGATGACGAAAAGTGGTTCTACGAGAGTGTCGAAAATAGTAAAGAAATAGACAAATTCGTGTACGAGTTAAAGGGAATGGTTGGCCTAAAAAAAGTGGACAAATATTAAAACTCAAATAAGACGTGAAAATCAAAGGATGCCAGTCATTAATTTCTGTAGCTGGCGCAGATGATATTTACTAATCTAAATGGTTGCATCATATTCATATAATCATTGCCAGGGCTAATGATACTCTAGGGTTTGTAAAGAGATGGTCAAAAGAGTTTAATGATCATAACGAAGATCCTTTACTGCACATTCTGGAGTATATTAGTCCTGTCTGGCCTCCCTTCTAACCTGCACGGCATAAAATTCAATATAACATATCGCAAAATCAGAGTAACAATCGAGTATATATAAATTGCATCGAGGCTATACAGGGGAGATTCGTTCGATTTGCCCTGTGTGGACTGCATTGGGACAACCCTATTATTCTGCTTACATATGTTGACAGGCTTAAACTCTTTCCATTAGGTTTTCTTGAAAATAGACGAAAAACTTCCAGAGTTGTTTTTGTGTTTCAGTGTATACAAGGAGTGATAAACTCCTCTGAGCTCTTACATACTTTCAATATATCTGTTCCTGTGAACTTCTTGAGGAACTGTGACCTCTTTATTGTTCCTCAGAATTATTATTATTATTATTCCGGGGGATGCAGACAGGACTCCCGTCTCTCATCCTGCCACCGCGACCTAGGAGATCTTTTGTGACATTACCCCTAAACGTCCTAGGGCGCCCATTCGAACTTAAGGTCTTTAATGAAACCTATAATGTCCTTGGGGTCCATTTTAACAACATCCTCTGGCAGTGGAAATGCCTTTCCTAGATGTCTTAGCCTTATGCGGCATAGGGCTTCACAATCACACAGGATATGCTCAGCAGTTTCATCGTCTTCCATACAGAATCGACAGGTCTCATCATCGACTTTACCCTTCTTCTTGAGATGGTATCTAAGTGGGCAATGCCTAGTAAGTAGGCCCGTTATGAGCCTTAGTTCCTTTCTGCTGAGTATGAGGAATTCTTTTGTCCTCTGTTGCGAGTACTTTATACATTTTTTCGCTTGTCTCAGCCCCGGGGTGTTTTCCCAGTATTCCTTTTTAGTTCTGTCCTCCCAAAGCCTGATCTGAGCCAAGACGTGACTCTTTGGGTGTCCAAAGACAGGCTCCGGGCAAATAAACGGAGATTTGGCTCCTTCCTTTGCAAGGCGGTCCGCAATCTCGTTCCCCTTAATGCCTTCATGTCCTGGTACCCATATTAGTGTCACCCTATTTGTCTCAGCCAGTTGCTTCAAGACAGTAAGACAGTCCCAAACTAGCTTAGACTCAAATGTAAATGAGTTTAACGCTTTAAGTGCTGCTTGGCTATCTGATATTATGTATATTTTTGCTCCACGCATATTCTTATGGATTATCTCTCGAGCGCAGAGTTCTATTGCGTGTATTTCTGCCTGAAAAATGGTTGGTGAAGCCCCCAGTGCTTTTGCGAGATGGCACCTTGGCCCATATATGCCCACGCTTGCTTTACCTTCCATTTTGGACCCATCCGTGTACCATATAAGAGATCCTTTTTCAAAGGGTAGGTCCCCAGTGTGCCACTGTTGACGGTCCCCCAAGATCACCTTAAATGGCGTTTCAAAGTTATGGCGTTTTTGCATAACATCTGAAATTGGGTTAGTCATCGGATCCTCTACGAATTCCTGGAGGACTCTCAGGTGGCCAGCCAAATTGTTTGTGGTTTGGATGTTTGCCCTTTGCAGTCTTATTGCACTAAGTATGGCCTACCCTCTCACATGCAAATGTAAGGGTAGCAGGTCCAACACAGCCTCTAAGGCTGTGGTTGGGCAGGTACGCATGACACCTGTTACTCCTAGACATGTTCCTGAGATGTAGTAAAAAATAATGTACGAAATTTCAGCTATCTACGTCGACGCGTTCTCAGGCAGTGTCCAAATATATAGCGGAAAACGAAATTTTTATATGGCAACCCCATGAAGGAGTTGCCCGATTTGTCTCATTTTCGAACTTAATTTTACTTTTTTTTTTTTAAAGTCCGTGTACAAAATTTCAGCTGTCTAATTATACGCGTTCTCGAGTTATCGTGCGGACGGACGGACGGACGGACATGCAAAAATGGAAATAGTGGGTGTCCAATCTATTTTGCTCTACCATCATTATTTCGAGGTGTTACAAACGGAATGACAAACTTAGTATTTCCCTATAGATTTTATCTAGGGTATAATAAATAAAAGAGAACAGAATTTATATTCGCGTTCGTTTCACTTTTATATCACTTCGATAACATAAATAATTTTTAGCTCTGCCGCATTTACTCTCATGTTTCGTATGAGCAGCTCTATTGTCCCTTAAGTTTCCCTATTCCGGAAGTTCGCCAAATTGTTTGCTCTGCACGCCGGCCGGTCTACTTTTAGTACCAAAATTCTAACCAACAGCTAAACTAACTCGTAATAAGTTTTCTTACTGGTTGAGAAATTAGTCATCGGTTGGTATACTATCACAGGATCCAGTGGGGTCCCATGGATAGCGGGCCTGGCCCTGGATCGGTAGGCATGGGCTCAGCGGACTCCTGAGTAGAGATGGCTTTGATGTTCGTTCGGATATCAATATGATCGAAAAGTAGTAAAATTTGTGAATTTTCCCTAGATAGGTTTAGTTTAGTTTTTCTAAAAATCTTGTTACTTCCCTACTATAAATTTAAATAGAGAAATATCCGATAGAAATTTGACCAGGAGAACTTTGCCTTAAGCATTTACCAACTAGTGGCATCACGAACAGAACCATTAACTTTCAGTTTTTGGCCTACGAACTTAATTTTTGTTGTTCATAGTTGAACTGGCCAGAATATCCGGTTAGAGATGGGCGAACATTTAGTGAATGCCTAGTATTATACTTATAATGGCATCTCAAAAATTAAGTATGAATTATATTGTAGAAAAATTTAACTTTCTCTCAAATGTCTCCTATCTTACAGTATAGTAGCAGATACTCGTATATAGTATTAGGACGGTAATTTTCTGATAAGCGTGAAATCTTTACTTGATATACGTAAGTGTCTTCTCCAATCTTTCGGTTCATTCTCGTGCGCATTTTTTATTGCAATTTTTTTTTTTTTTGATTTCCATTTTAAATACTAGAATTCCATATTTACAACAGATTCCATAAAAATCACTCATCTCCAAACAATCTAATACAAAATTTACAGCGGCAGAAGATATATAGAATAATTTCCATAGTAATGCTTCTTTAATAAAACTTCCTCCTCGACCTCGACATAGAACCTAAAATTTTCACCTACGCTAAACGTTGGCACCATGCTACCGTAGCGTAGGTACATTTAACCTAGAAAAAGTACAGAAATACGCCAAAAGATGTCAAGGGAAAGCCAAATTAAATTTTTCGAAGAAAACATGTTTTTCATTGAAAAGTAGCTAAATTTACTATACTACATCTATCCATCATCACCTGTCAAAAAACTTCAAATCTGTCATTTTTATTCTATTTTCAATACGGGCCGGGCCATTGGCACTGCAGAAAATCATTGAATAGCCAGGTACGAGACATACTTATGTGTAAATAATCTTTCAATGCTCGCAATATTTCGCAACTTTCGCTTAAAATCGTGTTGTTAATTAATGGTTTTTCACCTTAAAAAACATGATTTTATTTTATGACCTGTAGAACTCCTTTAATATTTTTGTCTTTCATTTTCATCAATATTAAGTATGAAGGTGTTTCGAGACACGTGTTTACAAAAAAAAAATCTATTTCTCGCATGAAAATGCTATGGTTGCACTTTAATTTAAATTTAAAGTTTTATTTTTCTACTTTATAGCTTGCAATTAATTGCGACTTTCCGCTTGCGATAAATCAACAATTTTAACGAATATTTTAGGCAATTTATTATCAAGTGGGTGGGTTTCAGCCAACTACTGTTGCATAACTGACGGTCTTGTCTAATATAATGTGCAGTGTAAAGTGATTAATTATCATCTCATTTAGCAGTGTCATGATAGGCAATTAAGAAACATTTAAATAAATTAAGCAAACAATTTTAACGTCTTGCTATTGAGGCCATCAAGCACTTAAGATATTTTCGCCTTATTTGTTGTAAAATAATTCTCAAAACGTAAACATAAACTTAAGTAATATAAATATTCGTTCTTGGAGTTGTATACAGAAATATAAAATTTTTGTATAGACATTTTTATTTTACAGCTCAATTGTGATTTTAAGAACCTACCCTGAATGCATTAAGGGACCATCTCAGTGTAACCGGCCAAAAAATTGTCAATTTTCGCGATTTTTTTTTTATGGATAGGAGTAAGGAATAAGACCATTCCTTAGCAATACAAAATTATTTTTTTCATTAGTTTTTATTTATTTTTACTTGTTTTTAATAATTATTTTAGAAAGTGAGTTAAAAAATGGGTGCAATCGGTGTCCACGGTTATGGCCGCAGTTCGCATCAGAAAGAAAAAAATTAAATTGATTATTAATCTGTAGGGAAGCCACTATGTCCCTATGGAGGTTTTTATTTTTGAAATTTGACAAAATGGCGACGGCTTGAGGAAAACGTACGAAATTTAGCCCTGTTTTTCAACAGTTTTTCGTGTGAAAAAATAGGAAGATTTAAAAAAAAAACTTCCGTAGAAACATAAAGAATGAAGTAAAGAAAATTCCATAAAAATTTCAAGTCGATAGCTTAAAAACTATCCCTCTGAGAGTTGACACCGTTTGGAAAAAGGGCATTTCGAGAAAAACGCGTTTAAGGTTTGAAGGAGGGTTTTTTTTACATAAATTGTCTATTTACAATCAATCGGCCATCCAAGCCCCATACAACATCCATTTTGAATAACAACACGAAACTGACGAATTTGACCACTCTATTTCGGTTATAGAAGAGCAGGTAAGAACCCTAGGTAGGGATGTGCCGTTACGGACGGAACAAAAGAAATGACGCGCGTCGCCTTACGCTCCAATCTCTTTTTCTAAGAAAGTTTGTAGCGACCGTAATAATACGAATTTTGATTTGAAAATTTGACAGAACAAGCACAACTATATGTGCTTCAAGATGAGACAAAAAAATAAATCGATTTTTCAAACATTGTATACTGTGATGGTCCCTTAAGTATTGATGGGTGCGGGGGGGGGGGGGGTAAAAGGAAAGAAATTTGAGCCTAATATTGTATATGCCAATCTCACAGTTAGTTAAAAAGAAATCTTTTTTTTTTATACTTGATATTTGTTGACCTTCTATCGCTGTAACTACAATCCATGATTGGACTAAGGCAAAACCCTCGAGAAATATTTCCAAGCCATGAAAATGAAATCCATATGAAATCTCTATAATGTTCTATATTAATACTTATGGATAAGCTGGATGAAATAGATAGTTGACCAAGCCTGCCATAAATATTCATCGCACATCAAAAAAAACACTCATGTTGCAGAAATAACTAAATTTAAAATTGAGTTGAATTCCTAAATTCTTGTCTGACTAAACATATGCAAGTGTGGAGTTATTTAACCGAACTTATTGTATATGTTGAGAAAGTGGGTGTATATACCGGCAGGTACTGAGACTTGTTTGCAATACACCCCTCGATCAGGCCTCTGGGTCTGATAAGATACAGCTGGATATCATTGGCATACAAATGAACAGAAGCGCTATTCACAACAGAAGGAAGGAAGGTCATTTCTATAGAGGGAGAAGATAATAGGGCCTATGACCGAACCTTGAGGTACACCAGTTAAAAGAGACAACAGAGCAGAAATGGAATTCTGAAGTTTTACAACTTGATTACGGAAAAGAAAGGAAAGCGGAAATTAACCCAATGGCTGATGAGGAAAAGTCATATTTAGCGTCAAGTTTTAGATTTGGAGTGACTTACCGAGTCAAAGGCCTTACTGAAATCGAGAATGACCACTACTGCTAGACGAATATTATCAAGAGTCTTTTTTAGAGAACTACATTTATAGTTCATAAGAAAATTTAACGAAATATATATATAATTCTATAAATTCTGATATATCTTAACCTATATGGAGCTATAAAACACACTATATATGTTTGTGACTTCAAAAAAGGTAATAAGTCCACAATAAAAGGTGTTATTTTGATATTCAAAGAAAAATGCCATTTTTTGAGATAAATGATCGGATCTTTATTTCATTATAAAGAGGAAGGTATGCCGTTAATAATGGAAAATAACATCAGCCAAATGACCACCACGACCACGCCTACAGGACCATATCCTTTTCATGAAATTTTCCATAACCAAATCGCAAAGTGGCTGCCCTATGTCCTCGATAGCCTCACGAATTCCATCTTTGAGGTCTTGAATCGACGCAGGGCTGTTGGCGTAGACCTTCTCTTTCACGTGGCCCCAAAGGAAGAAGTCGCAAGGTATTAAGTCACAAGATCTCGGTGGCCAATTGTGATCACCTCTTCGAGAGATAACACGGTCCGGAAACTTTTCCCGTAAAAGATCAATGGTTTCGTTGCTTGTATGGCACGTAGCGCCGTCTTGTTGAAAGTAAACGTTGTCCAGATCAATACCATCCGATTCTGGCCATAAAAATCATGAATCATCTGTCGATAGCGCAATCCATTCACCGTAACTGTTGCTCCAGCCTCATTTTCGAAAAAGTAAGGTCCAATAACTCCGCAGGACCATAAACCGCACCAAACCGTCACACGTTGAGGATAGAGAGGCTTTTCAACAATAACTCTTGGGTTTTCCGAGCCCCAGATGCGACAATTTTGCTTGTTGACGAAGCCATCGAGGTGGAAATGGGCCTCATCACTCAAGATGAGTTTTCGATGGAGTTCCGGATCATTTTCATGCATTTCAAGGACCCAGTCACCAAAGACTCGACGTTGTTGATGATCGACCGGCTTGAGTTCTTGTGTTAACTGAACTTTATAAGCCTTAAGACCCAAATCTTTATGCAAAATACGGTGTAATGACGTTTGTGGAATGCCTAATTCCAAAGAGCGACGGGGAACGGAAAACCTGGGTTTTCTTCAACACTTTCAGCTACAGCAGCAATATTCTCGGCTGTTCTTGAGCGAAATGCACGGATTTTATTCTTCACATCACTAACTTGTCCCGACAGCTCGAATTTTTCTACCAATTTCTGTATTGCGGTCCGACAAGGTGCTTCACGACGACCCAAAAATGTTCGAGTTTTACGAACCGTCTCTGCCACATTTTCACCATTTTTATAGTGAATTTTAATAATTTCAATGCATTGTTGAATCGTGTATCGTTCCATTTTTATTAATGGCGTAGTTTCTACTTGTCAAATGTCAAAAAATGACAGCTCCAAAAGTGACATCTACCGAAATAGTAAGCTAATTAAAATAACACCTCTTATTGGGAAACCCTTTACCTTATAGCTACTTGCTTTCTGAAGCAATTTTCTTGAGGTCGCTTTCTTGCGACAGGTGAAACTCTCGTGAACCGTACAATAATTTCATCCTGGTTAATCTTTTCTGGCGTAGCGTAAAACATTTGACGGGCTCTACGAATATCCTGCATTGTTAAGATTGAGCATTGGAACGGAGATTTTTCTGAATGGACACAATTTGGGCGAACTGGAAATCCTTTCGAAGAGTGTCTACAAAAGTGAAAGTGTTAAGTTACCAAAACCTTTTTTTTCCTGGCTTGATTTCTTTTCCACATCCATGGCAGTCTTATCTTCTTTCTACTTATAACGGTAAAATTCATATTCTTAGAACGACCAAATTGAGATCCAATGGACATATCCCATTTTTCAGCAGCAGTTTTACTCTAACAACAAATTCATTCTAAACACAAGGACATATCCTCTTTTGAAACTAGGAAATTACTTGATGGACATATCCTATATTATATTTGGACTGGTAGAGGACGTGCCCCAATTTGCAAGTCACTTCAATTTTCTTGATTAATTTATCGTATGTTATACTAGGTTTTGCAAATGTTTCATTTGATGTGTTCATGTAGTTTTAGATTGCCTACAAATTGACATTTAAATATCAATTTTTAATTTTTTGGGTATATCCCCTTTTGCATATGGGTGACAGAATATCTTATATGTTATTTTTTTTTTATAATATTTAATTTTAGTAATATTTTAATTCTGGGCCAAAAAAGAGTGAAATTCAATAATTTTAAGATCTTAAGATCTTGTTTGATGTTTTCTACACTAAAGTGCGACATATCTATTGTTTAAATCTTTATATAGCGGATTGAATAATTCTAGCGCGAAATTATAAGTAAACAGGTAAAGTGATTGAAGTTTTATACATAAATAGAACTCAAATTCTCTACTCTAAAATCAATGGATTTTGCGATATACACAACAGACTGTGCTTAAATATATTCAAATGAAATAAACCTCATAAGTAATATTACTAGTGATCAAGCACAGAATTCTGATAAAGAAACTTTATTTGCTTTCATTATATTTAGGTAAAAGTATTCAATCATATTCAATTTATTATATACAATGTACAATTAGAGCAGTGACCCTTTAAGTTTGCACAATCGAAAGGTGGATGGATTGAAATCAAGTTAAAGCTGGACGTAGGCCGTAACAAGACTCATTGTTCACACTCCAGACTAATGAGCAATTGCTTATAAATCCCAGCCGGTGGCTCGTACAAAGTTTAATATTGGCCTCCAACCCTTCATGAAGTTCATCCAGGAGCTGTGAATGAAGGAATGTGTAACAATTTCTAGAGAGCGCATAACACTGATTAAGAAAGTAAGTCACCATTTTAATATCCTCTCTCATTCTCTGCATACAGGATGGTCAACAAACTCCATCCAATGTAGGTGATCCTTGAGAAATGGGTGCACAGTGAGAATTATATTAAGGTTCTCAAAATTGGCTTGTTTAGTTCCACTGACTTTTTCGTTAAGTTTGGGTTAAGTTTAACCCACAGTTCCTTTGTAGCTAGATCTACTTGAGGAGTCATCTAATGAAAGACGACTGACAATTGGCATTCAGCCAAACCTAAAAGTTAGAGAGAGGCAAAGGTGTTTTGCTGCGATCCCGATTGTGGAGGAGGATACCACGGGGCTTCACTTTCCGTTTTCACTGAAATCGGTCTGACCTGGTACTCATACAACGAGTACCCTATTATGCCGACAGAGAACATTCAAGGTGGCTTCACACTCCAATATCAGTTTTGAGGTTCTTAAGGGTTTTCACAAGGCTTTTACAACTGCTTGGTTGCCCAAACAGATGGCGATTTCCTTGGTCTCAGTATCTGAGTTGAGTAAATATCTTCCCGCTTCTAGGATGGCCTTGACTTCAGTCTAGGAAACTGTGACGTGACTTTCAATATGTATGGTAATTTCCAGAAGAGGATGCTCGCAGAAAACTCTCGCTCCGGTGTTTTCTTCAGATTTGGAACCTTCTGTGTAAATATTTGTCAATAGCTAAGGTACAGACTGTGATTCTCATTCTGCCCTAGATGGAGTTGTCACTTTGAAGTTGCCTTTTAGCATCGTCTCGAGGAAGTGATCTCTGTCCCTGTGGATGTCAATGGCGATTGGCAGCACGAATTCAAAGAAGGATCCATGTCGAAACTTTGTTTCAGTGTGAATCCAGCTCGGGATGCAGCCTCAGCGCTGTCGGATAACGATAGTTTATATCCATAGCATTATCCGCTGTTTGAGTCCTCAATTTTTCCTATAATTCTGGGACATAATTCGAAGGCTCTAAGAGGTTTGTTCGTTCTATCCTCTAGGTATGGTTTTCAGTTCAGCTTTTTATCTAGTATGATGCCTAAATACTTTACACCGTCATTTAGCTCCAAATGTGTGAAGCCAATAGAGAGCAGGTTCAATCTAAGAATGTTCCATTTCTTAGTAAGACGGCATAAATCAGTTTTTGGTGGATAGATGCACAATCAAAATCTGTAGCCCAAACTGTGACTAGTCGGATCGTATTTTGCACCAGTCCACAGAGCTTAGACTCACTAAGATTAACAGGTCGTCTGCGCTTTGTACCCCACGCAGGTGAGTATTAGCAAGAGATCATCCATAATGAGTACCCATAATAAAAGTGATAAGATATCGCCTTGGTGTCTGCCCCTTTGACTCTTTTTGCACTGCTTATACAGCCTAAATCGGTAAAACCAGTTCTATTGTTCAACATACATATATGCGATCCAGTACTTAAGAAACTGGATCACTCGATGTCTTGTTAGTATTTCAGTAAACTTTTGTAGAAGTACATTATTGAAGAGGCCTTCTACATCTATGAAAACAGCCAGCTTAGATTCCAATCCAAAGGATTCAAATTATGACAATATACAAAATAATAAAAGTATAAACAAAGTAAAGAACTAACTAAGTGAAAGACTAACTTACAGAATTTATTTAAGATACCTAAAATTAACGATCTAAAGAACTAAATAAATTTAAATAAAAACTAATGAAAATGCTTAGTAAAGTAAAATAAAGTAAAATAAAATGCTGAACTATTAAGCAACCGAGCGAAGTAGTGTTTTTCAATTGATTGGGTAAAGAATTCTAAGTAAACTGCAGTTCTCTTCTCTACAAGGGTCTATCCTCTGTCCCCTATTAAAATTTTTTAAATCATTTATTACAATTTTACTTTGAACGACTGTAGATTTTATTTTCAAGCTAATGATATCCGGTTATATATAAAGTTAGCTTAAAAAGCTATTTATCGACTCACAAAATGGCTTTCTCTTTTTATATTGTCAAAACACATATTTCTGTTTTGGTTAGAACAAAATTTTCTTATCAAAATCGCTGCCAACTTATCCACTTTCATTCATCCTTCCCTTCCTTCCTTAAATTTTTCTTTTCATCTTGTTTATAAAAATCTCTCTCATATCTATTTTAAGTAAATCATTGCCTCAAAATAAGTCAAGTTTTTCAAATTTTTTATAATTTTTAGAAATTTTTTATTGGCATTCTCTAAATGTAGAAACATTAAGTTAAACGATTTTTGCACTGATCCCCCTTCCAATAATATTTTTAGCAAATACTTCATTTATATACAAATATAACCGCCAAATAGCTATGTAAATAAAACAGAGATAATTTTTAAAGCTAATTTATAATATTTTTTTATTATAGTGTTATTAATGCAGTATTTGAGTTATATTGCTCAAATTTCGGCTCTGTTGACTATATTGATGACGACTCTTAAAAATTGGAATAAAAGCTGTTTTTAACGTTCGACATTATCCTTGAGGTCGGAATTCAACTTTCGACAACTTTCTACACTAGTTATAAATTAAAAACAACAATAGAGTTGCATGAAATGATTGTGAGAATACCCCCGTATACGTATACATGTATAATATTGCATGAATCAAAATATTAAGTTTTACTTAGAAATGTTAAATTTTATAATAATTTTGTATATAAGTATAATACCAATACCCGCACATTTAGCCAATTTTTTTAAATGAATTATTTAAACGAATCTCAATTAAAATCCCACTTTAAAAAAAAACTAACCGATTTCATCAACAATCTCAATATATCAGGAGTCTTGTTCGTAATGAATAATTATAGTTAGTTATGATACTCATGGTTCATTTAATAAACTAACAAGCCATTAATAATTTTGTCATTTTATACTATACATATATATATATATGTCAACACCAATTCAGTGATTAAATTGACAGTGTTTTTATACATAATTTGTGAGTAGATCTGTCTTGTTCCTTTGAAATTTTTTGAATATGTATGAAGGATTTTAGTGATTAGTATATTTTTGTATTTTATCTTGTATTTTTTGCATTTTGACAATATTCTTAAATATTATTATTTTTGTAAAATTAATTTACTGTGATTATAAAATAACAATAATTGTTTTTGCTGTGGTTATTGTTGTTTTATTTATTTATTTATTTTTTTTAATTATATTCTACGTAATTTCTCCCCGTCTACAATAATAATTATTCTTCCATTTTTAATGACTTCAAACTATTTAAACATTAGTCAGACCTATGTAGCTACATAAGTTATGTGTCTGTAAAAATAGTCCTAAAGGTGTAAAGTTATTTCTGAGCATAGGGACAAGTGCGAAAATGATCTTTAGTTTATCTAGACTAACTAGAATAAAATTATTTTTAGAATTTCCAAGAACTGTGCTGCATACATGCAATTCTCGGCGAAGAGGAAAACATCCATGATTGATTTTACTTTGAATTCTATAGGAAATGAAAATTTGGAATGCATGAATACACCTACATATTCAATATTAACATCATAAATTATGAATTGTTGCTCTTAGAGTGATGGAATTGAAAATATATTCTAAAATATGTGTATGCAAGAAATCAAAAAAATTTTCTATTATTATAATAACAAATAAAAAAGCTAAAATTGGTCTAAGGCCAATTCGTATGATATCCTCGGTGAATGCCCGTATGTAATTTCGTATGGTCACCCTTTTCAGCAATTTTAAGTTTTGCAGTGGTTTTTCGCATATATTTCTAGAATGCTTCGTCGGACAAAAAAAAAAGTCCTACAATCAATTTTATAGGTTTTCGTAGTCTAAAAAAGTTTTTAGTACAAAAAAATGTCTAGGGCTGATCTTTTTTACAGTATATACTTAAAAAATCCAATTTTTTATATGGCAACATCAAAAATGGGTTGTCCGCTTTATTCCATTTTTAAAATTTTCTTTGCTATTACTATGAAAACACCATGTTCCAAATTTCAACTCTCTATGTCAACACGTTTTCAAGCAGTGTCCAAATATATAGCGGAAAACGATATTATTGTATGGCAACCCCACGAAGGAGTTGCCCGATTTGTCTCATTTTCCAAGTTAATTTTACTTTTTTTTTTTTCACTTTGCGAACAAAATTTCAGCTCTCTAAGTATACGCATTCTTGAGTTATCGTGTGGATGTACAGACGTAAGGATGGACGGACAGATTGACGGACATTCAAAAATCAAAATAACTTTGAATATTATTCGTGGGTGTCCAATCCATTTTACTCTACCATCATTATTTCTGTGCGTTACCCTATAGATTTCATCTGGGGTATAAAAATAGGGGTTGGGGGCCGGACATCTGACCTCTAACCACTTCGAGCTAAAAACTGTTTGGGTATGCCTTTGACGTGTTTGCCATTTTTAGCAGGACTATTACCTCATTACACCCAGTTTTCTGGACGTTTGATTCCGTTACGAATCTCTTATCCGGATATTGGTGTTTTTGGCGAGCAATTTTTTTGCATCCGCAGCGCAGAAGAAGTCCTCTGCAGATTTTACTTCTTCGTTATATAATCGGCAGTTACCGTCTACTGTTTTATCCATTCTCTTAAGTATGTACTTAAGTTGGCAACGGCCAGTCACTATGCCAGTGAATAGCATAATCTGGTGCTTACCACTGTTTATGACTTTTTTAAAGTCTTTGTATTTGTAAGGGCAGTTGATGAACTTCTTCGCGTATCTTAGTCCAGGAAGGATCTGTCATTGTAGCCGCTGAGACTTTCTGTTTTGGATAATATTTTTCCTGTTGGTCCGCTATATACCGTCTTATAAGTCCGTATAAGGTTTCAGGTCCTGTAAATGAGAATTGTGCACCTTTATTTGCCAGGTATTCAGCAGTCTCATAACCGTCATGCCGCTCGCGTCCTGGTACCTATATCTAAGGGTTACTTTATTATGCTTTTATAGTAGCGATAAAGACATTGGAAATTCATGCCTTATTGCGGCTTGGCTGTCGGATTTCATATACAGGGTGATTAAGATCAAGATACCTTCCGGTATACCATGCGATTCCTTGCGGTAAGATGATAAGATCAAAAAATTGTTCCCTCTCCCCCCCAGAAACCTTCCTTTAGGAGATGTGGCCAGTTGAAGATTTCGCTAATGTTCGTGAGAATAAATGAGTATAAGTTTTGAACCACCTTATAGATTTTGGTTATTTTGGCTTATTAAATAGCCAAGAATGGTAGCTGTCGAAAAGTGTATTACTCTGTATTTTTTAATTAAGCATCTTTAAATTATTCTCAAATATTTCCAAAATATTGATTTTTTTACACACAAATTTCATAAATACCGTTATTTATTTCAAAAACTTTTGTATGTAAAAAAATCATTCATTCTCACGAATATTGGCGAAATCTTCAACTGGCCACATCTCCTAAAGGAAGGTTTCTAAGGGGGGCATGTGGAACAATTTTTTGATCTGATCATCTTACCTCAAGGAATCGCATGGTATACCGGAAGGTATCTTGATCTGAGTCACCCTGTATATGTTTACGTATAAAATAGCCTCTTTGTACATTAATTCTAATGCAAATTTGTATCGCATGGATTTGTGCTTAAAAACAGTTGAGTAAGATTTCAATTCCCAGCGCCTTAACTTACATCTGGGTCCACTATTCATCCACATTAAGCGATCTTCTATAACTGCTGAAAGTGGCCTTGGATATTGTGTTTGTAAACTTAGAGGCTATAGTCTCATTATAAAACGCTTCACGATTTTTTTTATGCTCGACAAAGTCCACAGGTCTTCCGGAGCTGCCAATTAATATGTCAGTGCTAAAATTAGCATCCTTTTTGAAGGAAAATATGTGGAAGAGGTAATATCAGTTCCAAGGCTAAAGTGGAACAGGTCCTTATAGCACCCACGACGCATGCAAGTCTTTGTAGTTTTTCTAACTTAATTTGCATTGCTCTTTGCTCTAGTTTGGTCTGCCATACGAAGGCACCATTGGTAATGATGGTATAGGACCAATATTCCATTTTCGGATTCAATACTCATTTTATACTATACAGTCTTTGACTATATAAAATGTTTCTGATCACGGATGATCCCTAGAAACATTATTTCTTTTCAGAGTTTTATGTTCGTTTCATACAAGAAGGGTACCTTTAGATTAAAGGCGCTTTCGGCAAGCACATTCTCAGTGAAACAAGTGAGATATTCTCAGTTGGATAACTGAGACTACACTTTCGGTGAACTGTCTCAGTTCCATATTGAGCTACAAAATTCGAACGCATGTACTGAGCAACTGAGACAAGTGAAACTGAATTTTCTTGTCTCAGATGACTCAGTTTCGTTATTTTGTTATTTTAATTACTAATTAAAGCTTAGTGAGCTATTTGAATAAACTAACAACACTTTCCTCAAATTGTTACTATCCATTTTCTATGGTCAAAATTATTTAAATGTCAAAATTGGCAAACCAGCTGATTGGTTTGAACTGAGACAACTGAGACAGTTGCTCAAAGTTTTGTCTTAGTTGTCTCACTGAGACAGTGCTTGCCGAAAGCCCCTTAAGTGTCCTTCCCCTTGTGAATGGAAGTGGTACTTAGATCCTCGCCTTCTGACCAGTCAGAAACAAATACAAGGGCTTTTTGCATTAGGTCTGAAATCGTTTTATCATGCTTACCTCTTTTTATTATGACTACGACACTAGTGCAGCCCAGTACATCATATCCCGCATTCCAAAGATTTCCTAGAAACTCACCATCGACCATAAGAGGGCAGATAGAGCTTTTTGGAAAGCCTTTTTGTGCATAAATTGCGACATACATACATATTCGCACCCTGCGGAAGCTGTTATCATCCAATTTTTGAACATGGAAGGTCCTTTTCATTACTCTAAAAACTTAATCAGCCCTGACCTCGAGGCTGGGTCGGTAGTGACTTATGAATTACAAATTATAACCTCTACTTTTTCCATTTTGGATTCACTATTCAAAAATAATAAACTTGAACAATTTTATTAATTTTTAGCGTTAATTTAAAAGCTATGAGGATTTAGAATTCTTTGAAAATTACATCGTAAACAGAAACAATTTTCGTTAAAAATAAGTTTTCTGGGACTTTTAAATATCTAAATAGGAAAAGTATTCGTTGCTCTTTATCTATCGCATTGCCCAATGTCAACAGCTTTGTGAGAATTTTCCAACAATACCGCAATAAAGTGAAATAATTCAATTCTCACGAGAATACAAGGAAAAAATAAGTGAGAGTAGAAAATTAATCATTAATTAAATTCGCTTCAGATATTGGAATTGTTTGTAGTGGAATTATAATTCTGTTGAAATGATAATGTATATGAACGCTACACAATTCAAGAAAATTTTATATACTTTTTGTATAAGAGGATATTAAATAAAATTTGTTAAAATTCAGCTCATTTGTATGCTAACAAATATCGGGATAGAAGTCATCCCGAATGCCACAACCTTTCGTCGATTTGTTAAAAAGTTTTCTTGTAAGTATGCATTCGAAAACGAAAATTCGGTAAAATACAGTAACTAATGAAAATACTGAAATTAGTGTTCTAACTGCATTTGCTCACATTTCTTACACTAGTTCAAGGCGAATAACACTAATTTCAGGAATTTCTAGAAGCAGCGTTTTGCGTAAACTTAAACTTAAATTTCATCCTTATCACATTATTTTACATCAAGGTAACTGACTTTCAAAACCGTTTGAGCTTTTATCATTGGGCATTGCAACAAATGGAGAAAAACGAACATTTTTTCTCATCAGTGGTATTTGCTCATAAAGCAACGTTTACAAACCATAGTGAAATAAATCCTCGCAAAGTAGAGCATCACATTCCATAGATGGCACATTGACTAGAAAATTTTTTTAGATAATATTTTGCCAGTATTGTTAGAAGATTTACCACATCACCTATATTTGGTTTCAACATGACGATTATTCAGCTCACTATGCACTAAAGTGCGTGAAATATTGAACGAATTCGCCTAACCGTTGAATAAGACATGCGGGACTTGTTGCTTGGTCTGTGCGTTCGCCAGATCTGACATGTCTAGTATTTTTCCTTTGGGAATACTTAAAAACAAGACGTGCCATCAGAATGTATCAACAACAAATGCGAATATACGGCAGCGTATTATTCAAAACTGCTCTTCCATTGTTCCACGAACCTTACAGAGCACTGCACGGATTTTCAACTAACGTATTAAAAAATGCATTTGGGTTAATGGTCATCACTTTGAGCATTTGTTGAAATGAACGCTATTCAGATATTTTAAATTTCTCAGATAAGTTATTTTCTAAAATTCTTCAACTGGAAATTTTTCGTCTATAGTAGAAAATCGTTTTAATGAATTTACAAAATGCATTGAAATGAAAAAAAAAATGGAATTTTTCGACCCAGCATATGATCAGAGAGGTCTCATCAGTATGGTTATCTCTTCTAAAAATTCTAAATATGCTCCTAACTTTTAAAATAATGGCGATTTTAAGAGACTGTCAAAGAAGTGATACATGATGTAAGAGGTAAGGTATTTCTAGATGAAGTATTAGAACAATAGTATTATTAGATCAATTCAAGTGTTGCGACTTTTCTAGTTCTTTACGAAACGGTTGGTTGAGATTATTCATAATGAAGACTGGCATCAGGTTTACGAATGCGTGCAAGCAGAACAATGAATAGAAATTTTTTATGAAAAACTGAATAAAATCTTAACAGAGGTTACTGAAGTGAGGCAAAGTAACTATAGTTCTAATCTTAGGCCAATAATGATTTCTATACGAAATAGGAAAAAGTTAGCTAAGATTTGTAGACAACAGCCCTTCAATATTTATGTCAGTCTCCAATATAAACGATACAGGAATAAGCTTAACTCCATTATTAAAGTCTCTACAGAACAATTCTATCGAAATGAGATATCAAAAGTTATAAATGATCCGAAGAAAGTATGGAGCAAACTTAACGAAATAACACTTAAAAATAAGCCTAGTAAAATGATAGCAGAAATCAAAGGGAGTGATGGTACTGATTTAACTGATTCATAATTAATTTCTGCTAGACTTAATGAGCATTTCATTCGTGTGGGAGAGCAGATCTCAAATTCTGTTACCGCTGCGAGTAGAGGAATTCAAAATAGATCTGCTGTTTCACAAACTAATCCTATGATGTCATTTACGTTTAGTTCCATATCTTCTGAAGAGCCTCTCTATCATATAGCTCAGTTAAAAATCGATAAAGCGCCAGGTATCGATAAGCTTACACCGAGAATTTTAAAAATTTTAGCACATTATATAGCCCCTCTATTAGCGTACTCATTAAACCCTATATCTAATTCAGAGCATATTTCCATATAAATTTAAATATCCCATCGTTGTTCCAATACACAAGACAAATAATAAACGTGAACCGGATAACTATAGACCGATATTGGATATCTGGACCAATACAACATCATTGCAAGTAATCAGTATGGTTTGAAAAAATAAATGTAGCACAAGTGATGCAATTTATGATGTTACCAATTTTTTTAAACTCGGCAGTTGACGAAAAGGAGAAAGTTATCGCGATATTCTTAGATCTGAAAAAGGCTTTTGATACGGTTAATCATGAACTCCTATTACAGAAACTAACATTTATAGAGATTATAGGTACTGCTCTTTCGTTTTCCCATTCCTATCTTACCAACAGAATACAGGCAGTCAGAATTGGCCAGGTAACAAGTGATCCTCTTCATATTAAGTGTGGGGTTCCACAGGGTACGGTTTTGGGTCCAATCCTCTATCTAATATACATAAATGAGTGTGTTAAATTATTCGAACAGTCAAGAAGAGAGTATATTGTAGCGTTTGCAGATGACACGGTCTTGTTATTTAGTGGAGAAAAATTTTCCCTTACTTTATCACTAGCGGAAAGAGGCATTAAATCAGTGTATAATTGGTTGATATGACACAAGTTAGCTTTGAATGTAAATAAAACATGTTTCATCAAATTTGGGCATGAAAATATATATTCAAACGTTAATCTTAAGATAGAGTTGCAAGGTAATGTCCTCCAGAGCGTGAGCGTAGTGAAATATATTTAGGTGTTCTTATAGATCAGAAGCTTAAGTGGGAAAAACATATCCTAAGCTTATGTAAGCGGCTGAGGAAGACAATATATAAAACATTCCTATTGCGAAATATCTTAAAATTTGATCTTTTAAGAATGGTTTATTTTGCTTTAATACAGTCAGTCATTCAGTATAGAATCCTTAGTTGGGGAACTACATATACTGTCTTGATAAAACCATTAGAAAATCTTCAAAGTAAAATAATTAAGATTTGCTTAAAATTAGATCTAAATACTGCTCCACACACAAGCATACAATGAACTTAAGATTAATGACTGTAAGACAATTATTTATATTTACCCTATTAAAATTCGTATACACAGACTTATCAAAGTTAACTATCTTTCAAACGAACTATCGTACACGCAGGCAAATGTTGCAACCTTTAGAAATCCCTAGAACTAGTAAATATATTACAGATAGACATAGTAGCATTTTAGGTCCAAAGTTTTATAATGCCTTACCTGCAGGAGTAAAAAAGACTCTAAATATTTCTAATTATAAAACCGTGTTGAAGAACTATGTATTTAAAAAGCAAGATATCTTTCATAACATTGTCCATTAGTTTTTTAATTTAGAAATTTTGAATTATGCTTACTTTCTCTCAGGTATTATACATAATATATAATTTTTGAACTGAATGAACTTGTTGCATTGCATATCATAGTATAGCTTAGTATTATTTATGTAATATTTTCAAAATTTTATTTTATTTTATAATATTAGTAAGTAGTAAATTAGTAATAAATTAGTCGCAACCCTCGCACACAAGCTTCGGGTTTTGTGAGCCGCTTACCTAGATTATTAGCTTTTACTTCAACTATAGATTTTAAATTCGGTATCAAGCAAAATAAATAAATAAATTGCAAATTATGCAAATTATTTCACATGTCCTATTCGACAGGAGTCTTTCCTTCCGCATGGAAACTTGCACATATTCAGCCGATACCAAAAAAATAAGAGGCAAGCGATCCCTCAAATTATAGTCCAACTGCCCTTACTTCGATTCTTTCGAAATACTCATCAACACCCAATTGATGAAATATCTAGAGACTAATCACCTTATTAGCGATCGCCAAAACGGCTTTCGTGCTGGCCGCTCTAATGGAGATTTACTAACATACCTTACCGAGCATTGGAATCAATGTCTCCATAATTTTGGTGAATCTAAAATTATCGCATTAGATATCTCGAAGGCGTTCGAGAGAGTCTTGCATCCTGCTCTTTTAGCTAAACACCAGGCATTAGGTCTTGACCCTATTTTCTTTAAATGGATTGAAAGTTTTCTCTCCCGCCGTTCAATTCAAGTTACATTGGACGGAGTTACTTCTGTCGGTTTTATAATCCATGCCGGTGTACCGCAAGGTTCTGTGCTCTCTCCTGCTCTCTTCCTCAGTTCTATTAATGATCTGCTAGTTCTCACTTTCAATCCTGTTCATAGTTTTGTAGATGACAGCACCCTTGATTGCGTGTACTTGTTCGACTCTATAACTGATTCCCGTGGGAATGCTACAGTTGATAAATGAAGATACATGTGCAGTTCACCATAACCTTACAACAATACTCGCTTGGTGCAGGGCAGAGCCAATCTGGTCTTGTTTAAGGTTTCAAAAACGCAATGCTGTCTGTTATCCCTCAAATGTACTGTAACACCCGCTCAACCCATTTCTGTCAATGAAGGAGATATCCCGAGCTCGTCATCCCATAACATCTTAAGGTGCATATCCATCAAAAGTTTTGTCCCCACACATTATCTGCCGTAGTGTCTCTACCAAAATTCATGTGCTGAGATAAGAAATGTCTTGGAGATTACACATGCACACCGATATTCCAGTGGATACGAAACGCATCCATTAGGAAATCTCTTGCGTCCATGTGGAGAACTTCTGCGAAGACTGTGCGCGGATAAGTGAAACCAGTGGATACACATAGAAAGACCTTGAAAAGTGTTGAAATATATTGTTGTAGCAGATCTTTTGGTTTCCAGTTAATATGGAAAACAGAAAACATATTTCGTACAGACAATTAAAAGATACGGTATTTTTTTTCGAGAGATAGTTTTCAAACGTGCTTGATTTTAAGCGTAGGTTGCCCCAAGTGAAGAACTTTTTTCTTCGAGAGTATAAATAAAAGCTGGATATCAGTTCTTTTGAAACCCATTGGCGAAAATTCGTGTTTTGTTTCTTCATTTAGGGACAATAGCACACATTAAATGCTCACCATTTGCGGACGAAATTCTCGTGATATTCCGAAATACACTAAGCGGATCTATTTTTAAATTGTGTATAAATTTATTCACCTTGTTCAAGCCTGGTTTTTAAATATGGTCACTCCCGAAACCGCGGTGGCTTTTATTTATTTTTTTTTCAACTGAGACGTATAATGCAAAGTACTTAGACTAAAATCGGAAAACATAAAATATTGTGCGCACACAAGAATTTGAGCATTCAAATGTCATGTCCGCCTAAGTCTTGTCTCTGTAGAGTGCGCGCACAGTCTTTCAGAACACAGTTTGATAAAATTCAAATTGGCGACCAAATTCCACCCGAGAGTTAGCCGCCATCCTGAATTTAAGGGGCATTGTTTTTGCTCAATATCTAGACCATTTTGAACTTCACAACAAAAATGGTAGGGACTTAAGTTGTTGTAAATTTTATCCTCTACAACTTTATGTCTTACAATTTTTATCGTGCTATCGATATTTTTCGAATTAAGTGAGAAAAAACTGGTAAAGTATAATTATCGAATTATCTCGTTTATTATTAATTTTAGGACATAAATGTGCAGGACAAAGTTGTATAGAATTACATTTCCTACAATTTTGATCTCTACGATGCTGTGGACGCATGATTGAAGCAGCTTCGAGTATCGACATTTCTTCGTATGACGAGAGAAATTTTATCAAATTTTTCGACCCGATTTTTTGTATAACAAAGCACCGACGCGGACAAGCTGCGGATATAATTGCATACGCGATAGAAGTGCGTTTCCTTTTCCACGACTGAAACAATCCCTTCTTGTATTTTAAAATAATTTCCGCGAGTAGCATCTTAAGAAAATTGAGGATGCAATCATCCACGTTATCCATAAAATTATCTGGGGGGAGTACGATCTTGTATCGTCCAAAATAATTGCAGCCGCTTCACGAACAACTCTCGACATTTCTTTCTGAGTGACGGATTGCCTTGTCTCATACCAGGCTTGCGAGAGGATTTTATGACCAGTGTCATGAAAACACATTCACTAGATCGACGTTCTCTTGACATATGAAGCAACAGTTTTTAAAATCGAATGTCGGTTATACTTGGATTTGAACTGGTGATGGCATTGTTGATGTTGATGATGGTGATGATAATCGAGATACATCGCTGTTTAGTCTATGTGCCTCCGCTAGCTTTTTGTTCACGTAACGCTAGCTCGCCACGGCTATTGGTGGAGAGTGTGGGGAGGTTCCACGAAAACCTGCCGCTATGCCACCAGCCATATACAAAAAAAAAATCGTGCCTTCAAGCAAAAAAAACCAAAAAAGGAAGCACACACCCGGTCCTGAAGGGACCATTACACCACTTACCCTTACCTTAGTGAAGGCGCAGATGTTCTGCCATATCCACCTAACGTCACTGAGGGCAGCAGTCATTTTGTTCAGTGTCCCTTTTTAATCTGAAAATGGAGTAGAGGAGTGGACCTAATCAACCCTGATAGTGAGTGAGAGGGCACCAGAAGAGTGAGAGGAATTAAAATTCTTTAAACTTCCATTACGTTATAAAAGTTTTTCTTTATTCTAAACATCATTCTCAGTAGCGCAAAATAATAAAAAAATTGGTTAGCGAGAATATTGTGACTAACTTAACTTTCACTGACCCAGTTTCGATTCTATCCCAATAAGATTTGAATCGTTTGAAAGTTTCAACATGGACAGACTCTCAAAAGGATATTTCGTTCATAGTGCTTTCTTATACAATGCTAAATCTAAAACAATTCAAACGTGTCTATGTTAACTGGTCATGATGCTCTGACCTTAAATCCATATATTTTCAGTTATTATATATCTCCGTCCACGATGAAATGATAAATGACGAGTGCACAGAATGATTTAAATTTATTATTAATATAATTTCAAATAATGTGTCAACTATTACATACTTTCTGTGCAACAAAAGGCTAAAATTATGATAATGCTAAATAATTCAACTTGGTAAGATGATCTAACTTATAATCAAAAATATGGTGAGCTAGTCACTATGTATGTGCTATGTTGTACAACGATAGAACTAAAATGACGATAATATAAAATACTTCACTTATTAGGATATTCTAACTTTATAAACAACCAAAAATAATATGTCGACTCGACGTGTATAACAATGTGTTAATTAATGGTATGATACACATTATGTCAGATGCCAAAAATACTCATTTAGTACCCAAAGACACAAAAGTCTGAGTTATTCAGAGATGTGTCTATTATTCTAATTAATAAGTATAGGCTGCAGTCAAATACTTAAATAGTTCTTTAAAAAAAACACAAATCTGCTTGACTTGTATTTACTTCAACAAAATTTTCTAATGGCACCCGCAATTTATTGGACAGTAAAATTAAAATTTATCGTTGGGTGAAAAAAAATCTATATAAATAAATAAGATTTTGTCAATTTTCTACAACAAAAAGGAACAACTTATATGGTCTTTGTTGAAGATCCATCGAAGATGCGCCTCTCAGATGATCTCCTTTGCCACTGAATAGAATTTTAATTTCAGATTTAATTAGTATTACGTTAGTACCTAGAAACACAAATTTATTAGTTTAACCTTTCCCTATCTCTTAATCTCAATGACTTTCCTAACTTAACAATTTGAAATATTATCAGGATCCGATGTTCATCACTCTTTTTAACTTTGACATAGATTTGGCGGTATGCTTGAACCCTTCACTAATAAGCGTATGAAATGTTGACCAGACTAGGAATGCTCCCCAAAACTGCAACCTCCAATTTCAAAGTACACGCTAACGCAAGACTGAGGAGCACAACCTTCTCCATCCAGTAGAAGCGATTATCATGCTCCATCATGCCTGGAAAAATGTTGCAGGGACCTATACAATCCCATATGCATGTTTCGGAGCAATAAGACTCGACAAGACCTGGCGACACTTTCGCAATGGTGTGATATCGGGATATTTTCCCTTCGATAAGCCAGACGAAATATTGGGCCGACAAAATACAGTAGACTTCATAAAATTACAAAGTTGTAATCCCACCTTGGCGTTCAGCCTCGATATTCTCACAGTCGCAATGAGTAAAATCAGCAGTCGTTGAAAAATCTGCGGTTGTCTTTCCTATTGCCACTATCAAATACTCCAATTTTACTTACATCCTTCAAATTCCTCTATCGGCTTCCAGTATATGTTATATTTTCGGATCTTTTTTTCCAACCTCCTTTATCCTCAACTTCCTTTACCACTCGACAGCTCACACCTTCTTCTTCTTTTCAAACACGTTTTTCCTCTCGGGCACTCGTCTCAGTTAGACTTGAGACGTCTGGTCGAGTCTCGTCAACAGCACATTCCCCGTGTGGCCCACGCTGTGTGCTGCTGCTAGCCGTCGGGTAGCATACTGCTGCCTGCAGTACGCTAAGACCATAACAGTTCTTCATCACCGCGAATGATTCTTGGTGATAAAAGTAACTGAGCACCACGTTTTTCCACTGTATTTTTTACTATTGTAGCTTGTAGATTCTCCACACACAAAACAATTCTCGCTTTTGCTGACAATACGTGTACGCCGTAGAGCATCGGTCGACAAACTGAAGGCAATTTCACATCAAAACCGAAAAACTCAATTTATTCCTTATTTTTTCCCGGACGGGAATCCGCGCTTTCATCGTTACTGGTTAATTCCAGCTGAAAGCAAATCGTGGCTTAGTAGGCTAGTAACAAATTGATGAATGCAAGAGGGAAAATCATCTGTCTCGTTAGCTCAGTGGTAAAAGCAGTCGCCCGGCAAGCGGAAGGTCCCGGTTTCAAACCCCGGACGAGGCGGTTGTTTTTTCTTCTTGTATTTATTAATTTGATTTAGAATCGTTAAAAATAAAAGTTCTTAAAAATTATTCTTTATCCATCAATTTATTCCACTTTAAAACAACATTTTAGCTCCAATCAATAATAAAATCATGGGAAATAGGATAAAGTAAAATTTTAATAATAAAATAGTATATTTATCTCAGATTTTTAAGAAAAACACAACTGTTTCGATTGCGTCTGTCAATTTCTTTTCGGTTTCCACATGTGGAACGTTTCGGTACGAAAAATCTTTTCGGTTGTACTGAACCCCACTTTTGGGTTTACATTGAAAATTACACATTACATTTATAATATGCACAGGAATTTCGAAGTAAAATTAAAATACGCTTTTTCGTATGAGCTCTCATCATACAACCTTTTCATAATTAAATGTTACTTCCATTTAACCAAAAAAAAAGTTTTCGGTTTTTTATGTGAAAGCAAAACTGAATTTTCGGTGTAAACTAATCGGTTTTCGGTTTCGAAGTGAAAGTGCCTTATACCTTTTCCGGTTGAAGGGACGCTGCATGCATATGCTCACTCTTGTTTGTTGCCCACTTGCCGGTGACGTCAGCGTCTAGAGTACGCTGGTCGCTTGGGTCCTGTTAATCCCTAGATACAATGAGAGCCACGCGGTTTTTACACTTGACAGTTCGAACTATCTGAGGTGTGCTGATTATTTCTTCGAAATTGTGAAAAGCATTTAAAAATGAATAAAAAAATTAAATATGATAATAAAAGCAAGTATTTTTGCCCTAAAAGTTTATTAAAAAACTGTTACCAAAAAAATTACATTTTTTATTTCAAACTTCTGAGCAATTTCATTTGTTCTCTTAAAATGAAGGAGGGAATAAACGTAGAAAGAAAAAACGCGCCACAAAGTTAAAAGTTTTATCAAACTCTGTGGCGCCACGAAGTGGTATGGCTTACATTAGCTCTAGCTATATATGAAAATCATTAATTCAAAGTGATTTTGTGGCGCGTAAAAAAGTGTGGTGCTCAAGCTTTAGGCTTGCCAGAGCCGTAAAACCTTAAATATTGGTTCTAGGAAAAAAGTCGTAACGATCAAAATTGTAGGAAATGTAATTTTATACAACTGTGTTCTGGTACATTTATGACTTAAAGTTAATAATAAATGCAATAATTCTATAATTATACCTTACCACTTTTTCACCATTTAATTTCAAAAATATAGATCGCGCGATAAAAATTATAAGACACAAAGTTGTAGAGGATCAAATTTGTAATAACTTAAGTCCTCATAATTTTTTTTGAAAAGTTGAAAATGGCCGAGATATTCTGCAAAAATCATGCCCCCTTAGCGGCTAGCTCTCGGGCGGAATTTGGTCACCATTTTGAATTTAGACTACCAGTGACCCCCCCCCCTCCCTTCCCATTATAAAGATTAACGCAATAAAATTGCCGGACTAGATAAGCAAAGGTTCACCTAAAATAATTATTACTGCTAGTTATGAAAATTATGCTACCAAGGTAATTGAAAATCTTAACAGCCTACATTATTGTTGTTTCTGATAACGGATCGAAATATAATCCTCATTTAATGGCTTGTGCCTTAGAGAGTTTGTGAATAATTATGTTGGGGTCTTGGTGCTGACGGGCCATCAACCATCAACAACCATCAACGTTTTTATAGTCGCAATCAAATTCCACCGAATTTGTTTTAGAACGCATTGTTGGTGAGAAACATGTTTGTTGTCTCATTGAAATTGGATAGACGCTTTGTAAATTCGATTATTTTCTGAAAAATACAGCATCTGTTCAGCTTTGTAAATATGTTTTTCTGTCAATTAAATCGAAGATCTTCTCGTGATATATAGAGGCACATATAAAGCTAAGAAGGTGGATTAATACTCCTCCACTATGATTTCCAAGATATCCCTGCAGGAGAGACCTTCCCAAACGCAGATTATTATCTTCTTATCATGCGATCGACTCTGCATTCAGTTCTTACCAGAATTACTTGTAACAAAATTTTCCCTGTTGATGATAATAAAAATATACCTGGTTATGACAGTCAAATAGATCCCTTTTGTTTAGTACATTTCATACATTTTAATAAAAGCTCAGCTGGAAATATTTTCCGTTGCATGATAGAACATTTTTGTGATTTGCTGTATTCAGCATTTTCGTTTTCCAATACTAAAATAGATTGAAATTCTTTGTTTTTGGTTTTCCAGTGCGGAGTTGGCTTACTTCAATTTCTCAACGAAATTAAAAATGAAATCGCGCTACAGAAAAACACATTTTTTTACGATACAGCCGGAAATTTTGGCCAACAAACAATTCAGTAAAAATATTTTATTAAAATCGTTGAAATAAACTAAAACCAAGCATGTCATAAATGATGATGTTGATGACGTTGCTCCTTGGTTTACCCGTCAGTAAATTGAGTTTTAGAAAATACCGACCTATCAGAGTTGGACACACTGAGTCTTCTTAAAACCGAGGGGGTAGTCGTCGAAAATAGGACTGTTGTAATGGAAGCTTCGAAGCTTCGAAATAATATTCGAGGGACGAAACTTCGACCTTCGAACGTATGAAATTCGCAGCTTCGAAACTACCATGCGACCGTGATTCAAAATTTGTAATGCTAATTTGACCCACTTCCCATTGAACCATTGAGCTAAAACTTAGCACACTTATTGATCTTTCATGAAAATATACTTTACCATGTTTATATAATATTGTCATTATGGCCCGACTTGACGCGTATAATGAATATTTGGTCAAAACTTAGAATTTAAAGATGACGACGACAAGTTGTACGTATATAAAAAATTTTGTCATTTATTGCTCCATTGTATCTGAAATCGTCTAGGGTTTGGAAGTTGAGCCCTTCGAAGCAAGAACGATTTCCCAATGACCGAAGTATGATGAAGAATTCGAGAGAATTCAAATGTATGAAGTTTTGCACAATGTTGAATAGCGCAGTTATTTGAGGCAATTAATAAATAATTTAAGAAAACTGTAAAATAATTAAATTGAGCTCTGAAGTTTAAAAATTTAAATAAAATTTTAAAACTTAATTCAAAAGTATCATAGCCTGATAGAATCTGTTGGGTATTATCTGTTTGATTCAAACTTTGTAATCGGGGCATAGGGCTTCTTCCGGCTTATGAATAACCCTCCCGCCACTGGTTCCTGAGGTGAACTCAGGGAAGGCGATTTTATCTATTTGTTTCGCAATCGGAATGGGATCAACTTCACATGGAAATTACCTTATGTGTTTCCCTTGCTCAGAAGTCTTCATTTTTAGATCCGCGATTTAAGAAACTCACGACGAAATTCTCAGATTATATAAAGAGCGCTATCAGGATACACGTGTTGTTTTAGTAGTAAACCTTTTGATTGTGCACAAGTGCGGCTCCTCTCGAGACGCGTATGGAATGACCGCATATCTTACGACTACATTTCATCATTCAAAATGCTTGTTTTAAAGTACATAAGATATTTTAGGCATTTAGTAGTAATTAAAATGTTTAAAATTATCATAGAGACACTCTCGAAGTGGTCAACAAGCTAAAATAACAAGAACACATGTTGCTTATACAAAAATAAATTTATTTATTAACTATAAATTACTTGAAAATTCTTTTAACACAAAATACTTTTTACTTTTAGGTGTGCGACATTTTAGTGGTCAATCGAAATTTTTCTACCGAAGCGAACGACTCAATTTCCCTGAGACGAGGTGATCTTGTAGAAGTACTTGACACAGGTACTAGCAGTATAAATAATGTAACAAAGTAAGTAACTAAAATATCTATCATTTATTTATGTATATATAATTTTATGTTACATACATATATCTAAAATTAACAAAACCCGACCGATTAAAAATTGCTTTCAACAGGCGTCCCAAATTGGACCCAGACCTTGATCTGGGGGAAAGAACAAATCTGTTAGACAACTCAGCCGCTAAACACAAGTTAGCAATTAAACCGAAGAAAAACTATTCGCCGAACAATCAACAGAGAGGAAGCAGTCCTCAACTCCCTCAAGATGCTAAGCCTGATGACAGGTAAACGTTTTGCTTTGACTTTGTGCGATCCGAATTTAAAATTAAATTAAAATTTTAAAATTAGATTTTTTTTATTATTATTCCAGTTACTCATTCTGGGAAATATTTTTAGATTCTCGTGTATTTAGAAATTCATTTAAACGTGAGGGGTTTTGTTATTTGTGACGACCTTTGTTTACATATGTCGCCTAGATTAAGAATTTCTACCAAATTTCCTTTTAAGTGTTTGTAAGTGGGAAGAACAGTTTTCATTCAGGAAGATGAACGTAAAAACTTCTCAAAGGCATGCGAAATACGCTCTGGCATTCAGAAAATGTGTTTACATGTAATTCTAACAATAGCGTGGAATGTGAAATATATTTCTCTGTGAATAAATTATCAAATTCTTCTTTGAGACAATGTTCATTTTCCGAGAATGATTATAAAATCAAATACAATCTTTGGGTGAAAACAAACAACAAATTTTGGGAATTTTTAGTAATGCCTAAACTGTAACTTCGTTTTTTTTACAACGTAACCAAAGCTTAGAAGATGCCATTATAATATAGCGCACAGCTCTAAGTACATCTGCTATAAGCTTGAAGAATCCATTCTGAACGTTGTTAAAGACAGAGCTGTAAAATAATGCATTACTGTTAGTACTGCATTATTTTGTACTGGTACCTGTGACCAGTTCTTATAAACATGATAACAGATATCTATGTAAGTCAGATTACAATTGTCGTATATAAAAAATTGCAACACACAAAGAGAAACTTCTAATGCATATATAATACCAAAATTCTGCCTGAAAGAAAGACGCTCGAAGAAGTTGAAGCAAGATTAGAAGTCTTAGATAAACTAATGGCAGAGTTTATCGCCGTAGATGACAAATTAGTCACCCTCGAAGT
Source organism: Dioctria rufipes (assembly GCA_963924295.1). NCBI lineage: Eukaryota > Metazoa > Arthropoda > Insecta > Diptera > Asilidae > Dioctria > Dioctria rufipes. The sequence goes on from OZ002740.1 coordinate 288,356,959, forward strand.
ACCCTCTGAGTGTTCGGTTTTTGAAGACAAGTACCTCACAATAAAGCCTATACTTGTAAAAAAAATAAAAGAAATAAAACCCGACAATCCCGCACTTAGTTCATTGGAAGTAGACCTGAGTCAAACCATGAGCAGATACTTCGATCAGCAACGATCCTTTTTTGACAATTTTAATCACTCGAATTCTCACAGCAACAATATTTTGGAAATCCGGTTGCCTAAAATACAAATTCAGTCTTTCACTGGAGATTATAAGGACTGGCCATCATTGAAGGATTTGTTTGTCTTATCCGTCGACCAAAGAGAAGGGCTGTCGGCAATATTTAAAGGATTTTCTAAACGGCGAAGCGGCCGCATTGATTAAGCACATCACAGTAACTGACGCAAACTACAAAGAAGCATGGTCTAAGCTGGTAGCCCGCTATGACAAGAAACATCATATCTTAAACTGCTACATAAAAACATTCATCAATCAATGCAATTTGTCGCACCCGTCATCAACAATGTTGCGAAAACTCACAGACACATCTGATGAGTTAATCCGAGGAATTCCAACTCTAGGAAAAAAGGCAATGGATGGAGATCCGTGGCTTATCTATCATCCTCAACAAAACTGATTCAGAAACCAAACAAGCTTGGGCTGAAGAGATTGCAGCCAAGGACCTTCCCTCCTATCAAGACCTGGAGGGTGATTCTGATCTTTTGTCGTACTATTTAGTCCTGAATTTTGACATATTTTGTCGTACTTTTTCTTTTAACATAGTTCATTTTGTGTCTTCACTATTATCTACCACAAAATGAAATACAATGAATTTTCGGCGAACAAACGTCAAAAAACACGACTAAAAATACGACAAATTAGTCAACTGCTCAAAGAGGTTGTGACAAAAATTTTACACTGGTAAATGGAAGTGTCATTTTCAGTTCATTCTACGTCATGCAAGGGTTGCTGACCTGAATAAAAATACGAAAAATCAGTAGAAAAATTCATTTCACTTAGTCGTATATTTTGACATTCAAGTACGACAAAAGATCAGAATCACCCCCCAGATCAATTTTCTAAATAAGCGATGCGACGCTATAGAAACTGTTGATCCATCTATTAAAAGGACACAACCTGGAAAATCAGCAATCCGGGCGCTTCACTCCGACACCTCCAGGAGTTGAAGAGCATCCACTTTTCTATTGCTCGAAGTTCAAGGGTATGGATATAATGGCAAGGTGTCAATTGGTGACTAAACACGCATTATGCTTCAATTGCCTTAGTGGTGGACATCATGTACAGAAGTGTAAGTCGCGATTTTCATGCCACTACTCTAGACAAGCACATCACTCATTACTGCATCTCAACCTTACTTCAACCGATAAAATTACCGCACAGCATTCATCAAGCAAGTCCTCTCACCTTCATTCAAACAATTCACCGCCTGTCACCTCAAACAACCTAAATCCTCAAACAGCCACATTCACGTCAACTCAAGCTGATTGATGCAACTTGCAAGCAGTTTGGAATCCACAAATCAATGCCTTGACATCGATTAATTCACAACACACCCAACTATCACTGCTACCAACTGCACCAGTTAACGTTCCAGATGTAAACAGAGTACCACAACTATGTCCTCATTTGGTAGATTCCGGAGCTCAGGCATCTTTCGTGTCAGAAGATTGTGTACAGCGTCCAAGACTGAAACATGAAAGACGCAAAATCGCAATTGAGGGTCTCGGATCGGTAAAAAGAGGTTACACCAGAGGAAGGCTGGCTCTCAAACTTACATCGCGACTTGATAAGGCACAACACATTACCATTCATGCCTTCGTTCTGAATAAACTAACGTGAGTTCAACCTGCAACAGATTTTCAAGTTCATAACTGGGATTATATTAAAGGACTCCCTCTTGCAGATCCAACTTTCACCCGCTCAAGCAAGATTGACATCTTACTAGGAGCAGAACACTTTATTCAGATTCTGAAGGAAGGGCAACGCATCATACAACCACATCATCCAGCACTACAAAATACCATATTGGGATACATCTTGGCGCAGATATTATAGACATTGATGCATTCTTACGGAAGTTTTGGGAAATAGAAGAAATCCCTCAACAAGAGCTATCCAACACCGTAGAGGAACAATTCTGCGAATCACATTTCATGCAAAATCATTATATTGATGAAGTCACTGGGTGCTATACAGTTCGCCTTCCTTTTAAAGAAGACAGCCCACCTCTTGGAAACTCCTTACAGACAACAATCCGCAGATTTAAATCATTAGCAAATAGGTTTGAAAAAGATCCGAATCTCTATAAAGATTATAGAAAATTCATTAATAAATACAAACGGCTGAGGCATCTCGAGCCTATTCCAAGCAACTTGGTAAATACTAATGAAGAACATGTATATCTTCCTCACCACACAATTATCAAACAATCAAGCACAACGGCAAAGCTTCGCGTTGTATTCGACGGTTTCGGCACCATTAAATGTTTTGGTTTTTATGCAAATTGAAATTATAATAAAAAAACTGCTTAATGTCAACTCATTAAACGAAAAACTTTTTATTAATCACGAAAACAAAAGTGCATTAGTTGACTTGATTGATCTGGGTTGCTTCGACGTTCTATATCGAGAATCTTTAACACTTTATGTTATTAATTCTTATGCCAAAGATTTTGAACCATCGCATATATTTTGTGAAGAAGTGCACTACGGCTATAACCCTTGGGAACAGAATGGTCGTAGCCACCACGCCGGAAAACGTCACGCAGGAGTAATTTATAAGGCAATGCCATTAAGTGACCGCAATGAACGTAGCCAACGGACCCATAACACAGAAGTCGACCAACTTTCAACTTTTGAAGCAATTACCCTGCGTTGACATATGTCAGATTGCCAGCTGATTAATTTTCTGTTTATTTGAATTTTGTTATCTTTTAAATTTTGCTTGGAAATGAGTAGTTTTGAATACCCTGTGCTGTACGCAAAATTTTCGGGAGGGTATAAAAATATAAAGGCGAAACTTAGAATCTGGGACAAGATTGCGACATGCTTGTCTTCAACAGGTAGAAATTTTGCTTAATACAGAGGTATTTTCGAAAATTTAATAAATATCAATATATAGCTGAAGACTGCCATCGTCGCTGGAAATCTCTACTGGACAGATTTTCGAGGGAGGCCAACAGCAAAGACTTACCGTCAGGTAGTGTGGCAGTTAAGGTGGGAAAGTGGGAACACTACATTTCCTTATTATTTCTTAAGGAGCACATTAAGCCTATGCCGTGGTGGCACAGCAGTCTTAGTAAACTTCTTTAGGCTTCCAGAAGGCTCTTTCATAAGGCCAGGATGACTGGCTCGGAGGGAGACTGGCGGGCCCACCGCGAGACTCAGAATAACTACAAGAGGCTTGTTAGGAAATTAAAAATACAGGCTTTTGTAGATTTTTGCGAGGAGCTTGACGGCTATCGTGAACCGGTTAGGCTAGGCTGAGTATTCTGAGAAGGCCAAATGGATCCTTTACGGCATCGAAAGAGGAAGTCTGTAGACTTCTTCTCTCGATGCATTTTCCTGACTGCAGGCTTGAAGAAGACCTGCAAGATGGTCTCGATTATCCGCTACCTCTATGGACTGGTGGAGATTGGTCCACTGCCGCCAAGGTAGTTGATGTCGAGAAGGTGAAATGGTCTCGGCCTTTAAAGCCCCGGGTCCAGACGGTATTTTGCCTGTCCTTCTTAAGGCTGAGAGCGTTGTGCTGGCTCCATACATCGACTCCATTTTCAGGGCATGTATCGCTCTTGGATATGTCCCTGAGATGTGGAGGAAGGTGAGGGCCGCCTTCGTTCCGAAGCCGGGAAAGGCTTTTTACATGGACCCGAAGAGTTTTCGAACCATAAACCTCTCCTCATTTCTTTTAAAATGCCTGGAGAGGCTGGTAGATGAATATATTAAGGTAGTACGCTTAACGACTTCTCCCTTAAACAAAAATTATATATTTAAAACAAATTTCAAAGGGAAAGGAAATTGTTCATAAGTTAAGTTACCGACGAAACCATTGATCTGTCTCTTGATGAGACCTTCGCAGGTTCTTCGGAAGAAGACCCCGCTTTGGATTCATCTACTTCGATTGATGCTATAGATAGTGGGCAAAGTTTTTCATATTATGACAGAGCAGGAAAAAGAAGGAAAGTGAAACAGGAGGGCCTTAACAATGAGGCTCTTCCAGACAATGTGTGTCTTCAAAGCCTATTTGGCAATGGTAAATTCGAAGAGCATTGTGTCACAGTCACCCCTAGAACCAAATGATGTGTTTGGGCAATCGGTGTCAGCTATTATTTCCACATTAAACGCGCAAAAGCAAAAAAGGACAAAAGCCGAAATACTAAAATATTTAGCAGATGTCCTACTGCAAGAAATAAATAATTAAACCACACAAATGTTTTTTTATGGTTATTTATTATTTTTATTTGAAAATTATGTAAAATATTTGTTGGTGTGTCTTGTAGGTGCTAAAAAGACAGCTTCATTTTATCTTGTTTTGCCTTTCAATGGCTCCCTCTTTCATAAAATATTCCATTAGTGTATCTCTCAAGTGAAATACTCTTCTGCTTGCGTTGTTCGAGCCAATTTTTATTTTTTCGAAAGTTTGGTTTACTTCCTTCCGCCATTCCCCGATTGTAGATTGCCTTCCCCATCTTCCCAGTCAGTAAAACGTGGTGGGTTGTAAGCTGTGCTTAATTTATTAACCATAATAAAGTTGTGTAAAACAACAGCCGCAAGAACAATTTTTTCTGTGTATTCTGGAAGACATTGCACATTTCTTTGAAGCACTCTCCATCTGGCAACAAGAATTCCGAACGCATTTTCAATCACTACACGAGCCCTAGAGAGTCTATAATTGAAAATTCTCTTTCGATTTTCTAAACACTTTCCAGAATATGGGCGCATAATATTCTTTTTGAGAGGAAATGCCAGATATGCAACAAAATATGGAGGAAATATTATATCCGAGTTAGGGAGAATAGAATTCGCTGGCAAAGGCAATTTATCCTCTAGAAGCAACTTTCCAAATTCTGAATGTTGTAGAACTCCTAAAAATTAAATAATACCTTAACGTTTTACTTCAAACTTGTTAAAGCTGAGCTTCTTACCACCATCGCTCTGGCTGCCGTACGCACCAATATCTATGACTGTAAAACAATAACGAGCATCATATGCTGCCAAACAATACGATGCTGAAGCTATTCTTGTAGTTATAAAAATATGATATGAATGTGCTTCCCATCTAGAGCACCTATGTAGTTGGGCATATCCCAAATGTTTTGGAAAGCCTTCATTATATCTTTATAATCTTGATTTATTAATTGGTTAACATAAATTGGGGATAAAAGATTCCACAGAACATCGCAGGTTTCTAGAATTATCGCTCTTACAGTGTATTTCCCCATTTTCTAACTCCACGCTAGAAATTGGTGAGATACTCCCTGAGAAAGATATCTACAACAGTTTCATTAGAATTATGACTTTATTCTAGTCTTTTAACTTACATACGAAAGTGTCACGGCTAATCTACACTCAGGATCAATTGGTGATCGTATTGATTTTTTTGCCAGGTCCTCTGTTAATAAGTTTAGTAAGAGGTCATACACTGGTCTTGTCATCCTGGTGTGCTTGCAAAATTGTTCCGGGTCATTATTTTTAATTTTCTGATAGCAGGTTTTAAAGTAGCCATTAATCTCCCTCGTCAAGTTTGCTTCTCTAGCCCACCATCGTCTAGGGGCTTTGTTTGAACGTTGTATTACAATATAACACAACATTATCATGAACATCATGATGCAAACTTCAATATCGTCCATAGCTACAAAAATTATTTAAATAGTTAAAAATCAATTAATTGTTGTGACAACTATTTGAAGTGTCACCTTGACGCAGTCACCAATGTCGGTAGATGTCACCTTTGGAGCTGTCATTTTTTGACATTTGACAAGTAGAAACTACGCCATTAATAAAAATGGAACGATACGCGATTCAACAACGCATTGAAATTATTAAAGTTACTATCAAAATGGTGAAAATGTGGCAGAGACGGTTCGTAAAACATTTTTGGGTCGTCGTGAAGCACCATGTCGGACCACAATACAGACATTGGTAGAAAAATTTGAGCTGTCGGGACAAGTTAGTGATGTGAAGAATAAGACCCGTGCACGTCGCTCAAGAACAGCCGAGAATATTGCTGCTGTAGCCGAAAGTGTTGAAGAAACCCCAGGTTTGTCCATTCCTCGTCGTTCTTTGGAATTAGATATTCCACAAACGTCATTACACCGTATTTTGCATAAAGATTTGGGTCTTAAGTTCAGTTAACACAAGAACTCAAGCCGGCCGATCATCACCAACGTCGAGTCTTTGCTGATTGGGTCCTTGAAATGCATGAAAATGATCCGGAATTCAATCGAAAACTCATCTTGAGTGATGAGGCCCATTTCCATCTCGATGGCTTCGTCAACAAGCAAAATTGTCGCATCTGGGGCTCGGAAAACCCAAGAGTTATTGTTGAAAAGCCTCTCTATCCTCAACGTGTGACTGTTTGATTGGGTTTATGGTCCCGCGGGGTCATTGGACCTTACTTTTTCGAAAATGAGGCTGGAGCAACAGTTACGGTGAATGGATTAATGATTTTTTATGGCCGGAATTGGATGGTATTGATCTGGACAACGTTTACATTCAACAAACGGCGCTACTTGCCATACAAGCAACGAAACCATTGGTCTTTTACGGGAAAAGTTTCCGGACCGTGTTATCTCTCGAAGAGGTGATCACAATTGGCCGCCGCGATCTTGTGACTTAACACCTTGCGACTTGGGGCCACGTGAAAGAGAAGGTCTACGCCAACAGCCCAGCGTCGATTCAAGACCTCAAAGATGGAATTCGTGAGGCTATCGAGGACATAGGGCAGCCACTTTGCGATTTGGTTATGGAAAATTTCATGAAAAGGATATGGTCCTGTAGGCGTGGTCGTGGTAGTCATTTGGCTGATGTTATTTTCTAATATTAACGGCATACCTTCCTCTTTATAATGAAATAAAGATCCGATCATTTATCTCAAAAGATGACATTTTTCTTTGAATATCAAAATAACACCTCTGATTGGAAAACCCTTTATAAGTTATTTTTAGGTTTTTGTGAAATGATGCATAAATAATGCATAGATATTGCATTTAGGTAATTAGGGAGTAATGAATCTGAAGAAGGTGATGTGGATTCATGACACGTGCATTCTATAAGACCTTGTTGCCAGCCCTTTTTCCTAAACAAAAGTCCATGGTTTCTTAAATGCTTTAGCATATTTTTTACATCTAGTTACTCAGTTCCTACAAAAGAAACAAAGACAAATCATATGAGACTAAAATGCGATACTTTTTCTCTTTACCAGGATTGTTCTGAATGTCTCGAGAACTCAATTTCCTTCTTGTCTAGCGAGGAAGGCATTCAAATAGTGATGACTTTATCGGAAGGCTTATAGTTGTTTAGATTATGAAAACTGGTATCGTATTTTTTGAAAAAAATAATTACCATTTTATACTGCATTCGCTGGTGTGAAATTGCAACGCTAAAAAATGTTAGCTGAAAGTTCCTATCACAAACTAATTTTTTCTAGTATGTAACTCGTTTCAATGAAATGTGGTACTTACCCCAACAGTTTTGTAATAAGTAATTACAGCATAGATTTCGTAACACTAAAAATAACTTTATGCTATATAAATCGCTTCTTCGGAGGACTTTGATTTTATTCCTCAACATGGAACTACATATATATACTTTAACTTGCGCCAGCAAATGAAACAACTCAACAATATTTTCTGTACATTGACCTTCATTGCTTCACTGATCTCTTTAAACAGAAATTTGAAGAACGGTAGCTATACACATTAACCAAGGCTAAGAAAGAAATTAACCAAAGCTTGATTACTAAATCAATGAATGTTGAAATTAACTAAGGTACTTAGTTGAATCTAATGAGTCATATTTGTTACTTTGGTCATTGACCAAACTACAGAGGTTATATTAACAAAATTAATTAGTTTGTTCTGATTAAAAGATGTTTTAACCAAGTTTTAAGTTGAGTTCTTCTAATATAGTCAAATTTATCAAGTCCTTCACTATTTTTAACTTAAAATACTTGGACGAAACAACATAGTCGTTTTCGTTGGGGTAAAATTGTCAGAAATCAACTATAATTGAATTAAAAAAAAAAATCGGCCGAGTGCGATTCGACCTCGAGCACGAAGGGTTCCGTACCATCGTACAAAATTTATGCAGGGATCGAAAGAGTTATAAGAAATATTTTAAAAGTCTTGGTTTAACACTTTGTTATTGATATTTTATATTTTATCTTCTAATGAAATAGTTAAAAAGAGAATTTTATTTTCTTCTCAATAAATAACAGTCTTATTTTAAGTTTTATATTTCTCTCTCGGTTTAACATTTAAAAATGAGTTTTAATTGTTATCTCAAAAAATAAAACTCATAATTCGAGTTTTTCATTTTTCTCAGCTTTTAATAGTTAAAAATGAGTTTTAGCTTTGGTTTTTCACTGTAAACGGCGTTTTTAAAAAAAATGTAAATTTAATTTCAAAAATAAGACCAATCGGGCAACTTCTTCGTACGGTTGCTGTACAAATTTAAAAAAAAAAAAAATTTACAAATTTTATCTTGTAACAAATATCTGACAACAAAAATAGAAAACGTCCATTAATAAGTTTTATTTCCTAAGAAAAAAAAAACTTGAATTATGAGTTTTATTTCTTGAAGAAAAAAATAAAACGCATTTTTAACTGTTATAAGACGAGGAAAATATAAACCTCGAATTATGAGTTTTATTTTTTGAGGACAAAAATAAAACTCATTTTAAATTCTTATAATATACGAAATATGTAAAACTCTGGCAAAGAGTTATATATCGCTGTAAAATAATATAATTATTTTTTTTTTTAACAGTTAAAAGTGAAATATAAAAAATATGTCTTACAATAACAGTTAGGACTGGATTTATATATTAAAATCGAAACTTTCATAATTTCAACATAGGCAGATAGTCTAAGACCTCCTTTGTACTACGCTAATTCCTAGAAAACTTTATGAAAGAGTTTTTTCGCTTAACCCATTAACGACGAGCTTGCAAAAGTTGAAATTTTTTCATGAAATTTTAGCAATATACTATTAATAGCTATATTAACCAGAATCCACACAAATAAAATTTGGTTTACTGCCGGAAGTGGGTAAGATATCCCGTTACATACATGTATCATTAGGCAGGATATAGCAGTACAAATATTTGAAAAGAAATGATTTTATTAAAAGGCTTTTGTTAAGATATGTAGTGGAATTTTATTTTTAAATTTGAGAAAAGTAATACAAGGTACCAGTTAAGGTACTAGACAACAAGTTCTAATCACGAGCAGGAATTAGGTGGTATGCTTCGAAACACGAAACACTACAAAGGCCAACATCGTACTTTTTACACATTGTTGTTACACTGGATTTACAATATTCACCTTGACAGCGTCTTCGCTTTTTTTCAGGAATCACTTTGATTATGTGACCAATCTTGTCATATCGAGGATTAGCGTATTCTGTTTCTTTTTTTGGATATCGATATCCTCCTGGTGGCTTAGAAGTACCAAGCGTCTGGCAATAATATTGAGCTATTGCTCTCCGAAACTGTAATTCGGATAGCCCAGAAACACCTTTCCTATACAATAACCACGCATTCTGAATCGAAACATCTAGAAGCCCTGGCTGTGACTCTGTAGGTGTTTACATTCTGGTCCATTCGGTCAGTTCCACCCATTCCGGCATTATATTTAGCAACTGAATATGGACGTGGAGCATCCATATGTCTTTTATCCTTTTTAGAATACCTTTTGACCTTTGATATTGGAGTCATCCCATGCAGTGTCGACGCAATAGTAGCAGCAGAATTATCCATCCATTTTGTTATATAAATATCGGCTCCTTGAATTTTTTTGCTCTGCATGTATCCGCGCTTCTGTTTCGTTATCGGTTTTTTATCATATAGTGGGCACCATTTTGGTATCATATTTTTCCTCAATGTGCCTGTACCGAAAAAACTACGTTGCTTCAATCCAAGTAAAACGCGCATTGACGTAAATAGATTGTCGAAATGAAAACAGAAAGGCAAGGGTTTGATATCGTCACTAAAATCGTCCAAAATAGAAAATAGTGGTGCTGCATTTTTACCATACTTTACTGGATATTCATTGTTGATTCTCGGGATTAATACCTTGGTACATCTCAAAGTTTATGAGGTAACCTAATGGTGTATTCGGACTCCACATTTTGTAGCCAAACCTCAGCGGTTTTCCACGTATAAATTCCTTGCAACCATGACGACCATAGTATTTTATCATTGCCTCGTCATAAGATAAATCACGTTCTGGTTTGAAACGTCTCAAAAATCGATTCTTTAAAACGTCTGTCAATGGTCTAATTTTCCAAATTTTGTCTGCAGGATCTTACTGGGCGATATCACTGAAGTGAAGGTAACGTATAGTCATCTCAAAACGGTCACGTCTCATTGCTTCTGCAATCATTTTACAATACCTACATGTCTGAATTTCTGACCAATAGTCTCGTTTTGTTGGCCGGGATGTGTAGCCAGTTATAATAAGTATCACAAGAAACCCCTTTTCTTTATTTTCCATTAAGTTTGGATTTAGCTGTGAATTACTGAGTACTGTATATTTCATAGTTTCATCGCATATCAACTTTATGACATCAGTATCAAAAAACTTTTCGAACTGTTGGTATGGATGTAATCCAACACAATCCCTGTAATTGGCTTCAGGAAAAGCTGGCCAATCGGCTTGATGCAGCAGTAACGTTTGGCATAAGTGAAGTAAATTCTGTTGAAATAACGCGAATTGGGTTTTGATCTTTACGCGGAATAGCACTAAATGATGTTGAAGCAACAGAAACTTGATTTTTAGCGCCATGAAAATAACTAGTTGTTGCTGATTTTGATAGAGTTATTGGTGGTGACTGCAATTAGCTCACGCTTAGGTTTCGATAGGAATTCTCTAAAACATCTTTCAGGAATTCGCTGATCTCTATATCCGCTAAACCGGCACTATCAGTATCAACTTTGAAACTAACTCACAAGGAGCCTCTAATTGTGTTTTTGGCAGATTATTCATCAATCCTGAGCCATTTTCTTCTCCAGAGTCTTCCCCAGATAGCTCTCCTTCATCTGGGAGCTCTAAATATACTTTATCGACCTCTTCATCATCTGATTCTAAGGTGTATAAATACTCTAACGCCTCCGCTGCAGACAACCCATATCTGAAATACAAGAGAATAACGAAAAACATAATTCAATACACTTCAGTGGTATCCGGCCTAACGTTGCATATATGTAACGCACATAAAACAACCCCCTGGATCCTAGTTGGTTCCACCAAAACACTCTTAATTTCTTGCAAAAATAATTTTAAGTTATTGTTTTCAATCCCTGATGACCATTTTATGCATAAAACTACAACAAAGCAAAATAATATATACTTACATGCTACTCCCACTCATTGCGGCACTATTTTTCTCAATCTCACAATAACACGAAAATGAAAGCGTCTAAATACTCTTCTTGTTCACTCACAAATAACTAGAATGGTATTTTATAAAAATAAGTAAATCTGCCCTGCAGGCTTTAAGATTTTTCAACATAAATGTGTGTCATTCTCTTTCTTATTAACGTTTTAAAATTGGTTGACTTGATGTTACATATATGTAACGTTAGTCGTTAATGGGTTAAAAAAAAAAAAAAAAAAAACAGTTATTTACGGTCCCTGATTTTATGTACTTTTGATTTATATTTTCAAATGAGAGTAGGCGTCATTTGGAAAAAAATAGTATTGCTGCCATTTGAAATGTCTACCTATGATAATAAAATGAATGAGAAGGAAACGAGCAGAAACGCCAAAAAAATCACGTTTCTTGTATGGGCGCCCCCTTTAATTTTCAATTTTATTTTACTTTTATTATTAGTAATTATAACGGCAATAAAAATACGCACTATGTGAAAATTTCAACTCTCTACCTATTATGAGATACAGCCCGGTGAAAGCCAAACAGATGGACATCGAACACTTAGTAATAGGGTTCCCGTTTTTACCTTTTGGGTACAGAACCCTAAAAATGTTTAAGTCATGCTAACTAAATTTCAGTTTTAAGTGAAAAAATTAACAAAGTGCAAATGTTAAATTTTACAATTGCTATTTTTCTCAGTGAAGAAACTTGTAAATGCTCAGGCATGCCCTTGACGATTCATACAAATAAACTTTTTTAATGAGAGACCCGATCGTTGAGGTGGTAACGCTAACAGCTGGTTTGGGTCCAAGAAAGGAAGAGCAACAGACCTGGCTAGCAGATAATTCCGGTGTGACCGTGCACTCACTGTACAGTGTTATAGATAAACAACTTATACAGTAACTAAGATGTTATTTAAGGGCCACTCAGAGCTATCAAGGCTGCCTAGCTTTCTGAAAGGATAGCAATGTCCTTTTCCAAAATGTCCATATCAAGGGCTAACTTCACTGCCTTTGCAGTGGCGAAGACCTAGGCCTGGAAAACACAAGAGTACTCCAACTAAATGTCAGGCTTGTCGGCCCGTCGCGGACCGAGGAAGGTTCGATATATTTTCTCCTCTCGTTGACGACTCCCAATCAGGAAATCTCACAGAGAATCAGCGGTCGAATCGATATTTCGGTAAAATTATTTAGTTGTCATTAACAATAATGTTTTTTTTTATTGGACGTATGTCGATACACGGCCTGAGGCTAAAGTTTGATCGTTTTAATATTATTTAAAAGGTTCCAATAATTAAATCCAATTATATAATTATCTCCCTTTTAACATAAGTCGACTTATGTTGTTCTTCTGCCACCACATAATTATTTGGAAATAACTTTTCAAAAATGCTCGTATGTGCAATTAAAAAGCTTTGTGTACAACCCAAATTAATTACATACTAAGAAAAATCACTTGGTACCTTTTGCGGAATTAAAGAATTTCCAACTCGGTTTGTCGATTACAGCAGCCAAGTACCTACATACATATCTATGTATATCATTCAACATGATTTTGTTTTTATTACGTGTTGACTTGTCCTGAATTTGTTGATTACAATTCTTAAATAGCGCACCAGTACTGCTACTGTTGCCAATACAAAATTGATGCAGCTGTCCAACAATAAATAAGAAATAATCTTATAAATGTGCAATGAGATGAATATGGTTGCGAAATGCAATGGCTTTGTAACATGATGAGTTCTGTGAAATAGTTTTATCAAAAATATCTCGATCGATAGGAATAGTCTCTGGTTTATATGATCGAAATAAATTCTAAAGAAATCCACTGATGTTGCTGAGATTTAGCGAATTTTGCTTTGAAACAATTTGTTCAAACATGAGAGAAAACGCACACGTTCGATATCATAACGATATAAGAATTTATTTCAAAAATGATGATTGACAAATTTTTATGGAAGTAATGTTGATGATAATATACGAGCTAACATCGAAATAAATTTAATTACAAACTTTGAAAGGAAAAGTTATTGGTATAATTCTCATTTCAAATGAGGCAAGGATTTATAATGTAAAAAATGTAAATGCAAATTATTATTATTAATTTATATAATCAATTCAACAGCTCATAAAATCCGGACAGAAAATTATCAGCTAATATTCGAGTGTTATGCACAATGAAAGAATGTTGAAGTGACATGAAATAGTAGCTTTCATTGCCATCTTTATGTTCCAAGTCGCGGCGCAAGAAAAAATGCATATGTGTGAAAGAAGTGCGGTTGGGACATTGCAGCTTATTTGAAAAGAGCACTTCTTAACTTTAAGATTTTATCACTCTCAAACTAATAAATAAAAATAACTTAGAGTAATAAAAGTCAATTTGACGGTTTTTGACATTTTATAATAATTTGCTCGCACCTAATAAACCAATAAACCACTGTGAGGATAATACAGGGCCCCCGAAAGCGCCCCCAACATGCACAAGCAAACATTCGTAAAATGTCGTTCACATATTAGTAAAATTAAAGAATAAAATTAAGGCTGGGTCGCTGTTATAAATAGGACAGCTCGATGCACAATTCGCAAGATGGGGCGGAGTGTTAAGAGTTTGGAATAAATCGCAAATTGATTAATGGAATATTTATTAAAGCTCATAAGGCAAGAAAATAATATATTCTAATTTTTAAATTTCTCCCCCAATTTTTATTGAAAATGATTTAAAAATGAAAATCAATTAATTTTTTTTTTTAATTTCTCTGGTTTGCGGAGCGGGGCTACCACAAATTTGAACTAAATTAAATAAATTTTTAACATAAGCTTTTTGAAGTTAATAAGCAGAAAATAACATTTCCTAATTTTTAAAATTCTACTTATATCTACGATAATTTGACGCAATAGATTGCTTTACCTGCATTTTACCCATTAAGAAAGCAATCTATTGCGTCAAATTTTCATAAAAATAAGTAGAATTTTAAAAATCGGAAACCGTTATTTTCTGATTATTAACTTCGAAAAGCTTATGTTAAAAATTTATTTAATTTAGTTCAAATTTGTGGTAGCCCCGCTCGGCAAACCAGAGAAATTAAAAAAAAAAGTCATTCAATTTTCATTCGTAAATCATTTTCAATAAAAATTGGAGGAGAAATTTAAAAATTAGAAAACGTTATTTCGTTGCCTTAGGTGTTTAAATAAATATTCCACGCCCCATATTGCTAACTGCGCACCGAGTTGTCGTTGAATTATGAAATAGACCCAGCCTTAAGGGCGACTGCTCTTACCACTGTTGTATTTCTTAATTTTACATATAACCAACTACTCCATACTGCTTTCAGCTGACATTAACCAGCAACGATGAAAGCGGACAAATAAATTGCAATTTCTCAATTACTTTGTTTTTTTTTTTTTTTTTTTTCCCGGACGCCAATCGAACTCATAATTATTACAATCGGTGTCCGATGAAGAATTAAGAGGAGTCAGTACCAATATTTGCAAGTTTCATACATTTTTCAATGCGCATTTCTGGCAAACTGTTTGTAGCAGAATAATGATTTATATCTCAAATTAAATATAACGAAGAGATCTAGTAAAGAACGTTGGAAAAAATAAAACAAAATGCATTGGAACGGAGATATTAGCTCAGAAACTTGTAAAAAATGGTAAAAATTCTGTTAATAGGTAATCTTATTTCTTTAGATTGTGACTATTTTAGAAACATGAATCCTAGATCTATCAAATAACGTTTTTTTTTTATTTTTAGTTGCGCTTTTTTAAATTATTTGACTCTAATAGTACTTGTTTTTTCTCCCGATATTTCACCGAAGATAAATTGCAATATTTCGTTTAAAGTTGTTGAAATGCAAAGCGAAATAGTATATTTAACAATTATGTGCAAAAAAAAAAAAAATTAGGAGAGTTAATTTTCGTTCAAAATTTTCAATTTATTTGAACTGCAAATATTCGTTTTTCGTCTTAAATTGTATGGTTTTCTCTGATGTAGGGTTTCCGTGTTTTGCGGTAGATGTCTCTAATGTGCTCTGTGGTCTGGGTCTAG
This sequence comes from Dioctria rufipes, assembly GCA_963924295.1. Taxonomy (NCBI): domain Eukaryota; kingdom Metazoa; phylum Arthropoda; class Insecta; order Diptera; family Asilidae; genus Dioctria; species Dioctria rufipes. The sequence continues at coordinate 288,372,604 of OZ002740.1, forward strand.
GCTAATTTTATGAATTTTCTCACTTTCTGGACATAAACCTACATATAGTAAATTATATTACCTACAGGTTCGCTGGTATTTAAATTGAAACTTTTTCTGAATACTGACACAGTATATATCGTACAGTAGCCCACCTCTGTCAAAACTGTCAAGCAAGAAGGATGCTTCTATAAAGAGACTATACTTTCTCTTTCAACAGTTTTAACTAACACAATAGTAAATTTCTAATGCAAAGGTTCCTATATAAATCTAAAGTGGGAGTAATAGAACTTTACAGCATGCACAATCTTGTACTAGAGGAAGAGGGACAAAATGACAATCAAATCTATTTCTGCAAGAAAAAAAAAGCTAAAAACAATTTGTTCCACTTCCCATGCCATTCGGCTTGGTAGAAATATCAAACTGTCACATCCATTATTACCTTAGAATATGTAGCAAATAGGAATGGTTAAATCGAGTATAATTCGCGTACATTAGCGTAATTTGTCAGATTTAGTCAATTTAAAATTCTTTTGTGAAATTTAACAAAAGTACGTAATCAATTCTTTTCAAAACTATTTATCTTTGAAGTTTATTTAGTGCAAAGTTTTATAGTGCCACTAGTGCCTACTAAAATCTTCATATCAATTAGAAAAACAGAAATGAACTGCTCGGTCAGTGCATGAAAATATAAATTTGATTATAAACTAGAGAATCCTATTTGAGGCAACTGTACTATCTAAATTATCTTTTTTGTTAATAGAAGCAAAGATTTATATTAATTAATTATGTGAATTGTTTCAAAATAAAGTAGAAAAAGAACATCTTTTACCACAGATGCTCCGCTCAAAACCTTTGTTTACTTTTTTCAAATTGACAAGTTGCTTAGAATAGGGATGGCGTGTAAACACATGTAAAAATGGACTATTAACACAACCAGATATTCATTGCGCAAAATGGATTATCACCATTCCTGTTTGCTATGTATTCTAAGTTATTACAGCCATCTTGCTTGTTACACTGCCCATGGAACGAACAACACTTTGCAATCAAACAGCTGTTTGGTAATGTTGGTAATGGAACAATACATTTGCAGACTGGTGCTGAGATGTGTACTTACATAAAACTAATACTTCCCCCAACCATTGTGCAACTAGCTACTGTTCGTTCATATACATCCGTATCATACTTAATAGTTCCCTCTTAATTTTGAGGTTTTTGTTTTTGTGTTTAAAATTCTAAAATTCACTTTTCAGTAGTTTGTTCTAAGCTGGGCTACTGTATAAATATACTGTGGTACTAACTCCTCTTAAGAAATACAGGAAAAAAAATATCTGTCTCGTTAGCTCAGTGGTGAGAGCAGGCACCCGGAAAGCGGAATATCCCGGTTTCAAACCGCGGATGATGCGGTAGTTTTTTCTTCTGTATTTATTTATTTTATGTTTTAAGGTTCTTCCAGTAGAACCCTAGTTCCATGCAAACAACGTGATTTTCATAGCGATACTGATTCAAACCTGACTTGTTCAAAATTTTTACGATCGTAGGGAATCATTAAATTTTTCTTAGAAATTTACTTGCAAATTGTTTTAAAAATTGTAATGAATAAGTACCAACCGACAACGGTCGAAACGAATTGGTGGATTGATTCTGGTTGTTCACTCTTTCAGCCACAAGGGCACACGCATTCAGTTTTCTTAGAAAGGTTTGACAATTTTTCTGTAAATTTTTTAAGCATTAGTAGTGGCCGACTATGGTTCCCAAGAGATATATTGATTCAGATGGCTTGGCTTGTCTTGGTCGGTAAAGATATGAGCGTTAACAAGCATACATTTAACAAAATTTTAAAAGCAACTTGTCCCGACTTTTTGCTCCCCCCTAAAAAGATATTTCGGAAATGTTCATGACTTTTAGTACCTATATATACTCAAGTACTGGTAAAATGCTGAAATTGTTTTTAAATATTCATTACCAGTTAGAGCCCCTCCCCTTCAGTTCTTATCTACGCCACTGGATCATAAAACAGGAAGCACCTTAACTATTTTTTTATGACTATCAAAAGGTGTCAATTAAGTGGACAAGACTTACGTATACAATGATTTGATTTCAATCATGATAATTATAATTAATTATAGATTTTAATATAAAGAAAATTGATCAATTTATTATCTGGACTCTTTCCTTTCATCTCCCGAGTGATATAGCACATAACGAAAGCTCTTCATCGCATCCTGCTTCGTTTGGAAGTTTTAAGATATCTTTGGGATCTTTCAGTTCATGCGGCTTCTATTAAAATGGTTCCTTCAGGGTATGCTACTCTTTGTAGATTCCATTTTTATGCATGAGCTCATTGGATATGGAATAATGAGAGGAATATAACTGTGAAATATTTGTTCTTAACATTTTCTAGGTTTAGAGATATACGAAAAAACCCGTTCGCGCGGCATATAGTTGACGAGCCTTCATGAGAAGTTGTTTTTTTTTATCTATTTGAAAAACTAGGCATTGTTTTTGGAAAATTTCTTCACACATCATTTTCTATTTCCTTTCCCGTTAAAATAATCCCTTGTCAAATTCAGCAACAAAAAGTGTTTTTGATGAAAAAAATCTACCCTCCTATAAAAATAATCTCATTTTAAAGGATGCCAACTATACATTGATGATGACTATCACCATGTTTGTAGGTTTAATTAATTAAGATAATTGAATTGAATACAATCTGTGAACGTACAAAATAGAACTCAGTACTAGACATGATGACCAGTTAACCCCTCTTTTCCTAGTCTTTAATATTATAAGGATGTCATTTAGTTACTTTTACGGATATGACCACCCACTAAATACCAAATCTAAAAAATTTTTGACATATCTGGGAGGAAAAACAGGAAAAATGAAAATTTTCCAAAGCTTTTTTCAAAAGAGCTGGGCACCTTTCATTGATGTTTCCTGCAATGCCGTCCTCGTCTGGGACAGCTAATTCACGGCACTCCCAGTCGCTCCTACTCATTGGGCGCACACAGAGTCTCTTTTGCACATGTACAGACAATCAAATACAATTTTCCTCTTTTGATTTCCATACATGAATTCTAGATGGGTATAATCATCCCCCAAAATTATTTAATGGAAACATGATCTGTAGTGAGATTTAAGGATTCGCCGTAAATACTTATCATATGAGACATGAGATTGGGCAAAACCCTCGAGAAATACTTCCCAAGCAATAAAACAGACTCTTTCACTACTACACGAGAGCCCTAACATAGTTCTAATATTCTAAAATATTTGCAATGTTCTTATGTAAAACTGACAAAAGTTTGATTTGAATAGCTTCTGCGCCCTAAATTACTATTCATACAGAAAAATTGTTTTGTAGTAATCTTAAGCGTGCTGTCGTAACTTCCCAACTGTAATCAAACTTTTATATCTTTCCTAACAAAATTGTTTAAAAAAAGTTATGTTAAGGAAATGACTACGATTCCCCAAACAAAAACTCTCAACTGAGTAATAATTTCATATGGGAATGTGCCGTGATCCGATAAATTCGAATCAATCTGCCTACAGATTCGGACTACGGTCGCATATACTGCAACTATTACTAATATGGGAGTTATTGAGCGTAAAATGGTAAAGTTAATTTTTAATCAAAACTTTTATTCTATTGTTAAGTAATATATATATATATATATATCTATATATATATGGTGGCCGAGGACGCTTGTGGGGACTGCGATCCGGGAACTGGCAGGCCTGCAAAGGCTTGCGTGCTTGGGAATTACGGGCTCCATGCGATCTACAGCTACTGCGGCTCCTGAGGTCCTACTCAATCTGCCACCCCTGGATCTTGTCATTCAGGGCTGTGTGCAGATTGCGCTCATGGGGCTGTTGGGAGGACGGCTGGACTGGCTTTTCTCATTGCTCTATGGCGTATCGGCTGGACTTGGAAAACCCTCTGGCCGGTATGCCACGGGATGCGATGGTACCTGAGCTTCGGTTCGGGCGTCGCTTCTCTGTGAGCTTTCCTGCAAGGGAATCGTGAACTGAGGGAGGTGCCTTATCTAGCCTTCCCCGGTCTGCTCTAAAAATCTTGGCCGACGGCTCTCTCACTAATGAGGGAGCTGGGGCAGGTGTATACTTTCCTGAGCCTGATTTTGGAATGGAGTACTCACTTGGAAGACACACCACTGTCTTCCAGGCTGAAGTCTTCGCCATCTCAATGGCAGCGAAGTTAGCCCTTGATATACAAATGAAGGTGAAAGACATCGCTATCCTTTCGGATAGTCAGGCAGCCTTGATGGCTCTCAAGGGCCCTCGGATAACGTCTAAGTTACTGGGGAATTGCAGGTCGTCAGTGGATAAGTTGTGCTTTCACAACAAAGTGTCCCTCCTGTGGGTTCCTGGTCACATGGGGATTTTGGGGAATGAAAGGGGGACCTTTTAGCTATCGCTGGCTCCGATTCTCCGTTCCTCAGACCGGAGCCCACTGTAGGCGCTGCCACCTCGAGTATCGGATCTCTCATCAAAGCGGATGTTCATAGGAAACATCAGCAGAGATGGGAGAACCTGAGTTCGAGACGGTGTACAAAACTGTTTCCTGATGGGCCCAATGGGAATATCTTCGGTTTTATCATGGGGCTCGGAAGGAAACAATGTAGAACTGTGGTTGGCAATCACCGGCCACAGCTCACTTCACGCTCATCTAACAAAGATGGGAGTTGTTGACAGTGTTTGTCCTTCCTGGAAGGAGAGCCTGAGACAACCGAACACTTTCTGTGTGAGTGTCCGGCCTTCGCAGACTGGATACTCAAGGGTCTCCCCTTCTATCTGTGGATAAGCTGAAAAACCTTCCGCACCAAGACCTGAGGAAAAGAAGGTTTTGGTGAATGGGATTCAGGATAGTACAATGGGCCGCTATGGCCTCCGTGCTTGGGATGGGTTTCTCCTGTTGCCCCTGTTTTCAAAAAAAAAAAGTACATGTATATATAATAAGTCCAAGTGTAGCCTTTGGGAAGGCATGGAGCCAAGCTTAAAGTTACTGGAAGACTATTTTCCTGTGTGGATAGTAGTTCAGGCCTTGTGACATATATAAAATCAATGTCTATTCACTTTTCCATAAGCATCAACATAAAACAGTTTTGAGAATTGGTCTAAACGCACACATGTAGATTTCTGTATCATGGCTTTCGAGGGTTTCGGCTTGGGTCATCTCAACTTAAAATTATAGTTCGGTAGCATAAAATCCAAATTATCGATGCCATAATCGCATTTATATTTGCTTGAGAATTGAGTACAATTCGTTATTTTATCGATTTTCTTTCTTATTTGCAGATGGTTAGTTCGATTATTTGATGGAGGTGAAAATCCTAAAGAAGGATGGGTTCCCGTTTCTATTTTAGATGTTCAGCAAATCGGAGCTGCAATTTATGGCGAAAAATCAGATGATGCTGCCTACAGAAGAGAGTGAGTTCTTTGTTTCATATGAAAATATTTTTATTAAAAGCAATAACATAAAAAATTATATTTTATTTTAGGGCAGTTATACGAGAGCTTGTAGAAACGGAAGAAGAGTTTGGAAAGGATTTGCAGGTAGTCGTTGATAGATATATCAAGACAATTGACAAACCTACTGTACCTCGCATTGTAAGAGATAACAAAGATGTCATATTTGGAAATTTTGGACAAATTGCAGAGTTCCACAATACGTGAGTAGCCATGATAATAAATTCGAAATTTATTTCACTAGATTATAGCAAAAAATTCCATCTTTTTACAGTGTTTTAATAGAAGGTGTTAAGTATTATGCAAATCAACCAAATATGATCGGAAAAACATTTCTCAGGCTAGAAAGAGACTTTGATAAGCATGTTGCTTACTGTAGAGATGAGCCGAGGGCACAAGAATTTCTTGCAAATAACGATGAAGCTAGGGAATATTTTGAGGTAAGTTGTATTGAATTTTACAATATAAAGATGTAATCGTAAATTACTGTACGGTCGTTATCCAACTGATGATGGTGGGGATGCGGTCATAGTCTTAATTATTAGCTTTAAAATTGTCTATTGTATTCCATAGGCTTTACTTAACATTAACGCGTTGTAAAAAAAACTTTTATGTCTTCACGGAGATAAACATATTGTAGTTGGAAAGTATTTTCAATTATTCAATTAAATAAAATTCGTATACCTTTGAATCTAAGCTGGTCTGACACTGTCTTACTATCATGAAGCAACTAATCGAAACAAATAAAGTCACGCCTGATTTGGGTGCCGGGACAAGAAGGCATTAAGAGCAATGAGATTGTGGACCGTTTCGCAAAAGAAGGAGCCAAATCTTTGTGTATTGGCCATAAGCCTGTCTTTGGCCACCCAAAGAGTCACTTTTCATATATAATAAAATTGGTACTGCGGAAAAATACACCAGAGCTGAGACAATCGAAAAAGTTTTTATTTGTTGTTCGCTACAGGAGACAAAAATATTTCTCATGCACAGCACAAAAGAATTAATGCTAATAACAGGCCACTTACTGGTCATTTTCCACTTAAAAACTCTCTTAAGTAGATGGGTAAGATCGATATCAAGCCCTATCGCTGAAGCATGGAGAATGACGAAACTGTTGAGCATGTCATCTGCGATTTTGAAGCTTTTAGCCGCATAAGGCTGAAATATCTAAGAAAGGCATTATCAAAGAATATTATGAGGATACCCCCCAAGAAAGGCCGAATGGACACCATGCACGTAGCTAGGTAGGGGCACGGGTGGGCATTGCCCATCCCAGTGAACCCGAAATACCGGTGCAACCCCATCCCCTCCCCCTCCCCTACCACCCAGAAAATTACGAATAAAATTATGAAATCCAATTAATCGATCAATTATAATTAAGTTTCAACCAATCAAGCATGAGGACTTAACATTGAAAGCATAACGAAATTATTTAATAGTGAGCTGTCGCTACATCTGGAGTTAGTTCCAAATTTGTGAAAAGTGGTTTTGTAATGAAGGGCCACTCAATAAGTATATTCATTACTCATAAAAACCCCAAACATATACCCTTTCTATCCTGAATTAACGAAATGTTTAAAAAGTTTATAGTAGTGCCAGTACGATTTTTATTAAATTTTACTTATAGGCAACATTAGGATACAAGTGCAATAAAAAGTCCAAGAATATTTGCTCACCCATCAATATCGAATTTTATTTCTTAGAATAGAAAAGAACTCGTTATCAAAAAAATAATAGAATAAGAAAAAAACATATTCTGTAAGTATCTAACAAAATTTATATCTATACATATACATTTATATATATATATCTATATGCACACATAATAGTTATTTTGTATGATAGTTCAAAAAACAGTTTCTTTTTGCCGTCAAGCATAGCCAAATATTGCATTTCATGCAACACATTATTGTAAATCCTGTTTTGCAGTTTCGGCAGCGATTTTTCTTCTTTGAATAATTGGGGAAGTGTCCTAGATTATCATACCTTGTATCAGGTATAGGTTCAGCAATCCGAATAATACGCTTTGAGGCTGTTGGAGACTTTTTCTAAGATGGTCGTCCCAGTTTGACATTGTTCTGCTTGCCTGTTGAAATTAGTCCATTAGCGATGCAAATTTGAAATTGAAGTAACGTAAATTCAGAGGGTAGTCCTTTCTGTTTTTGATAACGCTTATATAAAACCCGAGCATTTACGACTGCCACTTTTATGGTTCAAAATACAATCCTCATATATCATTTCTTCGACCTGATATTTATCCGATAAAGCTCTATGAGCATATCCATTAAGTCAACTGCTCCCATCGATTCGTTATCTACAGTGCCCAAAAAATAAGGTGACATTTGAATTTATATTGAAAATTCTTTATTTATTCTTCCAAATCAATTTCATCGCCTTCAAAGTAATCCCCTCCCGATGCAATACACTTATGCCAACGGATTTTCCAATCTTCGAAACAGTTGAAAAAGTCGATTTCAGGGATGGCCTTCAGCTCCTTCCTCGCGGCGGCTTGAATCTGCTCTATCGTCTCAAAACGGTGTCCTCGGAGCGGTCTTTTGAGCTTGCTGAACAGCCAGAAGTCGCACGGCGCCAAATCAGGTGAATACGGTGGTTATGGAACGATAAGAGTCGAGTTTTTGACGAAATGGTCACGAAGAACGAGTGCAGTGTGAGACGGTGCATTATCGTGGTACAAAAACCAAGAGTTGTCTTTCCACAATTCCGGCCTCTTTTGGCGGATAGCGTTACGCAAACGACGCATAACGTTCAGATAATATTCCTTGTTGACTGTTTGACCCGGGGGAAGGAACTCAGAATGCACAACACCACAATAATCGAAAAAGACAGTTAACATCACCTTGATTTTTGAGCGACTTTGGCGCGGTTTTTTTGGTCTCGGCACACCCGCACGATATTCGCTCGATTAATCGGTCGTTTCGGGGTAGTAAGCATAGATCCAAGTCTCGTATCCAGTGATCATGCATTTCGTCTTGTCAATGTAGTCAATAGTTCGCAAACAAAATGTAATGCAAAGTCTTTGCTCAACAAATTTCGACATCGCAAAAAACGAGAAATTCACTTTTAGCAGCTCACAAAACGAAGCGTATCTCAAACACTAATGAATATTTTGACGTGTGATTTGGCAGGGATGTCAAAGACAGTCCCACCAACCTAAAAAAGAAACCAATTCGCCAACTCCTTTGACGCGCGCAATATAAATTCAAATGTCACCTTATTTTTTGGGCACAGTAGTACTCTTTGACAACTTCTGGTCTTTGCACGTCGATGTATTTCTTCTCCTTTTGGCTAAATCGTCTACATGTACTTACAGGTTCTACACCAGCAAAGGAGCTTATAAACTGTACAGCTTTATTATCATACCACCTCACTAGGCAAATATTGTAGTCATCATTTACTCTGAAATCATATGATCCTCTTCCAAGATTTTTAAAATCTTGTTCTGTTTTCATGGAGCAATTTCCCATTCGAATTGATCTCATAGTACCAACACAAAAGATCCCATGATTTTTCAAAGAAATTGCTAATCGAAGCGAAGAAAACCAGTTATCAAAGTATAGTTTAAAATTGTGACCATCTGGTAAGGTTGATACTAAGTGAAGGACTATATTACTAGAAAATCCTAGGCTATAATCTCTATATGTATCTTTGCCAATGTAAATTTCAAAATCATGCATTATCTCTGACGCTCCAGCCCTGGTGAAAACTTTAAATCCCCATTTATGTGGCTTGTTTTTCAAATACTGCTTCAGTAAAGACCTACCTTTGAAAGGAATTATTTGTTCATCAATAACTTGCTTTTCTTCAGGAGATAGTTTCTTCAATTTCGTCAGTTCTAGACTTCTGTTTTGTGTTGTCATTTATATGTAGATATTGTTTTATCTTTTCGTACCGATTTCTACGCTACGCGGTTAAAACCTTAATTTCAACTCCGTCTTTTTATAGCGCATATTTATTAGTTTCCTGACAAATTTTTTCGATCACATCACCATCCAGCAGCATTTTAAAATATTTGAATGGAGTCAAGTCTTCGTTTGGTGGATCTGGTAAATTTCCCGTCCAGAGAAGATTAGTAGGGTAATACTTCTTCTTCTTCTTCCATTTTGTTTTTTTTTTTTTTTAATTTGATAAGTCGTGCACAATACCTTAGTTCGTTCTCTGATAAATTACCTTCTTCATTTGCTGTTAGAGTATCCAATAGTTCTAATTCATTTTCTACATTTTGAAAACTAATTTCTTCTAACTTTCCAGCCTTTTCAAATCCTCTTTCGAAAATTTGCTCAATAATTTGTTCGTCCTCTCCTTCATCGAATCTTTCGTCCTCAGATTCATTCCAATCTACTTCATCAAGAATGTTATATACTGCCTCCGTACTCAAACCTCTTCTTTCTGCAGTTATCTGGAAATCTATAAAATTGTATCCAAATATAATAGCCATTATATCCTGATGTTGCTTATGAGCAACACAAGGTTTGAAGCCAGTTTCCAAGAACTCACCTGATCACTAAATTATTTTTTTAATAAAATACACAATTTCAACTCCTTTACTATAAATCTAAATACACTTTGACCTCAGAAGCTGCACATAGACAGAAATATAGAAATACAAACCATTCACACTATCCATATGATTTCGATTCGAGATCCCTTCTGAAAAAACGCTGACAAATAAACCCAAAATGCTGCGCCTACGTGCCGCTACGTACTTTCCTAATTAAAATTACTTAATACTATTGCATACCTTTTGGCTTTAACTGAATTCATGCTTTTGAAGGGCGTACAATGAGGATCAAAAGTGTGTTGCTTGTAAGCAACAATAGGATAGAAAGGGTTAATAAAACTGTATGTATACATACATACGTACAGATATGCCTATTCTGATACGAGTATCTCTCACATTTCCCTGCAAATCATTAATTCTTTTAAGAATACTCCAATTACAAAAAATTTTCTTTTCAAAACAAATTGCTAATATGTATCTAAAGCTTCGTTTACACTTAGTGACTTGTATCGGAATTTGTATGAGGCACAGTATATTCGAAAAATCGCGATTCAACTTCGAAAACAAATGCCCATTCATTTGATTGTGCCTCACACAAATGCTCACACATTTTGTATATGTTGATTTTGCTTGTGGTTTGACTTTTCACGATACTTTTGCTTTTAGTTCTGAAATGCAGTTTATCGTCAGTTTAGTTCTGTAGTTCGGGCGGTTGAACTAAATTAAAAATCATGTCATAATTGGTCAAAAGAATTGATCTTACTTCTAATAGAAAAAATAAGAAAATGTAATATTTGGGTATGTCAGATCAAAATCGTATAAAAAACTTTAATGAAAAAACTGATAAGTTAGAAGAAATCACTCAGGAGTTAAAGTGTACGAAAAAAGAAATTGATGATAAGTGGCATAATATAAAAAGTCAATTTAGCAGAGAACTTGGAAAAATTAATGTTAGCTGCGGCACTGATGAAGTATACATGGACCTCATTATGGTATACATTCAAACATTGGCAACACTTGCGTATATCGACAAGTGCCCGCCGTCTAATGTAAACAGAAGGCAAAAAATTTCACAATATATACAAGTTGAAAACGTGGCGATACAAGTGCCGATACAAGTGCCGATACAAATCCAGATACTTGTATCTAAATGTAAACCTACCTTAACAATGACTTGACTTTCTCCATTTCGACCGACTCATAATAAATCCATCAGAATTATTGTAAACTCAACATTTTTCCATTCTTAGCATAATGCTACACTACACTACTACAGCCCAGATATCCAGAATGGAATAATTGATGTGTTATCGAACGTAACTCTAGATTGTTGAAAAAACTAAAGCATGTGGCTTTTTTCTTTGAGTTTGGACGAGGCCAGGTGCTTTAAAGAGGAACAATTTTCAATAACCACAAGATATGCGAACGGTCTTGATATACTCGAAAGATTTCTAGGTTTTATAAATTGCTTCACCTCCAGAGATTTATTTATTTATTTATTTTTAAGTTAATAAGATAGTACACAGATTACAAGTCCATTAGGATACTATCTTAAAAGTAAGTAATTTGTGTAGATTACAAAAATAGAAAAGAAGAGAAGCAAACACAAAAATTCAAGCAAAATAATATATATACTTATAGGTAGGGAAAACAAAAAGGTGAAAATTATATATTACAAAAGAATACAAAAAAAGAAAAGAGAAAAAAGAAAATACAACTAATAAAAAGAAAATACAACTAAAAAACTACAAAATACTAAACTACTAAGTAATTACAAACTGAAAAAAAAAAATATATTTCAGAAAAAGAAAAAAAGGGCAGAGCAAAGCAAAAATAGAAAGAATATAATCAAACAAATCGAGATATATAAATTATGACTGTTACGATCAGTGATCAATCTCATTCAAGATTAGTCTTTTAAACGTCAGAGGGCCAGAACTGAAAATATCGATGTTACTGAAATTCAAATTGTATGTCAATTTGTGCAATAATAATCTGGTAACTTTTCGCTGGACAGATTCGAGTAGATTATTATAACAAGTGTAAAAGGGGCTCCAAATTTGACGCGCATATTCTAAGGTGCTTCTCACCAGAGAGGCGCTTGATTTGAAAGATTTACATGTTCTAAAAATGAAACCCAGAAGATGATAAGCTGTGGTAGTAATAAGGTTAAAGTGGGAAGCGAAGAAAAGTTTGTAATCGAAAGTAACTCCCAAATCTTTTATTTCGTTAGCATATGATAAGGAAATATCATTTATTTTATAGTGGAATAGGATTGTGTCACGTTTTCTAGAGAAAATTATGCTTTTACATTTGTCTACGCTAAGGTCCAAATGGTTATTTTTACACCAACTTTCGAGCTTTCTAATATCATCTTGCAAGCTCTCACAGTCATTGATGTCATTAATTACTCTAAAAATTTTAGCGTCTTCAGCGTACAACAAAATGTCCGAAGTAATTTCAGTTGGTAAATCATTGATATAAATTAGAAAAATAAAGGGACCGAGTATTGTGCCCTGGGGTATACCAGATGTCTGTTCTAAAGAATCTAGCCGTTGAAGACAGCCATACTCTCTCTTTCTTTTAAGTATGACTGGAAGAAATGGACAGTGTCCATATTGAAGCCTATTTTCAACATTTTTTCTCATCCAGACCACAAGCAATGGTATCAGTAAAAAGAGCTAAGTTTGTAATCGTCGAGCGCCCAGGGAGAAATCCGTGCTGCGAATTTGATATGAAAGGCATAGTTTGATAAAGAAGCTGATTGTACATAACCCTTTTAAATATTAAAGCTAGTGCATTGGAGATGTATATTGGACGATAGTTAGTAACTAATATGTGATCTCCCGCTGTAAGAATTGGGGTAACGAACCCGTTATTTAATATAGGTGGAAAAACCTTTCTAAGTATTGATAAATTTATAAAAGAACTTAACGGCTTCGCTAAGCTAGTAGAACACCGCTTGTAAAAGAGGTTACGAGTACCATCAGGTCCGGGATTTTTATTACAATTAAGGTTATTTAATATTTCGAGTACATCATCAGAAGAGATGAAACTCAAGTTAATGTTAACAGAGTTACAGTTAGTCTGAAATGATGTGAAATCAAGATTGGATTCCTTGTCAGAATATACAGACGAAAGGTATTCAGAAAAGAATTCACAGATTTGTCTAGAAGATGACGAGGTGACTTCTTTGTAGAGCATCTCCTTGGGAGAGGTATTTGAATTCCTGAAATGTTTATTAAAGGCCCAGAAAGCTTTGGGATTCTCGTGAAGTGAAAGTTTAGTTGCATCCACATATCTCTTGAAACACTGATTTAGCAAGGTCCCAGATAATTTCCTAAGGTAAGAGAAAGTTTTATAGTGCTCCGGTTGTTGGTGAGCCTTATACTGGAGGAACTTTAACAAGTTGGTGACTATACCAGTTCGGAAAATGGTTGGTTTTCCTTTTAGTTAATGGTATATATTCTCGAATACCGGTGTTGGCTATCTCTTAAAATTTCTCAAAAGACTGTATAGGTTCAGTCGAAATAACCGAGAAAAAGTCGATACCATTGAGGTAGCCACACAAACCAGTGTAATCTCCCAATGTGAAGTTCTTTTTTTTTATAAATTCATTACGAGAAGGTTTTGGCAAAGAGATATTCAAATTAATATCTAATGGAGGATGAGGAGGGTCAATCCGTGAGAGTGGACACAGGGATGAAGATTATGCAAATGTCGTTCTGAGCGATATCTGTCCATACTAAATCAAAAGCCTATCATTAAAATTTTTGACGTTTTTAAATTGATTTAGGTGGCACAGAGGCACATTGTTGATGAGAGAATGGGCTGACTGACTAAAGGCCAGACCAGAAGGCAACATACAGTTCTCGAATCAGTCTAAATACCAAGAAAGATATGGAAGGTTGAAGTCCCCCAAGAACAAAACGCGGGTATTTTTGGTTAATTGCAGAATTCTGTCACTAACTCTAGAGAAAAGAGAATTGTACGACTCGTAATGCTACTAGGAGGTATGTAAACACATAGCATATGTATAAAGTAAGGTGTTGTAACCCACAGAACTTCATCAGCGACCTCTTGGTGAGGCAAACAGAATGAGCTAAGGGATTTATTAACAGCAATAAGACAACCTCCACCGTCCCTCATACCAGAAATTTCTAAGTTCCTGTCCTTTGCATACATCGTATACCGAGCATCGAAAATTTCAGTACTAGAGACATAAGCCTGTAAGAAAGTTTCAGTAAGGCATACAATATCATAATTACTGGCAAGCAATGACAAATGAAACTCAGTGGTGTTAGTTCTTAACCCCCTGACGTTTTGGTAGTAGACGTTAAGTGACATTTAAAAAATTATGGAGCTAAGTCTTCTTTCTTTGAAGGAGATCGAGACACCGATCATTTTTAATAATAACAGAATGAGCGTCGTCATCCTTTTTTAGATAGATAGTGGCATTCTTTATCCAAATATACATACATACATACATATAGTACATATATACACTCCATTTCATTAGCCATTTGGGACTTTTCGATCTCAAGCTTCTTTATACGCACTTTATGCTCCTCGACTGTAGCAGCAATTTTCTTGATTTCATCAAATCCCTGTACTAAAATATCTACTGACTATAGTTGAATTCGTCTTGTTTAGATTTAATAAAACCGATTACTTTAGTCATACGCCGGATCGCATCTAGAAAGTCTGAGGAATTGGTGTCTTCAGAATCTGATCCACAGACAGAGAAAGAATTGCTACTATTCGCTATGCCACAATTCAAACAGCGAAATCCAACAGCGCCACTAACGATGCTTGATATTAATTCATTGGACAGTTTGGAACAAGAGGTGTGAAATTGTTTTTGGCAGTCAATGCATTTAAAACCTATATTTTTCTTGTTAAAAAAGGTTCCAAATAGCATACATTTAGGAGCCATTGCAATAAGTGTATACAAGAACCCAAGATAATAAAGTTCAGAACCAAGATAATGAAGTGTAAAATAATGATGAGAGTATATATAAAAAAATGATGACAATCTGAATGGTCGAAAGGTGTATATAGCCATACTTTCAAGTTACTAATATTTCCCAGCAAATAATTATTGTACTGTTGAATATCCCCCAGCAATTATGTTATGACTGATCAAATGATTTCTAAAGAAAATTACACAGATAATTACTTGTTGTTCGAGTCCGTTATCCGGCTGGGATAGGTGGCTAATAGGCAGTTGAGGATCAGCTGAATTCCGCGGCAACTACAATGCTATAATGTTGAAGACTTCAGTGGAGGCAATAATCCAGGACAGTTTTATATAAAAAAGTATGATGATCCATCAGGTGCAAAGGTGCAAGTTGATCGCAATGCTCTCCCATATAGTAAAAGGGATTCCAAGAAGAAGGATATCACACAAACAGTTGACAAATATTTAATACCAGAGCTAATACGTAGGTGAGCAAACAAGATGAGCAAAGACTAGCAAATTAATTTTGAAAACATTGAAAACACCATTTGGATGATGTTTCAATTCTTGCATAGTCTTGTGGCATCGTGTCTCTGGTTAAAATAGAGGCCTGCAAGCTAATTTAAAAGAAACTCACCCTTATGTATGGTTCTTGACTGCTAATGTTTCACTAAAAAATACATTTTTAGTGACTTCGAAGTTTTGTGTAATCACTTCTGACAGCCTGGTCATCCTATGAGCCTGCAAAATTACTCTCGGAATACATACCAGCCATGAAAGAAAGAAAAACTTAAAATTTGATACATCAGGCTTAGAAGCTGAAGCGATGGTCATAAAAAACATACTTCAATTAAAAAATTATGAGATGAATGCTGAATATTTGAGAATTTCTTTTAACAAGAGTACTGCCCTTATTTATATAAACTTTTTAAAGTGGCAATGGTATTCTCAGTGAGCTCGACTAGCTGTGAGTGAAGTTTTCTGCTATGAGGCGGATAAAACGTGGCTTAGAAGCACAATGCTCCAAAAACGATTCTCTCACATGTCATGGCTCAAAATAGAGAATGCCGTTGTTAAAAACAAATTACAACTGAAAAGGTATTGAGCAGATTTGCAGTTTATTGTTTATTTGAAGTTTATTGTCCAGACTTAACAGCACCAAAGATCTGAGGGTTATTTTTGATTCGGGCTTTCATTTGAAATTCATATTTCAAATATTGTCAATAGGGCTAATGCTGCTTTGGGGTTTGTTAAGAGGTGATCCCGGGAGTTTAGTGATCCTTTTTCAAATTCAAATTCAAACTTATTTCATTAGGATGCTACAAGATTACAATCTTTTATCTGCATCGTTAACAGAAAGTGGGTTACTACAGGGTACAAGAAAGCCTAAACTAAACGTAAAACTAGATAAATAATATACCTGATCAAGAAATACAGGATCTAAAATTGAATTAGACTATATCTAAAGGTATACATTACAGAGTGAAACTACTAAAACAACATAAAATACAATAAAAAAATAAAAATAAATAAAAATAAAATAAAGATGAAAAAAAAAAAAAAAACGAGAATAAAACTATGCTAATCTATGCAAAGATGTGTAACTGCAAGAAAAAGAAGAAAAAAACAAATTCAATTAAGAAAATCAGTTACAAGTTTCCTGAATGTGCCGATGGTGCTGGCTCTTTGAATGTTATGGGGCAATAGATTCCACAGACGAGTTAGTTGAACAATGTTAGAACCCTCATAAATAGCAGTACGAAATCGTGGCATCGAGAGTTTATAACCCCTGGTTGACCGTAGAGGGCGGACCATACTACTTAGATAATGGGGCTGAGAGGTAGCCAATAGGTTATAGAAGAAAAATAAGGCCCTCCGTTTTAAATAAGTGTCCAGTGAACAGCCGAGTAGCGTGAAATTAAGGTGGGAGACATGATCGAATCTGCGTAGCCCAAATATGAATCTAACACAGTCAATAAAAGCGACATTTAACTTTCTACTGCAGTGAGAGTCAAGTTTTGGGAAAACAAGAGAGCCAAATGTAAAGTGCTGTAATACTAGAGACTTAATTAAGTGGCAGCGCATTTTCGGCGAAAGCATGCTAGACGACAACCACATGCGCCTAAGATATGTATAAATTTTAGAAAGATTCATTTTGACGTGATCACAGCATGTCATATTTGAGTTAAGAATAACGCCCAAATTGCGAACGTTATTCTCATAAGGAATCGGGATTCCATTCAACGTTATTGCAGGCAGGGCTGACAAGTCAATGGTCAATCTCATTCAAATCGTCGCTCATTCGAGCCGCACAATCTTCGATTAGTCCTATTGGACGACTTAAATAGACCTGCACATCATCAGCATAAATGTGAATATCAACATCACGTACTCCTTGCGGTAACCAAGACCCCCTCTATTCCGCTTTTGTTAGGCCGATCTTGGAGTATACCAGTCCTGTTTGGGCACCATTTTATTCTGTCCATATTAAACGGATTGAGGCAGTCCAACGCAGATTTATTAAATTTGCTCTTCGTGGCCTTCTTTGGAGTGATCCTGTAGCTTTGCCACCTTACGCTAATAAACTCAAATTGCTCTCCATCGACACCCTTGAGAGGAGGCGCGACATTTTTATGATCCTCTTTGTATTTGATTGCTTGCATGGACTATTAATTCCCCAGAGCACCTTAGGCTCCTAAATATCTCTGCTCCTTGTCGTTCCTTGAGAAGCCATGCCTTTTTTTCCGTTTTGTAATACAAATTACAGTTTTAATGAGCCTATTACGTCGATGTCTCGTTTGTTTAATGCTAATGTATTATCTCTTACTGATTTGAGTTTTTCTTTTATGTATTTTTAATTTATTTAATTGGATCATTCTATTCTGAACATATTTTGTTTTGATTTTGTAGTAGTCAGCTATTGATGAAATTTGTATAAATAAAATGAAAATAAAGAAAGGTGTATCAATTGATTTTAGTTGGCTACTGAAGGTCCCTCTGGTCTTAGTAAGTTTCATATCATGTGGTAAGAGATTCCATTTGAAAACACATTGGACAAAGTAAGAACGCTGCCCGTATTGGAATCTATATCGCGGTATTAGGAAATTCTTATGTTTATTCGACTGCAAGAAACTCATCTTTTTAAATAGGTATCCTGGCTGCTGCCTGAAAACTTTAGACTATATTGAGTTAAGTAGGCTTCTAATAGGCAATCAGGAAAAGAACTTATGTGTGGGGAAATATTTCTACCTCGAGGTAATATTTATACATATAAAGCGAAGTGCATCATTATAAGCCACTAGGAGCCTTCTCCGGCAGACGAAGCCTAGTGAGGAAAATATTATACAGCCATAAGTAAAGTAGGGAAGAATTAAGGATTTGACAAGCATACTCCGAGCATTGGAGTGCTAGCAGTTCTGAATTTAGCCATAATCTTCCTAAACAACCGTATATTTTACCTAAGGTAGCAGTAATGTGGTCACAATAAGAAAATTTTGAATTGAGTTCAAAGCCCAGACTTTTTGCAGAATCAATGTAGACAAGTCTTGTTTTATTGAGCAATATGGCTGGGAAGGAGAGGGAATCGATTTTATCGGTATAAACTGCCAGGCATGTATAGTCAGGATTTAAGTCTAATTTATTACGCAAAGACCAGTTAAAAATGCGTTGTAGATCATCGTTTAACCGGCATACACAGTCTTCCATTAAGCCTATGGGTCTGGTTAAGTATATCTGTACATCATTAGCATACATATGAATAGATGCATCCCCGGCGACCTCAAGAAGGTCATTTATGTAAATACTGAATAATAATGGACGTAATATAGAACCCTGAGGAACACCGCGGTGTAAGAATTCAATATCTGAGACCTGGTCATTTACTCTTACTATTTGGCTGAGCCTATTTAGAAAGCTGCAAATTAGTTTAGCTGCTGATGATGAAAAAGACAATTGGCGAGACAGCTTTTGCAGCAAATTACCATGGTCAATAGAATCAAACGCTTTGCTGTAATCAAGTAGTGCTAATATTGATTGATGGTCATTATCTAAAGTATCGTGAATGTCTGATGTTACTTTAAGAATTGCAGTTTCACAGCTATAGTTACAACGGAATCCCGATTGGCAGTGGGTTAAGAGACCCTTGCGGTCTATATATACCGTGATTTGCGAACAGAACACCTTTTCAAAGACTTTAGCTAAGAAACAGAGAAGACTAATTGGACGGTAGTTATACTCGGCAGAGAACTATTCAACTTTTTTGGAATCGGTACCACTAGATCTTTTTTCCATTGAGGAGGAAACTAAAATGTCATCAGGCAGCGGCTAAAGACATGAGCAAGTATCCTAGCTATATCTGGTCCAATTAATTTAATAAAACGGGAAGGTAGCTGATATGGTCTTGTTACATGTGATTTAATAAAGGACATAGTCAGTAAAACTTCTCTTTCATAAATGTTTCAAAATATAAAGCCATCAGGATAAAAGTCTTCAGCAGAAATATCAGTTAGTGAAGCTTGTGAAAAAGTATTAGGTGCTGACAAATTTCCTGCGAAGTAATTATTCAATCCATTTGGGTCTATACAAACTTTTGTGGATTCACGCCCATGTATCCCAAAACTTCGAATATTTGCCTATAGTTTCTTTGGTGGTAATTTCACATTTAGCTTACTATTAAAATAAGCTAAGCTTGCTTTGAATATCTTATCATTACACTGGTTATATTAAGAACTTGCTTGTACATCCTACAAACTTCATCAGAGCGCGTACATTTATAGCGTCTATAATGGAAATTACGTTCCGCCACACAATGGGTCATAAGCCTCATCTAGCTGGACTTTATTACAATATCAAAAAAAAAAAATTATTAATATGACAAAATAACCTTAATTTTCACATTTGTACATAACAAAAGGCTAATTAACTTAATTTATATATAATACTGTTGCGAGCGTGGCCTTTGATTCGTTATTTAAAACACAATATTAAATACTTAATATACAAGTTCTTTATTTCACTCTAATCTTATACAATTCACAAACTTTCTATCAACTCAACTCTAATTATCGCTTATACTGTACTTTCAATTATCGCAATCTAATTACAACAGTTCCGCACGTTTATTACTTTCACTTGTTAACACTGCAACGTCTAAGACAAGACTCTTTTTCTGGCTATGACAACTGTTATATTTATACCCTAGAAACTCTCCAGATTATTCTCGAGTGTTCTATTTTCCAGAAGCTTCTTGACTGTTCTATTCATTCTATTCCTGAACCTTCCTGTAGATACCATAATCAATTCTCCGAACCTAAAGTCGTTTACTTCTTCATTGCCAGTAGATGTCACCAGTTGTCTCTTTCTATTGCACGTAACACTGCCCCCTTCTTAAATTTGTTCGTCCCGAACAACAGGTGGTCCACGGTCTTGATGCTTGTAATATTGACACAAGCGATCCAGATGAATGATTTTTCGTTTGTCTATTGTACCACGTTGAATCCTGTATACTACGTGATTTATTCTAGTTACTACTGAATACGGTCCCTCCCAGTGTTGTTGTGAATTTGGAGAACGTCCCTTACGTCGGTTCGCGTTGTACAGCCAAACAAGATCACCTTCATTGAATCCTGCTGAACTCGCACGTAAGTCATAGCGGGTCCTCATCCGATTGGCATTTACTGCTAATTTTGTCCTCGTGGCTTCTTGTACATCAGCTCTCCTTTCCAATGGGGCTCTGATATTACACTTATACATTTCCTATCTGCTGCTATGTGGCGGCCCTTTATAAGAAGCACACACAGTGCATCTGCGACACCACTTCTCCACATCCTCCCGCATATGTAGCCAATAAAACTTTTCTCGTATTTTAGAAATTGTTTTATTCACTCCCAAATGTTCTCCAGATGTTCCACGATGCATTTTACCTAGAACATCGTTGACCTTTGATGCCGGCAAGACTATTTGCATTCGGAATGATTTACCGTTAGGTGCCTCCCATTTGCGTTTTAAAATACCGCATTCCACATGAAGAGAATTCCATTGAGCCCAGTAGCTTTTCAGATTTTCACTCATCCCTGAAATACCCTTCCATTCTGGTTTTTCTATATCTGCTTTCCAAGCAAGAATAGGCGATATGTCCGGATCTTCTCGTTGCGCTGTTCGCAAGTTCTCGATGTCCCAACCTGTTGATGGTTCCACAGTTACCAACTGTATAGTTGCTGTTGTTTCTTTTTCTTCCATCCGGCCGCAATGTTTGCATTCAAGTTTGCATGGGCGTTGTACAAAGGCTTCTGCATTTCCATGAATAAGTCCTTTCCTATGTTGCATCTCAAAGCCATAAGGTTGGAGTCTAGTCGCTCCAAGAATAGCTTGCTCTCTAGTTCGCCAACTTGGACATTCTTCTCTTTCTTTCTTTTCTGTTGATTCCCTTCGACGGCGCTTCCTGCAGTCGCTTTGAAGGTGTCCCAATTTATTACAATCCCAGCATCGAAGAACACTACATGAAGGGTTGCTCAGTGATAACTGCAATCTATTGCAAGTCTGCTGCCCAGCTCGATATCTTTGCAATTCCACTCTCCTCTCTTCATCTAGGGATTCCACTCGTCGGCGTTTTCTGCAGTCCCCTTGTAGGTGTCCCGGTCTATTACAATTCCAGCATTGCAGAATACCACGTGAAGGAGTGCTCTGTGATGGCTGCATTCTATTACAAGTACATTCGTTCACCGAAATTTCTCTCATTCGTACTGCACTCCGTGAAGCTTCTCTGGCGGATTCATACGTTGTAGTGATTCGCTTTTGAATCCTGTTGCGCAACTGTAGGCGATATACATGCTGCATGTGCTCATCTCCGTAACGTAATTCTATCGCCTGTACTAATGAAGTGTAATCACGTTGATTTTCAATCTGTACAGTTTGTAAGAGTTCTGAAGCAGGACCTCGAAGTGCTAACACCAGAGCTATAGCTCTGTCTTCATTATTCCATCCATTTACCTCTGAAGCTGCCTCAAATTGTCTCTTGAAGATATGCCATGAATTTTGTCCATCAAATATTGGAGGTTTCATTCTACCTGCGCCAGATATTTCAGCTGCTACGTTTAGAGGCTGACGATGCCTTATTCTTTCTAGATCTGCTTTAACGTTTTCAAGTTGCTCGGTGATATTTTGTTGAACTTCCGAAACCTTTTGTTGAAATTCGTGCTCAATTCCTTCAATTTTCAAATTTTGTTCTTCTAAAGAACTTTTTAGAAAATTTTTCTGATCCTCCAAACGAGTTTCTAGACAATTCTCCAGAGAACTCTTTTGTTCGTCCAAGCGAGTTTCCATAGATTTCTTCTGCTCATCTAACCGGGATTCCAAAGAATTCTTTTGCTCCTTAAAAGCATTCTTTTGTTCCTCATTGGAATTTTTCTGTTCATCAAAACGGGCTTCCATTTTGCTCATTAAAGCACTCAAAAGCTGTTCCATTTTCATTGTAGGCTCTTCTTCGACTTCGGTTTCTTCCAAGTTATCTTCGAAAACAAATGTTTCAGGATTCTTTCCTTCCTCTATCAAAGCTTGTCTGACCTCAAAGCTCGACTAGACCTTTCTTTGCACCTGTCGTTTGTAATGACCGGTTCCCTAACTCCACTTTCAAATCCTGCGTTCGAAGCTCCTCGAATTTTCGCCCCATTACTTTAGTAATTCACTTTAAGTTGAATATAAATTATTTTCCAGAACTTTCAAAATTTAACGCAATTTCACAAAATTAATCACACTTTGAATTTTAAAGTTAATTGCCACCACTTTATTTCGCGAATTTATTTCACTTCTGACACCAGTTGTTGCGAGCGTGGCCTTTGGTTCGTTATTTAAAACACAATATTAAATACTTAATATACAAGTTCTTTATTTCACTCTAATCTTATACAATTCACAAACTTTCTATCAACTCTAATTATCGTTTATACTGTACTTTCAATTATCGCAATCTAATTACAACACTTCCGCACGTTTATTACTTTCACTTGTTAACACTGCAACGTCTAAAACAAGACTCTTCTTCTGGCTATGACAACTGTTATATTTATACCCTAGAAACTCTCCAGATTATTCTCGAGTGTTCTATTTTCCAGAAGCTTCTTGACTGTTCTATTCATTCTATTCCTGAACCTTCCTGTAGATACCATAATCAATTCTCCGAACCTGAAGTCGTTTACTTCCATTGCCAGTAGATGTCACCAGTTGTCTCTTTCTATTGCACGTAACAATACTAAATATCAGTACTTAACTATGAAATTTATTTTGTTTACAAAAACTAGTCAATTTGGAAGAAAATGTTAGTCCGATAAATTAACAATGTGTTAAATAATTTGTCTGTTAATTAACCTTTTTATACATAAGTAGCTAATGCCTGTAGTATTACCGAAAACCTTTCTATTAAGTTTCTATTAATTCCGGTAATATTCGAAGAATTTCAGGTATTTGATTTTTATATAACTGAATTCGTTTACATTTTCGTGGTCTGTTTCTTTCACAAATCTAAACCTGAAAGGTGTGCAAGATCTTCTTGATGCTGGCCGAGGGTTTTGCCGCAAAATAATTCTTGCCAGTCATTTTGAAAGCCATATACTGAGTGGCGCAAAATCAATGACCCTATTTGCTTCAGCTACAACTTCCTTTCTAAATTAGAAAACTAGAATTAGTTTTTTATATATGTATATTTGTGCCATGAAAATTCGTCGCATTAGGATTTGAAGATGATGTCTCTTAAATGGTGACCTCCAAAGTTGATGCACAATTCAGCCCTTATTATGACAATTTTCCATAAGTTGCCGTAACACTTCCTGCGATATGTTCCTTATTTCTTGATGAATGTTTTCTTTTAGGGCTGCGAGAGTCTGTGGCTTGTTCACATACACCAGTGATTTCAAATAACTCCAAAGAAATAAGTCTGGACAGGTCAGATCGGGTGATCATGCAGGCCAAGGCAAATCGCCAAAACCGGAGATAACACGGCCTGGAAAAGCGTCCATCACTAAGTCCATAGTGTCACGCGCTATGTATGGCGTGGCGTCATCTTGTTAGAACTAGATGTGCTCCAGCCCCAATTCATCCAAACTGGGTATCAAGAACTCACGTAACATGGCTCTGTAGCGCTCATCAGTGACAGTTATCGTATTACCTGCAGCGTCTTCGGAAAAATAGGGTCCGATCACTCTTTCAGCACAGACGCCACACCATAAAGTTACTTTTAGTGAGTGTAAAAGTGTTTCTTGAATAATGCGCGGATTTTCAGTGCCCCAGAAATAAGTATTCTGCTAATTGACATGCCCCGAGAGATGGAAATGAGCTTCGTCACTCATAACCAATTAAAAAAAAAACAAAATCATCCTCTTCAAGGTTGAGGTTTATGACACGCTGGCTGTACTCTAGACGAGCTAGGTGAACAGTGGGCAGCAGCTGATGGGTCATCTGAGTTTTATACGGAAACATCTTCAAGTCTTTGACCAAAATACGCTGCAGAGCCCGCCTGGAAGTGCCCAATTGCGTGCGACGTAGCCTCGTTGGTATTTCTGGACAGTCTTCCACATCTTCGCGCACAGTATCGATATTTTCGACTGAACGGCCTGTTCTTGGTCTGGCAGACTTGGGTCTATCCAATGTTGCGGCAGTTGCTTCAAGGCGTGTGGCAAAACGTCGCATTGTGCGACCAACCGGTGCCGGGCGGCAGGGAAATCGTCGACGAAATTCACCTTGTGTTTTTATCACTGATGAATTATTGTGTGAAAGTATTTACACGAATATTCCAC
Source organism: Dioctria rufipes (assembly GCA_963924295.1). Taxonomy (NCBI): domain Eukaryota; kingdom Metazoa; phylum Arthropoda; class Insecta; order Diptera; family Asilidae; genus Dioctria; species Dioctria rufipes. The sequence goes on from OZ002740.1 coordinate 288,397,340, forward strand.
GTTCTTGGGGAGTATAACGGTCTATGTTTATTTTCAGTAATTTTACATTTGTTTACTAGACAATTTTCAATATAAGAATGACAGAAGATGTCATATAAAAAAGAATATAAGTAATTTCTATAGTGCCTGTACTTTTGCGCCACCCAGTATTTGCAGGGGTACTAATGGAGTCGTCAAAACATTGGCATCTTCGAAGTTCTTATCAGAGGCTTTTTGTTTATATCTGTTTAGACCTCCATCATCATTGCAAAATTGATACAAAATTTCCGCTTAAACCAAAATAGCCGCTCTACTGTCAAGTCTACTAAGGCTTGCAATTTAATTTCAGCTTATAACTCCATGATGGTACTATCATTATCAGGCGGACAGTAAGATTTTTATTGCCTCTTTTATTCTAATGCTCCTTGACGTAACATCAAGTACTGATTTTTAGTAAGTTGGATTGGAATTATGAAAGCCAAAAGCCAGCACGGTATACAAAATGACAAGGTATGACTATCCAGCACCATAGATTCGCCATTTTCTGTGTTAGTCGATTCGCATGACGGATGGATGGATCCATTTAAAATCTTAACATAAATACCATTTTATTTTTCTAAACATAAAGATAAATTGAAGGAAGATTATAAGAATTTTATTCCAAATTTTAATTTGGCACTAACCCACTTTTGACACTTCATTATGATGCATTGCAAATTTGTCTTCTATTTGTGAAAATTACCATAATTACCACCAACTAACTTCACTATAGAAATAATAAAAAGATCTTAAATAAAAAGTACTTTTTTAGAATCTTTGTACGTTGGCAGTAATGTAATGAAGTTTGTAGGGTTTAGTTAGTATTAATAAATAAATACCTACCTTTTAGAAACTATAATATAGTAACCAGTTGTTACTATATTATAGTTTGCAAACGGTATTTATTTATTAATAGCCACCGACGATGCACGTAGGGTAAAGCTTTCACTACTTATTTTCTAACTTCATTGAAATTCATTTAAAAACATTAATCACTTTATTAATTATTTCAAAAATACTTTATTTGCTTTTAATAATGCAAGCTTTTTTTTAGAATGTTTACACATTATTGAAAACCGACAACGGACTACATGAAAGCATTGTATCTGAAAATAACTCCCGTTGGCCACCAAAATGAATTAAAATTCTGCCGAAACATTTTCTGGAAATTTCTAAGAAATGAATGCTACTCTCATAAAATCTGTTAGAGGCCCAAGCACCCGTTGACCGTTGTCGCCTCCAATAATTTTGAAAACGATAATGAAGCAATATTAAACAAAAACAAAAAACACAAGTTTTCCACCTTTTTGCTTCTTTTATTTATTAGGTGTTGTCTTCCACAAATACAAGATATAAAATACTTTACTTAATATCTAAACCGCGGTTTCGGCTGTTTGTGCCATCCTCAGTAGACTAATGTAAAATTCTACAGACTAACCTATTAATGGTAACAGCAATGGAGAGTTATATGGCATGCATTCGTTAAGTGTATGTGTATAATTTAGTTTGGCTCTCTCTATCTCTAGGTTTTCTAAGCAATCTAACAGCTTCCCCTTCTTTTCTATATGTAAAATTTCGACCTCTTCATTTGAACTATGTTTGTGTTCTCTTAAATGTAGTGTAAAATTAGAAGTCTGATTATTCATGTTAAAATGTTCCTTAATTCTCTCCTTAAACTTACGGCCGGTTTGACCTATGTAAACACCTTCACATGTCGTACATTTTAATTTATAAACTCCAATCTTCTCTAGAACCTCAGTTTTGTCTTTTACTTTAATTATTTTATTTCCTAACTCACTGGGTTTTTGAAGCCTACCTTAATATCATGTTTTCCCAATTCTCTGGCGATTTTCTCTGATAGTTTTCCAGTATATGTTAAAGATACCCATCTGGCTTGGGTATCTTTAGTATCCGGTATCAAACTTGTTGCGTTTCTTATTGTATTTTTTGTTTTTTGTTTCTCTATTAGCTTGTCAATTTCTTTTTCAAGATATCCGTTACTAATTGCTATTTGTTTAATTATATCTATTTCGTCTTTTTTATCCCTTTGGTTCATCGGTATCTGAAGCATTCTATGTATCATACTATTGAAAGCCGCGTATTTATGTCCATTAAAAGTAAATGATGTTTTAGGGATAACCGTATCTGTGTAAGTTTCCTTTCTATACACAGAAAATTCATGTTTATTGTTTTTGTTTTTTATTGTTAAATCTAAGTAATTTATAGCATTGTCTGTTTCAAGTTCATATGTAAACTGTATCTTATGGTGTATCTTGTTTATGAGTGTGACAAATTTTTCTAGCTGACGTATTGTGCCTTTCCAAAGACACAGCACATCATCTACATATCTGTACCAATAACCTACATTTTTTACCAAACTGGAGTCATATTTTAAAATTTTTGTTTCTATAAAATTCATAAATATGTCAGCTAGCAATGGAGAGAGTGGGTTTCCCATTGCCAGACCTTCGTCCTGTTTATAAAATTCTCCATTAAATTTAAAATAATTATAATCTAAAATTAAGTCAATCAATCTTTTTAATTCAATTTTTTGTATTGTGGTCAGATATGTCTTATCAATAATATCACAGACTATAGAGAAACATTCAGGTACTGGTATGTTTGTAAATAAACTCCAATAATGACTAAAAATTTTAAGGAAAAAATTGAGCCCTTTCCTACATCAGGTCGAGATTTGCATTGCCGGCTTACCCTTGGTTACGTCATCAAGTCAAGGCATCGTCGATTTTATATTCGAGCCAGGCGCTACTGGTTTTTGTTCTACTTCCCCAGTCTTGTTTGTATGTTTTATGTTTTAGTTTGTTTTAACAGTTCTTTGTATGCTTTAAAACTCAATAAAAAAGGAGCTGCGCAAGAGATTATGTTTGCTTCTCTACGAAGAGTCAGATATATTTTTTATATGTAAATAGCCTCAGAAATACTTAAGTAAAGATCTTGGAACTTAAGTCCAAAATTAACTCTTAAGTACAAGTAAATAAAAGCAAGTACTTATGCTCAAATACTAAGTAGGACATTTCAACAATATTAAGTAACGAAAATGTATTTTAAGTAGAACTTAAGTCCTTTGTTACTTAAGTATTGCCCAGCTCCGTTACACAGGTAGAAGATGACAAGTAATAGTGACAGCGAGTTTTTTGTACTTAATCTCCTGCGGGCGAATGCACTGAAGATGTGTGCATTACAAAAGAAAGGGAACTTTTTGGGACCGGTATTGGGACCTTTGAAAGACTACAGGAACTATGGAATCCAAAAAATTCTTTTATAAAAACAAAACAAAGAGTAATTTAGCTGCAGACAAACGGTTAAAAATTTGGGTGAAAATAAAACCAGGTTCTAAACGTGCATATGTTAAAAGGAAAATAAACACCATCCAGTCTAGTTATCGAACATTTTTAGTTCAAATAATAGTAAACCGTAACTCATTCAAGATTTGCAAACTTCAGAATATTATATGTAGCGATTCTTGATATAGACCTATTTTTGTGATGCATAATTTCATTAATTTTGCTACTGACGATAGGAATTACGCTTCATTTTATGCGATTCCCCGCAAAATGATGACGGAAAACTTGTTAATATTTAAAAAAAAAATCCAATTAGCATCTTGAGGGGGATGGGGTGATAGTTTGACGTTTGACTATCATCTGAGCACCTTCAAAGATCATATTACAAGGAAATTACGGGGTGTTTTGTGAAAAATTAGCATATTTCCTTAATGTACGCCATCCTCACCACCGTGTGTTAGACATTTGTTTTGCTCCTAACAATTAACTTATCTCCTGTTTCATTTATAACCAGTGATTCAAAATCAACCCGTATACTATCGCAAGACATAACTACACTCCGAAATACTTGATTTGAAATTTTCAATTTTTATTTCGAATAGAGAGCTCTCAGATTTTTTAACTATTTATTAACCCGTACAATTCCTTCATTTTTACTGTACTTCTACCTCATTACCTACAAAATACAAAAAAACAATGAATAGTTTTCTTGTTTTAAAAAATGCTATGCCAATTTCTTTTCACAACAATGATTTCCGGTGTCCCATGAAAAAATACAACAAATATTCCTAATAACTAAGCACTACAATTGATTATTAAGGATCTGGGATGAATTTCTATTGCCATGTTGTAATTCAACTGGACTCTGATTAAATTCCAGCAAAAATGGAATAAAAATTCCAAGAATTAATAGTAATTAAAACTAAAAACTGGAATTTTTGATTGCTGATTAAGCCAAAATACTCAAGTCGTATACAGCTTATAATTTCAAATAAAACTCCAAGTAGGTCCATATTTGAAAATTTTAAATAAGGATAATCAAGTGCCACGGAATGTATATAAGTTCTTCATAAGTTTATACAACTTATTGAAACTGGTACATTACAGCTGAAAACTTGAGATCTTCAAAGATTCTTCCTATGGCTAAGTATCTCAGAGTTACATACATATTCTAGTGTCCATCCTTACCAAAAATGGTTTCACCATTCGCATTAAATTATTAAATGTGCCTTCATTCATGCGAAATATTTTTTTTTAATCTCTCGCTTCCGTAAAACTAATTTCGTTTAGCAGCAACACATCGAAATACTTTTCACGGATTTGTAACCAGTTCTTCGCTTTGTGCTTAATTATAGCAAGCAAGTTTTTTTGCGAGGATACATTAAAAAATTAACACAAAATAAAAGAGCTTCTCGCTCGATCAAATTATAGCTACTGAAACAAACACTTTCATTTTTAATGACAGTGTAAGGTAAGATTTAAACATAATGACAGAGTAATGAAAGAAGACTTTCGGAAGTAATGACATTAGTGGTAATCAGTGTTGGGCGTAATCAACTACATTTGTAATCAAATTAATAATCATGATTAAATCTATCATGATCACCCATCAATCATTAATCATGATTACATCGAGTAATCTTAGGAAAATGTAACCGTAATCATGATTACATGATTACATTTTCGTTTTGATTACAAATGAAACTTTTCAAGAGATTTTAAAAATTTGTTCTAAGAAAACAAACAATTTTATTGTAGAACACTCCAAGACACTGTTGAATTATGTATTAATTTAGAGTCAGTATAAGGAATGTAAGTGCTTCTATAGATAGATACTCGCACATATCTGATCATCAACTTAAATTTGAGGATCTTTATTATGTATATGAAAAAGATAACGAAAAAGATTAGATTTCTGAGGCGTATAAGTAGTCGTTGAGCACGGAAAATGCAATAATGCCTTTTAATGCTTTGATTTCGCAACACTTTTCATATTGCTCCACCGGACCTGGATTGGTTGCGTAGTTTTCGAGTTAAACCGGTTTTTATAAGTTGACGCAAAAATGTCCAATCACATTGTTATATGCAATTTCGAATGAATCCAAGGACAGAATTCAACTGTTGTCGAATAAGGCAATGCGAGTTATTCTGAAATGCAGCATATATACACCAGTTAGAGGGCATGCTCGAAGCGCTGCAATGTTTAAATATTACTGACATGACAGCAAAAATGAGGATGAAAGATTAGATATACTAACTACTACCTAAAATAATTATACAGTATTGATTTTGATATCATAAAAAAGATTCTAACTCTAATAACGAAACCGTAAATGAAATTTTTCTTGTCTTAATTGCTAATAATACCGTTTACCAATCAGGGCCATAACTAGGGGAGGGCATAGAGGGGCAATGCCATACCTTAAAAATTGCCAACTTATTCGGTATTCTGCGGCGCCCTCATAAAAGTCACCGCGGCGAATCTGTATGATCGGCAAGATTAACCAGTCAGCTACTAATCGGCTATGTTTGCGTTGCTTACAGCCAACCTCTTCCTGCCATGTATGAGTACTTGAACAGCTTTCGTCAGGACATTTGGCTGTTACAAGAGTCGTATATGAAAATTATTCTGTGATTTTGAAGACTCCAGATAAAATGAAAAATGGAAAATTCAATGGTGATGATATTGCAAAAAGTGTTGACATCAAAGGCGTTATGTTAAACATGGAAGTTCGATTGGCAAAGATAGTAACAAAAAGAATATTATGTGTTCTGCAACCGGCTGATGTGGCTTTACAGGGTCGAAGCACTGCATTGAAGGATGCTATATCGATAATAAAATGTGTCTAGGAAGAAATTGAGGTCAGAAGAGATGTATGAGGCAATTTTGGAAGATGCTGAGAATACCATATTGTAGAAAAGATTCTCAAAATAGTTCCCATAAGAGAAGAGACAAGTAAAAGTAAAACATCTGGAGGATTAGTGCTGTATTGTCCGTCACTTTGTCGCCAAACCCCGCAGGCATAGTTTAAACTACGCCATTTAAAGCGGAATATTATGAAGCTGTAGACATAATAACATTTGAGATAAATAGAAGGTTTGAAGACAATGAGTATCTACATACTATGTAGATTCAATTTTGTGTCTTAATGATTTGGACAAAGTTTAAGTCTGTTCAACATTTAAATATATCATTATTGTGAGGAAATTAATGAGAACAATACAAATCTGTAATTGCAATTATTTTTCAGGTAATAAAATTCCTTCCAAAGAGGAGACTATTACATATGAATTATTTGTATCAGTCGCAACAATCGGATGTAGTACTGCTTCGTACGAATCTACCTTTTCGACACTAATTGCTATCAATAAGCCTAAAAAAATGTCAATTGTTCATGAGATAATGGCAGGTTTGGTATTTTTTGCATTTGAACCACTGACATATAATAAGAATGGACTGAGCCATCGTATCTAATTCCTATAGTCAAAAATGGCACAAATTTTTGTTGAAATCTGTTTGTCTCTTTCAAGCTCAAAATGTACACTGAACTGTAACCAATTTTGGAAACCAGTATGGCTGTATTAATTAGAATACTTGGGAATTGACATAAAAATGCAGACAAATATATTATTTATATACGTCTATCTCTTACAAATAATAAATAATAATAATAAAGTTTGACATCAAATCTGCAGAGGAGCACATTTTTCAGTAACATTAAAAATTAGTTTTTGTGTTAATTAAGTTTAACTTCCTAAATAATTTTAATTTAATGCAATACTATTTTATAACATCTTTAGTGTTTCCAATCGACAAATAATAATAAATTATGAATCGGTGTGCAATTGTACGAAATAAAGGGTTTTCGCAGCCAGTTCAATATTTGTGCCAATTTTGAAGCAATAACGCGCATTCCATTCTTATTATATGTCAGTGATTTGAACGGAAAATAACAGATAAAAAAGATATTGACGAAGTGCTAAGAAAATTACATAATATGGTAAATCGAAGACTGCAATTATATTGAATATTGTTACCATGTTGTGTTTTTTGTTTGGTCCATTTATTTTTTTTTTATTTTAGGTACCTGTTTTAGTTCATGTATAAAAAAATGTAATAAAATGACGGTTCTAGAAGCTTAGTTTTTCAAAAAAATTTCCCTTCACCTGAACAGATGTATCCCAAACGCACCGAAAATTTGCGCCCTACATCAAATTTTGAATGCCCTACCTTTAATTTGGTTCTAGTTACGGGCCTGTTACCAATCCACAGATATCAGATATTCAATGACCAGCACACTACAGATATGTGCTTACAAACATTAGTTTATATGCCACTAACGATTTCGGCATAGAAATACAACAATATTTGAACTACAATTTTAAAACTCTTGCAAATTTGTAATCAAAAAATGTAATCATGATTGATCAATCATTAATCGCCAAAAATGATTACTTTTCTGATTAATATTTATCAATTTGTAATCAGATTGTAATCATCAATCAGATTGCATTTTGCCCAACACTCTTGGTAATGTCATTATTATTGACCGCGTAAGGTCCGCATTAGCTATGTTATTTGCTAAAGCTTCTTTTTATATTTCGACTTAGTTAAAGAATTGATATATCTCTATTTCTTCTGCAAAGAGCTTGTTTGTACACAACCAGGGCTCTGTTTCTTCCAGGGATTATTAGAACTTTTCCCTTTAAGCCTATTTACATGAAACGAACATTTGTTCTACAAACGTTCTTTCACAAAAACATTTAATTTTTCAACTTCAACTGGAATTCGAATGTTTTTGTGGTATGCACAAGGTTTTAAGAAAAACTGAATGAGAAGTGGAATAATTAATTGTTCTTGTTCGAAAAACAAGTGGTTGTTTTTTCGTTTGGACAGGGATTTTTCATTAGATGTCATTCGTTATTGTCCCCAAGTTCTTTACATATTTGATTTGTAGGCTTTTCTTTATACTATTTTTCAGTTGTGTAAATTTAAGGAGATTCAAATTTCAGATTCAGTAGTTTGTGTGTTGTCTGCTAGCGCTGTTGTTTTTTTTTTTTATATATATATTTATTGAGTTATACACTACCTTTCGTTCTGATATTTGAAGTCTTTATATATCTAACCATTTATTTTCTTATCTTCTATTTTTAAAATATGATCAGGCTGCGTTTTCCTCCCTTTTCTTTGTCAAATATACATAGCAGATCTTTAGCTAAATGTTGATTGTATTACTTGCTGGTAATATTTAATAAAATTTAACACTATCAATCTCCCTTTTCTTTGGTGATATTGTGATCAAAAGTTTGTTAAATATATTTATTTCTATTTCATATCCTACTACCATATATTGAGCCCCAAAAACCTGTTTCATTTTCCCATTTAAACTCTGCTCACCACAATCTATTCTCTATACCACAGCAGTTTTTTTCTATTTATATATATACATAATAATTTTATTAGGTTTTATTTGTAAAGTTCACTTCAAATTCTAGCATCTAGCAACTAATCAACTCATCAACGATAGCCAATATGGCCTCCGAGCTGGACGCTCATCTGGAAAGTTGCTGGCTTCTCTTACGGAACGTTAGAACCGTAGTCTTCACAATTTTGAGAAGTCCAAAATCTTTGCCTTAGATATTTCAAAGACCATTAATAGAGTCTGGCATCCAGAATTTTTAGGCAACCTTAAAGCATTTGGTCTATCCTCTCTTCTTCTAATATGGATTGAAAGTGTCTTATCCGGTGGTGTGCTGGTGTTTTCTCTCCATCTCTCTTCTTAATTTTTCATTATGGTCTGCTTTCCCTTACTTTCAATCTCATCCATAGTTTCGCCAATGATAGTACCCTTGATTACGCTGACTCCTTTGACACTTTTGCGTACTCCACAAGTGTCAAACGAGATTGCATGACTAAATCATTGAATAACAATCATGCCATTTCTTTTGATGGACTACTGATTTCGATACACCGTCTTTACGCATTCGTGTCGTGGCATTAATATTTCTAGTAAGTTAAGCTGGGCAGATCACATCTTCCCGATTGCCAAAGAAGCATAGAAATGTCTTGAATTTCTGAAAAGGTGTAAGAAATATTTCAGCCCATCGATTCTAAGGCTCCTCAACAATTCCTACATCAGACCTAGAATGGAATATAATTCCCACGACTCTTCCGGTCGAAGCACCAAGTACCAACTGTAAACAACAAATTAATAAGTGGGTTCGTCGTTTTTAAATTAATTATTTACAGTTATTACTAATAAAAACTGCTTTACCAAAGACAATTAGATATGCAGAAGAAATTCCAAAGGTTTTATTAAAATCACTTTTCGTGCTGCTTGCTCACTTTTTCAACTTTCCGGCAATGATTTTTTCAATGTTGGCACCGACGAAAGAGCTCTATTTAACACAAGCAATTGTGCCCACCTGAAATAGAAAGTTGAGCGGTCCATATTACATATATCAGTGGGCTGTCGTACAGCCTAAGCTTCATTGGACATTGTCCAAAAGAGAGCCTTCAAGCTCATTAGCGATTCGACAATAACTTGTCATACCGACTCTCTCGAGCACCACCACAATGTTGGATGCCTTTTGCTCCTTTATCACTATATGCATGGTCAATGTCCGGATGAAATATCTAGTCTGATCCCTTGTGTTTGGTTTCTTCTTAAAACGTCAAATGGAATGCTAACACTAGCTGCTAATTAGATAACTATTTTTCGCTTGGAAAATTTCAATTTAGTTTTAAAGTATAACTTTTGAAATATTTACGTTCATTTAATAACAAAAATTATAATATTTAGGCAAAATATATATTTAGCAATAATTCTTATGTGTTTCACTTAAGTTAAGCTTGCCTTAAGCCAGTGATTTCACTTAAGCCTTGACTGTGAAACCGAAATATTTATTAAGCCTTGGCTTAAGCCTTGACTATGAAACCGGCCATTAGTAAAGTTGAGTAAACAGTATTATAGTTACTTGCTGGCTGCTGATGAATAAATGATAAAAAAAGATTTCGAGACATAAAAAAATTACGATTTTGCATCGGCAAATGTTCTATATATTCAGTCCAACCTGGCAGTTCTGAGATACCATTCCATTTTCCATACGTCCATAAATCAATCCTTCGGAGCATAGAAACAGTTATATTTTCGTCTAAAATAGTTTCCACAACAATTTTACTTAATCCGATAACACCTTTATTTTCATAAACTTGTACCGGGACTTTAGCTTTTGCCGTAATATCTTTTGCAATAAAAATGACGTAAGAATATGCTATTTGTTTATCGGCTTCAATTGCACTAGCTAGTGGAAAAATTTGAATTTTACCGATTATATGAAGAGTGTTATGACCATCAAGTGCAAAAGTGTATAGACGCCATTATCAGCAGCATATTATAGAAATGCTTAAGTTTCAGGTGGTAAAATATGGTGAACTGTAGCTGTTTCATACATGACTGCTTCCTTATATGATCTATACATTGCAAAGGACGATAATACATCTATGAGGCGCTTAGATCCAAATCGTCGGTGACAAAATATCGACAGTTGCAATTGAAATATAAATAATCTTGGACGAACAGGTGTCAAAATGGCATGACTAATGGCAATGCATTTCAGTTTAAGATGATCCAGTAGATATCTCCGATTTTTTTTAAATTATTTCTTCTAAAAATAGTTGAATGAACTTGGAATTTCTTCATTCATTTTCTCGAAAATTTTGCTAGGAGGAAGATAATTTTCATTATTTACTACTACCGATCTAATGTCTTTCCGAATAATTGCTGCAGCTGTTTTTAAAATTCGAAGACGTTCTTCTGCCTCATTAAGTTTTCTCTTGTCATAGCACGATTTTTGTAAAATATCATATTGTGCGTCGTTGAAACAAAGACTAATTAAAAAGGGACTTTTTTGTGTAACAATTATTTTTTTACCATATTTTGTAACAAGTTTACTTTTAATAGTCTTGTCATGTGGAACATCTTTTAATTCCTTTAAAATGAACTGATATTCATCATTATTTTTAGTAAATGAATATATTTTTTCCGTCGCTAATGACACCTTACTATCTTCTCGACAACCAACCGTAATACCCATGGTAGGCTTCATAAAATGTTTAACACAATCGGAGTGGAATCTAGTCCCAGCCACTGACATATACATATAATATGGACTGATTAACTTTCTATTTCATGTGGGCTCAGTTGCTAATGTCAAAAAAAGTTCTTACGCCGGTGCCAACATTGAAAAAAATCATTGACGGGAAGTTGAAAAATGAGCGTGCAGCTGGAAAAGCGATTATAATAAAACCTTTCGAATTTCTGTTGCATATCTAATAAATATATTGCGTTTGGTAAAACAATTTTATCAGTAATTAACCCAAATAATTAATTTAAAAACATTTATTTTGACAGACCAACTTATTTATTTGTTGTTTACAGTTCTCTCTCAGTTGGTACTTGGTGCTTAGACCGAAAGAGTCAGCAATATAGAAGTGAGCCCACTTTTTGCAGTACATTTCTTTGAACGTAGTCAGTCCATATTATACAAGTTATACAAGTCAAAATTAAGCTTTTCAAAAACTTTTTTCGCCCATCATAGCATATCTCCTGGAATGCTTCTTTAGAACAGTGAAATGCTTACATCTGCCTAGTAAAGAAGTAATGAGCTGGGATAGAGAAGGGAAGCGCTGCGAGCTTCTAGGAAAGGTACCAGAATATGTTCTACATATAATTAATATAATGTAATGAAGAATACGAATAACACGAACAAACTTTTATAGAGCAAGAATGCTTTCTCATGAGTGACCTTTTTGCTTAACTGTTGTAGTTTATTTGAAATTGTTATCAGTAAAAATGAATTTGTTTTGAAATATTACTCTAGTTGTTCGTTCTAGTGTATTTCTGTGGCTTTTCGTCACAGGGAAAAAATGTGGGAAATTGCATCATAATCTGTGGGAAAAGTGCCCAAAAATTCCCATTTTGGAGGGAATGTTCATCACAACCATCTACCAACACTGCTTCGGAGTTCATCCTCCTTCGTATACCGCCTATTATGGAGTAAGGTGACACTACTATGTAGTATATGTATTAATTTATATTTTTATGGACTTTAAAACTTTCACGTAAATAAATTTTCCAATATTTTAAGCCGAATTCAACGTTTAAGTACAAATATTCGACACATACTTAGATACTGTTAAGCAGTGCATACTGCACCTTACAACTTTTTAAATCGAATTTTATCGAAAACCGTTAGTCTTACGAAAAGAGTTATACAATATTTGTTGTATGTAATTTTCTAAGCTACAAATTTGATCACTACTATTTTGTCGATAGAAGACACCGTTAACTAGGTTTTCGCGAAAACCCGTTTTTTTTTACCTTTGACCCCGCGTAACAGCTTTGGCCGCACATGTATCAATAGGAACTTTTGGTATATTGCCTAGACCCACGAAAGGAAGATTCATGTAAAAATCCAGCTTTCCGGGAATTTTTTCAAAGTTAGAGCTCTTTTTTTGTCTTTATTTCCTGAACTATTAGGTAGGTGTTCAAACTGAGTTTTTACAATCGATTGATGTATTTAGAGAACCAATTATGTCACAATCTGAAAAGAAAGGGTTGTGCTGTTTTTATCAGATTTAAATGAGCAAACTACATTCCTGCTACTACGCTAATAAACTAATACTCTGGATGATATCTGGTAGTTTTCTAAGTCAATTTTTATACCCTCCGTTTGTAACACCTAGAAATAATATGGTAGAGCAAAATGAATTAGACACCAGAGCATAATTTTAAAATTCATTTTGATTTCTGTGTGTCCGTCCGTCCGTCCATCTGTCCATCCTCACGATAACTCGAAAACGCATTCTGAAATTTTACACACAGGCTTTTTAAAAACAAAAGAATAAATTTAAGTTCGGAAATGAGACCAATCGGGCAACTCCTTCGTAGGGTTGTCATACAAAAATTTCGTTTTTCACTATATATTTCGACCACTGCTTGAGAATTCGTCGACGTAGAGAACTGAAATTTGGTACATTGGTGTTTTCATAGCAATAGTAAACAAAATTTCAAACGAACTAAATCGGGCAGCCGTTTCTTGGTGTTGCCAAATAAAAATTTAAGTTTTTTACATGTACTGTAAAATCCATTAGTTCTAGAATATGAAATCCTATGAAATTTGTTATAATCATTTTTACTGGCCGACGAACCTTTCTAGAAATACATAGGTACATATATGCGAAAAACTACATCAAAAATCAAACTTACACAGACTATACGAAATTACGGGTATTCATCTGGGGTATCATAAGAATTGGTCTTATAGACCAATTCTAGCTTTTTTACTTGTTTATTAAGACGTTTCTCATCCATATGAATTGATGTTAATCTATTTCAGAGAACCTTAGGAATGTCCATTCTAAAGTGCTAATATGTAATGTACATATATCAATCTAATCTGTTAACAATATTCTTCTCTTCCACGAATGCTTCTTCTCCTCCATGAATTCTTAAACTTTCCTGTTTCCAATTAAAACAGTAACTTAAGCATAAAAAACGAACAATCAACCAAGTGTGCCCATTATCATATTTAAGTTCTTTGAACATTCAACATTTTATTTGTAATTGCTTCCAAGAATTTTAATAAATTCTTGAAAGAATTTTAATAAAGAAGAATTTTAATAAATTCTTGAAAGTCATACATATTTTGGATAAACTGACTGTTTAAGTGGCGCTTAAATTTGTTTTAATGAATAATTTGTGCTCTTAATAAATTCATTAAAACTTTTGAAGTATAAGTTCTACGTTTCTGGCAAACAATAATATTTATTAATTCGCTTTAAAAATTTTGGCTTATAAAACATCTCTGTTTACAAGCGGCATCATACAGTTTTTCGTATAATTCACAAATAGCTTCATGGCGACAAGATTTCACTTCTATTTGCCAAATTTTAGCATTTTTTTAAAATGAAAGTGAGTGTATATTTTTATGAAAAAATTATTTATATATGCATTGATGGTCAATATTCTGATAAAATATCTAGTCTGAATCCTTGTAGATTAATTCCTGCACGTAATACTCGCACTGAAAACCGCGCATATCCTTTCCGTTGTGATGCTTTTTTATCCCGAACTGTGCGAATGTGGAACAATCTACCATCTTTTGTTTTCCTTAGACTTACAACAAGAGTAACAAACATTATAACCTCCGCCATTCTCCTAATGTCCCCTAGACCTCCTGTCATGTTAGCATCAGAGAATATCCCCTGAACTTGGCTTAATAATTTAAAAAAAATAAGCGGCCAAGTGCGAGTCGGACTCGTGCACGAGGAGTTCCGTACCATCGTACAAAATTTAACAATTTATTTTCTCACATATCAGTAGGCGTTATTTGAAAAAATAATGCCTACTTACGATAATAATGAATGAGAAGAAAACGAGGAAAAAACGCCGAAAAATTCACTTTTGTTGTATTGGGACTCCCTTTAATTTTTAATTATATTTTATTTTATTATTTTTGTTAAAGCGGCAATAGAAATATACACTTTCAACTGTCTACCTATTACGGTTCATAGGATACAGCCCGGTGACAGACAGATGGACGAACGGACATCGGAGGCTTAGTAACAGGGTTCCCGTTTTTACCCTTTGGGTACGGAGCCCTAAAATGGAAAATAGCTAGAAGTGGACTAAGACCAATTCTCACGATACCAGAAATGAATGCTCATATGTAATTACACAGCCCTACGAAGGAGTTACCTGATCTGTTCCATTTTCAAACTTAACTCTATAATCTTTTAAAAATACATTGCGCAGCAGTGGCGGATCTGTTCCTTTTTCGATCTAAAATCTAAAAATTTTTAAAAAGACCGTGCGCAACAGTGGCGGATACCCGGGGGTGGGGGTGGTCCTGTGGTCATGACTCCCCTAAAAAATTTAAGTAAAAAATATTTAATTAATTTATATGTATATTTTTTATTATTATTTATTTTTTTTTATTTATATAATTCAACTTCACAAAATTATACAAAATATTTTTATTCCAAAAATTAACAAAATAAAAATTTATTTCAATTAATATTATTGTATGCATGTGATGTACGTGTATAGATTTTTCTCAGAATTTGAGTTTGGAATCCCAACTTTCGGTGATCCAAGATCCTCGAGAAACACTTCCCAAGCCACAAAAATGACTCCCTCACTACCACATCAGAGCCCTAACTTAGTTCTTACTCCTTCTAACATTCTAAGATATTTGCAGCGTTCTTATGTAAAATCAGTAGTTGTATAACTTGTATAATATAGACTGACTACGTCGATAGAAATTCACTACAGAAAGTGCGCTCACTTCTATATAGCGCTCTCTTTCGGTCTAAGCAACAAGTACCAACTGAGAGAGAATTGTAAATAGCAAATAAATAAGTGGGTTCGTCGAAATAAATCTTTTTAATTTAATTAGTGATAAAAATGTGTTTTACCAAAGGCAATATATTCATAGATACTCAACGGAAATTCGAAAGGTTTTATTAACATCCCTTTTCAACTTCCCACCAATGGTTTTTCAATATTGCGCCGATGTTAAGAACTACTCTTGATAAAAAAAAAATGTACTTGCATGAAAAAGCATATCGATCAGTCCATATTATATATGTCATTGTGTAAACCTTAGAAAAGTTTGGTTTGAATGACTCCCGCAGTTTACACCCTAAACTACTATTCCATTAAAAAATGACTTTTTGTAAAAACATTTATATGAAAAAACACACCGCATAATGCAGATACCTTCCTAGTATCTCACTAGAGTAAGCTAAACCAAGCGACCGGCACTGAACAACTGGTGTCCCGTTTCATGCTTTTTTTTCTAAATTTAATTGCAGTCAGATGACCTCCACCGCCCCCCCCCCCCCCGAATTTCAACTCTAGATCCACCCCTGGTGCGTAGCCCTCTAAGTAAGCGTAGTCGAGTTACGGAGAGGACAGACAGACAGAAAGACCAATAGACAGACGGGCAGATGGGCAGACGGACAGACAGACGGGCTGACGGATAATTTTTAATATTATACGTGGGTCTCCAATCTGTTTTACTCTACCAGCAGTATTTCTATGAATTAGTATGCCTACAATTCTAGGGCATAAAAAGAAAAAACTCCCAACTATTTGTATTAGAGACATTGATCCCATTGACTCTTCAAAATACTAACCAAAAACAATTCATCTATCTTATATTTAAACGCATATAATTAAAACGGTGAATAAATAATATAAGTAAATAAAATATGAAAAATACAATATCATTTCAGACAATGCCGCTATAATGCATCCATTTATTTATATTTTATTAAAATCCATTTTTATCAACAATTCAAAATGATTTATTTGCCCCAATTTTTTGAACGAATATTTCACAATAATAAAACATTGTACGTTCTTTGCGCGCCATCTGTTATTATTTTAAGGTAATATAAAAAAACAAATCCTCATTCAACAACCAACCATGCAGGATTTCACAGCAAACAGTAAGCATCAACATCAATTTGATATTTTTGGCATTATTCCAAATCAGAAAAAAATCATTTTATCGACACGATTTGCTAATTTTAGCACAAATTAGAGGGATACAGTGGCGCCTCCCTCAAATGGGTGATTATTAACTTATTTTCCACCACATGTGGATTGGATATTTAAATCTCTATAAATTCTAATTGAAATCTATTAAGGAATATTTTTCTTGTTAATTGAACAATTTTAGAGGTTACTGTTTGTAGTTAAGCGCTAAGCAAACTGTTAACATAATTTTCAATCGGAGATTTTCTCTCACAAATTTTATTTTCTCTCACAAATTTTATTTTCTCAAAATCATTTCGTTTATTTCACATTTGCTATTTTACATTCTAAATAAAATAAAATCCCCACACAACTTTGTACTGATTGTGCATGTAGGAGTTAAATAAATTTAAAATTATCTATAGAAACTGGATTATTGCCACCATAGCAATTTAAATGGGATCATCAGATTTTTTTTCTTGGTTTTTTCAACATATGCATAGCAAAAAGAAAGAAAATTATAAAATCGAGAGAATTCGATGTCGACAAATTTATGTCAATATAATTTCGGCACCACGTCATATTGATATTGAAAAATACTGAAGTACTTATCGTCAATTATTTGTCGAACGTTGGACTTCGGAAAAAAAAACAAAACAAAAAATAAATAAAAACCCAATCCTTTTTGTTACATTAAATTATATACATATCTTCGGTGTTTGCAAAGAAATTTAATTTTAGATTTCAAGAGATGAAACTGTCTTATTTCGAAATGTATTTAGTCGCTGTTGACTTCTCTTAGTGAAAAGACTGTGCGAAAAATCTCGAAAAGCGAATTTGAAAAAAAATAAATAAATTTCATTGGTATATTTTACTCTTTTTGTATTAATTGTAATTTTCTCAAAATTTTCGGTTTATAAGGATAACAGCGTTTTGAGTTCGTTGATTATGCCGCAAATTGTATCTTATGAATTAATTTAGTGTTATTAACAACAATAAAATTGTGTGAGCTTTTAGTGAATTTAGTGCACTAATTTCACTGGATTTATTACTTTCCTGTTACACTTTTGGATTTTTTTCAACATTTGGATTACCATCGAGTAGGCATATTTGATACTAAAGAGGTATGAAAATAAAATAATAATTTTTAAAGTATTTACTAAATTTAATAAAAGTGTTTTCAATTACATTAAAAAAAAAAAGAGTATCAAATTTCTTTTTATGAAAAATATAAACGCGCTGTACTTAAGTGGTAAAAAGTTTGTGTGTCGTTATGATGTAAGCAGCACATACACATATGTACATACACGTATATTAATCTTATGAATATGGATTCCAGAATAATTTTATTTTTGTTATTGAAAGCTTTGCACTCTTTTATGAAAAAAAAAAAAAAAACAAGAAAAAAATATGAAAAAATTCTTGGATATTTCACAATATCCCAAAATAATTTTGAAGGTTTTTCAGTCAATGTCGAATGTTATCACAGTGATATGTCTGTCAAAAACTTTTCATTTGTTGTTAATATATTTATCAGTTTTTCTTTTGTATATTGGCATCTTATCCGGCGTTTAGTAAAATATAGAATTATTCCGAAATTCATTAAGATTATGATGTTGATCAAAAATATAAAATAAAATAAGATTATCACTAAATTTATTAAACTAAACTAATGGCAATAATTGGCAAAAAGAACAACTGAGTAATTTAGTAATATTCGCGCAAGTATAACTTAGTGCAAACTATTTCATATGTGTATGTCCTGTACATATACAACACATAGTATGGTACACAGTTTATATTTTTCCGCCCTTCACCCAAATTTTATAGGAATATGAACATCTTTGTGACTCACAAGCAAAAATTAGACCCAATAATTAATGCGGAGGATTGCGCAGGAATGCGTTGTTTTATTTTTGAAATTTCGCCTCAATATTTAGATTGAAAAAAAAAAAAAAGAATTACCCACTCGTTGAAAACTTGAGACAATTTTCTCATAAAAACATACATAATAGCTTTACGTCTTGAAAACAGACGAATATTCTACAAAGATTAAAGTGTATTCTTAAAACGTGGAACAATTCCGCTTAAAATTTAATTGGCGGTAGAAATGTGTATGTAAATATACGGGTGGTTAATTGCAAGCATAATTAAAAAATTCCTGTTTTAAAATCCATTGAAACGGACACATCATAATTATTTTCATTCAAAAATTTTTTACATACAAATGACTCTTGTTTGTTTCTACCTAATGACCTTGACCCAAATAATAAAACCAAAAGTGTTTTTTTTTCTTGTTTAGTTTATTCAATATATCTTGCCCTTGCCCGTCAAACATTTTGGTTTTGTTATTACACGATACTCAAAATACAAAGTGTAGCTATTAAGTAATGAGACTGGACGTCATGTAGGCGGTATACTTATAGCAATATATTGCGCGCACGCGCACAGTGTTTGTTCTTAAAGCTCCCAGGAAAATTTAGAGACAAACCAGGTTCGCTGTTGTCTATGAGCAATGATTGAAGGGACAAATATGCAAGCGTGTAGAGGGAATCATTTATGTAGTGTTACAATTGAGCAGCGCATTAATCTTAGACCTTTTTGTGAAATTTATAGGAAATCACCGGGTGAGTTTTGAAACTGTTCCAGAAATTGTACGGTGATAGTGTGATGTCACTTGCATGAGTATATGAATGGCACAAACGATTTGCCGAGGGATAGGAGCCCTATCAGAGTAATAATCAAATAAATCGTAACAAAGCCAACAATTAATGAAATTGTTCGAAACAATAGTCTATTAAGTGGTCGGATGATAGAGGTGCACATTGATAAAGAGACTGTACGATAAATTTTGTACGAACAATTAGACATGCCAATAGTTTGCGCCAAAAGGGTCTTCAAAAACATATCCTTCATCAGGACAATACTTCTCCTTACAAATGCTCTATCCGTAACAAGCAGTTTAATAAGATCCCAGTGCTGGATCACCCACCTTACTCGCCAAATTTAAATCTATGTGACTTGTGACCTGTTTCCTAAGGTAAATTCCGGATTGAAGACAACAAGGGTAAGGATAAAATGGAAACGTTGCTGAAGGTGTTGATACGTGACATGATAACATGCAGCACTGTTTCAACAATGAAAAGGTTGTATGCAACGATGTATAGATAAAGGAGGAAAGGGTACTATGTTAAAGACGATAACTCTTAAGATATACGATTTTATTAATAAAGCACACTTTTTTCCCGGTCTCACCTCGTATATATATAAAAAAAAACAAATTTTTGACAGCAAGGCTGCAATATTGGCTATCGGATGGAAGCATTTTGAATCAAAGCTGGGATGAGACTGCCTATCAGAGCTAATAAAACTAACACACTCAAACATAGTTACCCTATCTTGAGTGCCTGAACATATTGAAAGCAATGACAAAGTAGATCATCTGGCGAAAAAGGGATCAAAATTAAGCTTCACAAGCCCGATATCTTTCTACGGCATACTAATCAGGCACTATCGGATGTATGAGTATCAGCACACCATCAAACTCTCGAAGGACTGCGCGTGCAGATTATGAGAGGATGAAACTTCAGAGCACCTTATTTGCAAATATGCAGTGTTAGCACGCAGAAGACTTAGACTTTTAGGTCAGACTTTTTGAAAAACTAAAATAAAAAAAAAAAATAAAAAAATAATTCCACAATTAATTTTAAAAATGAGGGAACCTCAATAGGCCCATAGTGGCAGTAGTGCTTGAGACATAAAACTACCTTTACTGTCTAATCTAATATTATTGATTAGTTACAGGAAGTTTCTGGTTCAAAAAGATAATTGGCACAAAAGCTTCCAGTTGTTTTTATTTTTACCATTTATACAATAAAACGCTGATGCTCATCGTATTCGAATTTTACTCAATATTTTTTTATAGTTTACTTCTATTTTTAGTATAAAATAAAACGTATAAAAGAATTATCTTGTTACCTATAGTCAATAAAGCATAAGAAATTTGAAATATTGACATGAACCTAATTTGAAATAAATTCATAAATTTTGTAATACTGATAAGAACGTCCTTTGTATCATAGTGCACTATGCCTGTTTGTTATGAATAGCTACTGCCATTAATGTAGCCACATCAAATGCCTCATACTATTAGAGACACGTACATAAAAATATCACCCGGAGTGCTACTTTTATAGGATCGAAAACCAATAATAGAACTTATTATAAATATACCGCTCTGTATTCACTGTTACAGCATTTCCTCGGCAATCTTCAAAAAAGTATGGACCAATAATGCCTCTTGCTGACAAAGCTGCCCATACAGTAATCTTGAGTGAATGCAAAGGTTTTTGATGCTTCAATTTAGGATTAGTGTCACTCCAATACCTGGTATTTTGCCTATTTTCATGCCCTTTTACATGGAAGTGTACCTCGTCTGAGAAAAAAAATGTTGGTGAAGCTGGTGAACCTCTCTAACATTTCGTTTGCAAATTGGAGCCTGTGAGCATGATCTTGAGGCTTTAGTTCCTGTACCATTTGGATTTTGTATGGATGTAAATGTAAATCTTTGTGTAGAATACGAATCAAAGATGTTCTGGGCACACCTAAGGCGTTAAACTGCTTCCGAGTAGAGAGTCTAAGATTTTCACGAATAGACGCTCTTACACGCTCGACGTTTTGGGGATCTCTTGATGTTCTAGGTCGGCCGGATCATGGTTGATTCATTGTTGTACCTATCTCCTCACACTTCTTTACCCATTTTCTAATTAATTGAATCGATGGAGCTTCATTTTTATGCCGTATGTTGTAATGAGCGCAAGATTTTCGTTGCGCTAGAGTAAAAGAATCGTTGTTGCGGTAGTACTTGCGTACACAGAACGCACATTTTTTATGAAACGACGACATGGTATTTAATTTTCATTGGCAGCTCTTGCGGTTCGTAATCCCTCCGCTCCACACCACCATCGCTGCTCGACGCAGCTACCGATTCAAATTTAAATCGACTTTTGGTCCACCCTGTATATAACACCGCGGCTAGATAAAACATTTCCATATTTGTAATCTCTGAACTATGTATTTTAAAATTCTATTACCCGTAATTCCCTCAGCACAAATAATGTGTTATACTTGCACAAATATTTGTTTTAAACTATTTTGAAGGACAATACTAACATTAAGAAATTGAAACTTATCAAAAATGACAAATTTGATTGATAATTTATGGCCAGTAATAAAAAACTTCTTAAATATTTCATTTTTTAAGGCCCGCAGTTTTCATAGGAGAAAATGGAGCAGTTGTACTGCCGCCAAATTATAAGTGACAATAAATATTAAAAAAGAAAATTTCAAAAAGCTTGTTAGCTTTTTAGTAGTTATAAAATCACAAATACAATATGCATCTGTCTATATTCCCGAATCAAAAATCTTGATCGTAGAATTATCTAGATATCTTAAATGAATTAAATGTAAATAATATAATAATATATAGGTAGTAATTTAACATATATAAATATTTCAGACATTTGTACTCTGATCTTAGGAATTTAAAAGGTTTAACTTCATGCAGTAATTCATAAATAATGGGAAAAAATACATCAAGTATTATGTTTGGTACAAGGCTATACCAGAGCCGTAAATAGTACGGCTGTGGCTATACGTTAACCCTTTCGGTGCTAAATAGTTTTGGCGAATGTGTTCCGCATCGGCGGAATTTACTATACTCTATGTGGCACACCCCCCGACCATCTCCGATTTGGAATGAAAGTTTGATAGTTTGTATAGAATAACAAAATAGCTCACCCATATTCGTTTGTTTTTTCTTTGTTTTTTTTTTGTTTGTTTTTTTTATTGCATGGTGGTCAGCATTGCTGGAATAAATTGGAATTCTTCCGAGATAAAAGGTGGTGCTTTTTCCATAGCAACTTAATTAGAAAGTAATTTAGCGAACCATGTAATCTAATTTTATTGATTATTCCTACACGACTTGAAATAACGACTTGTGCTTTTTATTAAATCAAAGATGGCCAGTTATAAAAATGTGGCTTTAAAGTTACAAAATTTAGCAGAAAGATGGCGTTGAAGGTAATGTAATGTCCGATGAAACGTAGTATGTTACAGAAATCATCTTAGATTCAGTAATTATAATCGAATCGTATAATTAAAAGAATTATTTTTAGTATAGATATGGATTGTAAATAACTACCCCTATTTAGCATGCCTAGGTAATTTCCGAACAAAAAACTTTATTGAAAAAAATTATTTATTAAATTATTCGAAAATTCTTGCCGTTTTAATCACCACCCTCCATCCTGCTGAGCCCACGCCTTAAATTTATGCACTATATTCTGAAAAAAGAATTATTAAAATCCATCTAACATTTACATATAAATATCAATTTTGGTGTATCAAGATAATTTGAGGTTATCTGAAAAAAGGTTAATTTGTTCGTCACAGAAGTGACTCTATAAAATTTTTAAATATAAACGTCAAATCATTTTGGTAGAATGTAATTGCATCTATATTTTGTTTCCTTATCACATATAGAAAAAGTTTTTATATAGGTATTAAATCCGCTAATTTGTTTCGGAGATAACTCGAAAAGAAAGTGAAAAATGGCTGTTTTTTTAGTGAAAAATGGCTTTATATTTATCTCGCGCTTGTAAAGAACCATTACTTCGGTAAAATTTGCCACCAAAAAAAATTTTTCACAACATACCGCTAATACATACGAAAGAAAGAATGGACAAAATATATACAAAATGAAGGAAGGGGGTGTATATGACCCAAAATGCAAAAAAATCCATTTTTAACGGTAAAAAAGTCCATATGAAGTTTACTGGATGAAAAACAGAATACTGCCATTCGATCACATTCTCTTCCCTCTTTAATTTGATACAGCACACGCCCCATTTTGGACAACCCCAACCCTGTATAGATATATATATATATATATATTTTTTTTTTTTGAAATATGCCTTAAGTTTCATCTACCATTTTAATCAGAAAAATCGGATGTTCCGTTCTCGCGATATGATTTTTTAAAAATAACATAAAATCAACAAAACAATACATGTGAGGTGTTTTTGTATTCCATAGAAACTGTGAAAGTTTCATCCAAATCGGATGTTATCAGCAACAGATACAAAAGCTCGATGACATACGGCAGTGTATATACGTCCATAGCGCTTGCAATACGCAATACCTAATTTGGAGGACGGATTTATACGTCCATAGCGCACCAGTGTACCATTTACTGGACGTATATATACATACGTCCATAGTATCGAAAGGGTTAAACGACGAAAGCAACAAAATACTGGTAACAAAGCCAGCCCAATTAATTTCCCTATTTTCACTTCATCACATCAAGAATCCACTATTCGTTTAAACGCATCCCTGGGCTTTTGGCAAATTAAAACAATTTCTAAATTGAGTCCATTGAGCGATAGCCTATGCACCTTCCTCTACACAAACATCAATTTCTCTTCTTAATTGTTAAAAGATTGGGTTGAGACGGAAATACTTCCCAAGCCATGAAACAGAAATCTATATGTGTGCGTTAGAAGTTCGTTCTCTAAAATTTTTTACATTGACTTTATATATGCTATGGAATCTAAACTACTATGCATACAGGAAAATAGTTTTCCAATAATTTTAAGATTGGTTCCATATCTTCACAAAGGCTACAGTTACTACCTAAGGCTACTTACACATCGAAAAACGAAAACGAACAAATAAACGGTTCCACACCGAAAATTCGTTTACGCTTACATATCAAAAACGAACAAATAAAAGTTGGGTTGGGTTTGTATCAAATGTAAATAAACGGAAATGAGGTTATGTAAGACCGAAAAGAATATTCTTTCGTGTGTGGAACGTAGTATGGAACGAATATATTTGACAGTTCGGAACGAAAATTTGTTTCTCGTATGAGTAAACATAAGAATGTGTTTTAATTGAAATAAAGCTTCAAATATGGATTTTTTTTATTGAAAATGTAATTAGAATAAATATTCAATATTTTATTAGATGTATTGCGGCAAATTTCTATTAATTTAGGACAAAACGGCCTAAGGCCGTTTGCACATCGAAAAACGAAAACGAGAAAACTAAACCGAAGAACACAAATGTTATCCTAAACTAATGTAATAATAATGTAATAAATATTGAATATTTATTCTAATTACATTTTCAATAAAAAGAAATCCATATTTAAAGCGTTATTTCAATTAAAACACATTCTTATGTTTATTCATACGAGAAACAAATATTCGTTCCGAACTGTCAAATATATGTTCGTTCCATACTACGTTCCACACACGAACGAATATTCTTTTCGGTCTTACATAACCTCATTTCTGTTTATTTACATTTGATACAAACCCAACCCAACTTTTATTCGTTCGTTTTTGATATGTAGGCATAAACGAATTTTCGGTGTGCAGCCGTTTATTCGTTCGTTTTTGTTTTTCGATGTGTAAGCGGCCTTACTTAACAAAATAATAAAATAGTTTTGATTACAAATTAACCCCCACCATTTTATTCTCAATAACTCTCAGTTGAGTAATAACTACGTATAAGTATGTGCAGCTGGAGTCCGAACTAAATCTTTAGGCAGCTACATTCGATATCATCAGACAACGGCACAGCGGTATATGCAATTATTACTCAGGTGAGAGCTTTTGTTTGAGGAATCATTTGGTTAAGATAAATTTAAATAAATAATTTTGTTAGGAAAGGTATAAAAATTTTATTTCGGTTCCGAAGATAGAAAACAAGGTTAAGATTATCAGGTGATCATTTTTCGGTATGAATAGTAGTTTTAGATGCAGGAGCTATTCAAATCAAACTTTTGTCAATCTTCCATAAGAACACTGCAAATATTTTGGAATGTTAGGACTCAGTTGGGGCTTTCAGGTGGTAGTAAGGGAGTCTTCGTCACGGCTTGTGAAGTATTCTCGAAAGTAA
Source organism: Dioctria rufipes (assembly GCA_963924295.1). Taxonomy (NCBI): domain Eukaryota; kingdom Metazoa; phylum Arthropoda; class Insecta; order Diptera; family Asilidae; genus Dioctria; species Dioctria rufipes. The sequence goes on from OZ002740.1 coordinate 288,423,177, forward strand.
ATTTCAACTCGAATATTCAACCCATACCAATACTCATACAAAAAATTTAAACCATTATTTCGACTTGCGAGTCAACCTAAATTCAACTCGAACCCAGGCTCAACTATACTTCAACCCAGAATTTGATTTAATTCTCCTTGAATAGGTCAGAAACCGCATCTTGCGCTTCCGTCTTCTAATACCTTTTGGCGCACTATTTTTAACTGCACCGGCCGGCACGGCGGCGCCTCTAAAACAAATTTCCTCTAGCTCTGACAAAACGAAAATTTGGCAAGACCTCCTCATATGCATCACATGAATGAAATTTTCATTATATGTGTGGTCAAAAAAATTAATACAGTCTGTATTTTTTTTTTTTAAAACAGCTGTAGTTTTTTTTTTTTTTTTGGTGAGAAATGTTTTTCAACTCCTCTATGGATAAAAAGGCAGAACCTAGAGTATCCAACCTGCTCACAAAAAGTATTCGGTTGTCTTAGGCGTGAGCTGTGGCTAGTGATGATGTCAACCACAGTTATACATTGCTTCCTTCCGAAGCCCATGAGAAAATCAGAGGTATTCCTATTGGGCCCATCAAAAAACAGTTTTATATACCTGCAAGTACTCAGGTTCGCCCATCTCTGCTGATGCTTTATATGAACATCCGCTTTGCTGAGAGACCCGATATTCGAGGTGGTAACGCCTACGGCGGGTTCCGGTTCGAGAAACGGACAACTTTTTCATTCCCCATGATACCCATGTGACCAGAAACCCACTGAAAGAACACCTTGTTGTGGATACACAACCTATCCACATACGACCTGCAGTCCTCCAGTAACTTAGATGTTATCTGAGTACCACTCAGATCCATAAAGGCTGCCTGATAACACTGTCCTTTCCCTTGATCTCCATATCAAGGACAATTTTCGCTGCCATTGGGATGGCGAAGACCTCAGCCCGGAAGACAGTGATCTCTCCTCCAAGTGAATACTCAACCCCAATGTCAGGTTCATGAAGGTAAACGCCCACCCCGGCTCCCTCATTCATGACAGAGCTGTCGGTGAAAATTTTTAAGGCGGACCGAGGAAGGCTTGATAAGGCACTTTCCTCAGGTAATCATATGTTGGAGTTTGTTGAACATATTTTTAACAAAATAATAATAATATACCGTGATTTGGATTTAATATCTACTTGTTGAAGGGTGGAAAAAAAATCCAGGTAATGAAAATTCCAGGTAAAATTCATTGCTGCCATTAATCATATATATTGGTCGTACCCAACTAATGAAAATTCTCCCACGCCGCGATGCTGCCTCATCCACGCTTCGTACTTTATTTATTTTTTTTTTTTTTAAAGTCTTACGAGGACGACACCTGGCATGTTTTTCCATTCGTCGCTCCTCATATTTTGCCATTTTGTCCTTTCACCTTCACAATTCTTTTGTAAATAGCAGAAAATAGCTGCCATCCCTTATAAAAACTTTAAAACGTCTTTTCAAAGGATCAGCTCTTATTTAGGCCGACATTTAAACTGAAATATAATTTTGGAGTTGACATATTTTAAAGTTACTTGAAGGTTTTAAATTAAACTTGCCTAAAATTATAAATATTAATTATAGAAAACAGGAACACATTTGAACGCATTTGACGCACTGACATGTATATAAATGGACTGACTGACCTCCATTTTCGTGTGGCACCAATTTTGATTTATAAAAGTATGCTCTCACTGTCAATGGTACCAACTGTCGTAATCTGGCGCTATATTTAAATTAATTTTGGGATTTACTTATATGTAAGTCAATGGGATTTACTGAATTTACCACAAAAGTATTTGGGACTATTTTTGTTATATTTTGGTAGGAAAGGTTTGATTACCTTCCGCAAATACCACTGAACTCAGTGGGAAATAATGCTCTCACGGACAGAGACAAAAATATAAAACTGGTCCCATTTGCTGTCATGCAATTTCAGTTCAACGGGCAGTCCATTTATATAATTGTCAGTGAATAGACAGCATTACTTGTAAAGTATTAAAAGCTGTGAAACAACTGTATTGGCAAAATAGTGTGGTGCATTTATTATTTTTACCCATGACAAATCAATACCCCATGCTACTCTCTCTGAGCACAGTATTGGAGTTTACCCTTCAATTATCTCGAAAAAGATATGAGACCAGGGCCCAGATTCTGAAATGCGAAGAGTTGGGAAGATAAGAGTTCTAATGACATTTCACTCTCCACTGGTAAATTATATTGTGCATTACCAAACTCTCTATTCCTCTCGGCAAAACTCTCGGCTGTTTAGGTTGTTAAGAAGTAAGAGGAAGAGGTTTTACTTGATAGTATTGTCTATTTTTATTGAATTGAAATTAAATTATGGATCCACCGCATATTTTGGGTATATTAAAAAAAAAAAATTTTTTGTAAACCCATTGAATGTTTACAGAGAAATATGAATTTCTGTATCTCAAGGTACCCGCTATTTAGATTTTTAGCACGATTAATTGTTTTTGGAGATTTTTTAGGTGGAAAACTTGCCAACTCATCATTGTGAAGACCTGCTGAGGCGTGGAAATTCACTTCCATGAGAAAATATTCACAACAGAATACTAATAGATATGAAAGAAAGAATGGGAGAAATATATTCGAAATATAGGAATTTGGATATATATGAACTATGTGCAAAAAAACCCATTTTTCGGCAAAAAATGTCAGCTATGACGTTTAAACGATCAATAATAAACTACATCACTCGATCACCCTCTTCTCCCTCCTTAATTTGATACCAAATATTACGTATTTTGGACAACTCATATGGGGGGTGGTACGATCCCTCGCTCCTAAAACTCCATCCTCCAAAAAAATTTCACCTATATACTTGTAATCTAGAATTCTAGTAATCGGAAAAACCCCAATGCTCTACGACTCTCTCACACAGAGTTAAGCGTCTGTCAATATTGCGTGAAAAAAATTTACCGCCGAGCAGCCTCAAGTCTGCAAATTACCGTCAATCGGAAAAAAATATGACCTATAGAACCCATGCATACCTAATAACCAAAGTGATTTCTCAGTTTTTTTATTAGTCTTACATATCCTGAGCTTACCCCTGCGACTTATTGCAACTTTGATTTTTTTTTAATGTTCCATTAATTCGGTTCCATTTTTATTCCAGCACCATCCCCGCCACATTTCCTGCCCTATCATATTCGGCCTGAGCTCCCATTTCTCTCCTTCTCTGCATTCTCCTGTTATGCCGAAAAAAACTAGATAACCTACCTTCCTACATCCGTTAAAAACACATTTACCTCGAATACAAAATAAAAAATTCCAAACCTCTACAAAAAAACCCAATACCCTTTATCGTCCCCGGCGTTTCGCACTTTTCACACTTCTCACATTTTCCCTAACTCCCAAAGTATGTTAAAAATTGCTATTGGAGAGTTGGAGTTTTAATAGGGGAAAACGAATATCCTCATCTCTCCATCTCCACAACTCTCCGTGTTACAGAATCCGGCCAAATGTAATCCATCTTGGATTCAAAAGAAACATGATCACTTGGGAATTCTAAAATTTCCGTCATATATACAGGGTGTTTCATAATAGGTGCACATACCTCAAGGGCTTGATAGCTGAGATGGAGACAAGTGAAAAATTATAAGACGGCGTAAATCACGTCGTTTCGGCGGAAGGGAGGGGTCAAGATTTTTGCTACTTCTTCCACTTTACACCCTATAATTTTCTTGATATACACCCTATCAAGGTGGGATTCATCTTAGATGAATGCAAATCGTCTCAACTTTTCAATCAGCCTTCTGTTACCTTCCGTCGGAAGTTGTAAGACGTCAAAGTAAAAAAATTGGGAAAAAAAATTTAATTTTTTCAAATTTAAACGATTTTCCCGCCAAAATTCATGATAACTGTGCAGTTTTTTTACAAAATTTAGAAACCCCGGAATGTTGCCTTTAACTTGACATGTTTGTACCTAAATGCAACCATTTTTGAGATATTTCCGTTTCTATGATTCATAATATCATCCATCGTAATCGCGCCTACTATTATGCAATCCCACGCAAAATTAGAAAAATTAACGAAATTATGCATCATAGGAACAAGTTTATCAAAAAAAGCGGTTGCATTTAGGTAGGTACTTGTGCATAGTCGAATTAAATGCAACATCCCGGGGTTTCTAAGTCTTGTAAAAAAACTGTACAGTTATCATGCACTTTGGCGGGAAATCGTTAAAATTTGAAAAAATTAGGATTTTTTTCCAATTTTTTTACTTTGACAGCGAAGGTCACCGCTTAAAACTTCCTTCCGCCGAAAGGACAGGTCTTACCCATCCTTCCACCTTATAATTTTTAGATTGTCTCCACCTCAGTTAGGGCTTGAGTTATGTGCATGAATTCTGAAACAGCCTGTATACGAAGTTTCAAAAATGATGACGAACGTTGCTTGTTTTTATTTATTTCTTTTCCAAATTATCAGTCCTGAATTCTTTTCATTTATAGTATATTAATAATGGCAATTGAAAATTTACTCTACCACGAAGTTGACTCAAAAGCCGAGATAAAACAGCATTCACAAAATAATACTTTATTTCAACATCTTATTGTTTATTCTTTATGCTGCAGAACAGGAATAACTAGAGATGGACAAGAAATAATCATAACTATGGATACCCAGTATGGCATCTAACATAAAAATTAATTATTTTTTAATATAAAAAGGACTCAAAATATAGTTTAAAATTTTTACCTCTGCATCGATAAGGTTAGAATAATAAATTTCCTAGCACTTTCAGTAAAACACCGAATACTTGCTTTAGTACAACTTCGATTTATACCAAAATTTTGTAACGTAAAAACCTTCTTACGAAATCTACATATACACAAGTTGCGGGGATTGCGCAAAATATTTTATTTCAATCTAGTTTTATTAGGTATGTAAAATTGTACATAGTTTGCTCTAAATTTTCATTTGAATGAGGCTTTTTTCAAGGCGAAAGTAATTCACGTTTGTTTAAATTGTTTGTATAAAATAAATTTGGCAGAGATATTCGAAATATGTATGTCATGCACTTGTCAAGCAAAAGCATTTAAATGACAAATGATAAATCCTTCGAAAAGGCAAGTATTGTTTAGAAATTGGCAACATAATAATTTGAAGGCGCAAATTGGTCTTTGAGAATTACTTACGTTTTCACTTTATCACATGTTCTATTTTTAATTAAAAATGGATCACTCTTAGTTTTATAATTGACGCAACTTTTATGGTACCTACAGTTCAGAATTATTGCCACCTTCCACGACATGAGGGGCACAGATCTCATATATGTAAACTCTCACTGACAATTTTCACGACCTTGGATCATCATCTCAAATCATCTCATCATGTCAAATGATAGTAAGGCAAACGTAATCGTGTAGAAGTTAGAAACATTATTTTGTCTTTTGTTTAGAGGTAAATAGCAATAATATTGCGTTGAAAGCAAGTAGTGATAAAAATCTAAACGAAACTCCGAAAGTGCTAATTTCCACAATAAAAAAATTCAGAACTGCAGTGCTGTCAAACATTCTTACTATTTTAATCTTACCTATGCGGAAGAATATTCCGAGATGATTGAAACGCTTATTTTATCAAAAAATTGTACTTTGGATTTCATCTCCACTTTTTGTCTTAAAATTGTACACTGGTCTCTTTCAGGGAAGAATTTTATCAAAACTGTCTTTATGAAAAAATCTCAATATGTGTATATATGTACTTATGTACACCATCACTTCTATTAGACATACCTTGTATTATATGGAAGATCCTCGAACAATTCTAAACAGCTTCTAATTTCATTTTCCTTCTTCATTAAACTTGAGATTTTTTCAATGTGCGATACTTTTTATTAGTATTTTTTATAAAGACGTGAACGATCCAAATTTTGTATTTTCTTTATTTCTTCTAAAGAAATTAACTTTCTCTTAAATGTTGGGTTTTACCTTATTTTTTAAAGCCATTCATTCAAAGTAGACTATAACAATTTCGAATTACAAGTTCGAGTCTCTAACATCACTTGACACAATTTTTATTATACGAAAAAATAATAGTAAGTAATTTCAAACTATTTTCATATTTTGTTAGGGGGCTGTGGTAACAGTGAAGCATTGAAGTATGGGTAACACGGACCCATGGTTCAGTGTAACTCATGTAAAAACGCACATGGGTTACAGCGAATCATGTGAGACGTAATGTAACCACTTCTTATTATTTAAAGAGTCAAATATGCCAAATAATCGCATACGAAAAACTAAAATTGGAATGCATACGGAAGACAAATGCGAAGTGTCTTGGAAATAATAAATAATTGAAAGAAGAATATAATATGCGCAACTAAACTAAAAGGTATTCCATATCCTACTCTCCGACGTTATTGGAAATAGATAAAAGATGCAGGAGATAATATAAGACTTATACCCTAGACACACAACACGACCTAATGAATCATTTGTACTAACTATTCATTAAAATGCCGTGTGCCATATAGTATACGTCATTATAGCACGAAAATTAAATAATAATGAAAAACATTAATGAAGTGTTTTCCTCCTTCATTATAGCTATAATGAGGAAAATGTGCTAGAAATGCAAATAATAAGTTATATTGTCAATATTCTTTTTAATGTAATGTTTTTCTTATTTGTAAATTGTTGAATTGAAAAATGAAATAAATAAAAATAAAGTTTATCGCATTAATTTGATCCATATCGCTTCTTTTATGTCATAAATATATCAAATCAACTTGACAGTACAACTTAATTAAAGAAATGGCTGTGTGTCTGCAGTTTATAATGAATAATTATAAACTAATGAGTCGTTAGTTATTTCTCCATTAAGAGCGCTGTGTGTCTAGGGCATTAGTCCCAACTATGAAGTGAGTAGGATATAAAGATGAGCAAAAAAAGCTATCAACTAAATATATTATAAAATGTACCCAAATATTTTACGGTATGCCATTATTACAATGTCGTAAAATAAGTTACGAAATTACAGTAATAAATAAAATTAAATTTCCTCAAAAGTGGCATAGAATATCTGTACAATTTTAGAAAGCGACAGACTACCTTGAGCTTGACAACACCTGAAGGTAGTAACTTAGCTGGGGCAACAGCTTCCAACCGGCATAATATCAACATTGTCTTTGAAAATTTATGTAAAGTTTTGCAGATGGTAGTAGGATATACAACCTTGACGAAAGAAGTACTGCGACAATATTAAAACCACAGGAGGTACTGCCAGTCAGTGGGATAAAACAAGTTAGTAAAGTAACCAACGGGGAAAAACTTTGGTAAAGTATTGACAAAAATTCAAAAACCAGTCCCAATTTTGACAATTAGGAAAGTGGCAGTTCCAGGAAGTTCGAAATTACCAAAATAATCTAATAAAAAATAATTTTCCAAACGACCAAATTGTCATCATAAAATTTTGCAATTTAGCATCGATACAGAAACCGAATTAAAAATACGAAATCGAACGAACCAAGAAAAAATTCGCGATACCGTTATATAGTCCCGCGAGGACAGCCTGTAGTAACGTAAACCTCCACAAACTGCCCCCATCATTCCTCCAGCTGAAATTCTATAACAAAGTGCTTGTCCTTCCCACAGCACTTGCAATGTTCGAAAGCGGGCGGCAACCCCCATGGACTAGTGTGCAAATGCTGTGGGCTGGTAACTACCTGTTCACAATAAACTCAACAGGATATTCTCCTCCATCTGTAATGAATTTTCCCAAAGTACATTCCAAGAAGCACATGCTAAATTGTGCACTTGTTTTTATATTATTAAGCCAAGCTCAGGGGATACCCTATGATGGAAAGCAAAGCATGGCAGGACGGAGAAAAAGGAATGGATTAGGGGACATGAGGAAAGTGGCGGAATTGCCAATGTATGTCACCCTTGAACCTTCGAAGATTGTAGACCTCAGGAAAAACAGAAGATGTTAGACTATTCCACATTCGCACAGTTCGGTATAAAAAAGCATCTCGAACTATTTGACTGTACGGCAGAAAGTATTTTGAAGGGTGAGAGGATGTGCGCTGTTTTGCATCCAGGAATTAATCTACAAGGGATCAGACTAGATATTTCATCGGAACATTGGCCATACGTGTAGCGATAAAAGAGCGAAAGACATCGGTGCTCGAGTGAGTTAATATGGCAAGTTATTGCCAAATCGCCAATGAGCTTAAAGGCCTTCTTTTGGACCATATCCAATGAAGCTAACGCTGTACGGCCTGCCCCAGCTTGGATGTGGGAATTGTATTCAATTCTAGGACTGATATAGGACTTGTAGAGAAGCGCTAGATTCGGTGGGCTGAAATATTTGTTACACCTTTTCAGAAATCCAAGACATTTGGATGCTTCTTTGGCAGCGGAGAAGATGCGGTCTATCTCAACTTACTGGAAATGTTAATGCCAAGAAGCCTTTGTGATGGTGAATCTGAAATAAATTAAAGCTCCATCAAATGAAATGGGAGTAGTTAAATGGTGATATGATAGTGATATTAATGGTAATATCGAGATCATTATTCAATGACCTAGTCATGCAATCTCATTTGACACATGCGGCACTTCCTCTGGAGTTCGCAAGAGTATCAAAGGAGTAAACGTAATCAAGGTTACTGTCATCGGCAAAGTTATGAATGGGATTGAAAGTAAGGGAAAGCAGATGATTAATGAAAACTAGAAAGAAAGACGGAGAGATAACGGAACCCTGGGGTACACCGGCATTTATAGAGTGAGGTTCAGATGTAACACCATCTAATACAACACGAATTAGGCGATCAGATAGAAACCTTTCAATCCATGATAGAAGAGAAGGAGAGAGATCAAGTGCTTTAAGTTTTGTTAAAAGGGCCGGGACTAGACCCTATCAAAGGCCTTTGAAATATCCAAAGCAGCGATTTTGGACTCATCACAATTGTGGAGATTACTACCCCTTTATTGGGACTAGCAGCAACATCCGATTAGATGAACTTGCACTATATAAGTACTCAGTACACAAAACCGTTCCCACGGATAATTTCTCGTTTAAAATGGTAGCACTGCGAAAAAAGCCCGTAGCATTGCATTTTTTTACCAAGACGACATTGTGTACAAATGAAATGAAATTAAAGAGACAGTTTCTTTCTTTTGGCGGTCCAGTTGAGTTACAGTAGATTTCTTTCGTCGAGTTGTAAGATTCTGTTGACTTACTTTGAATATTTTTACTGTTATGAATATCGCGAGTTATAATCGACTGAGTTTTTCAATAGATTGTCAGCCTGACCGCGCTCCTAGTAATTTACGTACTCTCCAAAAACATAAAGTCATATAAAACGTCCCTTGCAGAACAAAACGATTTTTTATATTAAATGTTAAAATAATTAATCAGTGTTGCCGGTATATGTATACTGCTGCCTTATAAGCAGTTAATTCGTGATACAATTGGTTACTTTATTAGCTAACTCGTTAAGTGCAGTGTTGCAATTTGATGGATGATTAATGATTACGATTACAATCTGTAATCATAATTACAAATTTATAATATTAATCAGAAAAGTAATCATTTTTGGCGATTAATGATTGATCAATCATGATTACATTTTTTGATTACAAATTTGCAAGAGTTTTAAAATTGTAGTTAAAAGAAAACAAACATTGTTGTATTTCTATTCCGAAATCGTTAGTGGCATATAAACTAATGTTTGTAAGCACATATCTATAGTGGGCTGGTAATTGAATATCTGATATCTATGGATTGTTAAACGGTATTATTAGCAAATAAGACAGGAAAAATTGCATTTACGGTTTCGTTATTAGAGTTAGAATCTTTTTTAAGATATCAAAATCAATACTGTATCATTTTTTTACGTAGTAGTTAGTATATCTAATCCTTCATCCTCATTTTTGCTGTCATGTCAGTAATATTTAACCATTGTAGCGCTTCGAACATGCTTTTAACTGGTGTATATATGCTGCATTTCAGAATAACTCGCATTGCCTTATTCGACAACAGTTGCATTCTGTCCTTGGATTCATTCGAAATTGCACATAACAATGTGATTGGACATTTTTGCGTCAACTTATAAAAACCGGTTTAACTCGAAAACTACGCAACCAATCCAGGTCCGGTGGAGCAATATGAAAAGTGTTGCGAAATCAAAGCATTAAAAGTCATTATTGCATTTTCCGTGTTCAACGACTACTTATACGCCTCAGAAATCTAATCTTTTTCGCTATCTTTTTTCATACATAATCAAGATCCTCGAATTTAAGTTGATGATCAGATATGTGCGAGGGTATATCTATAGAAGCACTTACATTCCTTATACTGCCTCTAAATTAATACATAATTCAACAGTGTCTTGGAGTTTTCTACAATAAAAATTCTCAGATTGTTTGTTTTCTTAGAACTAAATTTTAATATCTCTTGAACAGTTTCATTTGTAATAAAAAAAAAAATATACTCATGTGATTATGATTACGGCTACATTTTCCTAATATTACTCGTTGTAAGCATGATTCATGGGTAATAATCATGACTGATGTATATAATCATGATTATTAATCTGATTACAAATGTAGTTGATTACCCCCAATACTGGTTAAATAATTATATCGAAAAATGTACTAATTGTATTTTTGTTTAAACAATAAATAAAACAGATTTATATGTGCATTTATTACTCGGATATATAATATTGGAAATACAAAAATTGTTTTTACTTACTCAAAAAGGAAAATGAGACGTATTCTGAGTGATCGTTCTCAATTAACCAAATATATAAGCTTTTAGCAAGTGTCGATTAAGCAGTAAGGAAGATTCTGAACTATTTTACCAGCTCAGAGTTGCTATGCTCATAAGGAAAAACTGCTATCAAAATGAATACTGAAACAAGTTACTTAAATTTTCTACGAATGCGTTATAATTCCTAAAGTAAAAGGATGGGAATTATAATTTTCCGTAATCGTATAATGCGGCGCAGTAAATCCTTCTTAAATATACCAATTATACAGGGTGTCCCGTAAGTGGTGTGATACTCGAGCGAATAGATCATACGTAGACGAGCAGTTTCCGAGTTAACGGAACTTAAAGATATTTGGGCATGTTTTTATAGATTACCCTGTAACTTCTGAACGTTACACCCTATGGAGATGATTTAAACTTTGGTGGATAGATAATCGTTCGAACTGTCCAATAGTCTTTAAATTTGTTCCCTCCTCATGTTCGCTTTGAAAATATGGCTCAACAAATTTAAAATTTCGGAATTTTTTACTCGTTTATTTAACTACTATTTTTATCAAAAAACACGTCATCAATATAAATTTTTCATATTGTATTTAAGAAGCCCGGAGCCTTAGCTTTAAAATGACCTATCACACTCTCTGTACCGAAAATGTAGCGAAAATGGCTGAAAAAGGTCATTTCCTAAAGATAATTGCCTACTTTCTGGCACTTATTGAACTTTTAGAGCCATGAGAAAAAATGCAAAAAAACGCAGAAAGAGTAACATTTTCGGTACAGAGTGTGATAGGTCATTTTAAAGCTAAGGTTTTAGGCTTCTAAATTTAATATAAAAATCAGTATTGATGATATGTTTTTTGTTAAAAATAGTAATTAAATAAAAAAAAAACGAGTAAAAGTCCCGAAATTTTAAATTTGTTGGGCCATAACTTCAAAGCGGACTTAAGTAGGGAAAAAAAATTATAGACCATTGGAAAGGTCGAGTGATTATCTATCCACCAAAGCTTAAATCATTGTCATAAGACGTAACGTCAGGGTGATTTATAAAAACATACCCAAATATCTTTATGTCCCGTTGTCTCGGAAACCCTTAGGATTCCCCCTCCCTCCCTTCCCCCACCCATACAATTTTTGATCGTCTAAGTTTGACCTATCCATAGCTTTTGGGTATCACACCACTTACGGGATACCCTGTATAGTTTAGATATATGTCATTACTTTTGAAAAATATTACTTGGAATGCGAAGCAAATTTCAATGGATTAGGATTACTGGAAAGTAACAGATTTAGGGAAGGAACGAGAGATAAGTACTACAATGATATTTTAATTATGTGTATGTAGAAAAAAAAATAAAGTTTAAGTTGGCAATTGACATATGTCCAAATATTTACATTTAAAACTGTGGAGCTTGAGTAGATTAAATAAAATGCTATTCTTAGAGATATACAGGGTACCATTTATCTTATCTTCTGTGCCAGATTTTTCTTATACCACATTTTGTTCCTTTCCTAGCCAATACCCGAATATGTCAAATTGGTCGGTTAAAAATGACGTCTTAAATCTAACACCCCGCACATTTTACAATAAAACCACAGGATATTAATAAAATCAAGAATAACATCATTTCAATGCAAACCGGAAAACACCCACACCTAGTTACTGGAAATAGCTGTGGATGGGTGACAATAATTGGTGGGCAAGAGAAATTGTATGCGTCATGATTTTTAAATATATTTAAGGCAAAATATATTTTATTCACATTTAATATCAATAAAGCATAATAAATTTATATAAAGAGAACATTCTTATAATAGGCAACGCTGAACAAAAAATATGAAAATACTTTCATATTAATGAATTTTTTTCTGCCACTTTTACAGAGTTTGATACTTAAGTTGAGCGGATAACAAGGACAACTTCCAAATTTCATTTTTTATTAATTAATTTTTTTTTTTTTTTGTTTTAAATATTTACCTTTATATAATTTTGCTTGCGATTGAACAAATCTCATAAAAGCTTTATTTCCACCGATCCTCAGTGACCTCAGAAACAACATTTTCGTAATCCACAACTGCCGGCCACTTGTGGGCTGTCAATTCACGTAGGTAATTATGAAAAGGAATCAAATAAAATCACAAGGTGTTAAGTCTGTGCTTTATGGCGAATGAATTCTACTTTGGAATCTGGAAGATTCTCAATACCTTGAATTGCGATGTGTAAGTGTACATTGTCACTATGAAGGAAAATTCGCACTCATGGTCGTTTTTATAAAACATCCAACAAAATTTTCGTATACTAGTCAACCTTGGCCGTCCGATTGTTCCTCTAGAGGAAATCTGGCAACATAACCCAACGCCGTAAGAATGAGGTAACCATTTTATTGCCAATGCTCCGTGCACGCTTCACTTTGATTGATTTATCGTCGTCGCCTGGGAAAATCCACCGCTGTGATTGTCGGTTTTTTTTTTTTGTTGTTCAAAGCAGTAAATCTATAAGTTTCATCACCTGTCACAATATCAAACACTGCTTTCGCTCGAGAATTATTTGACTTAGAATTACAAGCATAACTGAAACATTATTTTTACCCGCATAATACCATTTCTGAGGCACGTTTTTAATACGAATTTGTGGAAATAGTGAATTAAATTTTATTTCAAATAAATTTAAAAATCAAAATTGAAAAGTGCGATATCGTTTTAGAAAAAAAAACATTGAAGGACAAAACAATATCGGTTATTTTTACAATTCTTCTCAATTTATGATTGACGTAAAATATAGAATTGTTTTTTGATTATAAGATCTTTTAGGTGTAATTGGAGTAATAATAGAAGTTTCTGCCAGAAAATTACATCACGATCACCATGGATCAGTATTATCACTAAATAGAAAATCAAATCTTTCAAAATTCACATACTATGGTTATTCCAAATTATCACAAAGCCTGTCAAAAATAATACTTCTAAGGAAAACCGTTCTTCACTTTCTAGGACAACAGGTCTCAGTGGATTAGAAAAATCTAAGTTTCAAGTGTTTCAAGGAAGATAGGACTCAGATCAATGATCGCAAATTTGCTTGAAAATGTTGCACATTCGATGAATGAACTCCCAAGTCTCTGCATGGACATGCTTTAAACGATGCTGGTTTTTAAAGGTTAAACTTAATGATAATATCAGAATTAATATTTTATTCCGCAAGTTTTCTACAATTGCTCTCCCATTCTAGCTAGCTACTCTATTTTTCTCCTTCGCGTCACTCTTATTTTATATTTTATTTTTATTTTAATTCAACGGAGTTATTATAGGGTGAGCTTTCATAAATCATAGATCTATAGATACGCAAAGATCATTTTATATGAGTAGCTTCATTATATAATATATATCACAGCTAGAGAATGCAGATATACATATACTATAATAAAGTACGCAATATTTTGTATAAACATGTATACATTCATAGTAGTAAATTTACTTACCATAGTAAATTTTCCTAAGCCGTGGAAAGCAGCAGTTTTACCAATACCAAAAAGGCTTTAAAATTACCTTCCGATTTTCGACCTATAAGTACTTTGTGCTTTTTATCGAGGGTTCTGGAGAAATTATTTTATAAACAAGCACCGAAAAAACAACAATTTACCTAATATTAAAAATCTCCACAGATGTAAGGTCTGCAATAAACCAGAATGAGTTTAGAGCCTTAGTTCGCCTCAATTTCTCAAAGACCTTGGACAGCGGCGTTGATCATAGTTTACTTTTAAAGCTCTCCATCAGGTTTGGGTTCAGTTCTTCTGCCATTGCGTTGGTTAGAGAGTTTTTATCTGATCGTCAATAGCCAGTTAAGATAGGACAAACACTCTCTTATTCGTTACCCATTCTCTGTGGTGTTCCTCAAGGATCAATACTAGGACCTTTATTGTTTAGCCTGTTTATAAATGACCTCCCACAGGTGGTAGAAGATGCAAAGGTACATCTGTATGCCGACGATGTGTAATTATATCTTAGTAGGCCTATAGGACTACTTCAGGACTGTATTACGCGATTGAATTCTGGGTTAGATACAATAAGTGATTGGTCTTTATTAAATGGGCTAATCCTCAACTCTGCTAAATCGAAGTGCATTGTCTTTTATCCCTAGAGAACACTGATATTCCGCTAAACTTAAACTAAATTTAAACAACGTTATACTGCCGCTACATGATAGGGTTAATATTCTTGGGATTGTTTTAAATAGTGTGATGAGGTGTTGCGATAACCTTAATATGGTGATCAGAAAGGTGTATGCTGCATAGGTTATGGCTTTCAGTGAGTATTTTGCCAAGAAATTTTCGTATGAAGCTTGTGAAAATATAATTCATTCCGTGCCTGTAAGATTCAGGTTACCTTCAGTGATTGCATTCGCTTCATTTTTGGTCTGCGTAGATTTGACCATGTCTCACCCTATTGAACCCAACTGCTTGGCTCCTCTCTGAATTTTTTACCTTAATCAAAGAGCATTAACTCTTCTTTTTAATATATTGAATCGAGACATACCTGAATATCTTAGGGAATTTTTCCAATTATTAACTTCACCCCGCAATCGTAGCATTATAATTCATCGATACTGTCAATGCATTTAAGAAGCTTATAATTATGCGTTTCTGAATTAAGGAATTTCATCTATTTCGGTTTATCACTAATTTCTTATTCTTGTTATTCTTTTTATTTCTCTAGTTATTAGTTTCATATTGTTTCTTATTGATTATTGTAATAATTATTGAATTCTTCATATGAACTGACGGATAGACTGACATGCAAAAATCAAAATAACTTTTAATATTATTCGTGTGTGAGATTTCTCATGAAGGATATAAAAAGATACCTGAGTAAGGAGCTTCTGTACAACACACACATATTAAACGGCCAAACCTTAACTTTTATGTATTTTTATATCAGCGGCCTTGAATAGATGAATTTATCTGAAGTTTGAATTAATGTGCTCTAATGTGCCAACCTGACAGACAACACTAATCTATTAATAATAAATAATAATAATTAAAAATAAATTGTTATTACTATTATTCCAAAAGTTTGCCCCCTTTTATAATTATTCTTATCAAAATTTACCTCGAATTATTAGATTTTCAAAATCGCATTCTATAGTAGTATACATCTTTTCAACCTTTTTACTCGTAAATAAAAAAAAAACGAAATGAACATATACAATGGAGAACATAATTATAAGTTTACCAAAAAATTCAAATAAAATTCACTTTTAATTCATTAACGAATAGATGTTAAGAAAAATATATGTAACAAAATTAAAATTAAATTAAATTATTTCAACCGTAAACAATCCCGGGCTGGATGAATTTTAACACTACTAGCACGATCTAAGAATAGATAAGGATTGCGACTCTACCGCAATTCCCGGTTCTGTTATGATTTGATGATGCTCCTGTTACGATGGGAAACTTCCTTTGGTAACAATATCCACAAGAATGAATTCGAAAAAGTATGTTGAACTACTCGAAGACTTGCTTATTGATCACGCAGAGGCAATCGTTGGCCCAGATTTTATCTTTCAACAAGACAATGTTCCCATACATGCATCTCGACAGGCAAAAGCTTGATTTAACTGAAAGGATGTACCAGTTTTAGAATGGCTTACTTGTAGTCCTGATTTGAACCCCATAGAGAATCTATGTGGAATAATATCGAGAAGGGTATATGAAAACGAATACAAGAGAGCTAAGGAAGCAAATAATAATAGTGTGGGACGAAATACCGTTTACAATATTACAAACTTTGGTGAATTCAATGCCAAAACGTGTATTTGTAGTAATGGAAGGTACACAAGGCACTGACCTTATAATTTTATTAATAAATATGTGAAGTTGTGCACTTATAATAAAAGGTAGGTACATAAAAGACCGAACGACTTTACATTACATTTACTAATGAAGTACTTATCCAAAACAATAATCTAAGTTGCCATTATAAATTTTGAAATCACAATTCATTGCTATACTACCAGTTGGCGGGAAGCTGACATATAACAATGTCGTTGACTACAAAGCAACAAGTGTACATTTTTGATTTCTGTGATACAAAAGATGTGTAAAAATAAAAGTGTTTCAAAGGCAACAGTATCTGAGTATAAAAATATCGGGTTACCATCTCCGATCGCAAGAACCTAAAGTTGGTAGTGCAAAAAATTCGAGCCTAACAAAATCCCAAATTGGCAAGTTACGGAAAATGACGTTAAAAGATAATCCTCCAACACAAAATATCTCGCAAAACTTTTGAATGTGTCTAAGAGAGATATTTAATACATCCTAAAAAGTAATTTGAAATTAAAATTAGTAAATAAACTGAAAGGTCACAATCTTTTCGAAAATACTATTCAAAAAAGACATGAATGTTGTCGTGGTCTATACAGCTTGCTAAAGTGTAATAAGTAGAAAAAGTATGTGGCAGTCCACGAAGCTTGGTTTCATCTAACGAATGCCGATAGTCAGCGAAAAGTTCAGTACGTAAGTCGAGAACAATCACGAAAAGATTTGTGAGTATTTTGAAAGGCGTAATGGTCTTCATGGGTATTTCCAACAATGGAGCCACAAAACCCAATTTTGTTGAACCAGGTGCCAAGATTAATTCCGTTTACTATATTGAGAAATGTTTAAAACCAAAAATTTGAAGAGTTTATATCCCGAAAATGATTGCATATTTCACCAGGATTTGGCTCCATCGCATACGTCAAACAAGACATTGGATTTCCTGACAACAAAAGGAGTACGTTTTATTCCACCCAACATATGTACTGCTTCGTCACCGGACCTATCACTGTGTGATTATTTTTTATGGGAATATTTAAAAAACCAAATTAATAAGAAAAAAGTTGAAAATATAAACCAATTGCAAAGACTGTTACAACGAGATATCAAATTGATTCCTTTAGAAATGATACAAAGAACGTTAAAACGTTGGCCGAGCTTATGTCTGAAAATTTACTTATTAAATAAAATTAATTTTCAAACCCCTATCTTTTCTTTGGTTACTGCTTGAATTTTTTTGTAAACTTATAATTATATCCTCTTCTGTAAGTACCGCAATTCATTTAGCCATATAGTAAGTTCTATTTCTCCTTAAATAATATTTTTTAAAAAAGGAAAAAACAATTACAAAAAAAAAAATTATTAAATTGGCAAATGTTTGTTGACTTCGTAAAATGTTATTAAAACTTCGGAAAAGCAATCGAATAAAATATATTAAAAAAACTTTTAAAAAAATTACTTTTATAAATAAAATGCACTAAAAATTAGAAAATATTTTTTCCTTTCTCTCTCTCTTTTCTCTCTTGTAAAATAAGAAATGCTAGAGCTCAAATTAAATCTTAAAATTGAATATATTAACAATATTATAAAATTATATTATCTCGTTTGACTTTAAATATTTCAACTTTAATCAATGAATTTTGTAAATTTACAGCTTTTCAAGAGCATTAGTAAATGCTTCAAGTTTAATTGAAGTCAAACGAGATAATATAATTTAAAATATTATTAATACTTGTACATTCAATTTTAAGATTTAATCTGAGTTGTAGCATTTCTTATTTTGCAACAAAACTTTTCTTGTATATATCACTGAGAAAGAAAAAAATTATCTTTTACGTTTTAGTGTATTTTATTTATAAAAGGTATTTCTTTGAAAGATTTTTTAATATATTTTATTTTCTACCTTTTGTTCATAACTATGTGTAAATAGTTAAAAAAATTTTAATTGATTTTAAAATGCAGGAGGTAATTTTCTCATACGCCTCATTTTTCAAGAGCCCACCGGATGCGATGGTATACATTCCGAACGTCACCATTACACACAAAGTTACTTATTTAGTCAATCATTATATTTTCACTACAAACTAATATAATGGTACATAAGAAATATGACATACCCATATTAATTTGCATATCCGTTCTCTTGCGAACGTTGTAATGTAATTCTTTTTTCACTGTGATTAGTTTAGAAAATTATTGCACTTTAATGTAAGTACCTACTTCCATTAAAAACAAAAAAAAAACATGAAAAACTGGAAAAATTTAACGTTTAAATATAGAAAATTTAAATATGTAAATCATTATGCGTTTAACAGAAAAATCCGCGCACCAACCTACACCCCTTCTGTTACGCATTTCAACGATATTCGGGTGTTAAAGAGTTTCTTACAGAAAAAAAGAAGATATGCCATTTAACCGCCCTACACATATGAACGTACGTGATACGGCCGCTATATTATCCCCCAAGCCAAAACCCTCGAGAATACTTCACAAGCCATGAAACAGGCTCCCTCCCTACCACATGCGAGGCTTAACGGAGTCCTTACATTTTAAAATATTTGCAGTGTTCTTATGTAAAACTGAGAAAAGTTTGATTTGAATAGCTCCTCCGCCGTAAACTACTATTCATAAAGAAAAATGGTGTTCTGATAATCTTAAGCTTGCTTTCTTATCTTCCGAACCGTAATAAAATTTTCATACCTTTCCTAACAAAATTATTTTAAAAAATTTATCTTAACCAAATAACTACGATTCCGCAAACAAAAATTCTCAGGTGAGTAATCATGGTAATTTTGCTGTGCCGTGGGCTGATGATATCGAATGTAGCTGCCTTCAGTTTCGGACCCAGGCTGCACATACGCACATCAAATTATCACTCCGCTGAGAGGTGTTAAGCGTAAAATGGTAAGATTATTTTGTAATCAAAACTATTTTATTATTTTGTTGAGTAAGGTATATAGGAAGTGTAGCCATTGGGAAGGTAAGGAACCAAGCTTTAAATTATTAGAAGACTATTTTCCTGTATGGATAGTAGTTTAGGTTCTATAGCATATATAAAGTCGATGTTTGGCATTTTTCCATAAACATCAATATAGAACATTTTAGAAAACTGACTCACAACGCATACATATAGATCTCTGTTTCAAGGCTTGGGAAATATTTTCGAGGGTTTTGCCCAAACGCAACAAGCCGTATCCCGTACGTTCAGTTACGAAAACTCTATACCCGAAACCCATAAAACGTTCGTCATCCGTTCGTATACTTCAAGTTTGTTCTTGCTTCCTGTATTTCGAGGTCAGCCGAAACTAACGGATGTATTCGGGTATTTTCGTCTCACCAATACAAGTTACATCACTAGTCTGTGGTACTCAACGCAAGTGGCGCGGTTTTTATAATGTGCGACTATTTATTAATGACTTTTTTTATACCGTTTATGTACTTAGTGTTTTATCAAAACTGATTTTTTTGTGTTCCAATATGTCAAGAGTGAATATGAAAATATCCACATCCAGAAGTGACATCTCAATAAGTGAGGATTTTTCTATTTCGCAAGATGAACAAGAAGGCGAAGTAGAAGACGTTCCTACAAATGCTCAGGAGTGGGTGGATATATGTAGATTCTGAAGGAGATATTTTGCAAACACCATTTAAATTTACATCGACATCTGGGTATCCTGAAGCAGAAAATAATTGTAAAGATGAATATGAATTCTTGAACTATTTTTTGATAGTGGATCAAACAAACATCAAACAAACATCTTCGACAAGCCTTATAAGTTCGTGACATCCAACAACAATAAAAGAAATGAGAATATTTTTAGCAATCATTTTAGTGCAAGGTGTGGTAAAGAAAGCAGAAGAGAAGATGTACTCGTCCAAAGGTCCGATATTTGAGACTCCATTTTTTGCACGCACCCTTTCATACAGGCGGTTTTTATTGCTAAAGAAATTATTGCAATTTAGCACTAAAGCCTGAAATACAATGAATGCGACACGAAATTGTCGACGCCAATTGGCGTCGTCGTTTGTCGCAGACGTAATACAATAAATGCGACATTATTCGTCGTCATGTCAAGATAGTTGAGTTGAGTTTTGCTGTTTTGTGATGTCTACGGATTTTTTTTACATTTTTTAAGAACAAGTATAAGTTACCTTAAAGCTTATATGCAGATATGCCAGTTTTAAAAGAAAAGTACGTGAAATGTACCAACACACGAACTGTCAAACTCAAATGTCGCACTGAGCAACGACAATTTTAGAAATTTGCTCTACTTTTTGACGACGACATTTTCGCGTCGCAGCATTTGCTATGCCCTAATGTCGTAGCATGTATTCGAAAATTATTTTGGCGTCGACAAATGCGTGTCGCAGTCATTGTATTTCAGCCTTAATGCTGAATACAATGAATCAACCCACCTCAATCCCAAACTGAACAAAATATGGCCTGTGTTTCAACGTTTCCACGTTTCAATTCATCATCCTAGAAGGATCTTACTTTGTCTAGGTTGCACGCCTTTGGAATCCCCTAACTCCTCATGCACAGAGTGGTACTTCTGTCGGTGAATTTAAGAAATTTATAATATAATTTAATTTTTATAATTTACAAATTATTATGCTGATTGTGTCGAACTCTTTTATTTTTATTATTATTTTTCTACTATGTTTATTAAAAAAAAAATCTCTTTTCTTTTCTCTCTGTTTTGTTTTTTTTTTATTTTTCATTTTTCTAATGTATTATAGGTATTTAAATTTATTTTGTAGTTTATTCAGTTAACCTAGCCGTACTTTAAAGTGTACTATTATAAGATTTTCAAGCTTGTGTACAAATTCAAAATAAATGATTGATTGATTGATTGACTTACAAAAAAAAATTATTTCAACAAGGGTATACCCCCGATAGAAATGTGCCCATAGACGAAAGTTTCATGTTATACAAAAGACGTCTAGGATGGATAAAGTACATGCCACTCAAAAGATCAAGACTCGGCGTGAAGCCATACATGTTATGTGAGCCCACCTGAGGATATATATGGTCCACAATTATTTATACAGGAAAAAATACTCTTTTTGACCAAAGCTTATGCCACTAATGAGACCATTACTCAATAAGGGGGTACTGCCTGACAAGACAACAGAAAATTTTTACTCGTCACCAGAATTAGCGGAGTTGTTAATTACAAATAGAACTAACACATATGGAACTCTAAGAAAAGACGTACCCAAAACTATTGTTTGTTTTTTTCTAAGAAGGTTGCTCGTGGATACACCGAAGCCTACAGAAAGGGGAAAATCATGGTGATGAGGTGGAGAGATAAAAAAGATGTGTATTTTCTCTCCACTTTCCATAGCTGCACGATGGTGCAAACTGAGTCGGGTAAATAACGCCCGACAATGGCAAACGATTATAATTTCACGATTGGGGGAGTAGATCAGGTTGACCAGTATTTGCCGATTCGCCCTGTTACCGGAAAACAGAGGAAAAAATATTACAAAAAAAAATTGTTATCCATTTATTAGAGCAAGCACTCTGGAATGCATTTGTGTTGTATAAAAAAAAAGGAGGTTTTTCAAATAATTCTAAATTTAGAGAAAAGGTAATCTGTCAATATTTAGAAAATTACCACGCAGCAGAGTTTTCATCCAAAAGGGGAAGATCATCAAGCAACCCAAACCCTTTACGTCTAATTGACATTTGATTGATCTAATTCCCCCTACCGCAGGCAAACTGAATGCTGCAAGATGTTGTGCTGTTTGCTGCTCCAAAGTAAATGAAAGAGGGAAAAAAGTGCGGAAGGAGACAAGATATTACTGTCCTGACTGTGATGTGGGGCTTTGCAGCCCTTGTTTCAAAATTTATCATACAAACAAATATTTTTAGTGTAATAAAATAAAAATCAGTACTAAAATGTATGGTTTTATTATGAATAAATATTCTTGTAGCAGTCCATAGCTTTCAGTGAACTCTCACTTTTTTGTAATTGGTGTGTATGAGGAAGGAATTTGTAAAAAGCCATAAATCACGAGCCTCTTAACCTAATTAGCAGTTCATCTTGAAAGTGTAATGGGAAAATGGCCTAAGGAAAGTTGCTGGCTACCTAATTTTCAGAATGTATCGAGATTATATTGATTGATATACATATTACATTTGATATAAAATATATCAGATAAAATATGCAATAGAATTTTATTACAGAAATTATTTGACGACATCTTATGTTGAAAACCTCTGACTCGCAAAGGATACAAAAAATGGCCATAAATGAGTCTACAGTGTAAAAATTTTGTCTGGTATATTGTAAACAAGTATTGTTATTGCTAAATCTAATGAATAAAAACCCGATGCTTTTTTACTTTGAATAATAACCCAAAGGTAGGGCGGTAACACTCAGCAAAAGTTCTAATTTGATACTACACACTGTCCAAATTGAACAAGTCTAAGGGAGATACCCAATGACAAAACATTTAGAAATTTTTCAAAGAGAAAGATTTAATTTTACGCCACCATGTATTTTTATAGTCAAGCCCCTAATTTATAATATAGGGAGTTTCTAATAATATTCAATTAATTTTATTGCTTCTTGCCTTGACTATTTCACGATAAAAGCTGGAAATAAATCACGCGGTTTGTCAAAATTCACGAATTTCCTAAATTCAATTCGAACCCATAGTTAGAAAAATATGATCCTTAACGAAGCTCTGTTCGGAAGCTTTGTTTGAAAGTCTGTAGTAGTTTTCTTTTTCAAAGAAAAAACCGCTATCCTTCAACGCAATTCCAGCTAGATGAACCATGAACACTCAATATTTAGCTAAAATTTGAAAATTGCTTACCTTACCAGTGCCCACTACGGCATTTATATTGAGCAAATGGGGTCGGAAAACTACCTGCAAACTCAAAACCTTTCTTAATGGCATCGGATCAGTGTCTACCATGTTGCTCTTGACTCTAAATTATGCTTTAGTTTACAACGGTTTGCTCACTTTTTGAAATTGGAACTAATTTATTATTATTTTATACAATTTTATATTAATATTATTTTAACTATATAACTGGAATTGTTTGTTCCCTCTTCTTAATTTCTTATCGTATCTGCAATCTTCCATATACATATTCACTCCTCTTTTATGTACGCTACTGCAAATAATTTATATAATTAAAACAAGCATTGCTCTACATTCATATATACAAACAGTTTTCTTATAATAAATATATTATATCTCTCTTACAGGAGTTATCTAACAAGCTTGGTGACGACAAAAATCTCGCAGAACATTTGCAGTTGCCAATACAGCGAATAAACGACTACCAACTTCTTCTCAAGGTCAGTGAAAATAATTCCATTCTATTTTTAAAAATTTTTTTTCTTTTAATTTTAAGACAAAAATAGACAGATGTGGTTTATGCAGATTCTATCAGAGAACATTTTTAATATTAGTCGTAAACCATATCTGTGTAGATATATTAAATGAGAATTTCTGTAAGGGACGCTTTTTCAAAAATGTTGGGAATGATGAATAATAATTGAATTCTCTTCTCTGACTCAATAAAGATGTGTAATAAACGCGACGGAGGGTATTTATAATTTTCATTGATGCGGTAAAATGTTTAGATGCTGCCTGAAATAATTTCACAATGGGCACAATGCTTCCATGACTGCTTATAACACTTAAGGATATGGGGGCACTTAACAGAAATAATTTTCTAAACTACTTTGATGAATTTGCATCTGATAGGTTTCCAGCTGGCCTTATGTCTTTGGTTATTTTGAGGAATACACCGATCGTTTTGTTGAAAAGTATTTAATTTTCTATTTCATTGCTCGACGTTTCGAGTCCAAGTGCGGCCCTTCATCAGAAACTCTTTTTCTGTCTGCCGCGCGTATATAAAAAAAAGAGCTCCTGAAGAAGGGCCGGACTTGGATCCGAAACGTCGAGTAAAGAAATAGAAAATTAAATACTTTTAAACAAAACGATCGGTGTATTCCTCAAAATAACCTTCCAAAAAATCCGTCTAAACTACTTTCAGTTATCAACAAATACAATCTCAAACACAACACGGAAACAAACCGATTGCAAGCTCAAAGGCAACTAAACTGATTTTCAGTCCCAAAAAAAAGATAACGTATAGTGGCGCTAAGAAGAATCCCCGTACAAATATCATATCTAAAGTAAAAGGAAAAGGCTGAGCTACAATGGACGTATACATAAATAAAGTTACTTACGTAAGGCGAACACACCCTTTTAATTAAACAGATAAAATAACCTTTAGCGTCGATTATAAAACTTTTGTTAAGTTTAAATGTCAAATTATCGTAGGTAAAGTGCGGTAAAGGCTGGACCACAATAGACGTATTCGTAAGTAAAGTTACTGAAGTAAACCGAGCGCGACCTTTAAATTAAACATACGTTCCGAAAATAACTTTAATGGATCGGTAAGGAATTTTCGTTAAGTTTAAATGTCAAATTGCCGTAAGTGAAATGCGATAAGAATCGGTCATTCCATAGGAACTCATCTTTTTATAAAATGATATTAATGAAATGGGTAGCACTTGTATTATTTTATTTTGATATAGAAGAAGAATGTGAAAAGAGGACTTCTAAGAAAAAAGTTCAGGCAATTGAAAACATTAAATGTCAAAATAATAACCCTTTCGGAATCTGACATCTATTTAGGAAAAAAATTCAATCATCCGTAAATCAGTTTCTCTCAAATTCGTTCAGTTCTTTACGTGCATTGTGCTTCAGCCTAATGTCCCATTCGTGCGAGTTGGTTTAGTTGTTTCATAATCAAATGATTTAGGGCAATAACCCCTTAGTCAGACATAGTTGCCAGTATTATGTTAACATGAACCAACAGTATAAAAATTTTCTCTGATTACCAAATAGAGTTTGGCTACTGAAAGTATACCATGAAAAAAGGCGGTAAACTTAAAATATACTGGAGCTTTATACCCTAATACTATACAATGATAATAACTTTGTTTTATACGTTACGTTGTAATGCTCTGTATACTTTGTTGCCATGTATAGAATTTCGAATATATCCCATGATCTTCTTTCTTGGTCATCGGTTGATCTACTAAGTATTGCATGAGCTAGGACGCCCCTTAGAAGGCGTGGCCTGGGCACAGGCCGAGACGGCCAATGCCTAGAGTTAACACTAAATGCTTCACAAAACCAGACTGTGCATTCTTATTTTAAAAGTGCGAGAGGAACAGAGGACACATGAGATGAGTTTTAAATAAAAAATTATCTATAGTTTTGCATTAAGTCTCAAGCTCTGATAGTTGATATTTATGTATGTATCTAAGAAGAAGAAGAAGAAGAACAATTATTTGGTCAACGGCGTACTACACAGTACTTTTCCTGCCATTTATATAAGGTTTATCCCTGGTCCGTAAATATTATGCTTTGACTTTCAGAGCTATTCACAGGAACTTTCTATTAAACAACACAGTACTCACCAAATGATTCTTGGAATCCAATAATAGTAAGCTTATTTATTTTCCCTTTCGATCCCATTAAACTCTTGATATCTGGCAATTCAGTTGTAATACTGCAGTACCAGCGTTGACTTACAAGAGGAATAAGTAATCGCTCAAATGATCTTCATGACAATAATTCGTAGAGATTATATTCTCCCGTTATTCATGTACAGCAACATACCGAAAGGAAGTCGTATTTAGAGCATTGAAGGAATAATCCGTCCATCTATTGAAATTTTTTTCATATCTTTTTATTTCATTTTATAGGATACTTTCCCTTAAGTTTTATAAATACTTGGTACAATTCTTAAAGTTCCGTCGAAAAAGGGCACCATGATCGCATTACGAGCCTCAAGTCACGTTCATAACACAAGCGGCCGCACGCAGGCTGCAATTGGCCACTATGCGCACGTCGGCACAAATCAATAGCTTAGCAAAGTCAGAAGCTATGTATGTTAAGAAAGAAGGAACAATTAACATACACCCTTAGTCAACCTCGAATAAGGCAACCACGATCAATGCCTTAATCGTGAATACTACTTCGAACATATTACCTCCGTCCACCATTCCAAACAAGGAAATGAAACACATACATGATCTGAAACTCGTCGATCCATTTTTATTCAAACCGAGAAAAATCGATCTGTTTTAAGAGCAGATATATATGAAGAAATCCTCTTAGAAGGATTATGAAAAGGTCCTTCAGGAACACCAATTGCACAAAATAACACCCTCGGTTGGATCGTTTTCCGAAATATAAAAAGCACTTCCACAATTTCAACGGCGTCTTCTACTTTAATAGCAAACGCTCACTACGAGGATAAGTTCCCACTGGATAAACTTCAACGAGTGTGTCGAGCAATCGAACAAATCACTCCAGGAAGACAACTGTATAAAGCAGACCGAGATTGTTAAGATTTCCATAAAAAAACTTATTATCGGAATGCCAATGACGAATTTGAAGCTTGTTTGTCCTTTTCAAATGAAAGTCTCAGCTTAGGCAACTCTCGTGGCATGACTCTACGTAAATTCTACAATCAAAATCACCCAATACAATATTTCCAAAAGGAAGTAAGTTGATAAGATTAATAATTAATTCACCCGAAAACATTGGATGCAGGTCTACATATGGTTTTGTCCACATATGAAATAAATTAGAATACTACAATGACGAAAAAAATGAGCAAAATATGCTACAATGGCATTTAAATAATTTATTTCAAACAAAAACTAACAATGGAGTTATAAAAACGTCAATATAAAATTCCATACCTACTACCTATAACATAAAACAAATGGAGAGGGTCTCTACTGGTCATCACCGATTTCATCCATACTCACAGTATATGTTGGGATTGACTACAAATGAAAGTGACGCAAGTGGAAACTCCAGATGGCCAAGCGAAACCGAAATAATGGATAATGTTGGTGAACACTTTTCGGACAATTTTGATTTTGAACAACTAGAAGTCATTATCCCTATTTGTTTACGTGCATTTTCCAAAATAAGATTGCGAAGTTTGGTAAATTACTTTCAACTTATATTAATTAGCTGTATATACTGTAAAGCTACCACCCTCTTTATCTCACGGCCAAATTCCAACCGACTTTCAAAAAATTCTTGATGCTAAATTCATTGTAAGTTTTTTATGATTTTCTTAAATCATTACCAGATTCGTACAGCGGCGGGTTACAGAATAATAACCCACCACCATATATAATTTTTAAAAAAAAAAAACACACAATTATTTTTCTAGGGGTGTGGGTATTTATTTGATGTTCTACCATCTGTGATTCGTACAAAATCTAATCAAAATTGGATGATATGTAAATTCAATGTCAATAGGTCATTCATATATACCAATGGGAAAAAGTGCGGGTGGGGAGAGTGGTAAAAGTTATCCAATTTGCAAAATTCCTTTTACTAAATTTTTTTAGCATATTTTCTCTCCCCTTCTGATTAAGTTGCGAAATTTAATTTTCCACGGCCAAAATTCTGTCTGAAAATTTCATTTCGAAACGTTTTTCTACAACTTATCGATGAATCCGATTTTTTGTTTTTTTATGGATGCACTTTTATTAAGACAAAATTTCAGGAAGATCGGATGTCATTTACCTATTTCAAAAAATTAAATCTATAAAAATGTTGGAAACCCACTTTTCGCCATCTATCGGCGATCTTTGAAAACCCACTGAAATGCCACTTACAGAATCGGCAATCTACATACCACCTCTGTGGTTGGCATTTTACCCGAATGAACATGGCGCTTTCGTTCAAATTCTGTTGCATTTAACCGCGACAACTCCCGCGAAAATTTGAAAATTTGAGCATTTTCCAACGGATAAGCCTAAAAAACCCCAGCTTCCACTACATTATGCATTATTTCAGTTTCGCTTGGTCATCTGGAGCTCCCATTTGCGTCACTTTCATTTCCAGTCAAGCCATACATATACTTTGAATTTGGACGAAATCGGTGATGGTGAGTAAGGACCCTCTAAGATTGAAGTACTAAATTATGGCCTTTCAATAAATTGACACCATTCAGCACAATGAAATGCATTCAAAAAATCTTTAATTTTTCTCAAATAAAACATTTTTTTTTTATCTCCGTGGCAAAATTTCAATAGTATAATCATACTCCCAACAATTGGAAGTACATTGATAACAATTACATATACGTACCTACCTGTACACATTGCACATACAAAAAAAAAAATAAAAAATCAAACAAATAAACAATAATATATCATTCGTCGAAAGAATGATCAAAGTGCGCATTCTTGTCACAAGCTATCATGTTCACTCTGACCATTGTAAGAGATAATTAAAAATATCTAATTTTTAAAATTAAAATCATTCTAAGATTATTTCTTTGGATTTTTATTATTTATATTAAACTGAACTTGCTACAGTAATACAAAAAACATGTCAAACGTTGAAAATTACTTTATTAACAAGAAAGAGAAGACAAAACCAGTAAAATTATGTCGGCGGATGAATATCCATTAATGACTTCGGCGCGTCCCCGCACACCATCGCGATCTGTAATTAGAATATAAAAAAAGTACCAGTGAAAACAGTTCTCAGTGAGTAAAACCTAAATCACAATCATAAAATTCAGTCACACTCTAAAAACCCGTCATAGACCATAATGTAATTCATGGTCACCCGGAAAAAACGCACTCACTCATAATAGGCCTAATTTACATTACTTCGGTCACCAGGTATCCAATTACGCTACCGTGTAGTCCGTTTAGGATTACCTAGACCTTTCACAAACTAATTCAAACTTTACTCACCCATTCACTCTTTCACTAATCATTTAGAATACTGAGGAGGCTACAACCTACCTCTGGCATGCAAAATTTTGAACTACCTACGACATGCAAATTCCATGCAGCAAAACTTAAAACTCATTGGCACTACATAATGTGTCCTTGGGCATTCTCATGCTACTTTCTTGCCTCAGTCAAGGAGGAGATTGTTTTATTTCAGAGATCCCTTTTTCCAAAAACGACGCAGTAGTTATTTATTTAATTTATTGCTGCATCAGCTTACCTCCGAATTCTGCTGACATTTAACTGAAAAATAATTATTAATTTTTATTTTTTTAGGCGAAGATAATAATTACGTTTTGTTTTTTTGCTATATCGCAATCAATCAAATACCTATAATAACAAATATTGGGAGGTTTATTTTTCAAAAATATTTACTAGCACCACAACGTTTTTATTTATCCTAATTAAAATTATAAAATAATTATTATTTTTATTATAGCAAATGATTTTTGTTTATGACTTAAAAAAATAAAAATAAAAAATAATTATTATCTTCGACTATAAAAAATAAAAAATAAAAATTAAAATTATTATATTTGATTAAAATAATAAAGATTAAAAATAATTATTATCTCATGATTTTTATTGGTTTGATCATAATAATTACGATCTCTGGCACTTCGAGCGGTACATATTTGAGCGTTAAAGATGCCCATGTCGAGATAAATGCCGATTTTTTTTGTATGAAAATTCATATTTGATTGATTGATTGAAACAGAAGTTGGGGACTCCGAGGGGTCCCTTGAACGGAGGCCAAGTCAAGGCCCATTATTCACCGCCCAGACTAAAGAGCGATTGCCCATAGATCCCAACCGGACACTCCTATAAATTTCACTATTGGCCCCCAGACATTCTTGCCGGCATCGTGTAACGCATCTAAGAGGTGTGAGCCAAGAATTCTGTAACGTATTCCTAACAGTGCCGGGCAGTGACATAGAATGTGGGTCACTGTTTCGGACTCCTCTCCGCAACCCCTGCATGTAGGATCATCAACAATTCTCATCCTGTAAAGGTGGCTCCTGAGAGAGGAGTGCCCAGTTAGAATGGAGACCAGGGTTCTCAGGGTTGGCTTGTTAAGTTCTAGGGGCTTATTTGTTTGATTTGGGTTTGGTTTACCGCACAGTTCCTTTGTTGTTCTACCCGACGGATCTTCTAACCAAAGGCGACTGTGTTGGCGGTCAGCGCAGCTTGAAATGATAGAGACAAGGTCTTTTGGTGCAATCCCGACTGAAGAGGCTGGTTCCTCCGAGGTTGCACCAAGACGAGAAAGCTCGTCCGCTCTTTCTTTCCCGCTGATGTTACTATACCCCAGCACCTACTACACTATCACTCTGTTATTCCGAGAAAGGGAGTTCAGGGTGGTTTTGCACTCCATTAATAGTTTGGACAGCTGGCTGGCTATCTGAGCAGATCGCTATCTCCTTATTCTCAGTGTCTGAGTTAAGAAGTGACTTCCTGCTACAAGAATGGCCTTGACTGCTGCCTGGAAAACCGTAGCATGGTTTTCAAGGTGCGTGGCGAGTTCAGTTTCAGGCTCTTCACAGAAAACTCCCGCTCTGGTGCCTTCATCGGACGGAGAGCCATCAGTGTATATTATAATTGGGTTTGTTAATCGTTGAAGCAGGGCAAGTTATTCCCATTCTGTACTGGATGGAATTTTCGATTCAAAATTGCTTTCCAGCATAGATAGACTGAACAAACTCATAAATGGATTCATGTGTAACTCTTGTTCCCTTATGAAGCCAGCCGTGGTTAAGATGTAGTCTTAGCGCTGTAGTCGGCGCCCTCTGCTTAATATGTATTTGCACCGGGTGTATGTTGAAGCCCGAGTCCTAGTTGACTTAAAAGCGCTGCTTGCGCTGAGAAGGCATCGTCTTTGAAACTTCTCCAATATCTTGCGATGATTGGTGAAGTCCATTACTTTCCACCATATCGCCGAACCGTAGGTTAACATGGGTCGAATAACGCTAGTATATATCCAGAGAATCATCCGCGGTTTGAGTCCCCACTTCTTCCCTACCGCTCTGCGACACATTGCGAGAACTCTAAGAGCCTTGTTCGCTCTGCCTTCGAGGTGTAATTTCCAGTTTAACTTCTTGTCTAATATAATACCTAGGTATTTCACTCTGTGCTTTAACTCCAAACGCGTAGAGCCAATCGAGGGCAGGTTTAAACTGGGAATATTTCTTTTCATAGTGAAGAGGCAGAGATCAGTTTTACGGGGATTAATGCTCAGTCCGCAGTCCGTAGCACATCGCATTCGTTAGTCGGAACTCGTTTCGCACCAGTCCACAGAGTACAGTTTCATAGCTCCCAGTGACTAAAATTGTCAAATCGTTCCACGTAACATACTGCCTTGTACCCCATCCGGGTGAGTGTTAGCAAGAGATCGTCCATGATGAGTACCCATAAAAGAAGTTATAGGATACCACCTTGCGGGGTGCCCCTGTGAACTCTTTTAACTCTGCTTACCCAGCCCAGATCTGCAGAGACAGTTATATTGTACAACATGTGTGTAATCCAATTTTTTAGAGATCGGTTCACTACATGTTTTATTAGCATTTCTGTGAACTTATGCAAAAGAACATTATTAAAGGAGCCTTCTACATCGTTGAAAACAGCTAGCGTAGATTTTTTAAAGAGGAAGCCCTTTTCAATTGAGTGGAGAGCCTTCTCAACGGACTTTCCTTTTAAGTACGCATGTTGATGCGGCGATAGTCTACTTCTGGGAATGGAGCGTCTCAGCTTCGACTCGGAGGTGCTTTGGCAGTTGAGTAATCAAGCCGACCTGCCTTTGGTATGAACACAACTAGGACTTCTTGCCACAACTTCGGTGTATAGCCCATTTTGATGCATGCCCTAAAGAGGAGAATGATGGCAACTTCTCCTTCCCCGGTACCGGTTTCATTACGGGAGGTTTCGGTACGCAGAGATGGAGGCCCTCGTCTGGACCATCAGGGAAGTGTTCATTTAGCAATATTTCTAGCGATTCCCCAAAAGAGTAGGCCTGCACTCCGTTACTATCTGTAAGGAGTTCGGGTTGAATTGGTATCTTGGATAGGAATTTCTTTAGTCTTGACATCTCATTTACCCCATCTACGTTTTCGCAGGAGAGTTGCCATGACTTCATATTTAAAATTTAGTAATTTTTTTAAAATAAAAAAAGAAAATTTCAGTGCATCTAATTAATAAAAGAAGGATAGTTTTCGGTGAATTTCATCATTAATTCACTGAACTATTATTCATATCCCATATACTCGGTACTTACGAATACCCTCAATGTCATTCACCGCACTAGCGGTTTCACGCGGTTGAAATCAAAAAAATTAATGTCACGCTTAACCGCTTCTAAATGCTTTAGAACAAGTTAGACCGCACCGCCTTTATCCGCGCCAACATGAACACTTGCATTGCTTACTATAGTTGTGACTTTTTCCGGCGGTTGCACGTGCAACCGCACCGCTTCAAACCTCTCTAGCTAGGCTGAACACCCTTTTAGACCAATTATAACTTTTTCTCTTGTTGTCAAGTAAAAGCGATGTAAGTCCAGCTAATATTTCTCGATATATCAGTGGCATGGCTGTTCCAGAAGGGTTAGGACGACATGGGTACTCCATCAAACAAAATGCATTAGATATGGATTTGGGATTGGCTAAAAGATATTAGAAAATTCTAGGATTAAAGAGGATTAAACTCAAGCTTCTTGCTCCATGCGAATTGCTGTGAGTTTAAATATATTCTTTTAACATGATATTAATAATTACTGCAACATGATCGAGAGATATTGATCATTTTGACCATGCGTTACATCACTGTTTGCTAACCGTCCTTAGCAGACCTGAAGTTAACTTTCTCATCGGCTATTTTAGTGTGGAGTAATAGCCGTAGTAAAATTCTGAGCACGGTCATAAAACATAAAACTACAATTCAATAGAAGTGTTTAAGAAGCCCTGTTGCACATATATTTGTGACTCTTAGCTAACTAACTGCCGTTGAGACACCAAGGTGCTTTGTATCATGGGGAAATATTTTAAAAGTTCCTCGACAAGAATATAACGGCCAAGGTTAGTACTAAATTTTTCATCACCCGTATAGAATCTCA
Organism: Dioctria rufipes; assembly: GCA_963924295.1. Classification (NCBI taxonomy): domain Eukaryota; kingdom Metazoa; phylum Arthropoda; class Insecta; order Diptera; family Asilidae; genus Dioctria; species Dioctria rufipes. The sequence continues at coordinate 288,456,657 of OZ002740.1, forward strand.
TAGTTCGATACATTTAATTGGGATTCCTATATGGGTCACTTTGATTAGCTACCTACCATACAGAGAATTAACCTAAACATACGGTGCACACTGTACAAGTACAAGACATCATAACATGCAATGTTTCCGTAAATGAATTCTTTCTTTTTTTCATCTGGTAACAAAAGTTGGTGCATTTATCAAAGATAATCAGTTTTGATCTTTTCACCCTTGTGATGAATTATAGTAATGCCAGTTACACTTTTGCCTGAACCTGACTTACATGGTGCTGGTGAAAACTATACCAGCACTAACTACATTGTGTTCAGTGGAATTCCTACAAGAGTTTAATAAATATTTTATTGTGTATAAATTTCCTTTTTGTTTTTAATTTTTTATCATACTTTTTAATATACAACATAATTTAATAATAATTTAAACAAAACGAAAATAAAATTCTCTTTCAGGAATTGGTAAAGTATTCTCTTTGTCTCAACGAAAACGTTGGAGATCTTCAGAAAGCGCTTGAGTTGATGCTAAGTGTCCCTCATCGGGCAATCGATAATAAATTTTTAAGTAGCATCGAAGGTTTTAAGGGGAGCTTATACAAACTCGGCCGATTATTAGCACACGAATGGTGGACAGCTATTGATAAAGAAGGAAAAAGCAAAGAGAGATATCTATTTCTATTCAAATCGCGAATTTTAGTATGCAAAGTTCGTCGAATATCAGAAGATAGATCAATTTTTATATTAAAAGATATTATAAAGGTAAAGTATTGACTCTAACCGTTAAACTGCATATAGTTAAATTGTTTTTACATTAATTAATTTTTTTCTAATAATAGTTACCAGACTGTGAAATAAAAGACTCTTCAGACGAGAAATCTATTGAAATTCACCCAAAGACAGATTCATTATTATCTCAAATAAATTTCCCTGTAAAATTAATTGCACATAAAGAAGAAGTCAAAGATAAGTGGTTACGTGAAATTCGAGATCATATAAACGATCCTATAGCATTACAAGAACATAACGCTGACGATTTACGTATAGATCCAACACAAATACACGCCGAACAAGAAGAACCAATATTCAAGCTACCTCACAGAGCAGAAGCACATGATCCGCATGCTGGTATTAAACCTTCAGATGTAGCCAAGGATCATTTTATAACTAAACAACGAACCGATGAAAAGACTGTAAAAACAGAACAAATTGTTTGTAAAAAAGAAGAAAAACAAATTGTTTCACAAAAGAGTCAAGTTGAAGTTAATTTACAGCAACAGACAACCATTCATCAGACATCTATAGAGAAAGTTTCAGAGAACGTTAAGGAAAGTATCCATTCCGAACAGATAGCTATTACAGAGAAAATTATAAAAGTTGATGAAAAAGAAATTTCGCAGGAACAAAGTAAACACATCGAACAGATATCAAATTCTCAAATTCTAAGTGAACGAGAAAAATCTCCTAAACTCGAACGTTCGTCAGCTGTTGAAATATCTGAAGAGAATAAAACTTCAGAACAGCAAATACATTCAAAAACTAAAATCGAAAAAGTTCTGCAAGAGTCCGAAAGTGAAAGATCTGCTAGTGACCAGTATATTACAGCATCTTCAAATTTACATGAAACTCATTCCAGTACTGATGGTGGTAATACTGTAAAAGAGAACCAAGAAATCAACTCTCCGGTTAATATAGAATCAAAACCAAATTTAAAAGTTGAATTGAAATCAGAAATCCAAATACAAGAAACCAAAGAACAATTTGTAGAAGAACATATTAAAAATAAATTAGATATAACAGCTGATAACACTATCGTACAAGAAATATTAACAGAAGATATCATCCATAAATCCGACGAAGTTACTGGTAAGAAAGAGGAAGTAATATCATTTGCTTGTCCGCCAAAAATTACATTTACAAAAGACGACAATAGTACCCAGCACAGCTTAGTAGACGCTTACGCTTCAATAATTCCGCTTCAAGATGCAGATCAAGATCAATCTACTAAAACCACCCGTGAGCATAGTGCTCACGGACAAAACATTACTAACATAACTGATCGAACATCTTTAATACAATGGACCGCAATGCTTAATAATATGGCAGCTAACTATGGCAATTATGATGGATTTGGGCCTCCTCCACCACCACCTCCACCGCATTCATTTCGCATGCCTGGCTTTTTTGAACCGCTTCCCCGCATAGCTTACGCAACAACTTTTGAGATCCTAATACTTCGATCTCCTCCTCCTCCCCCTCCCCCATTACCACCGCCAATGATTAAAAAAGTCCTTGTCCATACCGAAAGCTTAGAACGCAAAACGCAAGCTTTTCTAGAAGGCTACTATGACATGAGTGGCATGGATACGTCATTGCGCAGTGCTAAACATAAAATGCGACATATTAAAACAACCGTTATTAAATCAGGCGATTCAATTAAATATGCCGAAGATACTGTACAGAAAGCTAAAGCTAGAGATTTTTTGCACATATTTACACCCCCCGTTCCTAAAAGACCTATTTATGAAATCATAGAAGTTCCACCTGGTGTCGAGGACCTCGAAGAATGTACTGAATCTTTGGCTGGTGACTATAGAGAAATAAGTAGTGAAGTCGACTCAAGGGCGCCAAGTGAAGGAAAAATGGACGATTACTATTCCTCAAAATACTCCTCAAGGTCATCGAGAAAACGCAATGAATGTAAGTTCATAATTCGTTCGGTGTCATTTCCTCAAAATCATAAATTTATAATACACATAAATGTTACTTTGTGGTTGTGTTGATGTTGTTATGGTGTTGTATGTAGAAGAGCACGTAGATCTTCCTGTACAGTAAGAAGTCTATATATATAATAGTGCACAGATTGTACAAATTTTATGTGCAAATCGCTGCTACTCCATGCATCACCGTTATTATTATTATTATTTCTTTTTTTTTAATTTAAATTGTCATTTTTTCTTAAATTTAAACATATCTCTTCATGCATTTTCTTTCAACGCTTTAATTATCGTTTAGTAAGCAGTAGTACAAGAGATTACAAGAAAGCATCTACATACGAATCCAGTTATGGCGATTCAACGGTACGAAGATATTCATCATCTAGAGGTGAAAAGACAGCATTGGGATTAGCAAGTGAGGATCGACCAACATCTGCTCTTTCGCGTGCAGCAGCGTCTGCACTTTTAAGAAACGACGATTATTCTCAATTAAAAACAGAAGAACGTTCTTATTCTCGTGCTGCCGAAGATAGAGCATATTCGCGTGCTGAAGATCGATCCTATTCTCGTGCTGAAGATCGATCCTCTTCACGGGCAGAAGATCGTGCATCGTATTTAAAAGGAGACGACTACTCACAGTATACTGGAAGAAGGTCATCTTCAAGACTTGAAGAAAAACCATATAGATCAATTGAGAAACCAATAATTATAAAAACATTGAGAAGCGCCAACATTCAACGTAAGTACTAGAGCAGAGATCACAGTGAATAGATCAATAGCATCATTCATCACCACATGTAACACGAACATTTTCAGTAGCTATAGCACTATCACTTAACCTTAATACAGTTTTTGCTTTATATAGTTTCTCTTTCAATATTGTAAATACACATGTAAACATTCTTTAAGATAGAAAAAAGCTTTTTGGACAGCGAACTTGTTGTACAAATTTGTAGTTCTTTTTTTGCACAAATTTTTATCTTCTTTATTTATTTAAATCGGAATTAAGAGGGAAATTTACATTTCAGCTGGAGAAAATGCTTCATTTGAAGTTCAATTTGCTGAAAAACCAAGGCATGTAACTTGGTTAAAGGATAACAAATCCTTAGACGACAAGCTCGCAGACAGAATTCTCATTAAAGAAGTCGGAATGAGTTCGTTCCGATTAGAAATCAAACATTGCAGGTATGTGAAGAGAGTTTTGTTATTATTATATTCAAGTATACTATTATTGGTTCTACTATTATGATTGGTTCTTCGTTTGACCTTGCGCACTTTAAAAATATTACTATCCAGGGTCCTCGATTGAAAGTCTTTAACTTCAGGGTGATTTAAATGTTCGTCGATATCGTTTGTCCACCATTTTGGTTTGCTTTGCATTTTTAGTTCGTATTCGACTGCCGTGGAAAGCAGTAGATAACAACTTATTAGCTACCGTCTCAGCAATGTGTTGAAGTAATTAAAACATTTTATCTATTATGAAAACACGAAGATATTTGCATGATTGGTTGTTGCATTAGTTGAAATCATTTGCCGTCCGTCAGAATTTGGAATGTCTTTGGCAAGTTTGTTTAAAAGACTGCATAAAATATACACATGCATTCATATCCATATAAGTTAAATTTAATTGACTCAAAAACTAATGGAAAATGACCGTATTCCCTGGTGAGGATAGAGTTAAAAAGGGTTTGATGCTAAACAAAATGGTCGAAGAAAAAAAAATTTCGTTGATTTAAAAATTTTACGGGATTAAGTATAACACAGCAAATTTGTATGCAGTTTTTCTCACAAATTCAATTATAAGGCTCAATAATTGAAGCATTTGTTCATAATCATAGCTTACCTACCCAAGAAACAATTTATTTTATATAGTAGTAACCGTAAGGTTTCCATTACCAAATTATATAACTTCGGTTATATAGACTAGTACCCGAAACCTCTTCGTAACCACTATGAACCCCTTATAGAGCTTAAATGGAGGATTATATAAAGGTTACTGTGACTTGATTTAGGCAACGTTATATAACTAAAAAATTTTATAAAATGAGTAATAAAAATATTCTGGTTACCTTAATATAACTTCTTATATAACCCCTATATAACCTAGAGTACTCTCGATTAATTTACCTTGATCACAGCAGTAGTTGCGATAATGTTTCAGTTACCTTTATAAACTTTGTTTATAATGGTGTTGGTAACGTTTCCACAACGCTTGGAATTTTTTCAGACACTGATTACTTTTAGTGAATGAAATGTTAGGGAAATTACTTTTCGTTACCTTTATAAAACAATATAAGGCAAATATTTACCCAACCAATCTTGAAATAGAATTTAGATATTTATTTGTACTGCATTTTTATAATGTAAGAGTTTAATATTTTTACATCTTTGAATTACAATTTATCGGCATGTACGTAGTGAAATTCAGCTGCAATTAAAATTTTACTGTGAATATCATTATAGATACTTCTAAAAAATACAGACCGCTCCAGAAATAAGAAATATTTAATAAAATATGAAAAAATTTAAAATTATCACTTAGGTGATATCAATTGCTAAAAGTAACAATACATAATTTAGAAAAATTATATATCTAAAATGATGTATTTTCTTCATATAAAATTAAAACGGAAGCCATATATCAGCAATTTAAATAATTGGCTTAACCGACATTTTCTTTTTTATCTGCAATGCACAGATAAAAAAATGGCGGCTTGTACTTAAATGAACAAATGACCATTATAAAACTTCAACTACTTTTATATAAACTCTGGCTCTGTTATATAAACTCAATTACCCTTATAAAACTTCTAGAAATATTATATAAACTAAAGGAACTATGTACCATATACATACATACCCTTTAGTCATAATATGTTACCTTTGGTAATCTTATATATCTTAAAGTAATGACAAAATGTCTGTGTCATGTTCTTCTTATAATAATTTTTGTTGTACGGTCTTCGGTAGTGTAGTAAATAATTTTAGTTGCGAAAAAAAATGTCATATAAAATCGTGAAAATTAAAGGGGCAGGCCAAGAAGACCTACTTTGTGCATTGTCCCAACAGCTCGGGAAAATGCATATTCAAATGGCCTATTACGAAAAAATGGACGTTACTAAAAGTTTCAGATTTTTATAACAGTCACCTTCGTTACTAAAACGCCATAAATAAATGAAAATAGTTTTCTATGGAGACATTATAAACTAAAAGTCATTTGTGTTTATAACGGTCACCGCAGTTACTACAAGTCTACCAAAAAATGTTACGATATTTTATAGTGGGTATATGTATTACCGAAAGTTCCCAATTTTTATTAAAGTCATCTAAATTACTGAACGTTGTCGAGTTATATAAGGATAACCACGGATACCGCAATAAACACTTATTACCAAACAGTTATATAACGTGGTGATGAAAACAATTATAAAACTTTCTTATATAACTTCTAGTGATGGTTACTCTAAGTTATATAGACCAGTGATTGAAATATTTCCATCACCAAGTTATAAAACCTTTAGTAACCTACTTCCACGATAACCATTAGTAACCTTATAAAACTCTAATATAACTACGTCACCAATTGGTAATATTATAAAAATCTTATATAACCACTCAAATTCTTATATAACCGAGTAACCATTATATACCCCTTATAAAACTACGCATCACATTCAGTCACCAAAAATTGGAAAAATTGTTACTTGGGTATACAGGACAAACATCTAAGAAGCTTAAAACCAGACTATCCCAATATAAAGCATACATAACCAAGAAAACGCCACGACCAGCATTAGCCTCCCACACAATACAAACCGGACACACATTCGCATTCGATAATACGACAATCATACATACAGAGAAAAACAGGCGGCGGTATCCTTGAAAGGACTTTGGAGCATTCATGTGACTAGACACTAGACCCACTTTGAAAAATGAAAAATTTTCAAACGTAAAGGGGAATGCCCATATTAAGTCCGACACCTCCAGACATGAAAGATGTCTTAAACGATCCATTATGATACTATGAACATAGTTCATTAACAACGTTTATTTCAATTAATCGGGAGAAAGCTTGGGTGGGATCAAAGTTTGATCTAGTACATTTTGGAAAATCTACTACAGAATCGAATTCCTTAGGTACTGAGAAGAAGTTTGCGTACCCACACTTCTATACTCGGAGGCTTAAATAACTATTTATAGGCATCCCCATGCTCACTTTTTGGTATTTCCTTCTTTTTTTTATTCGAACTGAGGTACTAGATTTTTCGCACTTTAGATCGGATCTAACACGGCCTGGTTATGTCCGATCGGAAAACGGATTTCACTGTTCGCCTCAGCATTTTTTTTGCCTACATTCAAAATAATAAAGTAAGCTGCGATATGTAATATTCCCAAAATGATCTGTAATCGGATTTACCAAAAAATTATGTAAATTTGCCATATTAAATAGTGTGAGAAAAAAGTTTTAAATACGTAGTTCTCTCTCTTTAATGCGCAAATCAATTGATTAACAAGTAAAATTGCACTTGGAATAGTGCAAGGAAATAGTTTTAAACATGTAATTTTCCCTGTTTAATGCGCAAATTGACGGATTTATAACGAAAATTATAGTCTCTTAACTGCCTTCCGCAGATGCTTGTCTGCTAATTTCCCCATTTCGCAAAAAAGTAGCTACCAAGCGAGTTCCTCCTACGCTTGGCAGGGTTGGAGCATTTATACAGCAGGTTTTGAACACCCTCTCAACCTCTTCCTCGCCCATACAGCTTCTTCAGAAGTCTTTACGTGGAGCTTGCAAGCGTTGTGCACGTTGCGATTTAGGACATATCGTGGGCTATAGCTGTCTTGAAATGGCCCATGTGGTAAGTTCTCTTAATCTGCGATTAGCCAACATATAGGCCTGTAAAAACCTTGCCGCTCGACACAAAAGTCACTGCATGAGCCTTTCTCTCTCACTCACTTCAAGTTTATATTGAATGTCGTCGCTTCTTAAACTTGTAATATACATAAAATTTACTGAATTTACGGTATAAATGTGCACAGCATCTCAAAGTGTGGACAAAAACACATGATTTATATTTAATGTAAACGTAATTATATTACTTTAAATTATTTCGATTTAAGATTCCCTGATCTCTTTAATATTACATGCATTTTATTAGTAATTTACTCCAGGGTTATGTAAAATTAAGGAAAAAGGTGTAACTTTTTTACTATTTAAAAAGTAGTAAATTTCAATTTATTTTTCTCAGTGTACATTTGAAGAAGAAAAAATGAAAATGTTTCTCTGCTTACTTTTAGAGTGGGTGTGGGAGTAGGAACCCACAGCGGGAAAGTGTTTCCAATAGGGTATGTTGCATATCAAACTAAAGGTCTCGCCGAGTACTGTAAGTAGTGTACTTTATTCCTATTCAGAAAATTTACTCGGGACATTTTTGCCGCCGGAAAACCCATTTCATGCACTTGGACCAATCGGCGAAGCCTTCCACGCTTAATTAAAATAAACATTGTTAATAAAATATGCTCAGAGTAATGTAATAATGCATCGTTCAAGACATCTCTCATGTCTAGAGGTGTCGGGCCTAAAATTTATATGAAAAGTGGGAATTCTGCTTTCAAGAAGACAGAGTAACACATATTTCAGGATGGGATCTAGGGTATAGAAAAAACGTCCGATCAGGACACTCCAGGGAATCCATGTGCCTACTCCAACCTACTTATGTTATATACCGAACACCCTGTAAAACTACACACGTGTTTGCAACTCAAAGAAATCAACATCAACCATATATGCCTCAGATTATAAGTAAGTCACGTTATCGAGCTTGAAATATTTCTCCTTTCGTAAAACATTTTTGCCTATTACAAAACTATCGATAAAAACCACTTTTCTTCTTTTCAAATATTATAGGTACGTCTTTCGTCCACAACTATTGCCATCTTTTCACTTTTCGCAAAACTTTAGATACTGAAAACATTTTAGGAATTAAGCGAGTTCAATACTTGCACAGTCACTGTCTATACTTAGAAACATATACATAAGTATATCGTGTTAGACCTCGTGTTTGGTGGTCTACCTCGTGGTTTTCAATGATGAATTCTAACAATGTTATTGTTTTTCTCCACAACTTCCCTTTTCTTATATGATAACGCTTTCTTCTTTGATAAATTCACCATCACTGCACTCGTTTATCTTATTTTTGTTTTATTCTTATTTAAAATAAATTTGAACAAAACCCCGTGGCACTATTAACTGCGTCCACAAAATGAATTAGCACAGAGTATACCTACTGAGTTTCCATCATTGACTTGCTTGTTGACTCTCATCTTAGATGGGACTGATACCGGGAAGGATACTGGGAAGGATACCCATATCTCTACTAATTCACAATAGTAACATTCTACATTCAACTTAAAAGTATCCAAAGAATTTATTTTTGCATTTTAAACGAAGACGGCAATCTTCTTTAAAAAAAAATAAATAAAACGAAAGACTATAGACCAAATTCTCAAGTATTTTAATCTTGAATAATAAAAAAAAAAGTCGCCATCCTATTCATATTTGCGTATAACATCTTAATTACGGTGTATAAATCAAAATGTAGTTTGGTTCTCTTGTAACTGCTGAAAACTTGTCATAGATTCACAAGAAAAGCTTGACAAATTCATCAAATTTCGAACATCCAGAGCATCCGGTCAGAATCTACGGCGATCCCACTCTATTTGGAGGTGTAGTTGGAGGATTGGGATTATTCTTACTTTGAATGATTCGAATTTTTTAAAGGGAGACAAAATCAAATAAAATCGGAGTGGAGCTACGACCTTGCTATTTCTAACACCGCATCTGAGAAATGAGCTGGTACAAAGTAATAATATATTTCCTTAATATTTTCTTCAATTTCTCTCAATGCTACCATCATTGTTCCCGCCTATGCTCATCCTTCCATGAATACTACATTTTTCGTTGCAGAATGCCGGGTATGAAAACCTTTTTCTTCCGCACCATTAAAAATGGTTGCTTCAATCACGTTAGTATGTAGTGCCATTACAAAGCTTAGTAGAAGGCATCAGATACCGTAGCAGCATTATTGGTGCGCCAACTTTCAGACAGGAATTGTAAGGTTGAAACCCTTCTGTGTTTAAAGTGCGGATGAACTTCACTGGGTAACCACCTCCTATTTCTCCACCACGGAGTCAACAGCCAGATATAACGTTAATAAGAAGTAATTAAAGCTTGCTGTGGTGTCATACTTAAGCTGGAAACACAATGCTACGGTCATCAGCTTTCATCAGCTCAGAATTCATTCTATTCTATTATCAGATATAGGAATAAATTGAAATTTGAGCTGATGAACTCTTATGACCGTAGCATTGTGTTTCCCGCTTTAGTCGTGCAAATAGCTCTCTCCTTAAGCCAATGCGAGCCTTCAATGTGTAAATCGCTCAAATTAAAGAGAACCTTGTCGCTTAAAGTTTTCAAATATTTAAAAACTAATAGGGATTTTTCGGAATGTACCCTTTGAAAAAAGTTTTAAGTTGACAAGGAGTACAGTGGTGGGGTAGCGACTCTGTTGTGCCTGAAACATAACTATACCGTAAATTAGTTTTAAGTTTTCAACCGTTTAGTCCGGTGACACACGATGATACACTCGCGATACACCGTAGTAAAAACTGGTTTTCTTAGCACTATTTTAGAACATTTTCTTGTATACCTCAATTTAGAGCAGAGGGCTAGACTCTGATTATACACGAGCGTGTTATTACATTTGTATGCGTGTACTCGGATTGGTATAAAACATATGCGTATAGAACATATGGAAATGATGAATTTTCTTTGCTGCCTCAGAACCATGTATCAAGCATGTATAAACTACGTGTACCATGGGCTGATACATATTCGATACAAAAACCGGTTTTACGTCGTGACACACGATGATACACAGGCGATCCACCATACTAAAAACTGGTTTTCTTAGCACTATTTTAGAACATTTTCGTGTATAGCCCAATTTAGAGAAGAGGGTTACACTCGGATGATACACGAGTGTTTTATTACATATGTATGCGTGTACTCAGTTTGTGGTCGTATAGATCATATGGAAATGATAAATTTTCTTTCCTGCTTCAAAAGCGTGCATCAACCGTGTATAAACTGCGTGTACCATGGGCTGATACACATTCGATACAAAAAAAAAAACGTTTTTACGTCTCGAATGTGTATCATCGTGTGTCAGGAAACTTAGAAGACGAATTTGTCGAAAAACGTACTATAATACCTACACCTCTTGCAGTAAAAGAAAAATCAACGTACACAAATTGTGTACATCTCGAACTAGTACGTGGTGATAGATGGAACAAACGTGTTTTGGCCAGTTTTAGGCTTTTTACAATTTTAGTTTCTGAGAACTATTTTCTAATGAACACTGAACAAATAAGACATACTACCATTAGAAATTCCAGTGCTCCAGGCGTTTACGCTTCAAGCCAATTTTAGTTCTCTTAGGAGTCGAATTTTTCAAAAAAAATTCATCTTAGTGCACCTCTACGGTATAAGGAATATCAAAAATTTCAGCTTCCTAGTACTTCTTTTTCTTGAGATATAAAGGGTTTTCCAATAAGAGGTGTTATTTTGATATTCATAGAAAAATGCCATTTTTTGAGATAAATGATCGGATCTTTATTTCATTATAAAGAGGAAGGTATGCCGTTAATAATGGAAAATAACATCAGCCAAATGACCACCACGCCTACAGGACCATATCCTTTTCATGAAATTTTCCATAACCAAATCGCAAAGTGGCTGCCCTATGTCCTCGATAGCCTCACGAATTCCATCTTTGAGGTCTTGAATCGACGCTGGGCTGTTGGCGTAGACCTTCTCTTTCACGTGGCCCCAAAGGAAGAAGTCGCAAGGTGTTAAGTCACAAGATCTTGGTGGCCAATTGTGATCACCTCTTCGAGAGATAACACGGTCCGGAGACTTTTCCCGTAAAAGATCAATGGTTTCGTTGCTTGTATGGCACGTAGCGCCGTCTTGTTGAAAGTAAACGTTGTCCAGATCAATACCATCCAGTTTCGTCCATAAAAAATCATTAATCATCTGCCGATAGCGCAATCCATTCACCGTAACTGTTGCTCCAGCCTCATTTTCGAAAAAGTAAGGTCCAATGACCCCGCGGGACCATAAACCGCACCAAACACGTTGAGGATAGGGAGGCTTTTCAACAATAACTCTTGGGTTTTCCGAGCCCCAGATGCGACAATTTTGCTTATTGACGAAGCCATCGAGGTGGAAATGGGCTGCATCACTCAAGATGAGTTTTCGGTGGAATTCCGGATCATTTTCATGCATTTCAAGGACCCAATCAGGAAAGACTCGACGTTGTTAATGATCGGCCGGCTTGAGTTCTTGTGTTAACTGAACTCTATAAGCCTTAAGACCCAAATCTTTATGCAAAATACGGTGTAATGACGTTTGTGAAATGCCTAATTCCAAAGAACGACGAGGAATGGACAAACCTGGGTTTTCTTCAACACTTTCGGCTACATCAGCAATATTCTCGGCTGTTCTTGAGCGACGTGCACGGGTTTTATTCTTCACATCACTAACTTGTCCCAAAAATGTTCGAGTTTTACGAACCGTCTCTGCCACATTTTCACCATTTTTATAGTGAATTTTAATAATTTCAATGCGTTGTTGAATCGTGTATCGTTCCATTTTTATTAATGGCGTAGTTTCTACTTGTCAAATGTCAAAAAATGACAGCTCCGAAAGTGACATCTACCGAAATAGCGGGCTAATTAAAATAACACCTCTTATTGGAAATCCCTTTACTATATTGATCGGTAAGTGAGTGGTATTTGATATTTATACATAGTTAGAAATATAGTACAAAATATGCCTGTGGGTAAAAAAATACTCACGGTAAATAGATCTGTCTCAATGACATGGGACCATAGATTATACTGTTCAACAGTTTGACCTTGAAAAATGTTTCTCGACTAAATCTCTGTAGTAGAGAAAAGTGAGAAGATAATCACGTGCTAAATGTCTCCAATATACATACTATGCGTCTTTACATGGTTCGAAAATTAATCTGGGAGTGAGAGCCGGGGTGTAAACTTAACATCACTTAAAATACAAAAATCGTATCTCCTACCAGACTAATGAAGCGTCTTCCAAGCGGAGCTTCTACCTATAAGTAATGCAGTAAGGCTGCTAGAAACAACTCACAAAGTACCTTAGTAACAACTCACAAAGTACCTACCTAGTAATCGAGGCATCAGGACTGGCATTGACAGCCAAGCAGCGATCAAGTCATTATACTCAAACAGCATTAAATCGCGCCTAGTCCACCCTCGTCGTCGCATTGAGCTCAAGAAACTTGGTACCAACCACTGCTAGACAATGACGCTGTTGATGCTCTGACCATGAAGGGTTCAAAAAGCTCTTAGAATCAGCAAAGAGGATTCTACATATACGGGCATGTAAACTGGCTAATGGCAGCTGGGGAGAACTAACCGCATGCGCAATATCAAGCAGCTATAACCCAAGATATGTCCTAGGAAGACAGAAACTCTGCCACAGAAGAACCGTAATGATGTGCGGAATTTTACTGCAAGTATCACGGAACAACGCCTTTTTGGAAAACATGCGGAACGCATGCAATTACTTCTGCAAAAACTGTATGAACGAGGAGGAAGTAGAGAGCGTTCAGCACCTGGTGTGTGAATGTCCCAGCCGTGCTAGATGAATAAATAATACCCTTGATAGCTACTTTTCCCGAGAACGAATGATTGGGGTCCCATTCACTGACTTATAACAATGGATTGAGCGTATTGCCATTTTCCTATAGGCAAAAATGGCACAAGTTTTACAGTTCTCTCTTTCGCCCTATGGCAGAGTTGGGGCTACCAACACAAAATATTACTTACTGAATGTTTTCTTATGTCATTTGATGTTTTTATGTTGGCTGCAGATGCAATCACCGCAGAAAGAATAAGATAACGATAGTGTTTACCATGTGCCGTCTCTCTTGCCCATACGCAGGATTCAGTTAAGAATAACTTTTGGAAATTAAAGTCGGAATTAGTTTAATTTCTTATAAGCGATTAAAATATCACTTGGACACAAGAAAATATTTTTTTTTAATTTAATTCGATTTACGGGTGTAAAATTTCATCTGATTGGTTGAGTTTTACATATTTTTTATGTAGTAAAAGTTTTAAAGGGTACTCTAACGGTGATATACAGAAACACAATATTTTTTGTGCCACATGAAATAGCAAATCGCTCAGTCCATTGTTATAATTCAGTGGTCCCAGTATGCTTCGTTAACTCTTGTGGCTGGGTTTAACGCACTCCTGGCCCCATAAATTGAGCAATTGGAGATGACGAAAGAGTAGTTATATAGGGTAATCTAAAGTGTAACTAATCGTAGGTGCATATTTCGGTAGTTGCTACTACATCTAACATAACCTAACCTAAATAAAATTAGGTAATTATAACTTACGTTACTATTTATTGTGTGAAGAAGGGGTCTGGCCAAAGCAATATTAGAATTGATTTTATTTTTGCAATGGATATTCTAAACTATAGCTATGTTATATGTGTTTTTTTTTTACTTATATTTTATTAACCAACTATTTTAATATATTCCAATAGTGAAAATGATACTGGTACTTATACTGCTAAGGCCACAACTGGTGCAGAATCGGCAAGCTGTTCAGCTCAACTAGTGGTTGGACAAAGTACATTTAAATAATACAAGTTCGAGGCTCGACTTAAACTGACAAACTTTTAATATTTTAGGAAAAATTGAAAAAACTGGAGATGGAAGTGAACTCAATGTACCATTCTTTACCGTACTCCTTAAGGATACAGAAATGCTGGAGAGTACCTTCTTCCGTTTCATGGTTAAAGTTCAAGGAGATCCAAATCCTAAAATAAAATTGTAAAACAAATTTAAAATTATGAAAATTTTTATATTTTTAATTAATTTAATCGTCTCATCTAGCCTAAAAGATGGAAAAGATGTTGAAGACACTGAGCCCAGAATCCAAGTAGTTCGTGATAAGGATTATTTAGGATTTTATGAACTGGTCATAACAGAAGTTCATAAATCGGATGCAGGACATTATACATGTGAAGCTGTTAACGTACATGGAAAAGCAACTTGTGAAGCTGTTGTTACTGTTGCAGGTATAAAATATGTCATTTGAATAATACATGGTGTCCCAGTGGTCCAATATCTGAAGACTACGGATAGGTCATGCTTAGACGAGGAGGGAGGTAATTCTAACGGAACTTTCAGATATTTCGGTATGTTTTCATAAGTCACCCTCTAATTTCTGAATGTTACACCCTTTGATGATGATTGAAAACTTCTTCGTTTGATAATCGTTGGACCTTTCCAGTAGTCTATAAATTAATAGAAATAATTAATTTTTCCTCTCCTCTCCTCCATTTTGAACTTAAGGCTCAACAATGTTGAAATTTCGGAATTATAACTCGTTTTTCTTTATATAACTACTACATATTTATATAAAAAAACACGTCATCAATACCAATTTTTCATATTGAATTTAAAAAGCCCAAAAGCTTAGCTTTATAATCACCTAATACACTCTGTACCCAAAATGTAACACTTTCTGTGTTTTTTGCACTTTTTCTTAAGCATGTTCCGCGAAAATGACTGAAAAGGTCATTTCCAAAAGATAATTGCCTACTTTCTGGCACTTATTGAATTTTTTCAGTCATTTTCGCTGAAGATGCTTAAGAAAAAGTGTAAAAAACACAGAAAAGTTACATTTTCGGTACAGTCATTTTAAAGCTAAGATTTTGGGCTTCGTAAATCCAATATGAACAAGAAAAAACGCTAGAATTGGTCTAAGACCAATTCTTATGATACCCTAGATGAATGCCCTTATGAAATTTCGCATGTCACCCTTCTGTGCAAGTTTGATTTTTGTAGTGGTTTTTCGTATATATTTCTAAAACGGTTCGTCGGACAGAAAAAATGATAATACCCAATTTTATAGAATTACATATTCTGAAGAAGTTTTTAGTACAATAAAAATGTCTTAGACTGATCGTTTTCGCAGTATTTGTAAAAAACCTAAATTTTTATATCGTAACACCAAGAAGGAATGGCCCGATTTAGTCCATTTATGAACCGTTATTTGCTAGTACAATGAAAACATCACGTACCAAATTTCAGCTCTCTACGTCGACGCGTTCTTAGGCAGTGTTCAAATATATATATTGGAAAACAAAATTTTTGTATGGCAACCCCACGAAGGAGTTGCCCGATTTGTCTCATTTTCGAACTTAATTTTACTTTTTTTTTTAAAGTCGGTGTACAAAATTTCAGCTCTCTAAGTACACGCGTTCTCGAGTTATCGTGCGCACGGACGGACGGACGGACATGCAAAAATCAAAATAACATTTAGCTCCATTTAGCTCTACGATCGTTATTTCGAGGTGTTACAAACGGAATGACAAACTTAGTATACCCTTTAGATTTCATCTAGGGTATAAAAACTGATATTGATAACGTGTTTCTTGATATAAATATGTAGTAGGTAGTTAAGGGGTAACACCATTGTAAATTTTTCAGAAAATCAATTTTTTGTTATTGGCTTGAAGGATGCGTTGAACCTTCTAGAAAATGATGCGTAAAGCTTTATATCTGAAAGGACTTTTCATCATTGAAATTTTAGGCTCCGAAATGACTACCTGCGTCAAATAAACCCTACTGGAAAGGTGCTTTCTTACCTTACTGACGCTAACACAGTAACATATGTTGTTACAACATATGTTGTTTCCAAGCAAAGTACGTTAGTTAGCGTCAGTACCTACATGTAAAATTATTTTTCATGTCAATGACTCATTTCAAAACTTTAAACGTGTTTTTCTCGAAACACGATTTTTCAAAACGGCACACAGCATAACTCCAACAATTTTCATTTTTTTCATTTGAATTTTTAACAATATCTTTAAAATAACATTTTGAAGTGAAATGCGTACGGGACTTTCGATACGTCCCTTTAGACATTATTTATTAACAAATAATTACAGCTTTTTGTGTCGAAAATTGAACGATTTCATTTAAATACCCGCCAATCATACAAAAATGAATATTTTCAAAATCCCCGACGTACTTTACTAGCTATGAGCATGTAGACTAAGCGATTTTTTTTTCTCCAAATTCAAAATTGCAACTGCTACACTGCGTGCCGCAGAGTGCTTTAAATTCGACAAGCCTTCCGAGAATGGCTCTGGTGTCACTATTTACTAATATTTTTTTTTTAATAATTTTTTTCTTGTATACTTAAATATATGCTTAATAGCTTCCATGAATATTATTATTCTATTAGCTTTCTTTACATAAAACAAAATTGTCCAAAAAACGCTATTTCCAAGGCTATTTCAGTGGTTTAAGCCCTTAAATAAAGAAAAACGAGTTATAATTCGGAAATTTCAAGTTTCTTAACTTCCAAACGGAGGAGGGGAGAGAAAAAATTTATAGACTAATGGAAAGGTCCACCAATTACCAATCGAAAAAGTTTTAAATCATCATCACAGGGTGTAACGTTAAGAAGTTACAGGGTAATTTATGAAAAAATACCCAAATATTTTTAAGTCCCGTTATCTCGGAAACCGTAAGGATACCCCCCCCCTACCCATACATTTTTTTCCTCGTCTAAGCATGACCTATGCGTTTCCTTTAGATATTACATCACTTACGAGACACCCTGTATATCTATATCTACATTTTAGCAATATAAATTTTTCATTTTAGAGGATAGAAATATCTTTGGAGTTCTTAGTGGTCAAATTTTGCCACCAGGTGAAAAACCTGTATTTAATTGGAAAAGAAACGGAGAGCCTTTTAATCCAGAAGAACGCTTTAAAGTTCTTCTGGGCGATGATGAGGATTCTCTTGCACTTGTATTTCAGCATGTGAAACCAGAAGATGCTGGAATTTATACATGTGTCGCCCAAACAAGTACGGGCAATATATCGTGTAGTGCTGAACTGACAGTTCAGGGTGCAATTCAAACTCTATACCGAGAGCCTGAAAAACCTCAGTTAATTATTGAACATAAGGAAGCAAACAGTAGTATCGGAGGATCAGCTATAATGGAACTGCAATGCAAAGGTTTCCCAAAACCAGTTGTTCAGTGGAAGCATGAAGGTGAAGTTATTGAAGCGAGCAGCAAATATAAAATTCTTTATGAAGATGCAGAGAGTATGTCTCTGGTTATAAAGGATATCAAAACTGAAGATGCTGGCACATATACAATTACTGCAACCAATGAACTAGGCGAAGATAGCGGAGAAATGACTCTTACTGTTAAGGGTATGTACTTATCTTATTTCTAATAAGTATTTTTAATGAAATGCATTATTTCTTATAGCACCTCCTAAGATAAAGAAACCAACCAACATTACATGCTCGGTAGAAGAAACAATCAAAATAGAAATGGAAGTGGATGGTTACCCTCAGTCTGAAATTAAAATATGTAATAACGGAAAGGAGGTATTTGAAAGTGATCACATTAGCATCAAGAAGAGAATGGTTGCCAAGAGCATTGAAAACGTTATCTTGGAAATCAAGAAAATTGAACTTAAAGATGCCGGCTCCTATTCGATTATCGCCAGTAATGATATCGGACAAACCTCAGAGTTCTGGGAATGTACTGTACACTCGAAGCCGGTAATTGTAAAACATTTAGAGAAAGAATATGTTCATGGCGAAAAAGAAGATGCTATCATGAGTATTCGTGTTGATGCATATCCTCTACCAAAAGTTAAATGGTATCAAGATGGTGAAGAAATCAGTACAAAGGACACACGATTCCAAACATCTGTTGATGGAAATCTGTATACCTTGAAGATATCAAATGTTTCTCGAGTGGATGCTGCGAAATTTAGTGTTGAGTTTGAAAATGAACATGGCAAAGCTAAGGATGAAACAAACTTACGTGTGAAATGTACTCCTGAATTTACTAAAAAATTACAAAGCATAACTGTATCAGAAGGGGATACAAATGTTGAACTTTCCGTATCTGTAGATTGCTATCCAAGACCCAAAATAAGATGGTTTATTGATGGTATTGAAATCGATGAGAAACGTAAAGGGTTCCGAAAAATTGAAGAAGGTGATGATTTAAAATTAATACTGACAGATGTAACTACAGAAATGCACGGACAATACAGCTGTGTGATCATGAATGATTATGGAAAATTAGAAAATGATTGTTCGGTAACTGTTAACTGTAAGTAAATCAATTTATTAATTATTAATTGTTTCTCTGATAAAACTATACTAACTATATAAATGATGTTAAATTGTTCATATAAACACGTAATGCTATGATACTACTTGAGAATACCTGAACACAACGACGTATTCTAGCTAAAACTAATAGTGGGTATGTAGTCGAATCCGAATGTAAAATATAAAAATACGAAAACAAAAAATCCCGTATGACAGATAATTTTGTCACGCTCCAGAGCATAAGCTTTAAAAAACGCTAAAGATAAGAAAAATGAGCGCTATATTTTGCGAAAGCGAGAACTTTTTCATTATTGACGTGAAATTTTGGATGAAACATTAAATTTCTCAATTTTGAGCAATCGTTTTCTTTACAAATTCCTTACATTGATTTATAACCCTTATTTATGTAAAGTAGTTCATATACAGGTTGTTGCAAAAGTATGGTTACATACGCTAAACTTAGGTAGCTGGGACCGATCTAAGACAAAAATCCTTATAAAGTTTTGCCCCACATTGCGTTGTTTCCGCGTTATGCTGGCAACACTGTTTTGTGTACCGGAAAGTGTAGACTTTTGAATTTTAATGCATATCTTAAGAAGGAAATGGCGTAGAGCACTGAAATAAATTTTGTTTAATTTACAATATCTTTCACTTTAAGAACACATATTGCCCATTCATTCAGTATCGATACTTTCGAAATAAAAAAATATCAAAATGTGTTTTTGTGTCTTTTGTTTTACAAATTTCTTACTTTGGGAGCGATTTACTCAAAATTTCTAATAAACTTTTTTTTTGTTTTTTTTTTTTAATTATTTGGTAGCTTATATGATTCCCTTTCCAACAATATGTAACTCAATGATGTATCTAGAGAGTTTCATAAAATAATATTCAATAGTCTTTCAAGCTGGATTCATACCACAAAAATTATTTATTTTAGGGTTTATGTGAGTGGCTTTTATTACGGTCACTTGGTGACATAAAACAAGTTTTCTGATGAGTCATGCTCATTAGCCTATTCAGAGTATACGAAAATTCTCACTTGCTTTCGAGGAATACCCTATTTATACTCAGGTAATAAAATAATGTAAAACGTCAACATTGATGTACCTAAGTAAAACAGACTACTAAATTTTTATGAAATTTATTTGGTTACAACAAATTTTCAATATGTTGCCCATTTTCTATACAACAAACTTGTAATCCACGTCTTAAACTTAATGGTATGTCAATTTCTGTCAATCTTTCTCTTACTTTCAAACACGCTGCTTCTATACGCTGCCTCAAAATATCCTCGTTGTCAACTACGGCGGAATAAACTTGTTCCTTCAAATAACCCCATATAAAGTAGTCCATCGGAGTAGTCCATCGGAGTAAGTTATCGGTCCACCTCGGCCTATCCACCGCTCGAGTAGAGTGAGGAGGTGCTCCATCATGTTGAAAAATCATATTCCGCCTTATGCTCAAAGGCACGTCCTCCATCAATTCCGGTAGCACATCCTCCAAGAAATTGAGATAAGCCTCTCCGGATAAATTATGGCGAAAGATATAAGGTCCAATGAAATTCTGACCCAGGATTCCTGCCCAAACATTCAGCCTGAATCTATATTGGTAGTGTGATTCCCTGCTTGCGTGAGGGTTTCTTTCAGCCCATCTATGCATATTGTGGAAGTTAACCACTCCATCCATTGTAAAGTTGGACTCATCAGTCCACAACACGTTGCTTAGAAAATGGGGATCAGTCCTATCCTTTTCTAGCATAAGCCTGCAGAAGTCAAAGCGGCTTTGAAGGTAACTTGGCAGAAGTTCCTGAACGGGCGTTAAAGATAGGGATGAAGACGTTCATTCCTCAAAGTCCGCCACACAAAGGTATGGTCTAAATTAAGTGCCACTGCCAGAGCCCTAGTACTTAAGGAGTTATCTTGCCGAATCCTGTCCATAATGTTTTCGATGTCCTCCACTCTCTAAAAGTAAAATTCTATTTAAAAGAAATTTTAATTTGAAGATAAATATATTATTTACACGTCTAGGCCTGCCTAAAATTACTCGTCGACTGATTAATCTATTAAAAATAATAGAAAAAAGTAAGAAATATTTTTAGTTCTGAAATAAGTGAATGAATTTGATACAAAGAAAGTTTTTCAATTATGTAATAAGGACTGTCCCAGAAAGTACTTCACGATTTTTAAAAAATCATAAATTCCCAATTTTGCTACCTGAATCCTCGAAACTAAAATATAAAATACAATGAAAGCTAATTATCGGCAAGTATTCAAAATGAGTTCGAAATGTGAAGACGTGCGCCACGCAATTTTGCAAGTCAAGTCAAGTGTGTTTTGCGCCGTTTTCGAATTTGCCTTGTCGTAATTTCCCTCGATGTTATTTCTATTTGTCCTCATTTTTTCGTGGGGGCTCATCTTTAGCCCTCAGTTCGATTTGATGTCGTCTTTTGTCCTCTTGTTGACAGGTGTCCTTTGTGACTTTCTAACTTTTCGTCTTGTTGTCTTCTTTTAATTTACAGCTGATGCGTCTTATCAGTCGTACCTCATGTCGTTCTCCTTTTGGAGTTAGTTGTTAATAGGTGAGCGGGGTAAGGAGATATAAGAGGATAGGATGTGGATTTTTGGGAGTGTTTAGGACTCAATGATTCCTAAAGCATTGGTTTCTTTCAAAGATACTCTCTGAGTAAACGTGGCTGAAATGTGAATACCCGCGATAGTAATCCACCTTTATGGTCGTAGAAACTTATTCTGCCATCATATAGATGGTAGATGTTTCTAGCATCGGGCTTTGTTAAGAGCAGGGGTGAGAGGTAATTAAAGTTTGCCGGTATGAGAAAGTCAGACAGGTTGTTTATCAGTGAGTATGGGTGGTTTGGTATTTTTTCAACTTGCATATTCGCAAGTTCAATGGGAAAGAATTTTCCATTGCCTCGTCTATGGAATCCCGTTCAAGCTCTAAGAATCTTTCTTTCAAGCTTGCTGAGTCTTTCCATATAGGTGGGAGAAATGGTATTCCAGATATGGAAGCAATAACTAATAACAGGTCTTATGAGTTGTTTGTACAACAGAAGTTTGGTTTGAGTTGAGAAGCCGTCCTTGATATTTATTATTGGACTAAGTAAGCTATATGAGAAATTGGCCTTGCTAATGGTCGCTTTAGCATGGTCATTGAATCTTTACAGTTCATGAAATTTGATACCCAAGTATTTCGCACTTTGTGTGGGTTTTATTTTTCCCCTGTTGTAGATGGCTTCAATGGTCTTGGATTTTGCAGTTTGGCGGTTTCGCCCAGTGCCAGGTTTCCGAATGCAAATCAGTTCAGATTTTTGGACATTTATTTTGATCCCCCACTTTCTGTGGTAGGAGTCTAATTTGTCAAGATGCAGGTTAACTTTATTTATAGCCAAATTTGGGCAGCGAGATTGGGCATACGTGAGGGAGTTATCAGCGTATAAGAGTGTTGTCCAATTTTCGTTTGGAGGTTGGTCGGAAGTATGGAGGTTGAAGAGGAGTGGGCCTAAAATGGAGCCTTGGGGGATACCAGCTTCTATTGCCTTGAGTGGTGATTTATGTTCTTCAAGTTCCACATAGAATTTCCTAGAAGGTAGGAAACTGTGGGTTAACAAATTTGCGGTGGGAGGGAGGGGGGTAAACCGTACTGTTTTAGCTTGAAAACAAGCCCTGCTGTCCATACTGAGTCGAATGCTTTTTCGACGTAAAGGAAGCAGCCTACAATACTTTTGTTCCTATTTAAGGCTCTGGTTGCATCCGTGGCGGTCTTGGTGGATATTTTTTTCTTCACAGGTATTTATAACCTGTTGCTTGATGACTTTCTCAAAAAGCTTTCCTAAGTTTAAAATTAAGGAAATGGGCCTAAACTCCTTGATGTCTTTTGGTGAAGTCTTTCTGGGGATTGGGAAAATGCGTGAAATTTTCCATTTACCTGGGAAGTAGCAATTATTGATGCAATTATTTAAGACGGTTGATAGGAAGTCAAGAGCTTTTGGTGGAAATTTTTTAATGATTGCATTTGAAATTTTGTCGGGACCACTCGATATTTTGGAGTTCATTGTCTTGGTTAAGACGAAGAGATGCAGAGGATTGGTGAAAATATTTTCCTCTTCAGGATATCCACGTAGAAGAAGGTTTGTGATGTAGAGCCCATTTGCGTTCAGAAAAGTATTAACACTGCTGTTTACTTCCAAGGAGAAGGCTGGAGTACTAAGGATTGAGTTATCCTTAAAAGTGTCTTGAAAATATAATGCGAATGCATCACATTTTTCCTGTGGGAGAACTAGCGTTTCTTGGCTGTTCTTTATGACTTCGGGAGTTTTGGCTTCCTGAAACAGACTTTGTTAATATTTTCAAAAGTCTGTGGGCCAGGTTTAATTTTTTCAAGTCTCTTTCTAAACTGTTCATCGCAGAATAGTTTAGTTTGCTCATCGATGATAATCGATAAGCATTTCACTTGGGAAAGAATGGACTGGTAGGCCGCGTTTTGAGAGTTTAGTCTTTTGTAATAAATGCGGTTTAGGATTCTCCGCAGTTTTTGCCTGTATTTATGTGGAATGTCAAAAAAGAAATACAAAAAAATTTGACAGATGTCGCGCAGTTGGAGTAGAGTAGCCGAAGTTTCAACACGTATTTGTAATTTTCTAAAGAAGTCAATTAATTTGTAATCATTTTATTAATGTTATAACTTTTCTGGATAAATAAATCGTAATTTTATACTTTAAAACTACCACATGGGGGCTCAACCAAAATAAGTTCAGAGCTAAAATAATATTAAAATTGTGTACGCGCGTGAATTAAAAATGGCGGATCAAGACGAAACAAAGGGATTCCTGAAAACACTTTCAGTTGCAGAGCTGAAAGCAAAATTGCTGCAAAGAGGGGAAAGTGTGACTGGGAATAAAGATACGTTAATAACCCGCATTTTAAATTTGAACGCTACACAAAAAACAAACAGAGTACAAGAAGAGGAATACGAAAAGATGGTGGATGCTGAAAAAGAAAAGACCGCAGAATTACAAAAACAAATTGAACAACTACAACTTCAACTTCAAAATCAAAACGATGAAAAACGGAGCAGCACTAGCAACGGCGAAAAAGCAGGGAAACAACTGTGGTGAATAAAGTAACCGCTGTCAATGCTTCGTCAGGAGGGGAAGCTAGTGAATCAGATGTTTATGACAGGTCAGATGTTGATTTTTTTAAAGAAAAATTTTATGAAAAATCAAAACAAAGATTTACTAAGAAGAAAAAGATGAAAAGTTTGTTGTCAGGAAACGAAGATTTAGATTCTGATGAAAATAAGGGGTAAGATGTTCTACAATGATCAGAAATAAAGATGCTAATGAAGTAAAGATGTTAAAGAAGCCGGTGAAATTTACAAATGTTGTTAAAGATGCAGAAAATGACGGAAATATTGCTGAAAAGTGTAAAATGAAAAATATTGTAAAATTTCGTGATGTTGAGAATGCTGTAGAAATTTTTAGAGGGAATAACAATATTTCAGTGGAAAACTGGGTAGCAGATTTTGAAAATTTTGCTGAGACTCTGACAGAATGGAATGATTGTGAAAAGTTAATTTACGCAAAAAGGTTGATATAGGGTCCTGCATTGAAAGTTGTTCAAACCCAAAAAGATTTAAGATCATGGAAGAATTTAAAAATGTTGTTGATTGATGAATTTGCCGACGAAGTGAATAGTGCCGCAGTGCATAAAGAATTACAAAAGCGATTGAAACGTGCAAATGAGTCATGCAAAGAATATTATTATGAAATGCATACTATGGCGATGCAAATTGAACTAGATACTTCGTCGTTGATTCGTTATATTGTGGATGGCATTATAGATGAGTCGCCGGATAAGATTATTCTGGAAGGTGCAAAAAATATTTCAGAGCTGAAAGACAAATTTAAGATTTATGAAAAGTTAAAATTAGGATATGATGCAGGTAAAAAGAAGCAGAATGAGGTTAGGAAAGATGAAAAGAAATTTGAAAAAAAATATGAGCAAAGAGATGATGTTGAAAAATGTAGAGTACCAAATTGTTTTAGTTGTGGTGAACGAGGCCATTACAACAGAAATTGTCCAGACGTAGCAAAAGGGCCGAAATATTTTAAGTGTAATTTGTTCGGGCACAAAAGTAACACGTGTTCAAAGAATAATGAAGTTAAATCTAAGGTACAAACAGTTCGGAAAAATCAAATGTACAAACAAGTTAAAATAAATAATTCCAGTTTCATGGCATTAATCGACACGGGTGCTGAAATTACATTAATTAAAGAAAAATTGATTACGATGCTCAATTTGAATAATTTTAAAAACAAATCAAAAATATCTATCTCTGGTATTGGTACTAATTTGATGACGGTTGGAAAATTTGAAGCAACAGTGAGTATTGATGATTTTATTTGTAAAGATGGGGAAATTCATGCTGTCCCAAATAATGTAATGTCACCTGATGTTACGAGTATAGTAGGCATGAACATACTTGATCAAGCTGACATAAGGCTAAGTAGTGAAGGTATACAAATTCAAAAACGATTCGAAGAAGATGATGAAACAATTGAAAGAAAAGCGTGTTTTTTGGCTATTGCAAATTTTATTGATGATAATAACGAAGATGAAATGCTAAAAAATTTCGAGATAGTTGATAAAAAAGTTTTTAACGAAATTAAAAGTGAAATTATGAATTACAATCCAAAAGAAATTAAAGAGACTGTAGTTAAAATGAAAATTACGGTAACCGACGATGAACCAGTTCATATGCCAGCAAGAAGGTTACCACTCAATGAACATCAGATTGTTGAAAATCAAATTGTGGAATGGTTAAACGAAGGTGTTATTCGAGTGAGTTCTTCCGATTATTCAAGTCCAGTTGTACTAGCTGATAAAAAAGATGGTAAAAAGCGATTATGTGTCGATTATCGTAAATTAAATAAAAAAATACACAAGGATAGATATCCGCTCCCTCGAATTGAGGATCAAATCGATAAATTGCAGAATGCTGTCCTTTTTACAACGCTTGATCTAGTCAACTAATTTTTTCATGTAGATGTTGATGAATTAAGTCGTAAATACACCGCTTTTGTTACACCAAATGGATGTTATGAATTTTTAAAGGTTCCATTCGGACTTTGTAATTCCTCAAGTGTATTTCAGAGGTACATTCATCACGTGTTCCGAAAAGAAATAAATGATGGTGTTGTTGTGGTCTACGTTGATGATTGTATTATTCCATCACAAACAATTGAAGAAGGTGTCGTTCGTTTAAAGCATGTTTTACAAGTTGCAGCTGAAAATGGCTTACGAATAAATTGGAGAAAATGTCAATTTTTACGAAGACGCATTGATTATCTGGGTCATGTAATAGAAGACGGAAAAGTTTATCCGTCTGAGGCAATAACAGCAGCCGTAATGCATTTCCCCCAAACCAAAAAGTATTCGAAGCGTGCAGTCATTTCTTGGTTTAGCTGGATATGTTAGAAAATTTATTAGTAACTTGTTGACGCATTAAGTAGGAGTCCAATGGTAATGAATTTAACAAATTTGAATGATGACGTCACGATGATGAAAAAACTACAGATAGCTCAAAAAGACGATGAAAGGTTGAATGCTATTATTGAAATTTTGAAATTAAGTCCTTATAAAGATTTTGCTATGGAAAACAATGTTTTAGTTAAAGTGGTTGATGGTATTTCATTATTTGTCGTTCCTGAAAACATGAAAGGTGGTGTAGTTCGAGAAATTCACGAGAAGGGGCATTTTCATTTTAAGAAGATGGCTGAAATGTTAAACAGTAAATATTATATATCCGATTTAAAACCGCAAATTGATAAATGTGTTTCAAATTGTATTAAATGCATACTGATTGAGCGTAAAAATGGAAAGGCGGAATGTTTATTGAATCCGATACCAAAAGGTGAAGTTCCGTTAGATACGGTTCATATTGATTTTTTGGGGCCGATGACGTCAACAGGAAAAAATTATAAACATTTATTGACGATAGTAGACAGTTTTACAAAATTCACCTGGATTTTTCCAACGAAGACGTTGACGGCTGATGAGGCATTGAAGAAGTTTGAAATTTTTACTGATTGTTTTGGATTTCCTCGTAAGATAATTGCTGATAGGGGTGGTGCGTTTGTATGAGAAAAATTTGGCGAGTTATGCAAGGATAAAAGCATTAGTCTACATTTAATAACGACTGGTACTCCACGTGGGAATGGTCAAGTAGAACGGGTGCATCAGATTATAATCACTGTGTTGGCAAAACTTTCGATTGAGCAGCCAGAAAAATGGTATTTAAGAGTTGGTCAAGTACAGGCTTTTATTAATAGTACTTATCATCGTGCAATCAAGACGACACCATTTGAATTAATGATTGGGGTGCGAATGAAGGTGGACGACGATCTAGAAATAATGGAAATTGTGGAGGATGAAATTTACTATTGTTTCAAGAGGCCAGAGATGAACGTCGAGCCTACGCAAGGGATCAGATTTTTGAAATTCAAAAGGAGAATAAGAAGACGTATGATAAAAACCGAAAAATTGCTGTAAAATATAATTATGATGATTTGGTAGCTATTGAGCGGGCTCAATTTGGAACGGGGTTAAAAATAAAACCAAAGTTTTTTGGACCTTATCGTGTGACTGCTGTTGGCGAAAATGATCGGTATGATGTGGAGAAGGTGGGTGAGCATGATGGTCCAGTGAAGACAGCAACGAGTGCGGATAAGATGAAGAGATGGTCGGGAACATCATCGGGGGCCGATGATGGTCAGGATAGACGAGTGTGGAATGTCAAAAAAGAAATACAAAAAAATTTGACAGATGTCGCGCAGTTGGAGTAGAGTAGCCGAAGGTTCAACACGTATTTGTAATTTTCTAAAGAAGTCAATTAATTTGTAATCATTTTATTATTGTTTTAACTTTTCTGGATAAATAAATCATAATTTTATACTTTAAAATTACCACATTTATACAGACTTTGAAGATTGATTTATATTGCTCTGTAGGCAATTAGTGAAAAAATCTATTTGGGAATCAATTTCTGAGTTGGTTAGGTTCATACTGTTGGGGGAGAGGTGGTGTTCATACAGGGTGGTTAACCTGTCCTGGAAATCATTCCAGTTCACGTCTACCAAAGCGGTGGAGGTGGGTAGTGCCATCGTCAGTATATTTACCGGCGAATTAGGTTTGATGGTCAGTTCTATTGCTAGATGATCTGACGGAGCATGATGTGTAACACAGTTGAATTTTGCACAAGTAGTTGGAAAATAAAGAAAAATCATTTTCCCAAATTTCAAGGAAAGTTAAACCAACCCGTTGGACAGTAAGCAAAACAATTAAGACATTCTTGGAAACGGAGATAAATTGCGGGAAAACCAAAATATGGTAGGTCGAAAGGGACAACAGATAAAACTGTGGAAAAGAAAAAGTCGATGTCTGCATTGGCGTAACTAGGATTTTTTTCTTGGGGGGGAGGGGGGGGGAGTTTTTTGGATTCTCCAGTATATAGCAAAAGCTAAAAAATGTTTTTAATTTGTTATTTCATCACACAACCCATTATATTTTTGGTGACAAGTTTCAAATCTTGTTTTGATTCATCAACAGGTCCCAAATAGCGAAATTGAGTGACTTGAAAAACAAATGAAAAAATATAACAAAGAAAAGAAATTAAAAAATGAAAAAATTGAGAAAAATAGAAAAAAAAAATTTTATTAAAAAAATTTAAAAAAATTAAAAAACCAGATTCATTCGAAACGAATCGAACCTGCATACGCCCGCAGTGGGGTTGAAATAAGAAGAAAGAAAAAGGAAGAAGAAGAAGCGTTTCGTGTTATCAGAAAACGAAATACTTTGGTGCAACTTTCGAAATGCTGACATTTATCGGGATAGTGAGCCCCATTGCAACCTCAAACCCAATTAACTAAATATTCGCTTTAACTCTCCTAATCCAGACAATGGCGTGTTCAATAGTTCCTCTTTCAACTCACCCTCTTTCCAGCACCAAGAAACCTGCTTTTTTTCGAGGTATTGACCACAGAGATCTCATTGCGGCAGTATCCTCCATTACGTCCAATGCTGTTGGTTCTGACTGTTTACATTCCCTAATCTTCCAAATGCTATAACCTTACAGTTCATCATATTTTAAACTCCTGTCTGATTTACCCTTCGTTCCCTAAAGCTTGGAAAATAGCCAACATTATACCAGTAGCAAAGAAACCCTCCCCTAAATCAGTTGTTGATTTCCGGCCAATTAGCATTCTCTGCTCCTTTGCTAAAGTACTTGAAAAAATTTTCTCATTTCAGATTTCAGAATTTGTCCATACCAACAACCTACTAACCTAATCTTCGCCTGATTCTCGACTCCAAGAACTTTGGCATACTTGTTTTACTGGATTTCTCAAAGACTTTCGATAGTGTTAACCACTCTAAGCTATTAGAAAAACCTGTACAGTAATTTTAAATTCTTTTCCTCTGCGATCTCCTTAA
The DNA here is from genome assembly GCA_963924295.1 of Dioctria rufipes. Classification (NCBI taxonomy): domain Eukaryota; kingdom Metazoa; phylum Arthropoda; class Insecta; order Diptera; family Asilidae; genus Dioctria; species Dioctria rufipes. The sequence goes on from OZ002740.1 coordinate 288,486,152, forward strand.
TTGATAATTTCCTTACTGACGGGTTTCAAAGGATACAAATTGGTGACTCCTCATCCTCCCTACTCCCCCTTTTCTGTGGTGTACCCCAAGGATCTCTTTTGAGTCCGTTGTTGTTTTCTATGTTTATTAGCGGCTTGCGAAAGATGATTCAAGTTGTTCTGCTTCATCCTTATGCGGATGATGTACAGTTATACCTAAGCAGGCCTAGTGGTCCTATAGAAGATTGCGTTGCTCGCATCTCACTTGCTCACTTGCTCGTATCTACGTATCAATCAACAACGGACTTTCACTAAATCCTAACAAATCGCCCTGTCTTGCTATCTACAACTCTTTGTATGTCATAAGTGAATTCCTAGGCATTTTTCTTGACAGCTCTCCGCTGTGATTTATGAACTCTAGCACCAATCTTGGGGTCAAGCTAAATGAGCAGTTAAGTTGTTGTGATCACATCAAACTGATGCTCTCTATCTGCTGGATTACTATCAACAAATATCTGCTTGCAACTCCTCGTAAAAGCTATTCTATTACCCCATTTTACTTACGGAAGTTTTATATAACCAAAACTAGCGTATGCGTGCGGAAAGTTGAAGTTGCTTTCAACGATTGCATTAGATTTGTGTTTGGCATTAAACGATGGCAGCATATAATTCCGTACAGGCTCTCATTGGTTGGCTGCTCGATCAACTCTTACCTAAAGCGTAAAGCCTTCATATTCCTCGATAACCTAATTCACTCTGGTGAACCTGCTCGACGTTCCAATCTTCATGTTCCTCGTTTCCATTTCTCGACTGATGAAGCCTCTTATTTTATTCAGGTCGCTGGAATGTGGATCTCCCTTCCCGTTCATGTCCAGAGGGCTGGCTCTATACCTATTTCTTCAGGCGTCTAATTTGTGACTTAAACTTTTGTTAATTTATTATTATATTCTTCTCCTTCTTTTGGTGGTGACAAGTTGAGCTCATAAATGAAATCGACTAAATCTTATTAATTAATTAATTATTTTTGTTATCTTCCGCTAAATTTTGCTTAATATCATTAGCTTAAATAAGTTAGCTTTAGTTCATTATAGTTTTTCTCCCTGTCATATAATGTAATACGTTAAGATTTCAGATCTTTTGTACTTTATCCTAAATAAATAAATTGAACTCAATTGAATTGAATTTTCTGACACTTGTCAAATGAGATTACAGATTCATATGAATGAATCTTTTATCATGAATCACAAGTTTTCAAAATAGATAAAAACAAAACACAATTTGTCTAAAATTTACTAATTAATTAAGAGAAGTCACAAGTAGGAACGAAAAACAAAATCACTGTGAAATTTGCATTGTTGAAAAACTGACACTTGCCAGAAAACGCCCTCTTTAAATCACAATTTTGATTCATACAAAAAAATGCACACCCTTTACCCAATGAAATTTCTCAATCAAAAGTCCGTTTTCTCTTCACATAAAAACATAACACAGAAATGATACAGGGTTCGGCAAAAAATTCTGACAGTTTTCGCCGCCTTACTGTGGATATTTTTAGTAGCCATGGAGCAGAGGTCGAGTGAGCACCGTGCGTTTATTTTCGAGGCGTTTTTTAAAAGTGACGATTCCTGCGTTGCTGCTCAGCGGCAGTTCCGTACGCGTTTTAATGTGGGTCAAAGAGGAAGAGTCCCAACTCGTAACACAATTCTGCTATGGTGTGGTTCGCATACAGCCAATGAGGTGATGTGCTTTTTGAGAAGCAAGTTTTGTGGCCGAGTCACTTCGCGTTTTGGTGAAAGATGCCATAAGCCAAGGATTCGCCAACCTGTTTCCTGCAATGTTATAGAAGGTGTTCGATAGCTTCAGTGCAAGACTGCATTCTTCCAGTCTTGGTCAAAGAAGGACATCATTTAAAGAACGTTATCTTCCCAAACAGATGAAATCGGTTGTTCTGAAGTTATTTTCATTCATTTACATGAACACCCTTCTGTAATAAGCAATAGAACAATTTGTATCACTTTTAATCTTTGGTTGTTTTTATTTTAAACCCGTCAGATGTTTTTGCCGCACCCTGTATTACTTAAGCATTTCTTAACGGTTCTTCAATCCAGTAAAAACAAATTATCAATGCAAAGTCAATGTTATCCCATTGAAAAATGTTATATACAAATTAGAATTACTAATAATGTTCGAAAACTAAGTACTAAAAAATTGTTACAACAAAAACTAAAAATAAATTCTTTTTAGGCAAACCGAAAATAAGAAAAGTTCTTAAAGATGTAGAAGTCAACGAAGGTGACATTTTAACCTTGGAAGTCGAAGTATATAGTGTGCCCGAACCAGAAATCAAATGGTAAAAACAAACATTTCATTGGAAATCTTTATTTATATTATATAATTATTTACAAAATTGCTAATTGTGCATAGGTATAAAGATGGAGAAGAGGTCCGAACTGATGCACGGATAAAAATTTTACGCGATAGCAAACGTAGCGAAACCTACTGTCTTACATTAAACTTGGTCAAAACATCAGATTCTGGTGATTACGAAGTGAAAGCTTCCAACCCTATGGGTACAAGTTCTTCGAAAAGCAGAGTCACTGTTCTTAGTAAGTATATAACTCAAAAGAAAATCAAAATTTATATTTGCAATTCATATTTTTGAAAAGTAAAATAAAAGTATATGAAATTGAAATAATAGTATTGTATGTATGTACTTACATACAATACATACACGCCATACGTACAAGTGAGATTCTTCAAGTATTCTCTTGTAAGTAAATGACGATCTGCTTTTGTTCGTTATTTTTGGTTTTTGTCCTTTTCGTTAAAATTTTTTTTATATTAAATTTTGTTTTAAACACATACATACATATATTCTACAAATCATTCATTACATTTATTTGTGATTAACATATCTTATGTCAAACAGCAAATCAAACCGTATCGAAGAAAAAATCGGAACTTGTTGAAGAAGAACTATCCAAGGCTCAAACCGGAGAGGAGGATGGTAAAATTGTTATTTATTTATGTCTTCAGTGCTTTAGAAATATAATAGTGGCAAATTTGAAAATGTTTGACTCTAGCAAGCTTTTGTAGATTCGCAATTTTTATTTAAATATTTAGTTGATCTTTCCTTCAAGCATACCATAATTCCTTATTTCGACGTTATGATTGTATTACAAACCAGGCTATAGGACGACACTACAGACTTTAATTTTAACATATTAATAATACTAGGTACTCACTAGTTTGCAGACTGAAAAGAGATTGTATTATTATTATTCTTTATCTTTTCAATAGCAACCTACTGGCATTTACAATGTTCAAATATAGAGCTTACCTCCTATTGCATATCACGCCTATAAGTAAACTTTCATTATTCCATTGTTCAAGAGATGGGCAACTGCTGAGTTGAGTTGACTCAAAGAGTCGGCTCTTATTAGTGAGCCGCTTGAGCCAACTCTTCATTTTATGTGAAGGTGACTCATTAGGAATCACTAGACTCGTGGCTCTGGTGAGATTCATTGGTCACAGAGGAGCGAAACATCATGAGCTATAGCCAAAGTCAAGACGACTCAAGAGATATAACAAAACATGACGGGAGATAACTCGTGCGGCGTATTGTGAGTGTGTCGAATTGATTTCATATTGCATACGTTCATTTCACTTCACAGTGTGACGTGCGTATGCGACAGCATAGTATAACCGTAGGCAGAGCCCAAGGTATATAGAATATAAGTTATTCTCATTAAAATTTTGACACTAGAGCTGTGACATGTTTCATCCTATAACTTATATATATTTCTATTGAAAAGCCAGAGAGAGGAGAGAGAATATTGTGTTCTCTGTACCGTACTTTCCTATACATTCGGACACAAATGGCGGAATGTGGTTCGTACTGAGAATACCTTGTATCTATGTACTGTGGGCAGAGCCCATGATAGGCCCATATCACTGATATATATAATATAGACTTCTTAACTTTTCATTTCATGTGGGCTCAATTTCTTATGTCAAAAAAAGTTCTTACGCCGGTGCCAACATTGAAAAAAATCATTGGCGGTAAGTTGAAAAGATGGGCCCGCAACTCAAAAAGCGATTATAAGAAAACCTTTCGAATTTGTGCTGCGTATTTAATGAATATATTAATTTTAGTAAAACAATTTTATCAGTGATAACTCTAAATAGTTAATTTAAAGACATTTATTTCGACGGATCCACTTATTTACTTGTTTTTTACAGTTCTCGCTCAGTTGGTACTTGGTCCTTAGACCGAAAGAGTCAGCAATATAGAAGTGAGCAGAGTTCCAAGCTTGCAAAACATTCCGAATTCAGTGAATCACTTCGGCAATGCATTTGAGTTACACATTGAGTGCTGGGAGTTGACACGACATTAGAGTGTGGCCTCGTCGAATAAAATTGCGATCTGAAGAGCCACCTAACTCATTTTGAGTCGGCTCTTTTAAAAAAATCCGATTCAATGAGTCGACTCTGTGAAAAGAGTCACTTTGCCCATCTCTACGGTTCTTGAAAAATATTTTTATAATTTTGAATTGCAATTTCAACATTACTCTTTGGTCCATTGCGGAATAAACGCAGCGTTTCAGATTTAAACGCAATTACTGAAATACAAAAAAAAAAAAATGGCACGGGTGGGCCAACTCTAATGGTTTAGTATCAGTGGCGTAACTAAGGATGTATGCCCTCCCCCTCAAATTAACATACTTGCGTAGAAAAATTTAATTTTTTTTATTCTCTGAACTTCGGATGTCTATGATGTTTCCAATAACTTTATACGGGGTGACAAAATTATTCCCTTCTCCCTTTTTAATTTTTTTCAGGACAGAAATTCCCACAATATGGGAGAATTCACACGATCTCTCAATAGTTCCTTCGCTCCACTCACTCCAAGCCAGAGTTGAGCAAAACATAAATAGTTTCGTGGGTACTACGAACAGTGTTGCCAAGTTCTGGTTGCCAAACTTTTTTGTTTAGATTTACTTTGTGCTGTACATTCATCATTAAATCTGTTAAAAAACCACATTAAAAGGAAAACCGATGAGTATCTGAGAGAAACGCTTGAACAAGCCAAAGCGAAAGGGAAGTAGCTGGAAATATCCGATTACTTAAAGTAATAGCCCGAGTCCACTGATCGCCTCACCGTACAACAGTGTTGGGAACTTGATGGAATTTCAAAACTTTTCAACATTAAAAATTTGATCTTATACATATTTTAATTTTCGTTCATTGCTTAGTTATCTAATATTGTACACTTAAAGTAATACTATTTTCTCATTTACGAACTTTGATGTATGCTAACAGCGTGTACGCCTAGCCTAAGAAAGTCAGCCAAATATTTGCAAAAAAAAAATATTTACAGTGTTTCAGTTACAGGCGTACAATTTTTCTCCATTTAAATACAAAGAATAAATAGAAGAACTCTCGACTGTTTATTGTTGTATTATCACTATTGTCTAGCCAGCGTATTTGCAGCCTATGATGGTAAGAACACCTTTAAATAGAACTGAAATAATGAAATCATTACAGAGTTATAATTTTTATTCCGAAAACGAATTTTAATTGAGTGTATCTAACTACCTATTAAATCAACGTTGTTATTATATGCCGTTTTAATTTTGTGAGACCCTAGAAACTCTGGGCATCCCGTGTAGCTGGGCCTGTGGGGTAGTTAGTTACGCCAGTGTTTATGATACAAAATGTAATGAAAATTATTCGACCATTTTATATAGATCAGCATATAACTTCCAAATTTTCAAAGTACATACATCATTCAAAAGAGAACCCTTCGCTCTTTCCGGACAATTTACAACAACAAACATATTCCGCTTAACTTCGCAGTTATGGTGCTTAAATTTTCACCTTTTTTTTAAACAAATTTACTATTATTTTTTTTTTTTTTTGTAAAATATGTTACATATCAAAATCTTGTTTTCGGACTGAAGATGGCGGAAGTCTTTATTTTAATTTAATCAGCCACAATTCTGTCGAAAATGTAACAGTTTACGGGTTATTTGTAATTTTACTTACAAAAAAAAAAAAGAAGCAATTTCCATAAACGTATTTTATTGAAGAAAAATGTTCGTCAAATTTGAGACAATCGCAGCTAAGGTTTCTCAATTTCAATCCACAAAAAGTATAAAGGTGACGTTTTACGATAAGAATAGTTAATTTAGAACAAAACTTCAAAATTTCGGAGTGAGAAAAGCTGAAATATTCATTATAAAATATATGGAAAACACAACTTAAACGACGCAAGTAGTAAAAAGAGTATATTTCTACCACATATCCGTTAAATAAGTATCTAGAAGTGTTTTCCAACACATTTATTTTACCACAATTGGTGGATTTCCAAACACAGTACTCGAAAAGGCAGGAGAAATCAGTCATCTATTGAATCTTTTTTACAATTACCATTACACTTTCAGACAGATATCCTTAAATCGCCTCGACAATATTTCAAGTCTCTTATTAATATTTACCCAATTTTCCGCCTCACTCTCATTTCATACGAAAAAAAAGAATATGTGTTAATTAGACACATTTTAATAAATACTTAAAAGGCTTAACTGCTCAGTTTATTGTGCTTCGAGGAACAGTGATTACTGTCAAGTTTAATGAAACTGTCGTACATATACTACATATAAAGGTACATAGTTTCCTTTCGTGCTTATAACATGTGTCTTTTAATCATTAGCAAAAAATTCGAGAATTTCAACTATTCTTCAATACCACCCTTTGGGGGAGTCGACCTTCTCGCTGCAAATTTGCAATTCGTCACCCTCGTCAAAAGCAAACTCCCATTGTTATCTCTGTGAAAAAAAATATAGGGTCTCTACATATCTGCATATTGCAACAGGAATTTTGCAACCGGGTTGAAAATTTTCCCATGTCCGGCCTGTTTCTAGAAAATACGCATCTAACGATCTCAAAAACCATCAGCAACTCGCACTGAATTTCGTTCTATATAAATAAAAAAAACAAGGTTTCTTATCGAATTGCTTTAATTCCACCCAGTTAATTTCACAATTATGGCCTATTGGAATAAGTCATTCTGGACGTCTCAAAGGCTTTCCATAAAGTCTGGTGTGCTGATTTTTTAGCAAACTACAAACCTCTTGGCCTTGACCTAATTTTGGAATTGAGAACTTCGTGGTATATTGGCGTCAGTTTTGAAGATGCCATATCCAATCCCCTTAATATTAATTATATTGTACCACAAGGCTCTGTTTTCCCTTCCACCTTATCGGTAGTATTCATTAAATTTTTTTTATTTCTTTTTTTTTTACTCGAACACACGTAGGAAGTAGAACGCATGCAAGACTAGTTCAATAAGTAGTTACGTGTTGTATTATAACTTGCATTATTTTAGCAATACCAGAAACGTCGTTTACAATGTAGACTTTTCAACTAGTTATTGAACTAGTTTCTGTGAGCTAGTTACATAGTCATTCCAATAATCCGAATAATTGTAATTCTAATAGAAAGTAAATATTATCCAAATCAAAAAAATCCATTGCGTAATTCTTCTGTGAAATTTTCCTTGTCATGTTGAGATGAACCTGTGATAGGACTTGACGCCAAGTTTTTAATTGCATTAACCTGAAATTATTCGTAAAAATAATGCAATTATAATAATTAAAATAACAATGTTTATTTACTTTTGTACGCAATTTTGTTCACGATCAAATATCGCCATTGCAAAACAAAGTTACTCGAACACGTCTGAACACTGAACTAAGTTAATTTGTGTTGCCCGATTTCAAAACGGCATCAAGAACATGAGTCATAACAAAATTCCTGGAGTCAAACGGGAACTCCCCATATTAAATTTTCGAAGCCATGTAGAGTAGAGTGACGTCGTAATATATGGAGAGTATCGTATAACGTAATTTATTTTTATTTTCAATTCAGAAAGTATTTATTGGTAAGTACTTAAATAACGAGTTTGTGCAATCATCGGCTTTCAAAAATTCTAATGAAAAAATATCCTGTAAATTTCTAAGGACGCATCGTTGATTTTATATTGGAGCGTACCACTCATTTCCATTACATAGACTACGTTTATACGATAGCCAAAGTCGGGAACTTGGTCTAGAGTAGGCCAAAGTGAAAATTTTTTTTTGCCGTATAAACGTGCAAGTCCGAAATTTGGACTTTCCCCAATTGAATTGGACCTAGGCCTGATTTATTTGAAAATGTGTGTATGTCATAAAGTAAAAATGGCGTCTGCTACAGTAAGGAAAGTCTTTTGGAGTCCCGAGGAGGTGGAAAAAATGTTAATAATTGTGCGAAATAGTAAGATAATTATATAGTTCTGTAAATTTATGTATTAAACCGTCAAGATCCAAATGTCATATGCTTTTCTTACACAGCACACAAATGCAAATTTCCTAGTCCAATTTGTGCGGTTTATACGGGTAGCCCAGATTTTTGCCTACAACCGGTTTCTAGTCCTGATTTGGGACTGTCGCATAAACGTACTCATAGACATACTTAAGGCCTACGCAACCAATCCATCTAATCTACACACTCATCCATTCCTTTCATTCCAACAATTGCAGCAATTTACTCAGCCGAAAGCAAAAACCAAACCTGCTGCGTTCTACGTTCTAGATAAAAGTAGCGAAGGTAGGCCCTTTCTTCTTTATTACATGTCATGGGCGTTATAAATTGCATATGTATGAGAAACGTGTCATTTGAAAGTATCTAAGCATTGCGCCTTATAGGAAATCAAGCACGTCTGCAAAGCCGCAGATCCTGATGATTTCTCGCCCCTGTTAATTTATAGATGAGCTTCCTCCTTGGCTAAACCTCTGCGCAAACTATTCTACTTATCGCATTCGACAGGAAAATTTTCAACTGCTTGAAAACTAGCCCACGTTCAGGCAATTCCCTAAAAAATTGAGAGGGTAGCGATCCATCAAATTCGATTCTATTCAAGGTTTTTGAATCTGTCATTAACTCAAAATTATTAAAGTATCTCAAAACCAATAAACTCATCAATGATCGCCATCAACGAAGGCTTCTGAACAGGTCGCTCATCTGGAGACTTGCTGACTTTTCTTACGGAACGTTGAAACTGTAGTCTCCACAACTTTGGTGAGTCCAAAGTCGTTGCTCTAGATATTTCAAGGGCCTTTGATAGAGTATGGCATCCTGCCCTTTTAGCCAAACTTAAAACACTTGGTCTTTCTGGGATTTGGCAATAACTTGTCATATCGACTCACTCGAACACCGCTGCAATGTTGGATGTCTTTCGCGCCTTTATCGCTACATGCATGGCCAATGATCTGATCAAATATCTAGTCTGATCGCACATAACCTTTTACTCTTCAAATTACTTCCGGCCGTACAGTAAAATTCCGTGATGCTTTCCTATCCCGAACTGTATGAATGTGGAATAGTTTACCATCTACTGTTTTTCCTCGGGCTTACAATCTGCGAATATTCAAGAGTAACATACATCGGTACCTCCGCTACTTTTCTCATATTCTCTAATTCTTTCCTGATCACCTTCCTGCCATGCTTTGCTTTGCATCATAGGGTATCCCCTGAGCTTGGCTTAACAATATAAAAAAAAAAAAACAAGCTTCTGGTGATACACTGTAAATTAAGTAGTTCTTATTAAATAGAAAAATTCCAACAAAATCTCCGCTTTCTCCGATTGGTGCCAATATACGTATACATACAAAAATATAGTATACATATGCTTGAAGGAAAGAAACGACCCAATAGCAGCATATTAGATCATTTCGTAAATAGTTTTTTTGCAGTGCAAAACTTTCTTTTTTTAAGCATAGTACGTAAATATTTCGCATTTATTTACCTTAAAACCATTTTTCAAACTAAATTTAAGAATATCAAAAGCCCGGTGAAAAGCATTCAATCAGTCATTGCACTAAGATTAATGAAAATGGGGAAATGGTCACAGTATCAATTAGCACTGAAGAGAGTCATCAATCTGAAGTTTCAGGTAGTTATAACATTGTTTAAGTGATATTTCTACAGTAAATTTTGAACACATTTTATTTTTTGTACCTTTTGCTTGAGGATATTTTTCTTTTTAAAATCCCCCAAAGGCAAAAGATTTATTGCTTAAGTTTTTTCATGATTATTTTGATCTTTTTGTTTTTGAAAATGTTATACAATTAATTTTTGCCTTTATCTAAACTTTTTCAGTCATTTATCAAAAATAACAAAGAAAACATTTGTAATAGTATTTTAGATTATAGTAAAAATTAGGACTGCTTTCTAATTTTATATATTTCATTGATGATAATAGAATGAATTTTTCGAAACATAGATGTCTCTGATGTGTCTCGACTAATTATGTACACTTTCTATTTAATATATTTAAATGGTAAAAAATGCGTTAAGACATATGTTTTTAATATTTATTTTGTTTCTTGTCGAACTTTATTAAAAAGAAGAACAAACTTAAGTAAATTTTTTTTTTTTTTTTTCAAAAGGAGGAGTCCTTTATAAAAATCAACTTAATTTCATTAAGACATTATAATACAATTTTGAATTATTGCAAATGTTTTTTTTTTGTTCTGTTTTGTTATCTTAATTAATTTTTATCAACAAAGCACAATACATTCATTCAAAATCCGCACAAAATATCCATTAAAAATTCTCAGGTCCAGATGAATCACATTCTGTACATAAAATGCGAGCTACAACAGTTATATTAGAAGAAGATGATTCAACTCCAATTACTACTGTTAACTTAATCCGTCCAAATAAGCCGCATGCTGGCTCTTTAAAAGTAGAAGAAATTGGAAGTTTTATTACAACAAAACAAGAAGAAAATATAACGTACTATCCAGAAACTCCACCACTGCACGGAATTATTGATGAAGGAGATTCAGAAGATCTAAATTCACCACAGAATCGTACAATCTCAAGAAATGTATCAATTCAATCGGCATCTGAAGATGAACGTTCTCAAGGACTTTATGCAAAGGATGTTATGATTGATGAAATTCAAAAACATGTACCATTTGAAGATGGTTACGCTGATATTCGAGTGAAAACTACTACTGTAGAAGAAACACAGGTTCTCACTTTTGATGCCGAAGAGGCTGAAATTTTGCAACCCAAAAAAGCTTTAAAATCAAAAACTACAAAATTGGAGGATGGTTCTTATCAGAAACAAAGTGGTGTTTTGTCCGAATACGAAAAAATCGACGAAAATAAATTTGAAACGAATAAATTATCTTTAAACGAAAAATCTGTTGATCTCGATGCTAGAAAAGACGAAAAGGAAGTTGAAATTGATTTTTGGGGATCTAAAGATGACGACGATAGTAAACTTCCTGAAAAATTTGATTTGAAAAAACAGATATCAAAAGATGAAAAAGCTACTGAGGAGGAGGATGCAGTCGAAAGTCTGCTAAAGAGAATCAGAAAACAAAAGAGTGTAATTGAAGAAATACTATCGCAAGGAAATGAAAAGGAGGTCGTTGAAGAAATACCAGCGCCAAAAGTTGTGAAAACAGGAAGTGAAGACTTACCATCAGGTACCATATGCACATTATACATTCACATACAATATTATATAATATACACTAAAACTGATGGTACTTGACTTCGGTCTTTTCCTATCTGGATACTGAACACATTTTTCACTTCAAATATTTATATTAATTCTTGCATGTGGATTTTAATAAAATTCTAATATTAGTTTTATATCGATAATTGTTCTGCTTTCGTACAGGTTGTGTGTGTCACACTCTCGGTAGAAAAACTGAAATAATTACATTTGATCTATGAAATTTCGATTTTGAATATTGACTTATAATCTCTTTTAAGTTACGTATTAAAACGATAAAACATGCAAAGGCTCTCCAAAAGCTAAATCAAAAATTCTTTTGCAGTTTTTTTAAGTATTAAAATAAATTGGAATCAGAGCAATTTTGTAGGTATAAAGTGGTGAAAAGATACGTAATTTTAGGGTTTTTGTGAATACCTTAATAATGGGTATTTTGTTAGTGAGGCTGCATTCTAAAATATCAAGAAAGAGTTCATTCACTCAAATGCTCCAACCATACAATACATATCACTAGCCAGTGATTTTCTACATTTTTGTTATACATTTCTCGTAAGATGATCCTTTTTTCGATTAAACTGGAAATACTAACAGACATATGATGATATATCTAACTCATTCTAGTTTAAGCAGAAACAAAAGTGACAACATTATCAAAATTCACGGTATATAGAGTAACAAGGTATGATCGTCCGGTCTTTCAAATATGTGTGACGTCATATGAATTGGTTCTTAAAAAGGGGAAAATAAAGTGATAATATTTAATTTAATTTATTCCATTGGATCCGCTGAAAATATTGCAATAATTGCAATTTTAATTTCTTAACATAACGAGAAATTGAATTTCCAGTTTAAATATCTTTTAGAAAAAATCATAACTACCGGAAAATTTTGTTAGTAAAAAAATTGAAAAAAAATGAAATATCCATAATTTGCCCTCTTAATTGATTATTTGAGATTTATTTAATATTTCTATAGTGAAATTAGTTAGTGGCAATTATAATATAATTTTCTCAAATAGAAGGAAATTTTTCAATGCACTATAATGAAGTGTAAAAAAGTTGAGTTAGTGGCAAATTAAAGTAAATTAAAATTATAATAATCTTCCTTCAATTTATATTTCATATGTTAATTGAATAACTTCAATCAAATCAAATATCACTGTAAAAACTTCCAGTGAAAGTTCATATCACTTAACTCCACTTTTCCTAATAACATTAAAAAATGATATTACATATATGACTCCATCATTCTTTTAACTTAATTAATATGAAAGAAATGAAGATGCATAAGATATACTTACGTGCACTTTGAGCCCAACCAACTGATTTAAGTAATATTAAGTGCTATTCCACGATGTATTATGTATTTTTATTTGAGAAAGTACTATCATCAATATCTTATTTTACTCTAGAAATAATGTGAGTATTCTATATAATGAATCAACAGGGAAAATCATAAGTATGTATTCCATTCTTATTTTGCATTTAATACCGACAAAACTTTCAGGCATATCGTTTTAACAGCGACCTGATTTTTTCTAAAGGAGATTTAAACTGACAAATTCAATATATCTTTATTTTTAAAAAGTAAAATTGTATTTATTTCAATATTTTAAATGGATCCAGTAGGATAAATTAATAAACAAGTTGAATTATTTTTCACATTATTATTGCACAACGAGGTGAGGCGAGGCAAAGCGAGGCGAGGCGAAGCGAGGCGACGCTATGCAGTTGAGCGAGGCGATGTGAAGATACATCTCGAGGTGTAATGTTCACAACAATGAGTTCAGTTTCTTTGTAAATCGCGAAGTTAGAGTATAAATTATATCATCAGATTCTGAAGAAGAAATTTTGTGTTTGTTACGTAATGCAACATAAGTGTATTTTCCGCTGTTTGCCTGCCACCCGATAAATTTCATCATCTGTATGAAGATTAACGGACTGATCCTGATAGATTCTTCCAATATATGAGAATGAGAATAGAAATCTTCGATTATATTAATGAAAGATTCCAATATAAGCTAAAAAAAAACAAACTGCCAAAATTTCCATTCTAAGGATATTTAAATTAATAATTTTATTTATTTTTCCCGCGGACGGGAACCGAATCTACCCTTGTTAGAATCGGTCAAAAATGAAGAATAGAAGAATTTTTAAGAACTTTTATTTTTAATGATACTAAATCAAATCGCAAATACAAGAGGAAAAAGGAACCGCCTCATCCGTGGTTTGCAACCGGGACCTTCCGCTTGCCTGACGACTGCTCTTACCACTGAGCTAACGAGACAGATGATTTGCCCTCTTGCATTTCATAACTTTTAACTAGCCTGCTAAATGAAGGTCCCGGTTTCAAAACCCGGATGAGGCGGTTGGTTTTTCCTCCTGTATTTGTGATTTGATTAAGAATCATTAAAAATAAAAGTTCTTAAAAATTCTTCTATTCTTCATTAATAATTCCAGTATATGAGAATGCGTAATGAACACTTCAATCATATCAAAGAAAAAACAAATAAGAATATGCTAGCTATCAAAATTAGCGCGCTACATCTCGCGAAAAAATTTAAAATTTCATTCTCGAGCGAGATACCTCGAGGTGTCTCGCCATATCGCACGCTACTACCGCGTTTTGTATGAACACTCTCATAGTACAGCGTACAATGATTTTATTTCTACAACTCTTGTTATAACCTCGCCTCACCTCTCCTCGCCACGACTCGTTGTGCACACACCCTTATAGGTATTCGATTAACATGATGTCACACAACATAAAATGACGAATCTATATTGCGGGAGAGTCATAGTTTGTTAGTGTGCCTACCATGATCAATACTACATGAAATGTATGTCACATGAAATAGTACTCAGTCTATAAACTAGCCTGCCATTATTATTATGATAATTAGCCCCTCACCAGGTCGTCACTTCCTCGCTTACTCTATCTCTGCAATCGAAAGATATATAAAGTCATGCCCTCTAGTAATTATACCAGAATCAATCCCCAAAACATCATTATGGCCTTCGGCTTGAATTAGACAATATGTTGTCACGTGGTCTTTATGATTAAGGATGCATATCAGAAATAATGGTTTAGATCACATCGACATTAAACTATTTTTGAATGAAATAAATGTTTTAATTTTTGGAGCTCATCCGGATATCAAAGAAAGCATCATAGTCCCCATATTTTATCTCACCTTGATGCTTCGACCTACTTCTAATATGATAATCAATCCAAACCTTCGCACAAGACAGGAGAATAAGAGCGGTGGGAATACAATATTTAGAGATCTGATTATGCTATAGTCCTCGACGTCAAATTACCATAAAGGCTAATTATAATGTGCATTTGCCAGCATATGCAAACATGCGGACAAGTGCTTTCCGTAATGGCAACCCACAGTAGGAATAAGGAATAAGAAGCCGTTCCTTCAGTTTTCTTCCTCAACCCTGTATGCTCATGATCGTACTTTGCATAAGCACATTTGATAGTATGTGTTAATATTATACAAATGTTAGTCATACATATGTCCAGCAAACATGGCGAAGCCACTGCGAATCGCAAAAATATCACAAAGTGGTGAAATCAAATAAGATATGAAAGTGAAATCTCGAGCGGGAGCAAATGTTGACAGACAGAAAATTGTATCACATTGGTTGTATAACTTCGGATTCATTTTGCCTTTCTTTTTCCACAAAATGTAATAAATGTAAATGTATTCAAAATGAATATTAATCTACTGTGGTAGCGATTCGCAAATGAAATTATTTTTCACTCATTAGCGATATCATCGTGCGTCCCATGTCCCATCTGCGTATGAATATAATTTATTAACCTATCTGATCCAGTCTCCTATAATGTTAGCCTCTCGTTTTACCATTAATGTTAATTAAATGTAATTTTAATTGTTCACCTTTTACAATTCACTAATGCAAACACAAACACGACAAATTACTTGTGAACGCTTAAATGCTAACTCAGAATGGAAAATAGAACCGAAAGTCTTAAAAATGTTAAATTCTCAGAAGTTCGGGCACAAAACAACACACATGCATGGATTTATGTAAAATAAAGGACAACAAAATTTATATTCGCTTTTGTTTCGCTTTTATGTCGCTTCGATAACATAAATCAATTTTAGATCTGTCGCTTTTACTCTCATACTTCGCAATGTACAGCTCTACTGTCGCTTAAGTTTCGCTATTGCGGACGTTCTCCAAATTGTTTACTAAGTGAAAGCATTCGTAAAATATTTAAATCTTACATATGCTGGCTTATGCACATTGTTAGGTCTTTTGTCATACTCACCTACAACTATGCTTTCAACAGCAAAAGGCAGGGCCAATCGTCCACTGTCTGCGGATTTGTCTAAAATTCATTCATCTAAGTACCGCCAAAAATATGCGAACAATGCAAAGGAATTGAACTGCATTTAGTGTCGACCATTGCAATGCATGTGCCAATGGCGGTTCGTGAGCTTCAGAAGAAGGGAAACAATTAATTTTTTGTATGCATTACTTTCAAGCCATGCATATGCAATGCACTACAATCTTGGCTAAGGCTGGATATATCGCAGTGATGCACTGACCTCTGCACCGATTAGGAGCGGAAAAATTTTCGAGAAACGTTTTTTGCCCCAGTTGAAACAAAACATTTTGCCAATTGAAGGGGCTAAACAATATGGAGTTTAAAATATAACGCTCCGGAAGAAGCTTTATTTTTAGTGCAACACGTTTGAGCAGGAGCGATATTTCAAGCCCTATTCCTGGCAATCATGTATATTATTCAACCTATCAACCATCAATCCATTCATAGCATTCATGCACCCGCGCCACAATTATAAAGTGAACACAAGAATTTAATTCAACATCCCCTTTTACCATTTAAGAGAAACGTACGTACCACATCATAATGGCGGTCTTCAAAACATGCATATGCAATACCCTACAATCTTGGCAATCATTCTTTATCTATCATACAATCCAACCGCCTGATTCATCTTACCAATCACCATGCAAGTTGCGTATTCAGTCCATATACCCCACTCATCCGCCAGAATCCTTAAACCAAAAAAAGAATTCTCCTTTCCCAATTAAAGAGAAACGTCATCATATTATAAGACAGTCTTTTCTTATCCCTGCATAATATGAATAAAACTTTTAAATTAGACCGAGTGGGAGACCGATATCCCCATCCGTATACAGCTCTAAAATTTATTCAATGAAAGTTTTAATTGAATTTTGAAAACGCTGCGTTTTGTTCAGCATCCCATAGCAATGTATATACTCAAGCCCTGTGCATCCATATGAGTCCGACAAGTTAAACGTGTTTAACTTTTTACGGTGACTTTGGTTGTACAGACGCTGCCAAAATTTCAGCCTCTTTGCGGTTTGACTGTGCTACAGTAAAGCTGCCCACACACGATACAACTGTCGGTCTACCTGTTGTACCAATTCATTTTGGCGTACATATGGTGTGTGGACCAATTGTACGAAGCATGCAACAATCACAAGCTTGGTCGGATGTGCATGCAGGCAAACCGCTCTTGTATATGCGACGAAAGAAATCGGTCCAACAGTTGTATTGTCTGTGGATTATCATACAACTGTTGGTCCAACTGTTGGTATAACAGCCGTTGGACCAACAGTTGTATCGTGTGTGGACCGCTTAAGTTTGAAACGAAAGCGACTCCATACTTACAACTCAATCATATGTAGTTTGTTGGGCGTCGAGTCGAATTAAAAGTTGGATGTCGTATTGAGTGCTAGATATAGACGGAGTAAATTTTCAGCGTCTCTACCAAATTACTGTGTACACACAAAATTTTTCACAGTAGGTTTGAGTCGAAAGGAAATCCATCCAGCCACTGTCGGAGTCGGAGCTTAGATGATATATTTGATGGTATGATGCTGCTGGGTGGGGAAAATTCCACATTTTGTTCAGGGTCACATAGGAATGTACATATTACATATATGTACATTTTTCGTGGAAAGTGTTAATGAGTTTTTTACACTTTCGAGTACATTTTACATTTTTGGTTATAGCAGAAAATTGGACGTTTCATACAAAACCTTTCCGCTTGTACTTAGTGATGCTGGAGAAGGAACAATTTTTGACTTTTTACACATTGTTTATTTTAATGTAACTGATTTGTTTTTTATAATGGAGTTTTTTATTTTTTCAAAGAAAAGCTGTACTGCGTTCTTTGTAATCCCTCTGCTATATACACAGTCTATTCGGTAGATGTCCTTATATAAAAAACTCTATGGCGATAATTTATTACATAACCTTACAGACGATGCATATTTTCTCTTTCTTTCTCGCCTTTCCCACCATATTATAGCAAATTCTTATGTATTTTTGTTTTAGCCATAAAATCTTTTTACTTCCTTGAACTTTCGGAATTCTATATTGGAAATCTCAAACGATTACCTGTTAAAGAAATTATAAATTATCATCATACAAACAGAATTACTATGATTTATTACCAAGTAAAAATTTATACTTGTTCAACAAGCCATTTTTTTGGATTTTCCATCACAAAAGCAAATGCGAAAAAAATTTCATTTGTTATTCCATCATCCATCTGATTTTGGGTGGCAAATTTTAAGTCTTGGTTTTGATTCATCAACAGGTCCCAAATAACATAAATTGAGTATTTTTTCGAGTCACTCAATTTCACAATTTGGTGAGTCAATACCTCGAAACTTGAAACTTGCCACCAAAAATCAAATGGGTTGTGTGATGGCATAACAAAAAAAAATTTTTTTTTTCTTTTGCTGTTGTGCCGGAAAGTCCAAATAAATGCCTTCGTGACTACATTTTTACATGGTGTCTCCTAAAACATTATTATTACTATTTATTAAACCTTTCCATATATATTTTTCTGTGTTCCCCGAGACCTTTCCATGAATTGTTGACAATTTTTACCTCCAAGGGTCAAGTCACGCTGCATTCATTTTTTTGTTTGTAAAGAGCTACATACACTGTAAAAAAAAGTAGGACAGTTCCCTAAATTTAAGACTTGTTTTTTCGTAAAAATAAAGGTAATTTTCTCTGATAGAAAGGGAAAATAATTTTAATTTCCCCAAATTAATGAAACATTCCATGAATTTTGACGCCAGAAAACCTACATAATACGTAAAATTCCCGAACGGCTAAGATTTCTTGGATTTAAGGAAGAAAACAATCAATAAATTAGGTATTATTCTACATTTTATGGTACACTTACAAATAAATTTTCGTTAATATAATTCACACATTGTTTTTGAAAACTAGTCATATATTGTTTTTAACTATTTTGTTTGAGCATGCCGAACGCCTCAGCACTGACTTCCATACTATCTATAGGGGTATTCACGCAATGTTTTATCAAAGAGTGTATCGTTGTAAAAGATGTATTTTATTACAACCCAGTAAAGTCATACAAGGCATATGCATATAAAATGCAATACAAGGGTCTTGTATTTTTACATTCACAAATTGGCAGTGTAAACCGGGTTGTATAGTTGTACTAAGCAGCTGAGATTGAACGTCAAATGTCAGCGGATGCAGCTGCGGAGGGGAGTGTCCTAGGAAAATTTCCAGTGTGCCAAATGAAAGATCCTTTTTAGGACTATCGACTGGTGCACTTGTATTTTTTCTAGGTGGTACTCGGTTGATTTAGCAGGGTATTCAATTTACATCTACCCGCATCATGGTTTTCCCCCACAAAAAAAGGTATTGCAAATTTATGAGCCCAAAACATCAGTAATGGCGCATCAAAGAGCATGAAACTTTCTGGAAAACTTAATAAAACATCACCGAAAAACAAATTGGTGCGATCGATTTTCTTTTTTCGCCCTAAATTACTTAATAATATTATTTGAAGTTCAGAAATTAGCTTTAATTAGTTTCAAAATTTTAACCTTTCTTGGGGGATGAGGAGGGGACCGTTCAAAATACGAACTTGATATTCGTCTTTAGTTCGACAAGGCAATTAAATTTATCGAAAAAAAAGTTTCGAGTGGGGGTATTTTGGGGTGCGGGGTTGTTACCCCACCCTCCACAAACCCCAAATATGACATGTAGGGCGCCTATTTAAAGCCCCCGCTGAGCTCTATTGAATGGCGTTTTTTAAATTTCAATCCGGTATACTCCATAGTATATTTTTTCCACCCTCTAAAACTTGATTATGTTTTAACTGAAAACCACTTTTTTACTTTGTCGGACCCTGCATCATAAGGGATGTACCTAGAGAAAAAAAATTGGATCTAAATTAAAGGTAATAAAATTTTCTATCTATTAGAAGGTTTTTATTTTCAATTCGAGATATTTCCGCACTGAGCTTTTACTCCCGAAGTTCACTGTTTTTCCCCATCTGGGTCCCATATACGCCATTACTACATTTGAGTTATTTTTCTAATTTTTATTTCAATCATTGGCATAAGTGTTCGATTACGAAACTTTTTCATCTTTACAAAAAAATTCCTCCGAACCACTGTTATTCCGTAAAGGTAAATTGTAAATTTTTACATTTTGTCAGCGGCAAAGATTGCCGTAAAAGGAGGTTGTTCTACTATTATTAACATTTCTCACTAATTAGAAATAACCGTTCCCAACAAAACAGGTTTCATTTTATCCGCTGACATTATACTGAAATAGTGTATAATTAAGTAGTAATAGTAGAAATAACAACTTGGGAAACAACCCAAACGGTTAAAAAATTCTATGAAAAACCGGCATTTCCTTAATTTAAGCCGTTCTTTTCATAAATAGTTGAGATACTTTAATAAAACAATTTGAAAATTCCCTATATTTTAAGAAAAAAACCTACCTGTACTTTAGGGATAAAAACCTAATCTATGTTTTCCAAAGTGGAGCTTTTCCTAATCTTCGCGAAAAATACCTAAGCTTTGTAGCACAAATTGTTGCCACTCACTTTAGGGAAACATTTTTTACTGTGTGTCTCTATAAATTCATCTATAAAGCTTCTTGCATACAAATTTCATTTATGACAATAAAGCAATTAGTTTTATGTAATGCAATTATTTACATCCACGAATTACTTACTACTTTCTACGAGAGTGTGACTTAAATAAATAAATTGCTATCTTTACAATATTTTCAAGGAATTTCTGGAATAAAAATAGAGGTAAGTTTTTAAAAGAAAATAAAAATAAAATAAATAAATTTTGCAAAATTTTCCGAAAAATAGAATTTTAGAAAAACAAAAACACTTTTAACAAATCGACATTAATGTAGTAATCTGAATACTGACACAACTACCTACACATTAAATAATAATAAGAATAGAAAATATGTAAATATATAAAAATAAAGTAGCCGAAATACCTGCAACCAACTTTATACTTTACACAAACCTGCCAGAACAATGGAATTGGTTACCTTTAACTTTCTCTCCAAACTTTTATAATACCAACTGAATACTTCTTTCTATTATTTTCGACTATCCAACTTCAAATATATTTAATGGTTTGCAAAATTTTAAAAATTTTATTTTTAATTTATAGCAATTCCTGAAATTCTACATGCTGATGTATTCGACAAGCACAGCTTCGAATCTGTACCGCTAAAATTCGAAATAGTCGCACAAGGTGTACCCAAGCCTGAGGCTATATGGTACCATGATGGTAAGGAAATTAAACAGGATAACAGAGTTAAAATTGGTGTCGACGGAGTAAGTATAATTTACAAAATTTTTACAATATTCCGCTAAACAACAAAATAATCACTTCCTTACAGGACAAATACAAACTTGAAATTAAAGAATTACAACTTGGAGACGCTGGCGAATATAAGGTCGTCATACAAAATAAGAGAGGAGAAAAAACTCAACAAGGCATTTTATCAGTTGCTCGTAGGTTTTGTGATATACGTATATAAGTTCGATTAGAGTGGCAGATTAATTTTGATATTTTTAGCTGTTGCTGAGTATCGAAAACCTATTCTAAAAAAAGGTTTACAAGATACACAAGTACAAAAGGGTGATAAAACAGCTTTAACTGTCGTTTTTACGGCCGATCCACTTCCGGATATTATTTGGCTGAAAGATGGAAAGGAATTAAAATCAGATGAAGATGTCAGAATAAAAGTGGAAACCAAGGAATTAGAACATGGTCTGAAAGAATATACTTGCAGTCTTCAATTTCCATCAGGTAATTTAAATGAAAGTAGAAGAGAATTTATGTACTCGTATAAAGTCAGAGAATTTGATAATAGATGGCGTTCATAGCCGGAAGAGTAATTTTATTTTTGACATTTGTCATCTTATTTAGGTATGCACAGAAGTAAAGTTTTAAGTAGATCTCTCATATAGAAAATTTATCAAAAGTAGGTAAATTATTGTGTTTGTTTTCTATAATGAAAAAAAAAAAACTGAATTCCGTGTACGATAAATCATTACCTTTTACGTGCAAGAAACCCCATCAAAAGAACTGAAGAAAAGTTAAAAAAGAATTATAGAGACTTTGCTTCTGTTGAATGGACTGGTTCACAAGTAATGCACTGAATTGTGTTGTGATCGTACAAGCAAGAATAACCGTGAACTAAGGAGATTAAATTAAATCTATATATTATGCTGGGCGACTGGTGAGTGAAGATACTCGAAATAGCTAATAATAAATATCTCAGATGAAGGCGTTCTCTCTTTATACTTGGTAAAAAATGGAAAGCCATGACCATTTAAATATATTTAAGCTGAATCCAGGCTAGTTTTGCAGAAATATGTAACCCTTGATAAGATATACTGTGTCCAAAAAATAAGGTGACATTGAATTTATATTGAAAATTCTTTATTTATTCTTCCAAATCAATTTCATCGCCTTCAAAGTAATCCCCTCCTGATGCAATGCACTTATGCCAACGGATTTTCCAATCTTCGAAACAGTTGAAAAAGTCGATTTCAGGGATGGCCTTTTGCCCTTCTTCGTGGCGGCTTGAATCTGCTCTATCGTCTCAAAACGGTGTCCTCGGAGCGATCTTTTGAGCTTGCTGAACAGCAAAAAGTCGCACGGCGCCAAATCAGGTGAATACGGTGGTTGTGGAACGATATGAGTCGAGTTTTTGGCGAAATGGTCACGAAGAACGAGTGCAGTGTGAGACGGCGCATTATCGTGGTGCAAAAACCAAGAGTTGTCTTTCCACAATTCCGGCCTCTTTTGGCGGATAGCGTTACGCAAACGACGCATAACGTTCAGATAATATTCCTTGTTGACTGTTTGACCCGGGGGAAGGAACTCAGAATGCACAACACCACGATAATCGAAAAAAAAACAGTCCACATAACCTTGATTTTTGAGCGACTTTGGCACGGTTTTTTTGGTCTCGGCACACCCTTGGCACGATATTCGCTCGATTGATCGGTCGTTTCGGGGTCGTAAGCATAGATCCCAGTCTCGTCTCCAGTGATCATGCATTTCGTCTTGTCAATGTAGTCAGAAAGCATTGTTTCACACACTTCAACGCGACGCCTTTTTTTCCAAAAAATTCAATGTTTTCGGTACCAGTCGAGATTTGACGCGTTTGAGGCCCAAAGCATCCTTCAAAATGGTATTGACAAAGTCTTTCGATATGCCAATATCATCAGCAAGGTCTCTAATCGTTAATCGGCGGTTTTCAAACACCAAATCTTTAATTTTTTGGACGTGTGCTTCGTCGGTTGATGGTCGCCCAGGGCGCTCTTCGTCTTCGACACGTTCACGGCCTGCTTGGAACTCACTATACCACTTGTAAACATTTTTTTTTTCGACATAGCCTCATCACCAAAGGCTTTCTGCACCATCCTCAACGAATCCGCAGCAGAAAATTGATTCCGCAAACAAAATTTAATGCAAATTCTTAGCTCAATAAATTTCGACATCGCAATAAACGAGAAATTCACTTTTGGCAGCTCACAAAACGAAGCGTATCTCAAACACTAATGAATATTTTAACATGTGATTTGGCAGGGATGTCAAAGACAGTCCTACCAACCTAAAACAGAAACCAATTCGCCAACTACTTTGACGCGCGCAGTTTAAATTCAAATGTCACTTTATTTTTTGGGCACAGTAGATTCATATTTTATAATTCATCCATCATGAAATTACAGACAAAAGCAAGCATTTCCTCTTAAGAATTTTTCATTGGGCACAGAAAGTAGCAACAATTTTCTGGAATTCGCATTGCAAGATCTTCATCGACTACCTACGGTTAGATTGATTTCACGCTGAATTGATGGAAAGTATGCCATTTGAAGAAGAAGAAAATCTTTTTTACTACAACAATACATCAGCTTACATATCTACAATTTCCTTTTCCAAAATTGTCGAATTGCTCTACCCCCATCAACACTGTTTTATAAATGTGGACCCTTGTAACTTCTTTCTCTTTCCAAACATAAAGAAATAGTTCCAATTATATAAAATCGCTAAAAACAAAGCTTTCCAGCCCTGAAACAAATGTATATTTTGCAGAGTATTTTGGAATGAAGATGGATAAAGTGTATCGAACTCAAAGGAGACTGTAACAAAAACTAAATCAAAATTTGATTAAATAAATCTCCGATTTCAAGGACACTAACTTATCAAGCAGACTTCGTTAGTTCTGTATTTAATTATATTTAATTGCCTATAACAAGCTGTGCCGTATGCATACTTCTAGAGTACACTTCTAGGTTCGCAATTATTAATTAACGATATAGTTTTTAAGGTTTTTAAGCTTTTATGGAATGTTGGATGCCGGAAAACAATAGATTTTTAATTTTGCAACCATCATCAAGGTACGGAATATGCGAAAAATTACAAAAATTAAGTTTTTATATAATGAATGCCTATATAATGCCCATTAAAAATTTGTACAGCTGGACTTACATTATTGATCACAATAGTGCATGAAAAACTGACGAAACCCATGTCCAGTAAATTCGTAAGAAAAAAAAAATTCAATGCACTCATAAAAATTTGTATCTTTTTTTTGCAAGTTGACAGCCAAGTAAACAATTATTGTTCTGTCGTTTTACAGTAGGTACTTTGGATTTATTATTTTTATTTATATTTAATAGACACGTTTAAGTAATTATGGTATTGTGATCCAAATAAGTTGCACATTTAACACATTGTTTGTATTGCAGAACGTTTTCTATGACATTTGGATCAGAATAATCGTTTACTTCATTCTTGAGATATAATTTTTTGAAAATGGCTTTCATGCTAAGATTACGAGATTTCTAGCCTCCGTGGCGTGCTAGGGTGGTAGGCTCAACAAAGTTAAAATTTCGGCATTTTTATTCGTTTTTTTTTTTATTAACTACTATTTTTATCAAAAAACACCTCATCAATATCAATTTTTCATATTGGATTTAAGAAGCCCAAAGCCTTAGCTTTAAATTTACCTATCACACTCTGTAGTGAAAATGTAACCCTTTCTGCGGTTTTTGCACTTTTTCTTAAGTAAAAACGAAATTTTAACATTGTTGAGCCATAACTTCAAAACGGGCGGGAGGAGGGAAAAATTTATAAACCATTGGAACCAGCGATTATCTATCCACCAAAGTTTAAGTCATCATCATAGGGTGTAACGTTTAGAAGTTACAGGGTGATCTATAAAAACATACCCAAATATCTTTAAGTTCCGTTATCTCGGGAGCCGTTAGGATCCCCCTCCCTTCGCCCCCATACATTTTTTTCCTCATCTAAGTATGACCTGTCCCTAGCCTTTGGGTATCACACCACTTACGGGACACCTTGTATATTAATCACAATATCACTTTTATACTTTGGAGCAAGAACACAAATGCAGCAATTATATAAAAAAGAGAAAAAAACAAAAGCAAAATAAAAGAATTTGATGATACGTCTTTCAAGATATCCAAGAATAAAAGGCTCTTCTTATTCCTGATTTTTTTTATGATACTTTCCTTTAAGAGGAGTCAGTACTCAGCAAAAATTTCAATTTAGATGCCAGCGAGCCTGTAGGTAATAAAACTTACTATACGTAGGTTTGTGTCCTGAAAGTATGAAAATACATATAAAATTAGCCTAGACCTAGACCACAAGTCACATTAGAGACATCTGGCGTAAAAGCCAGAAACCCAACATGCGACAATTTAAGACAAAAATGGAAATTGCAGTTCAAAGAAATTGAAAATTTTTAAAGAGAATTAACTCTCCTAAATTTTATTTTGCACATAGTTGTTAAATATGCTATTTTGCTTTATATTTTTAAAACTTTCAACAAAATTTTGCAACTTCTCGTCGGTGAAATATCTAGAGAGAAAATAAGTACTATTACAGTTAAACAATTGCAAAATGCGCCACTAAAAAGGAAAAAACTCGACGTTATTTGCTAGATCTAGGCTTTATCTCTCTAAAATAGTCACAATATAAAGAAATGAGAATACCTACTAAGAGGAATTTGATTTGAAAAAAATCAATTTTTACCATATTTTACAAGTTTCCGAACTAATATCTCCATTCCAATACATTTTTGTTTTATTTTTCTCGTCGTTATTTACTAGACTTCTTCATTACCTTTAGTTTAAGATATAAATCGTTATTATGCTACAAATAGTTTGCAAGAAATTTGCATTGAAAAATGTATGAAACTTGCAAATCTTGGTACTGACTCCTCTTAAGATGATACCAAAATCATTAAATTCGGTTACTTACTTCCGGAGTTATAAACTTTTGAAGATAACTCCACAACGGCATTTCAGAAATCTTTGAATTCGCATATCTCGCGAAGTGCAGAGTGTAGAACGCTGAAAGTTAGGATATTAGATATACTCAATAGGGCCTCCCGTGATGGTTGAACCGAAAGCGTTGGACAATTTTGCGTGGATTGTGATTGTAATTCTAATTTTCCTTTTTCTTTAAAATGTCGGTTATACAAGAACTTCCGAAGCTCCCCCTTATCCGAAGAGTTACATAAATTCTTCTTTCTGATTTAATGGTGAAGTTATCTAGGTGCCATTTTTATACTTTAAATACACTTTTAAGATTATCTTGTGGCGCCTACTCCCTTTGGTCAGCTTATCTATTTTATCATGAAGGTCCACCAAATTTTCAACTTAGATATCCTTTGTTATACTCTAGATGAAATCTAAAGGGTATACTAAGTTTGTCATTCCGTTTGTACCGCACAGAAACAATGCTAGTAGATAAAAATGGATTGGACAGCCACGCATAATATTATTAATATTATTGCTTTTTGGGTTAGATTTCAGGCTTTATTTGGAGAGATAAGTTTCCTCCAGTAATTTGAAGCCTTAGACCTGCAAGCACTAGGCACACACATATAACATGCATCGAGGTTTCAGCTTCCTCTTCACACAGTCGACACAGTTCACTGTCGGACTTGCGTATCGTCTTCAAGAAGTGACGGCAGGGGCCATGGCCAGTGACTGCGTTAGCAAACAGTCTGAGCGACTATCTGCTAAGTCTAATAAGTTGTCGCATCTGGAGGAGAGAGAGAGAGGTTGAAGAATTTCTTCGCCTGCCTCATACCGGGTGCGCAACGCCAAAGGAGATTCAGTTGCCTGTTTTTCTACTTAAACAATTCCCCCTAAAGTGACTTTTTGGTAGGCAATATGTCGGGTAGGGACCAATATACTGACATTCAGCTCCGGTATAGCCAGTTCGTCCGCTGTTTTATTACAGTCCAAACTAAGATTACTTGGTTGTCGCTAGACAGTAGCTGGAATTTCAACTCAAAAATCTGAGAGGAAAGTGCTAGAAGCGCAGCTTGGCTGTCTGAACAGATGTAGATGTTGGAGCTGTTGCAGCGCTTTTTCAGGCTTTCCTGAGCCCCAACCTCTATAGCATAGACTTCCTCCTGAAAAATTAAAGGTGAGGCACCGAGCGGAATGGATAGTTCCACTTCTGAACCAACCATCCCTGCACCTGTTTTACCATCCTTCCGGGATCAGTCAGTATATCACATTTGGGCCCGTCGTGGAAACTGGTGCCCTCTGTCTACTATCTGGCTTCTTTCATTAATGGTTACCTGGTAACCTCTTTCACAGGAAACTCTTTTGGTCATAGTATCTGTTAGAGCACCTATGTCGTTTATGTTGACTTGCTCGAAAATATTGAGATAGCCTACACTGGAGGGAAGTGAGATCATCTGGCATTTCCTTTCGAAGAATACTAGCGGCTAAATGGCATGTTGCACCTTATCAAGGGTTCTCCTGGTGATTGCCTGCAATGTTTTAGGACACCAGGTCCAGATGTTCACCCCGTATGATGGTATGGGTCTGACTATGTGCTAGAAGGCCATATTATTGACCATGTTCTGACACCATCCGGTAGAGATGTTAAAAACAGTTTGTAAAAGTTCAGGTAAAGCTGATTCAAACTTTTCTCTAACACAAATGATAATGTCATCAGTGTATCCGTGGGCCTTAAAGCCATGATTGCTGTAGATTCGCCGTTATTTGTAATTGTTTGTTGCCTAATTTTCGCTTCATGGCTATGCTAATAGATACTGTTACTAAGGAAGTCGACTTAAGCTTTGAGAAATTCTCAGTTGTTTTTCAAGTTAGTTAGTTTAAAACCTCTATTGTACTGTGTAGTGTTAGTTGAGGACTCTATATCCAATAGAATGTGTCTATAATCCGACATAAAGACCTCATTCGATATCTTCAGAAGGACCAGAAAAATTCCGCTTGAGCCCGGTACTATAGAAGCCAATGAGTTTGAAATTTACCATTTCACCCCGTCGACATAAACTAGCTTGGCTGCAGTGGACCATTGACATTGCACATTCTTAGGAATGTATGTATAAGATTGAGTCCTTAATCTTCTCATTCCTCCTCTCGATAGAGACTGTAGCATTCCAGCGGGCATCCTTCTCTGTATGATCTTGATGGCATATACCCACTTAAAACTTTACTTGGCTGCATTAGATAGCTTTAGCTTAGAGTTCTTACACTTAGTAGCATGGATGTTCAGGATATCAAACTGGCAAAATCTAGGAGGCTTAAGCAGATTCTCGTCATCTTGGAAGTTGACTTCCATCTCCTCACCTGTACTAGAAAATTGTGGATATTAGTAGATTCATGACCCAAAGACAGCTTTACCAAAGCAAGTTTAAATAGAAACTGGAGGTTTCCTGATATCCAGAGTCCATAATTGCATTGCTGTCGTACTACCATTAATCCCATCGGAATGATTATTTGCATATGTGATTCCGGGTTTTATCGGGTT
Source organism: Dioctria rufipes (assembly GCA_963924295.1). Lineage (NCBI taxonomy): Eukaryota > Metazoa > Arthropoda > Insecta > Diptera > Asilidae > Dioctria > Dioctria rufipes. The sequence continues at coordinate 288,514,888 of OZ002740.1, forward strand.
TTCCTCCCAAGAACTGCCGTATTCAATCAGACACAGGAGTACAAGGACACCTCCAGAAGGATGTGATACTCAAAAAAGTCTTGCCCAAAGTCCGTAAAGATGTCTAAAGGGGATTTTTATACACACACATATTTCCACTATTCACATTTTCCTACTAGGCGATATCGTTTAATTGAATTTAAAAATATTTTTATTAAATTTAGTCGTCCATTTAACTTTTACCATACTATCTTCATCGAATAAACTTAAATTTCAATATCGTGTATATAAATAATAAATTCCTTTATTTTTATCATTTAAAGTTCGTCATATTGACACTGGTCGCTATGAAATTAAAATAAAGAACAAACATGGCGCAGTGGAATCGAGTTGCTGGTTTGATGTCCTTTCGAAGCCAGAAATTGTGGGACTTAAAGACCAAAATGCACTTCCATTCGATACCGTAGCCTATGAAGCTTTAGTATATGCTAATCCAAAACCAAAAGTAACCTGGACAAAAGGTAGTGAAAATCTTTGCAACAACGATAATTGTGAAGTTATAGCTGACATAGAAGCAGAAAAATACAGGTGAGTTAAACTTTAAATATTTTACATTCATTTTATATTGCGAATACTTTGCAGACTTGTAATTCAATCCGTTGGCTGCAATGATGGAGGAACTTACTCCGTAACTGCAACAAATAGCCAAGGTACAACTACAGCAAATTTCAAATTGAATGTACATGTGGAGAAACCACAATTTGTTAAGGCACCTGAAGATCAAAGTGTCCATGACTATGGTGAAGTGGATACTAGAGTTCGAGCTCATGGTATTCCACAGCCAAAGATTGATTGGCTCAAGGATGGCAAACCAATTGATTATGCTGCAATTGATGAAAGAACAAAACAAAATAAATATGAAGTTGAATTCTCAGCTGTTTCCGAAGAACATATGACCAGCGCCTTTACAATTTGTCACTTTGGATTAGATGACATTGGAATAGTAAACTAAAATATTTATATTTTTTATAGAACTACTAGCTTACAAAACTTACTATTTCTTATTATAGTACTCAGCTGTAGCGAAGAACATTGCTGGCGAAGAAGAAGCTAAATTCAAGCTTTCAATGTTGAAACTCCCTCCAACGTTTACCAAAAAATTGGACAAAGCTGTTGAAGTTAGTCAAGGTGAACCGTTAGTATTAAAATGTGCAGTCGATGCATCACCTCTACCTACAGTTAAATGGTTCAAGGATGGAGAAGAAATTAAGCCAAGCCAACAGTAAATAATTTACAGCCTTGTCCATTAGTGATGTGCTAAATTTTCTTTAACTTTCAGTGTTCGAATGACAAACAATCCAGATGGTACCATTAAGCTCGAAATTGACCATGTTGAGCCATCCGATTCTGGAGCTTATAAATTAGTTGTATCAAATCCTAGTGGTGAAAATGCTGCGCTCTGCGCAGTTGCAGTAAAACGTAAGTTTATTATTATTCCTCCTCAGACGACAATTAAAATTATGGTACGGCTTCTCGCAAATCGGGTTGATTTCGTTATGGTTGTGGCAGCAAAGCACATATACTTCGGCGTCTGTGCCTACTTTAATTACAGCTTTTATAACGCTAAAATTACATATAGTATATGTATATGATAAGAGTTGCTCAAACTAAGGCCAGGGGAAACTGCCCTAAATATACTAATAACCGGTTTGTTCACTATGGGTTAAATTGATGGTTATATAACCAATAGTTATCCTCTATCATTACTTATTAGTTATTCTGAATCAAAGCGTATTTGTTGAGCGCTCTGTGTCACTAGTTTTTCAATATTCAACCCTGAATATAATAAGATTTTCAAGATGGAGTCGATAATGGAAAATTGGTGAAATTTGTAATTTTGTTGATTCATATCATTTGCTATAAATGACTTGGTTATTTAGAACATTTCATTCAATCGGGTGGATACAATATATTATTTATTCTAGTACGTTTGTCTGGCCTCAATTGTTGTACGTTAAAATCGGGTAACTCCTTCATAGGGTTACCATACAAAAATTTCGTTTTTCACTACTTATTTATATGAACGCGTCAACGTAGAGAGCTGAAATTTTATACTCATAAAATTTTATATTAATAAAAATAGTAAATATTATTTCAAAAATGGACTAAATCGGGCAACCCCTGTCATATAAAAATTTAGGATTTTTACGTATATAGTGAAAGCGATCAGTCCTAGACGTTTTTATCATACCGAAAAATTCTTCAGAATATGAAATCCTATGAAATTGGTAATAAACATTTTTGCTGTCTGACGAGCCGTTCTGGAAGTCTCCACGAAATAACGTCCGAAAGTGATAAGTGAAATAAGCCTCAAAAGGTTTGGGCTTTATTTCCAAATGAAATAAGGCCCGAAAACAAATGTGAAATAAAGTCCAAAATAGGTCAAAAAGGAGCAAAAAAAAGTGAACTAAAGCTCAAAATACAAAAGAACAAACAAATAAAATAAAACCCAAAATCGTTGCACGAAAAAGGGCCAAAAAACTATACAGTTTTTTGTATTGTATGTGTTATATAAATTTCTTTTCATAAATATTGAAATTTGATTTAAAGTAAGAACGCGACGCGCTTTTAGGGGAGAGGGGCGTCGGTGAGGGGGAAAAGGGCCGATATATGTTATACCATAGATGGCATAAAATTTATATGGCTGGGTGGTCCATTCCGGAATGGACCACAACATTTGAAATAATGTATACGTCGAGTGATTCATATTTTTTCGTATCTGAAGTATTGAGGAAGTCGATCAAATGTATACAAAACTGCTATTATAAAAACATTTGCTTTCGGCACGCTCTAAAACATGTTATGGTCCATTCCAGAATGCACTACCCATTTCACATACACTATTCTACTATGGCATGCGACATCTAGTTCTTGTGCCATCTATGGTTATACGCATCTTTTCACACATATTAAAGAAAATATTTTTGACTTGGAACCGTCTACTTTTATGACGTACTTGGAAATTGGTATGCGAAAAACCTTACAAGATGTTTTTCCTACTCTAAAGAATAAGGGCTGTTGGTTCCATTACTGTTAGATTTATAAAACAGATATAAAGATGTTGAGCAATATTTCCTTCATTTTCTCAAATTACTTTTGGGCATTATTTCATCAGAATCAATTTTGTTTCTTGGGCTTTATTTCATTTACGAATTTTGGATTTTATATCATTGTGAACTAACGCCCAAAACCGATAAATGAAACAAAACCCAAAGGTGTGAAATAACACCCAAAATTTTGGACATTATTTCACATTTGAAACGTTCAAATTTATATAGAACTTTTGGGTCTTATTTCACTTATCACTTGCGGACGTTATTTCGTGGAGCCGCTCTATGCGAAAATCCACTTCAATGATCAAACTTGCACTGATTGGTGACCATACGAAATTACAAACGAGTATTCATCTAGGGTAGGCATGGCAAACCCGCGGCCCAGTTGAAGAGTTTTTGCGACCCAATTGAAATTTTCAGCTTTTTATATTCTGAATTTTGGTATTCATATAATAAAAACAAGCCTTCTCGTAAATTTACCATATTATAAAAGGCTTTCCAATTAGAGGTGTTATTTTGATATTCAAAGAAAAATGCCATCTTTTGAGATAAATGATCGGATCTTTATTTCATTATAATGAGGAAGGTATGCCGTTAATAATGGACATCATCCACCCGACCACGCCTACAGGACCATATCCTTTTCATAAAATTTTCCATAACCAAATCGCAAAGTGGCTGCCCTATGTCCTCGATAGCCTCACGAATTCCATCTTTGAGGTCTTGAATCGACGCAGGGCTGTTGGCGTAGACCTTCTCTTTCACGTGGCCCCAAAGGAAGAAGTCGCAAGGTGTTAAGTCACAAGATCTCGGTGGCCAATTGTGATCACCTCTTCGAGGAGAGATAACACGGTCCGGAAACTTTTCCCGTAAAAGATCAATGGTTTCGTTGCTTGTATGGCACATAGCGCCGTCTTGTTGAAAGTAAACGTTGTCCAGATCAATATCATCCAATTCCGGCCATAAAAAATCATTAATCATCTGTCGATAGCGCAATCCATTCACCGTAACTGTTGCTCCAGCCTCATTTTCGAAAAGGTAAGGTCCAATGACCCCGCGGGACCATAAACCGCACCAAACAGTAACACGTTGAGGATAGAGAGGCTTTTCAACAATAACTCTTGAGTTTTCCGAGCCCCAGATGCGACAATTTTGCTTGTTGACGAAGCCATCGAGGTGGAAATGGGCCTCATCACTCAAGATGAGTTTTCGATGGAATTCCGGATCATTTTTATGCATTTCAAGGACCCAATCAGCAAAGACTCGACTTTGTTGATGATCGGCCGGCTTGAGATCTTGTGTTAACTGAACTTTATAAGCCTTAGACCCAAATCTTAATGCAAAATAGGGTGTAATGACGTTTGTGGAATGCCTAATTCCAAAGAACGACGAGGAATGGACAAACCTTGGTTTTCTTCAACACTTTCGGCTACAGCAGCAATATTCTCGGCTGTTCTTGAGCGACGTGCACGGGTTTTATTCTTCACATCACTAACTTGTCCCGACAGCTCGAATTTTTCTACCAATTTCTGTATTGCGGTCCGACAAGGTGCTTCACGACGACCCAAAAATGTTCGAGTATTACGAACCGTCTCTGCCACATTTTCACCATTTTTATAGTGAATTTTAATAATTTCAATGCGTTGTTGAATCGTGTATCGTTCCATTTTTATTAATGGCGTAATTTCTACTTGTCAAATGTCAAAAATGGTAGCTCCAAAAGTGACATCTACCGAAATAGCGGGCTAATTAAAATAACACCTCTTATTAGAAAACCCTTTATTATATCATTAAATCAGAAGTTACAAAGTGAAAATAAGCTGATTACAGAATGTTATTAAGATATGAAATCCTTCAATGTAATACCCTTATAAATGACTTTTAAAGTGACCCTAAAATGTTTTTCAAATATTCTAATGAAGCCACAAAATTAATTAAAGAATTCAGTACCAGATTATGCAAAAGTATGAGGAAATGTTCAAAGCATTCTTAACTCTATTTAACGTGGAGGTGAAATGGACGCCTTCAAATTTACAAATAGAACTAATAGAATTGCAATAAAGTCTAGAGTTAAAGTGCATATTTGAAGGTAATAAGTTTTTATCAGAAATGTGTCCTCGATAATAAATTCCAAAATTAAAACGACTGGCAATGTGCATTACAGCAGCATTTCGGACTACGTATCGCTGTGAATCGTTCTTTTCAAAATTAAATGTAATAAAAATAAAATGCTTGATGAAAGCACAACCAATCAATTCCGATACGCGTCGGGTAAATTACCTGTTGATATGATATCAAATAATATACAAAAACAAGGTGTCATATTAACTATAAGGTAATAAAATATTTTGAATAAGTTATTCGTTTCATCTTTTTATATGTGTAGCTCACCTAAGCTCAATAATAATTTTCCTTTTTTTTGCCACCAAACGATTTGGGTTGATCACCCCCGATCTAAGGTATCATAAGAATTCGTCTTAGACCAATTCTAGCTTTTTTACTTGTTCAACTTGTATTTGCAATTTTTATAAGAACATCGTGCACAAAATTTCAGTTCTCCACGTCGTCGACGCATTTTCAGGCAGTGCTCAAATATATAGTGAAAACCGAAATTTTCGAATGGCAACTGTACGAAGAAGTTGCCCGATTGATCCCATTTTCGAACTAAAATTTGTTTTTTTTTCTAAAGGTGCAACATTGACAAAAAAACATTTGTCAAACATTTGACAAACAATTTATAGGCAGTTGACAAACAATTGATAAATGTTGTTTGGTGGTCAAACATTTGTCAAACATCTGATAGGATATTTGTGTGAAAAATGTTTTTAAAATGTTTAGTTTTGCTCATGTATTCTATGAGTGAACTAACATACATTGAAGCATTTTTCGTCGTATTTGCCTCAACGTTTGAGAAAAGTTTGCTAAAAATGAGATGATGGAACAGAACATTTTTAGATAGAAGATTAGAGTATAATAGCCGTGATTTATTAAATGTTTTAAAATTTACAGTCTATCCGGTTTTCGAAATTTTGCAAGAATCTCTCCAAGTGACTTCGAAATTCTAGTTAATAAAATCGGGCCAAAAATAAGAAGACGAAATACTAGAAACTGGCGAAAGAGTGTAAGTGTAGATGAACGGCTGGCCATTGCTCTGCTCCATACTTGTTTAAAGTCTCAAAACAGTTGTTTCATAAACTTTTCCTGAAGTAGCTGAGGCCAAGGTACGATATATGGTTGCATACGACTAAACCATAAATCGAACCTTGACAAGAAAGTGACACAAATCATAAATCAAAATTTGTGTGCTTTGTTAACAAATCACTTATCACCAATCACTTATCACCTTCAAACAACAAAAACAATCACAACAATCAAAACTTGTTAACTTGAATTGCCGTCATACAACTTCAAATACAATACTCACTTTTTTATTAATTTCGCTATTTTGAACACAGTTCAATTTTAACTTGTGTCACTTTTCTTGCCAAGGTGCAATATGTAGGAAAATATTAACATAGCAAAAAATCACTTTTACTCGACCTTTGTGCTGGTACTGAGTAAGCAATGATCTCTTTGCTTACTTCACCCGCAGCCACTGATAACTCACTTCCAATTTATACGAAGGAGTCATTACGTTTTAATTTGTCCCACAAATTTTGGTGTGTAGAATACAGTCGTATTAATTTTATAATATTTATCTATTCCCATTTCTGACTCATGCTTATTTTATTATTAAAAAATTCCGAAATTCCAAAATGAATTCTCACTTCTGTTTTTCACACCTGGTAAAAATTGACTGAAAGTACTGTAAATTGAAACTTTTTTAAGAATCCAAATCTGTAAAATTTGCATCCACACTCATAAAACATTCCACAAATGTTTGACAAATGTTTGTCAAACATTTGGGATATGTTTGACCAATGTTTATAAAACATTTCGGGAATGGTTGTTTTGTGTGAACGCGCCTTAAGAAGCCATTGTGCAAAATTTCAAGTGAACGCGTTCTCTAGTTATCGTGATGACGAGCAGATAGACGGATGGACAGACGGACATGCAAAAATCATAATTGCATGGGTCTCCAATCCATTATGCTCTACTTTTTTAGTATAAAATGATTTTTCGGCGGTAGACTTTCACTAGCTCAAATCGGATTATCAGAAGTAAATCCACACTGAAGATCAGACACTTCAACATTGCCGGATTTCAAATGAAATACCTCGAAAAAACGGTGATAAAATTAGTGTTGAATGACCGATGAAATATTTACCACAATGGAGTTTGAAATTTCATCTGGGACTACTGGAATATCTCTTATTATGACGTCAGTAGATCGTTGATGTCGTTTTAGATCTTCATTTTCCATTTGCATTTTAATACAAGAAGACTTAAGATCAACAACCGATTTTTGTAGAAGCTTGAGTTCACTGCTGAGATCCACAATTGTCCACTTGAGGTCACATATGATTTCACTGATGCATTTATCCAATACGTAATCAAATCAATGCTGGCCCACAAATTCGGAAACTTTTCACAAAGTTTCAGGACCAGTCGAATTTTGAGTGATTCAAATGACACAAAATTAACTACTACAGCTGGTGTGGTTCCCTCAGAGGTATCAAGAAGAACAAGCGGAGTTATATATTATTTTTAAAGACATCTTCAGCAAGAACAATTGACAAAGAAACACAAAAATTATGGAGAAATTATAATCAAAAGTCGAGTAATAATTATCGGCACTATTAAATAGAGTACAAGAATTGCAGGAGCACGCAAAAACACGTCTACTCGATATCACTCATCGGAAGGAACGTGAAAAGATCTCGACTAACCACAAACCAGTTCGTTTCTGTTGACAATAGGAATTAAATCAAACTAATATCCAACGACGAAGTGCGGCAATATAAGGTTTCTGGTCTGTTTGAAGCACATATGGCAAGACAGCATGTTGGTGGACAATATCAGCTATTTCCGGTACTCATTCACATGATTACCATAGCATTACGTCTCAAATTCGGAATAGATCTAACTTATACAAGGAATGCCAGTATTATTAATCATAACCAGAAGTAGGTGCTCTTCTTATATTGGCATAGTTGATCGGATTGAGTATAGTCCTCTTTAAATTAATCTTAACATCATTGCATAGTGATGAATTTATGTAATCCGTAAAGAATTCCGATGATTCATTTAGCTATAAGGAGAAGAACAGCAGTCCAAAGATAGATCACTGAGGTGTATCAACGCTGAGAGTTAAGCAAGCTGAAAGAACTATATCTCGAATCTTAACAGTGAAATTTGTAATGGGAAGCTGTATTAGAAAAATTAAAAAAAAAATACACAGCTTAAAGAATAATCGGTTATAATTGATGGAATCGAATGCCGTTCTGAAATTAAAGAAGACCAGAATGGCTATTCAATCTCTTCAATAGCGAGAAAATTTTAGGTATCCAGCATTACTGATACCTACCTAAAATTTTCTGAAAACTTGATTCAGAACTGTGTCATAATAGCAGAACAGTATATGTGCGTCCTTGGTTTAAATAAGTTTTGATAGTAAGAATGCATCAATTTGCCTAATATAGAGCAATAAATATTCTTGATTATTGAAATATGCATTAAACGAAATGTTAAGTCCTGAGAACTACATAAAAAGTCTCGACCAATCTTCGAATTGAAATAACCTAATTCGAAAAGCTCTTGAAACAATTTTGATCAACTCCGCTGTCTCCACCTAATCTCACAACCATATACTATTTTATTTATTTATTTATTTCGCTAAATGCTGGCTACAATGGTCGCAGGAGGCAAGACTTAAATTAAATCTAAAGTACAGAACAATTATTGAAAATATTTCTTAATGGAATCATATTAATATGAAAATCTATCGAAAGGAAATTCAAATTAAAATTACAGCACATTCTAGTCATAGGCTCAAAGTGTCCATAGTTGGTGCGATGGGAACACAAATAAATAAAGTTATTAGATCGCAAGTGTCGAGATCGTGAATTGAAATTAATTTTCTCAAGCATTAAAGGCATGTCGATGTCACCCTTCACAAGTTGAAATACAAAGCTTATATCACAGATTTTTCTACGAGTCTCAAAAATAGGAAGGTACATATATTAAATTTAATGTTTCGTTATAAGTAGGAAGATGAAATCTATATCCCTCCATTCGAGACCTCTTATATCAAAAAGTAAGAATCTCCTTTGCACGGTCTCAATACGATCGGAGTGAGACAGGACTGGCATATTCCAAAATGTGTCTATGTGGTAAAAAGAGCTTTAGTAATATAGATATCATCTAATTCTTATGCCCAGCGCTTTAAAAAGCCTAACATTGAGTTTTCCTTATTAACAATGCGATCTATGTGGAAGTTAAAGGTGAGTTTCGAGTCAAATAATACCCGCAAATCACATATTTTATCAACTTTCGAAAGTAGTAACCCATTCATAGCATAGACAACATTCAAAGTTAGAGAAAGTGGTTACCGTACATTTATCAACGTTTAAAATGAGAAAACTCATTTCACACCATTCAACAAGTCTGTCCAGGTCATCCTGCAATTTGAGACAATCGCAATGCTAGTCGATAGATTTATATAGTTTTAGATAATCTGCATATCTTAGCAAATCAGATTTAGTAAGTACATAGGAAACATCATTTATAAATAATATGAAGAAAAGAGGCCCTAAGTAGCTACCCTGTGGAACACCGGAGTAAGCCGTTAGTTCTTCAGATAGAGCAGAACGGAACTGAATAAGCAGTTCAACAACCAAATTGGAAAACCTAAAGATCTCAATTTAAATAATAAAACAGAGTGAGGAAACTTGCCAATAGCCTTGCTAAACTCTATATAAATACAGTGAGTTTCGCAACCACGGTCAAACAATTCGATACAGGTAGATGTAAATTGGAGCAAATTTGTTGCTGTTGACGTTCCCTTCATAAAACCATGCTTATGAGGATTAAGAGCTCCACTACAATAAAAATACAAGAATTCATATAAAGAAGCTTCAAACAGTTTGGGAATACAAGACAATTTAACAATAGGACGAAAGTTGGGAACAAGCTTCTTTTTACCGGACTTTAAACATTAAATTAAGTAGGAACGTTAATTATTATACTAATGATATCAAAATGCTGTAGATAGTTAATGTTAACAACGTTGATAAGAAATGCTCCATCTAGGCATTGAGCTTTCCCTCTTGCAAAATCAACAACCTATATTGAATACGTTTTCATAATGCATACATTGATACATTGATACAGTATTCTACTATTGTCACTGATTGCCACGCTTTCCAGTTTTGGTAACACATTTAGCCTACCATTGGCCTTGAAATTTATATTTTGACTTTACTTTTTACTTAATTGTGAGTCCATAAAAATATAGTTTAAATCAAATTTCAGCTGAACCCAAATCGCCATCGTTTGTTAAACCGATCAAGGATTTGAAAGTAATAATCGGGCAACCTGTAAGCATGGAAGCACAGGTGGTAGCATTTCCTTCTCCAGAAATTAAATGGTTCAAAGATGGTGCACCATTACGTCCCAGTCAAGCTGTTAACTTTATTAATAAGCCTGGAGGTCTTGTAGGCTTGAGGTAAGTTTTAGAGAGAATTATTCTATTTAATAATTTACAACGATTTTTTTAGCATTGAATCTGCCCGACCTGAAGATGCAGGATTATACAAAGTAACAGTGGCAAATAAATTAGGCCAAATTACTGGAGAAGCCAAAATTGAGATACTACCTAGAGAAAAGAAACCTGCATTTGTTGCAGATTTACAGGATGCTCAAGCAATTGAAGGATTCCCTGTAAAAATGGATATTAAAGTTATTGGTTATCCTCCACCTGAGTTGAAATGGTATCATAACGGTGAAGAAATTCTACCATCTGGTGATCATTGTAAAATCACTCAAGCACCGGATGGCACAGCTAGTTTAATAATTGACAAAGCTACACCAAATGATTCTGGAATTTATGAAGTTGAAGCTGTCAATCCACAAGGCTCAGCAGTTTGTAAAGCCAAATTGCTCGTTTCACCAAAAGCTGATGAAACTGCACCAGAGCAACCTCCTAAGTTTGTTAGTGCCCTACGAGATGTTAATGGTGACGAAGGACAAGAACTTATCCTGTCAGCACCATTCATCGGTAATCCTGTACCAGAAATTATTTGGTCAAAGGATGGTTCGCCCATTTCTCCAAATGATCGTATTATGATGACTTGCGATGGCAAACATGTTGGACTCAGAATTAATCCTGCAGAAGTCTCGGACTCTGGAGTTTATACCTGTCTCTTAGCTAATCCTCTTGGAGAAGATACGTCAAAATGTAAAAGTAATGTTCGAAAAGTTTACAAAAAACCAACATTCTCTCAACGCCTGTTCGATCAGCAACAGGTTATTGGCCAGGATGCAAAATTACCTGTTAAAGTTTCTGGTGTACCATATCCAGAATTGACATGGTATTTCAATGATAAACCAATTCAGGAAAATGGCAAATATAAAATCAAGGTAAGTAATTTTTAATTTTAATTGAAATGTATTCAGATTAATCCTACTATTATGAATCTGATCATTGCTTAGAGGACATTTTCTTTCGCAGAAAAAGTGAAGAAAATAAAAAGGAGACATTTGCTTCACATATTGCGTAAAATTTAAGTCAGATCCCACGGATTTGTTTACCTTTTTATCGGAGAATTATTATTTGTGCACAGTGAATGCTTTTCAAGATTTAGCAAATATCGAAAAGGCACGCGAGATAATAAATAATTGCTGAGGCGTAGGATACGTAGATAACTTAATAATTAGAAGTAGCAAATATAAATCAATGAGCCTGTTTAGACGGGTCAGTACCTATACTTGCGTATTGAGGTACCTCAAAATGACCATCATGATTACGTCAGTCAACCCAGCAAATATCGCGAAGCCAATGCGAATCGCAAAAAATATCACAATGTGAAACATAAATTTCGCTAGTGAATTCAAATCAGATATGAAAGCGAAATATCGAGCGAGAGCAAATGTTGACAGACAAAAAATTGTATCACATTGGTTGTATCACTTCGGATTCATTTTGCCTTTATTTTCCACAAAATGTAATAAATGTAAATGTATTTAAAGTGAATATTAATCTACTGTGGTAGCGATAGCTTTAGAGATTCGCAAATGAAATTATTTTTCAATCATTTGCGATATCAGCGTGTTGCATGTCCCATCTACGTATGAATATAATTTAATAACCTATGCTTGGAGGTACCTACTCATCTAATCCAGTCTCCTATAAATGTAGCTTCCCATTTTACCCTTAATGTTAATTAAATGTAATTTTAATTGCTCAGCTTTTACAATTCACTGATAGAAACACAAACACGACAAATTTCTCCCCAGCAAACAATTTCTCGAAGTCTTGCTTTTGCGAAGAATTCTCAAAGAAGTAAAAGTAGGAAGGAAATAGTTTCGGAAGTAAATAAAATCCATCATTTGAGAATTCTTCGCTTTTCCAAGAAGAACTCGAAGTTTTGGCTTAAAACAATTTGCTGATCTGATTTTTCGATAATTTTTCATTTTAACTAAATATACTCGAAGTTTTACCTACTCTGAAGAGTCAAGTAGAAACTGTAAGCTCTGAGAATTTATTCCGTTACAAAATTCATGCGCATTTCAGAAAAACCTTTTGTCAGAGGTTAAATGATATTATTTTTGTGAGCAAAAATCATTCTATCTCCGTCAAAGGCAAACAAATTTCCTTTAATTTTACTTCAAGAAAATGAAAAATGAAATCATTATGAAGATATTCTGTCAAAGATGTGTAAAACTCGATGACCCGTTTCGAAACCGATTCATTTTTTCAAAGAAAACTCAAGTATATAAGGCTATTATATGCAACCAAAACATATTAAAAAAGTTCGAGATAATTTCGATAAAATGACTCGGAATCGAATCGTTTTTACGACTCGATATAGTGTTCCCTTTTTTTCTTTTTCGAATCGATATCGAATCGAAAACAACTTCGAGATCGAAGTCTTAGTTCACCTTAGCGAATCGATATGGTATAGTAATGTTTGCTGGGTCTCTTCACGTTGAAATGCAAACTCAGAATGGAAAAATAGAAGTGAAAATCTTGAAACTGTAAAATTCTCAGAAGTTCAAGCACAAAACAACACACATGCACGTGTTTATGAAAGATAAATAAAACTTAACAGAACTTATATCGCCTTCGTTTCGCTTTCATATCGTTTCGATAACATAAATAATTTTTAGCTCTGTCGCATTTACTCTAATGTTTCGAATTGTGCAGCTCTATTGTCGCTTAAGTTTCGCTGTTGCGGACGTTCGCCATATCGTTTGCCGGGAAGTTGCTGCCCCTACTGCCTTTCAGTCGATGGAGCCCATACAATGAAAATTATGTAAAGTAACAGCTGCGCACTGCAATGCTTGACATTGGCTAGAATAATCACGTGACTCATAATAGCCAATAAAAATACGTCCTGCTTGAAGAACTGCTTGTGCTGCCTGCACATCTTAAGTTGCAGTTCATTCTTGCTCGCAACCATCATTCTACCTACAAGTTTCGTACGGCAGAGGTAGCATATTGACCCATCTAAACAGACTCAATCTGAGACCTCACGCAATATTCGTTCCTCTCACATGCAGAAGAAAGCTTAACTTGAGCGAACCCTGCAAACATCATGATTCGAAAACGATTTACTAGCAAATCGTAATCTCTGGCTTATACATCGAGAACGAATTCGATATCGAACGGAAAACAGACTACCAGCACAGTAAAAGGAACACACTGTAAAAAATGTGCACAATTGTTGCCACAAGGCTTAGGTATTTTTACCTAAAATGTAGGGAATATTCCTGAATATTCCCAATATTTTAAGGTATATTCCCTACGTTTTAGGGAAAATACTTAAGCTTTGTGGCAAAAATTGTGCACATTTTTTACAGTGATGATACTAGACTTATCAACCCGAGCTTCTCTGTCGATAGCAATTTGCTTTCGATCCTAAAACAAACTGAAATTGATGTTAGAACGAAGTTATGCGCACCATATGTTTGGGTTAGTGTGTAATATATTTCTTATATATTAAGAGAAGCGAGCTATTCTCGTGTCATAAGCGATTCGCGGTAAGCGAATTTTTATGGACATTTAATTAGAGCCATGGAAATGGACATTTATTCTTTTTAAGTGGGAAATAATGTCCGTGGATTGCATTGCACCTTTAATTATTTCACTTTTCCCAGATAAACACTAGACATACCTACATATGCCATATTAAACAGATTATTTTCGTTTTGAGCATATCAGTACGTGATGAGCCATTTAAATTTTTTTTTAAATTTTGTTCGTCTAATGAGTTTTTCAGAAAAATTTTCTGACAATTCTGTAAACAACTGTTTTGTTCATCCCAACAGGATTCCAGAGAAATCTTTTGCTCATCTAAACGGGATTCGAGAGATTTCTTTTGTTTCTCATTAGCTTTCTTCTGCTTATCTAAACGGGATTCCAGAGATTATTTTTTGTTCTTCATTAGCATTCTTTTGTTCCTCTTTTGTTCATTAGCATTCTTTTGAAAACTCCAATTTACTCATTAAAGCACCCAAAAGTTGTTCCATGTTCAGCTCAGACTTTTCTTCAGCTTCAGGTTCTTGAGAATTGTCTTCGAAAATAAATGTGTCAGGATTCGTCCCTTCAATTTCCAAAGCTTGTCTAAGTCGCTCGACTAGGACATTCTTTGTACCTGCCATTTGTAATGACCGCTTACCAGACTGCACTTTCAGTTTTCGCCCGATTGCTTCAGATTATCTTCCAGAACTTCCACGTAAAGCACAGAATTTCTTTCAATTTCACCAAAATAATGACACTTTGTTTTTAAGTCAAATGCAACCACGTTATTTCACGAATTTATCCCACTTCTGACACCAATTGTTACGAGCGTGGCCTTAGTTCGATATTTAAACATAATATTTCAATAACAATTCACAAGTACTTTCTTGATTTAACTTTACTGTTTTCTTTCACAAATTCACAAAAAATTATCAAATCAACTCTTTAACTATCGCTATTTCTTATATATTAAGAGAAGTAAGCTATTCTCGTATCTTAAACGAGTTTCTATGAATATTAAATTAGACCCATGGAAATGGACATTAATTAATTTAATTTTAAGTGGGAAATAAAGTCTGCGGACATTATTGTCTTGGTCACTTCATTACACCTTTAATTATATCACTCCTTTCCCAGATAAACACTAGACGTATCAGTACTCTGCCACTAAGCAGATCAATTATTTTTGTTTTGAGTATCATCAGTAAGTGAAGAGTCATTTAAATCTTACTCAGAGAAACGAAGGAATCTCGCAGTAAATTCGAAGCATAGACGTATGCTCTCTCATTTCATTGTAACTCCGAAATCTCGGGGAAAAAAGTGGAATTGTCGTGCCTAGCTCTTTGTTTTCCTCTCATTTGTAACAGAATCAGAGAATCGAAGAAATCTCGGGGGAAATACGAAGTTGTCATTTCTTGCTTAATTCTAGATTACTTCGTTAAAATGTTTGCAGGATATCCTCCCTAAATGTAATGATCATACAACCATCAAAGCAGGTTAAATTCAAGGGATATTCTTTGACCCAAAACTCATTGAAACTCAGCACCATCAACTCTATCTGAATTTAAGTAATAGTTAGTGTTTCTTTCAAACCAAAGTCCGTGCTAGGAATGTCTTTGAGAGCTCTCTAAAGGCGGACTGTGATAAATTTAACATTTCGAAAAGAAAAAGATCCCCAACCACTCTCAAGACAATATCAGTTTTAGAATGACAGGGATATTCTCGAATATTTCAATCACTCCGCGCATATTATAATAAGAATCTTATAATTATGTTCATTTATTTTCAGCATGATGGTGATAACCACACGCTCATTATTTCTGACTGTAAGCCAGAGGATACAGGTGTATATAAATGTATTGCAAGAAACCGAGAAGGAGAAGATTCCACAAAAGGCCGGATAGACTTTGTGAGCTCACTGTAAGAAAATTCCTTAGTAAAATTCATAAATTATTTTTTAAACATTTCCCATTTTTTTTTTTTTTAAGTGATAAGCATCCTCGTTCCGAAGCACCAGTATTCTTAAAGAAAATAGGAGACATTGAGGTTTATCATGGAATGAAGGCAAAATTCACAGCTTGTGCAGCAGGTTTTCCAGAACCAGAAGTTGAATGGTTCAAGAACGGTCAAAAGCTATTCCCTACTGATAAGATTACAATTGAAACTGAACCTAATGGACTTCTTCGTTTAACTGTGCATGATATTGATGAACAAGACGTCGGCCGTTATTCCTGCAGAATATACAACCCACATGGCGAAGACATGTGCAATGCTGAACTATGCTATGAAAGTAAAGAGATACGAATGAAGTATTTTTATGAATTTTTAAATAATTCTATTTATTTTTCTTTTTTAGCTCTGGAACCTCGTACAAAGAAACCAATGGGAGATCAATACCAAGATTACGACAAATATAAGAAAACTGGAGCACCTACACCCTTGTCTGATAAGCCAATCATATCACGTATGACAGATAGGCGATTGACCCTATCATGGAAACCTTCAATTCCACCGGGACCACGCTTCCCTGTTACTTATCAGGTAAAATAATAAAAAAAAAAAACAAATGCATTTTAGGCAAACAGATAATGTGATAACACGCTTTTCTAAAACAGATTGAAATGCAAGAACTTCCAGATGGAGACTGGTTTACTGTTAGAACTGGTAACCGAAGCTGTGCCTGCGAAATTAGAAATCTTGAACCATTCAGAGACTATAGATTCCGAGTGAGGGTTGAAAATAAATATGGAGTTAGCGATCCTAGCCCCTATGCACAAACACACAGGTAAAATTCCAGGAATAAAATACTTTCATTACAATAAGTCAATTTCGATTTATTTTTTTTAGGGACAAATTGGTACCAGAGCCACCTAAATTCTTCCCATATCTTGCTCCAGGAACTGATTTCAGACCAGAAACTTCACCGTACTTTCCGAAAGACTATGACATTGAAAAACCTCCACACGATGGATACGCACAAGCACCACAGTAAGTATTTTTACTAAGAATAAATTGTGTGTCGAACCGTATTTTTTGTGACAGCCTTCAATTCATCCCAAATTAATTCAATGTAGTCGCTAAGGGCCGGTTTTACAGTTCAAGTTTAAGCTTAAAAGATGTGGTTTAAACTCAGTTTATCTCTTCAGCACAGTTTCATAGTGGTAAGTTAAACCTCGTTTAAACTTTAAATGTGAATGAAGTGACATTTCGATTTGACACTTGCTCAAGTCGATTTTGTTTTTACACAACAATTTGTGTAATGAATTCAGACCAGGAAGATATAAGCGATGAAAAAATTTCAATCATGTTAACTATAATATCCAGACGACAAAGGACAACGAGAAATCAACCAAATCATTTTGATGTTTGGTCCGAGAAGGATTATATAATAAAATTTCGTCTCAGTAAGGCATCAGCATACTCAATTCTTGAGTTAATAGCACCAATATAATATAGCAGTGCTGCATAACCTTTGTTGCGCGCGCGGAGAAACAAAATTTCCAATTCTATTACAAGTAATCATCTTTTTTAAAATTTTTTTCCAAAAAATATTCAAAATAAAAATAAAAACACATGTAATACTGTTCTACAATTTATTTTATTTGAGTCGCAACGCGTTTCGCCTTCTTAGGGCATTGTCAAGCTTGACAATTTTGAAGTAAATGAATCACAATAGTTTGTAATTTCCAATTGTACAGAAAATAGCTTGTTAGGTCACAATTTCAAGTGCTGCCATATTAAAAAAGGTCGAACACTGTGATTGAGTTTGATTTAAACTCAGTTAAACTACGAGCGTAGTCGAACTGTTGGTCTACTATCGAAGGGGCTAGGGGGGCCTATTAATCGTGAGGCCATAGGCCCGTGACCAGCGGGCCCATGCGTAAAGATGGGACTGATTTTCATCTAAGATCCAAAACAAATAATATGAAAACGACTTAGGGCCAGTTTCACAGTTCGAGTTTAAACTCAGGATTAGTTAAACTCCGTTCGTTGTTTAAACTGAGTTTAACTTATCCTGAGTTTGAATTGAATTGAATTGTGAAATCGGCCCTAAGTCGTTTTCTTATTATTTGTTTTGGGTCTTAGAAAAAAATCAGTGCCATATCAGTGCCAACCGAAAACCAATTCTTCAACCAATCAGACAACCTATTACAAGCTAGTTTAGGTGTTAGAGTTGTTGGCTAGTGAAAGTAGATCGTGGAATTTATTCGAACTTCCATATATGGCAACAAATTTTTAATACAAAGTTACTTACAGTGACTGCGTTTGCAGCCCCAGCATTTTTAAATTTCCGGCATTTTTTCATGGTATACTTTCAAACTCAATTATTTGGTCAAACTCAATTTATTTGATAACCAGCCAACATTTTTATATTGTTGGTTCATGTTAGGCCCAACGGGCACAGGAGACTTCTTGTGACACAACTTCTTCGTCACTGTCGTCGTGTATTAGTTTAATAGGCGCACAGTGAATAACTGTCACCCATAAAACTCAGGTTTTATAGCATCATTCATCAACATAAATTTCGAGGATGCAGCTGCGATATGTGTATTTGTTATAAGGATATAGAAAATATCAACGCTATTGGATTCTTCCATTTTGGAGCGAAAGGGTGCTTAAAGGAAAATTTTACTTAATGTTTGATGAACTGCAATCCTATCCTGAAAAAAATTCTGGATCGGTCCGTATGAGTTCTGTAAGCTTTGATAATTTACTTCAGAGCTGCTATAACTTATCAAAGTACCAATATGCCCGAAGAGAGACTTCTTATAACTCTAATGGCCGGTTTCACAGTCGAGTTTAAACCAAGGTTTAGTTTAAACC
Source organism: Dioctria rufipes (assembly GCA_963924295.1). Taxonomy (NCBI): domain Eukaryota; kingdom Metazoa; phylum Arthropoda; class Insecta; order Diptera; family Asilidae; genus Dioctria; species Dioctria rufipes. The sequence goes on from OZ002740.1 coordinate 288,533,926, forward strand.
ATCCTCCAAGTTTAAACGTAGTTTAAACCAAATCGGGTTTCACAGTGCATTCTTTTAGTAACGTTGGTAGTACTGATTAAATTGTGAACTAAATTAGTTATCGCCACCATTGTGAAGCAATTTTTCTATCAATCAATCTGTCAATCGGAAAAAGTAACATCGGGAAGTAAAAAATAAAAAAAAAAGTAGTTATATTTACTAATTTTAAATATGCCAACATTCAAAAAGGATGCAAATTTTAGCATAAGTGAAGTTGAGCTATTGCCTTCCCTAGTGCATAAAGAAAAATATATAATAGACCGCAAGAAAAGGGATAGATTCGAAGATAAAATGACAAAGTTCTTTACTTAAACGGAGCCTAGCATAAAAATCAACGTCGTCCCACTCATTAAAATGATTAGGCCGATTTCTAATTACTGTCAGTTGTCGACGGAGTTGAAAATTTAACTCAAAAAAATCTTCTTCATCGCTAGAAATGTCTAAATCTAAATCCATGATAAAATTATTTTCTTGATACAAACAAACAATGCTACTGTCAAAATAAAATGTCACACTTTTCAAATACTTTTATCTTGAGTTTAAACCGAGGAATGGCATGGTTTAAACTCTAGTTTAAACCGGGGTTTAAACCAAACTGTGAAACTCATTCGTCGAGTTTATACTAAATATTTTGTTTAAACTCAGACTGTGAAACTGGCCATAAGGTGTATAAGAAATACACGGATATTTCTCCGCACATTTTGATCTTCAAATTGCTCTCAGAGTATTCCTTTAAATTTTTGTTGTATAGGTGTGGTCTCTCACATTATCGTTGCAGCAGACATTTAAAAAACAGATGCGTAAGTTTTTCCTAGCTCTGCAACGTCTCCCAAAACAATGGCAGTCAAACAGCTACAAAAATGTTACCAGTGCATTCACATTCAGATAAACGTGAAGGCGTGGTGATAGTTTCGTCACCCAAAAGCTGCTAGCCGTAGGAACCAAAAAGTCACATTGCTGTCACGTCACTTCATGCACGCATTAGCATGAAGTTCACGGTGGTGAGAAAACAGTCACGTGACAGAAAGTCTCCGGAGCGCGATAGGTCTTAAAATACTTGCGTAATTAATTCGTGTTGATAACCCAAAGTATTTTAGAAAATAACTGTCATGGGGCCGCATATCCTAAAGTGCCCAGGGCTCCCACTTGGCTAAAGACGAAGTGTTACCTTAATTTTGATATTTTCTTGTAGCAGGCAGCCATCCATTTTTCAATTATTATCATTAAATAGTTTCTAGTTCATCGTAAACTACTGTCAAAGTTTACCTAATAATAAGTTAAGAAGCTGTAGAGCAAAATGGGCAAATTTCTGGTGTTTTTTAGAATGAAACAACTAATTTCATATACTTTCGTCTTTTGCATGAATGGGGGAAAAGAACTTGTCTATGCACTACTGTAGTGCAACTGAGACAACGAGTTAAAAACAAAACTCGAGAGAACGTAGGATTACCCGAACGACAAAATCTTATTAAATCCCTCAAAATCCTTTCAACCTATTCATAATAATGTACCTCAGGTCACACTACCTCCCATTTTTAGAAAAAGATAAATTTCGCTTTGGCCCAGATGCTGAAAGGAGATGTAAAATTCCTCTCAAATGAAATTCTCATTTTTCCCGAAAATATCAGAGAATTCAGCATGAGTTCTCCCACTTAATCTCTTCATAGCAAAACGAATGTAAACAGAAACACGTTCTGTTCAAATATCATAGGATTACAGCAACAACATGTGTCCTTCTAGTCGTTTTACAACAACAACATGTGTCCTAACATTATCAATATTTCATGAAAACCGGTTTTCACAAAAGCGCAGGAGCATTTTATGAGAGTAAAATGTGAAAACTCCGCCCCTTCTCATTCATTCACGAAAATGAAACATTTGCCATTCTGTTTCGATGCATGCAACTTGCGCTTTCACATTTTTTATCTTTATTCATAAAATTTTTAAAGAGAGTTTGATTTTTTTTTCGATTTTTTTTCTTTCTTCCTTCCTTTTCTTGCCGTGTGCATTTTAAATGTAAAACACTCGAATATCTCACCAGCTTCTTAACTTATTATTAGGTAAACTTTGCTACTGTTCTTAAACTTTTAGAATTTCTCACACACATTAGTAAGAAAGCAAAGAATAATACTGACACTGATCGTATAGTGTTCTGTTGATGAATTTTAAAACCTGCCTAGGGATAACGCCCAATCCTGTGAAGTGCTATCGATGAACTCTCTTTATGTACTACTCCTATGGCAAAGTTTACCTAATAATAAGTTAAGAAGCTGGTGAGATATTCGAGTGTTTTACATTTAAAATGCACACGGCAAGAAAAGGAAGGAAGAAAGAAAAAAAATCGAAAAAAAAAATCAAACTCTCTTTAAAAATTTTATGAATAAAGATAAAAAATGTGAAAGCGCAAGTTGCATGCACCGAAACAGAATGGCAAATGTTTCATTTTCGTGAATGAATGAGAAGGGGCGGAGTTTTCACATTTTACTCTCATAAAATGCTCCTGCGCTTTTGTGAAAACCGGTTTTCATGAAATATTGATAATGTTAGGACACATGTTGTTGTTGTAAAAGGACTAGAAGGACACATGTTGTTGCTGTAATCCTATGATATTTGAACAGAACGTGTTTCTGTTTACATTCGTTTTGCTATGAAGAGATTAAGTGGGAGAACTCATGCTGAATTCTCTGATATTTTCGGGAAAAATGAGAATTTCATTTGAGAGGAATTTTACATCTCCTTTCAGCATCTGGGCCAAAGCGAAATTTATCTTTTTCTAAAAATGGGAGGTAGTGTGACCTGAGGTACATTATTATGAATAGGTTGAAAGGATTTTGAGGGATTTAATAAGATTTTGTCGTTCGGGTAATCCTACGTTCTCTCGAGTTTTGTTTTTAACTCGTTGTCTCAGTTGCACTACAGTAGTGCATAGACAAGTTCTTTTCCCCCATTCATGCAAAAGACGAAAGTATATGAAATTAGTTGTTTCATTCTAAAAAACACCAGAAATTTGCCCATTTTGCTCTACAGCTTCTTAACTTATTATTAGGTAAACTTTGCCCATGGGATCATAAGGATAGAGGTTATCCCTACTTAGATAAACGATTTGCTGGAATTACGAAGGCATCTCCTTAGAATGTTCCCAACAAGGTCATATCCTTAACACATATGTATTTATCATGACGCGTAAATGGTAATAGTATAATAGTATTATGGTGAGCATTTAGTTACTGGCTTATATGGTAAGAGATCTTCGGATCCTTCAACAGATTTTTGGGTCATATGCATTCTGTATTTCCTGTAACAATATGTGGAGCTGCAGGTAGTATGGTTTTCATTCGCAAAGTATTGTATTTTACGAAATCTTTATTTGAGTCTTTGCATTCTGAAAAAAAAAAAGTCATCTCATATATACGTTGATACGTTGCAAAGACATCATCTTTTTCTTAATAAATAGAACAATCACTGTCCTGTCTTGTCAGCATTGGCTTAAAACCTCATCGACGTTCTTTATTAGATCGGAATTTGTTGAGTCATATTTGCCTGTAACTGTTTTACGTACAGGTAATCTGCATATTCCTAATTATAGTAGTTGAAGTTGCTTAGTTTTTGTAGGAGGCCATTAATTAAAAATAAATTACGATAGCAAAAGGGATTGAATCCCTTGTTGAGCTTGAGATATCCCCTAACAGTTACTACTGTTATAGATTTCTGTTCTATTTAAGTTGGTTATGTTGAACGTGAGCTATAAGCAAAACTTTTATTCATATCTTCTTCTTTTGGTGACTGAGCTTTCTATATACTCAAAGAAAATGATATGAAATACTCTTTAATATAAAAGAACGCGCATTGGGATATTTCTTCTGTAACATCATTTCAAGTCCATCATGGAAGCATTCAAGTCCATCATGGAAGCTTTGAATTCCTCATAGTTCCTCGATGAGAAATTAGCAAATTTCGAACCACGTTGCGTTTCGACTCATATAATGAAATATAGGTATTTATATATTCTTATATAATAATACGTCTATTCCCCAAAAAACTCTGCACTCTTTAAACTATTCAAAAATAATTTCAGATTACTTCGAATATTATAATTTAACCAGGATTATTTCGATCTTCGAAGCATTGGTAAAATATTCATGCTTCGAAGCTTCGGCAAAACGTTCATACTTCGAAAGATTCGACTACGAATTCTATCAACAGCCATAGAAACGGAAACAATAATTTCATTTCATAATTTTAAGGATTTAAAGATTTAATTAAAAACTGATTAAAAAAATTTGACGAATCTCAATTCATCTCTACGGAGTTTCTGAAGATTTCCAGTAGCTTATCTTATATTGCCAAATCCGTGTTATGGTAGCAAGTGAGTGAGTGCTCTGTTGGACGTAAAGTTCTAATTATCAGCCAAAGCTGATAGCTCACTCCGTTATAGTTGTTGTATACAGAACGGCACGTTATCATACCTCAAATAATGGCGGAGAGTCTCGGGGACTGCTTACCATCACCGACCTGTAGATTTTATGAGAACCTGATGTTTTGTCCACAGGTGCCATTCCCCAGGCTCCCACATGAAATTGCTGTCACGTAGGTTGACAATGTTCCTATTGAACTTGTAAAGAGAGCGGAGGAGCGGACCTAATCAACCCTCATCTTCGGCGAAGGCCTCAAGAGAGAGAGAAAGAATCAAAACCTTATAGCTCTATTTTCGGAAACGAATATACATAAGTATTTGTCTTTTATTACAGCTTTATTTACTTTGCATGAGCGAACTATTTTACTAGGCCTTAAAAACAAAAGTCAAAAGTCTTTTGTTACATTAGTACGCTAACCAAAAGCTATCATTATCGTAAACGGACATTGGTTTAGTGCGTCATTAATACACGAAACCAGTACTTGAATCTTACAACAAAATAGTAAAAGGTTTTATGTTCCTAACTAATATACCTTAAACTAAACTTAATAGACCTTGACATTTGCTTTTCACGGAGGAAGTAGAGAGATCTGTCTAATATGCACCTCCACGTATATTAGACAGATCTCCTATAATTCCTTATAAGGTATTCCAATATAGAATATCCCAAGCATCAGTTGTGGTTCAGTCTACTCGACAACACAGTTCGTAGTCGCATAAGGAAGTGTCTTTAACGTTTGTGGGATTCCACTTCAATTAGTATGTAAATTTCAAATCTAGACCCAGGTCCTAATTACATCTTGGGAGTTCAGTAAGGCTAAAGGTAAGCACAGAATTCCCCTTTTTGAATCTCATTGCGTACGACCATCCGTAACCTTAATATTCGAAACTTTAAGCACTTAACCGATATTGTATAGGCATTTACTCAAACGAGACAAAAAGATTTTTTTCCATTTAATTCGGCCTGTATAGGAATCTATATAAGATTAAGTTAGTATGATATTTTCCTGGGGACTGTATACGGGGAGCTACGGACTATATCATCCCTAGAGTAGACTTTCAGAAAGGATTTTCAAATGTCAACTAACATTCCTAATAGAGAGGAGTAGGACTCTGATATATGTGTCTTCACAGGCGGTTCGAAAATGGATGAGGGAGCGGGAGCCGGAGTGTAATCAGCATTCCCTAAAATGCAGTACCGCCTTCCGGACTACTATAGTGTGTTCCAGGCGGAAGTTCTGGCTATCAGCAAAGCAGCAAGGTTGGTGGCAACAACTTACGTTGTACCCAGTAATCGAATTATCAAAATTTGTATTGACAGTCTAGCTGCAATCAAGGCCTTGAACTCGAGCACCATTAGATTGCGCCTTGCGCAACAGTGTCGCTTTGAACTCGGGAAACTGGGTGCTAATCATAGGGTTATTCTCTGCTGGGTGCCTGGTCAGAGTGACATACATGGTAACGAGGCTGCAGCTCTGGCCAGAAAGGGCTCCGCTATGACAATCTGCTTAGCGGAGGAACCCATACATCGGCCCCTAGATTCAATGAAGAGCATTCTAGATGTACAGGCATGTAACCTGGCAAATCACAGATGGGGAGAATTGACCACATGCGCTATTTTAAAATAGCTGTGGACCGAGGTTTGTCCTAGCTTGTTCTAGCTTCTGAACCACTGACTCTGGCCATTATCAATCACGTTGGATCTTTGTATTCACGATGGGGTTTTCCTTGCACATCAGTTTATTTTAAATCTTTATTTTAGCCTTTTAGCACAAACCTTTTCACTGCAATGTTTTGATACATTACCATATTAGTGGCGAATTATTGTGTAATGTATAGGAAAGCACGGTACAGAGAACAAAATACTTTCTCTCCTCTCTCTGTCTTTTCAATTGAAATTCAAATACATTAGTGGTCGAAATTTCGTCACAGCTCTTATGTAAAAATTTAATGAGAATATCTTTTATTCTCTGTACCGTGCCATCACCTATCTGTCACTCAGATTCGTGTCCGCCTTTTCGATATTTCTTCTTGACTTCTTTTTCTTTTCTGCCTAAAAGCTCCTCGAAAAGTCCCAAGACTTTACTCTTACGTTTTTTTTTTGGAAAGGCTGTAAGTGTAATGTAAGCTTCTGACTGACAGATGGCACTGCCTGCGACCCTAATATCCAATTTATAATAGTTCATCAAGAATTTCTGTTTGGAGGCTAGCATCTGCCCATTATCTAAACTGAGTACCACAATTACCCATTTTTGGCTTAGTAAGATTTATATACTATTCAGCTATTTGGTTGCCAATGCTTTGTGCTCAAAATTTTTATTCACAGTTGTGCTGTCTTCTTTTTCATCAGGTACGTTTCACTTCCCTATGAGTGTGTTGAAGTGTTTTGGAAATTTTCTCTCTAAAACTATGTTAAATTTTGTTCTATTTTTAAAAGGTCACCTGATATATTTTCTTTATTTAATATTGTTATACACATTTATACTTTACTTTACAGGTTTTTACGACGCGAAGAGGACATTAGTTACGGTGTTAAGGGTCACGGTGTTGATTTGATGTGGTTCGTGTATGGTTATCCAAAGCCAAAAATGACATACTACTTTAATGAGATACCAATCGAATCTGGTGGTAGATTTGATTACAGCTACACCAGGAATGGGCAGGCGACGTTATTTATTAACAAGTAAATTTCTACATAAATAATACAACTTGCCCAAATAATTCTCATTACAAAAAAAAAATATATTTTCAGAATGCTTGAGCGAGATGTTGGATATTATGAAGCAGTAGCAACAAATGAACATGGCGAAGCAAGACAACGTGTTCGCCTAGAAATTGCAGAGCATCCAAGATTTACAAGGCGTCCAGACGTTACTTATATTATGAACCGGAAAAATGGTCGATTGGAAGCTCATGTAGTTGGTGTACCTTATCCCGAAATCAAATGGTATAAAGATTGGCAACCGCTTGCTGATAGCACAAGAATCAAGGTATGAACATTTTAAAATAATATACTATTGCCAGAACTATAGTACATTTATATCTATAAAAATTTGTTGAAATAGATTAATTTCTTTGAACCGGATATTTGGATACTTTCTATTCATGACGCTATCCTAAAAGATGCAGGCTTATACTCTATTAGTGCAAGAAACGTTGCTGGTTCAGTCAGCACATCAGTAATGGTACATATTGAAGAGGACGAAGATAAGTACATCTTTGAAACTTATGGACGTCATCCATATGTACGTTCAAAACAAAGGCCATACGAAGACCTTTACGACATTGGTGACGAACTTGGTCGTGGTACACAAGGTATCACTTATCATGCTGTTGAACGTGCAACTGGAAATAATTATGCCGCTAAGATTATGCATGGCAAGTCTGAGCTTCGACCATTTATGTTTAATGAAATGGAAATGATGAATACGTTCAACCACAAAAAACTTATTCGACTTCATGATGCCTACGATACGGATAGAAGTTTGACTTTAATTTTAGAATTGGCTGCAGGTGGAGAACTTGTCAAGGATAATTTGCTCAAAACAGATTTCTATACTGAACGTGATATTGCTAAATATATTCGTCAACTATTGTGGGGCTTAGATTATATGCATGGTATTGGTGTAGGACATATGGGACTTACGGTATATAGTTTTTTATATATGTATTTTTTTTTAATGACTATTAATATTAATCACTTTATAGCTCAAAGATCTACTCATATCTTACCCTGGAAGTGGAGATCTAAAAATATGCGATTTTGGATTAGCTCGTCGAATTCAATTGGGTAAACTGGCTACACTTGACTATGGAATGCCAGAATTCATATCACCAGAAGCTGTTAATAACGAAGGCGTAGGCTACTCTCATGATATGTGGTCAGTTGGTATAATCACATATATTTTGCTAAGCGGTTCTAGTCCGTTCAGAGGAGCAGATGACAGGGAGACAATGACTAAAATTAGAGAAGGTAAGAATAATTTTCATTTCGTCCAAATATGTTTTTCTCTGCTTAATTTAGCCTGATCTAGTGCTGTTCGGATATGAAAGTATTTTAATCTGTATAGAATGTGACTGCCTTATTTTACCAATTCCTATAATATATTTATTGTAGGAATCTTACTCTTCTCCAAGCATCCATATTAAGCTCGTTCCAAATGCTTTACCATTTACTACTACAATCAGACAGTATATATACTCGTCCATCTGCGGATAGAGCCATTGAATTCAATGGTGATATTGTAAATCCTCCTCAAGGTATTGCTTATTTGATTGCTCACTTTCTGTTCTTCGTGACTTTATGCATAAATCCATTACCATTTTCGACGGCAAATTTGTTGGTTGATTGGAACTGTTCAGCAGGTAAATCTATATTCAGAATACAATTAATTGGCCTAGAGACCAGAGACCAGTTAAGAAAGACCTGTAGCCGCCAGACCTGTAAAGTACTTAAGTACTCATATCAGTACCAGTACCTGGACTTGTACTTGAAAAAATTTAAAGTACCGGGACTTGTACTGGAAATGTTTTTAAGTACCAGTACAGGGACTTCTACTTGTACTTAAAATATTTCAGGCCCAGGTTGTGGTACTGTACTGGAACTTGTACCTGGAATTTTACAGGTCTGCCTGTAGCATATGAGTAATAATCAACCCATGTTTCTACTAAAGGGTAGCCCTGCTTCTTCAAAGCGGTGTAATAAAGGCAAAGGACGAAAGACATACTACAGGGATTTCAAAGAACTGTATAGTAATGATGTGTCCATCAAACAACGAGCATCCTGTACTTAAGGCATTAAGACTCATCGCTTTCGTCGAACTTGTAGATTCTGCGCCATCCAATTTAACTCAACTGTGAGAAATGATGAATTGTTCCTTCGCTACGATCTATTGTATAGTATAGTATAGCTGCGAGACCTGATGGGTTCTCGCCCCTGTTAGTTCAAAGCTGCGCTTCTTACTTGGCCAAACCTTTGAGCAAACTATGCTACTTGTCGTATTCGACAGAAATCTTGCCAACTACTTGGAAATTAGCTCACGTTTAAACAATTCCCAAAAAAGGAAAGCGTAGCGATCCCTCAAATTATCGACCAATTGCAATAACTTCGATTCTTTCGAAGGTTTCTGAGTCTTCGATTCTTTCGAAGGTTTTTGAGTCTATCATTAATTCCAAATTAATGAAATAGCTAGAACTAATCAACTCATCAACAATCGCCAATATGGCTTCCGGGCTTTACGCTTATCTGGAGACCTGCTGACTTTTCTTACGGAGTGAGTCCAAAATCATTGCTTTGGATAATTCAAAGGCCTTTGATAGAGTCTGGCATCATCCAGCTCTTTTAGTCAAACTTAAAGCACTTGGTCTCTCCCCTTCTCTTCTATCATGGATTGAAAGTTTTCTATCTAATCGCCTAATTCGTATTGTATTAGATGGCGTTATATCTCAACCTCACTCTATAAATGCCGGTATGCACCAGGGTTCTGTTATCTCTCCGTCTCTCTTCCCAGTTTTCATTAATGATCTGCTTTCCCTTACTTTCAATCCCATCCATAGCTTTGGCGATGACAGTACCCTTGATTTCCCTTACTCCTTTAATAATCTTGCGGACTTCAGACAGAATGCCGCATGTGTCAAACGAGATTACATAACTACACATATCATTGAATAACGATCTTGATATTATCCTCGCTTGGGGCAAAGCGAATCGCGTCGAATTCAATATATCTAAGCCCCAAAGCTGTATCATCTCTTTAAAACAAGATCATCATTTAACTACTCCCATTTCATTTGATGGAGCTTTAATTTCAGATTCACCGTCACTAAGCTTTCTTGGCATTAAAATTTCCAGTAAATTCAGATGGACAGATCACATCTTCTGTGTTGCCAAAGAAGCATCCAAATATCTTGGATTTCTGAAAAGGTGTAAGAAATATTTCAGCCCATCAAATCTAGCGCTCATCTACAATTCCCACAACTTGGCTGGGGCTGGCCGTACAGCCTTAGCTTCATTGGATATTCTCCAAAAGAGGGCCTTTAAGCTCATTGGAGATTTGACAATAACTTATCATATCGACTCACTTGGGCACCGCGGCAATGTTGGAAGTCTTTCGCTATGCTACAGCTTTCGACATGCTACAACTCAGATTAAATCTTAAAAGTTTGGGCATCCATAACTATAATCACAATTGTCTAACTACAACTCATGCTTAAGCTTTTAAGATTTAATCTGAGTTTTAGCATTTCATATTTTGCAACGAAAATTTTCTCATATATATCATTGAGAAACAAAAAATTATTTTTTTACTTTTTAGTGCAATTTATTTACGAAAGTTATTTATTTTAAAAGTTCTTTTAATATATCTTATTCTCTAATCTTTAGTCATAAATTCTATACACTCTCTCGAAACCCGACTCTCGAATCTCCACTATCAAATCTCAACTCTCGAATCTCCACTCATATCACACACGGACCATATTGGACAACCTCAAGGGTAGTATTTACCACTCCAACCCCCCCCCCCCCCCAAACGTCGGAAAGCTCTTCAGTCACTCATTCTAAATCAAAAGACCCCATATAAATCCATCCACGCTTACTACCCTAAAGCTCTTTCGTCACGAACGGCACTCTCAGGCGCTCAGGCACAAAGTTTTTTAGTCAGAGGTTTGTGATTTGATAAAAGTTATTTAAAAAGGATAAAATGTAGGCAGGTCGAACAGGCATGCAACATGCTGAGGATAATTATTTGTAGCGTTTATGAGGTGCACTATCCTTGCAGTATATTCGTTAGTGGTGGTGTTCCGTTACAATTTTAAAAAAAAATTTAATATATTTTATTTTCCTTGAATAACAATTTGTTGGGCATAATATGAATATTTAATTACTCAAAGGTACACAATTGAATTTATTCAGTGAAGGTAGCTAAATCTACGCACATGCAAAAACACTTAAGAAAAGAACACTCAGTTAATAATACTGACATCTTGCTATTATTTCTGCCAAATACACTACACAAATCCTAGTAACTTTTCCACTACGAGGTGACCTTTAAAACTAATTCTGAACGTAAGGGATTCAGTTTATCTACTCCGTTTTATGTCAGAGAACGCAGTTCCGGGTAAAGTGGAAAGTAACTTTAAAAAAAGACTGTTGGTGTTTTATTGTTATTTTCTTATTTACCTTTCTAAGTGCCGAAGTATATTAATTAAATAATTAATCATCCATTTGCAAAATCCTATTTTGCAATGTCTCTTATAGCCGAGATTCCATATCAAGAATCACCCTATTTTTGACATTTTGAACCTTTTTTTTTAAAGACAAAAGAGTTTCTAAATAATACTTGGAAATTTTGTATGGCATGACTTCCCCTTGAGAACAATATTCTCCATTGGTTAGCCATCAAATCTATCCAGATACCGGCTAAAATTTAACAGCATAATATAAACGTAAGCAACGATTTTCCAGGCCCTGACTTCACATAGCTGTCTAATGTAAAAAACAAAAAAAAAACGGATACTTAATAATGTAAAAATTAAGGGCAACAAAACTTTGTGAAGAACAATAGAGAGTTCACTTTCTATTGATTTCGTACTATTTTTATATAATTTATGATAATTATTATTGGAAAAAAAAAACAATTTTAAATAAAATTTTACTTCTATAGGTCGTTGGGACTTCAATGATCCATTCTGGAACTCCATCAGTGATGAAGGTCGCGACTTTATAAAACAGCTTCTAGTTTATAGTTCACATGAGAGGATGGATGTTAAAACAGCTCTAAGACATCCGTGGTTCTTCATGATAGATAAGAAATGGGATAATGATTATCAAATCAATACGGATAGACTTCGAAACTATTACAATTTATATCGTGATTGGTATTCTAATGCATCCTGCAAAAATTACTTTAGACGTAGACGATTAAGTGAAGCATTCAAACATCCGTCCAGAATGGTTTATCCGCCAGGCGAAACTTATACACCTGAACCAACTCCAGAGCCCTTACGAGAGCCAAGAAAACGTGGAAAATGGGAGGACCAAGTATCAAAATTCTTACATCCCGACTATGAATTGGGACTTATTAAATCGGAGAGCCAGTAAGCTCGATAATAAATATTTATAGGTTCAAGAAAATATTTACTAAACGATTTTCAAATTTATTTTATAGTTATCAATACGGACCTGATACATATCTCTTACAACTTCGAGATGTTGACTTTCCAGTGCGTTTGCGTGAATATATGAAAGTAGCTCACAGACGTTCGCCATCCTATGCAGTTACGGAAAGTTCTGTCGATTGGAGCGTAAGAAAAATTTCTTATTTTTATAAGTGCGCAAAGCAAGCAATTATTCTATTTTCCAGCTTCCAATTATAAGAGAAAGGCGACGATTCACAGATGTTATGGATGAAGAAATAGACGACGAACGTAAAGCTCGAATAACTAGATACGGTACCAATGAATCTCATACGAATCGTCGTTTAAGAACTGAACTAGGACCTCGATTGGACACATATGCTGAAGCTGAGGCTTTAATAGAATCAACAAGACAAGGTTACCTGCCATTCTTCAGGGAGAAACCACAAACATTAGCCATTACAGATAATGAACATGCTCACTTACAATGTTTTGCCGTTGGTGATCCTAAACCCTGTGTACAATGGTTTAAAAATGACAATGTGGTGTCAGAAAGTAAACGAATAAAAATTGTGTCTGATGAGGATGGTCGATCTATTATCCGATTTGAGCCTGCTGTTCACTTTGATGTTGGAATTTATAAAGCAGTAGCAAGAAATAAAGTAGGACAAACAATTTCCCGTTGTCGTGTTGTTCTTGCAGCACTTCCCGATGCTCCTGATTCACCTGATGCTACACAAGTTAGCGATACAGAAGTACTTCTTAGATGGAAACAACCACGTGATGATGGCCATAGTTCCGTTTTGTGTTACAGTTTACAATATAAATTAGCAAGTGCTGATCAATGGACTACAATTGCGGATAATATTGATCATGAATTTTACCTTGTACATGGTCTCCATGAAAAATTGAACTATCAATTCCGTTTAGCTGCAAGAAATCGTATTGGATGGAGCGAGATGGGAATTCCTACAACAGTTACTACAGCGGAGCCTGGAGCCCAAAAAATTCATATTACCAAGGCTATGAAACTTCTTCAACAGTTAACAGAATCCGGCCAGCAAATTCTTCCAGAAGATGAAAGGACACATGTAGATTATGAAAAAGAACTTGATCCACCAAATTGGAGCGTCGATCCTAATATTACAGACAAATATAGTTTTATATCAGAAATTGGGAGAGGTGAATTCAGTACGATAGTAAAAGGTGTCCAAAGATCAACAGATACTATAATTGTTGGTAAAATATTTGATATTAAAGTCGCAACTGAAGAAGCGATTCAACGTGAATTTGAAACCTTGAGAACATTACGTCATGAACGAATTCCTGCTTTACTAGCGGCATATAAGCCGCCGAATGCAACAAATGCTATTTTTATTATGGAGAAACTTCAAGGCGCTGATGTTCTTACATATTTTAGCAGCAGACACGAATACACAGAACAAATGGTATCAATGGTAGTTACCCAAGTATTAGATGCTCTTCAATATTTACATTGGCGAGGATATTGCCATATGAACTTACAGCCTGATAATATTGTAATGGCATCTGTACGATCTGTTCAAATTAAACTGGTTGATTTCGGTTCAGCACAAAAGGTCGCAAAACTTGGATCTAAAGTTGAACCAAGTGGTTGGTTAGACTTCCAGTCACCAGAAATACTAAATGATGAACCTGCCTTCCATCAAACTGATATTTGGTCAGTAGGTGTCCTGACTTATTTACTTTTGTCTGGCAGCAGTCCATTCCGTGGAGGAGATGAAGTAGAAACAAAACAAAACATTTCGTTCGTAAGGTACAGATTTGAAAATTTATATAAAGAAGTCACTCCAGAGGCAACACGTTTTATAATGTTCTTATTTAAACGGACCCCAAGGTAAGTTCTATACAGAGATTTAATATATAATATCAATTCTAAGAAATTGAGTAATTTTCAAAATAGCAAGCGGCCAAGTTGCGAAGAGTGCCAAGAGCACAGATGGCTCATGTCTTCGGATTACATGATCAGAAAGCGTGAGCGAGCCATATTTTTGGGCAATCGTCTCAGGGTATGTATAATATTTTTATATAAATTAAAATTATATTTTTCAATTTAGTTAATTAAATTAAGCTTTTTATTTATAATTTTGAATATTTCGAAACGTCAAAATTTTATCATATCGATTGTCTGCATTAAAACCATTCCAAATTGCTACAGAAATTTGTTAATTAATAAAATAACAAATATTAGTAAGTTTTCTCTCACATTATGGATGATCTCTTACTAATGCTCTTCCGAATGAAAAACAAAGCGGTATCCTACTAGAACGACCTGATGATTATAGTAACAACTTGTTTCCAGATGAAGCTCGGCTGACTTGTGCAAAACGGAATTCGATTAGTTACAGACTGGGCTACAGATTTCGAGCTATGCATCAAGCTGTTTAAGACGGATGTCTGCCTTTTTACTAAGAAAAGAAATCTTACTATAATAAATCTGCCCTCAATTGGTTCCACGCATTTGATACTGAAGGACAGAGTAAAAGACCTAGGAATTTTACGACATAAAACCGCACCTACGCGTAGAAGACAGAGCGGTCTTCACAATATATCGCAGAGCAATAGGGAAAAAATAGGGTCTAAAACCGCGGATGAATTTATTAGCTCACTGTTAAATTTTACGACATAAAACCACACCTACTCGTAGAAGACAGAGCGGTCTTCGCAATATATCGCAGAGCAATAGGGAAAAAATAGGGTCTAAAACCGCGGATGAATTTATTAGCTCACTGTTAAATTTTACAACATAAAACCACACCTACTCGTAGAAGACAGAGCGGTCTTCGCAATATATCGCAGAGCAATAGGGAAAAAATAGGGTCTAAAACCACGGATGAATTTATTAGCTCACTGTTAAATTTTACGACATAAAACCACACCTACTCGTAGAAGACAGAGCGGTCTTCGCAATATATCGCAGAGCAATAGGGAAAAAATAGGGTCTAAAGCCGCGGATGAATTTATTAGCTCACTGTTAAATTTTACGACATAAAACCACACTTACTCATAGAAGACAGAGCGGTTTTCGCAATATATCGCAGAGCAATAGGGAAAAAATAGGGTCTAAAACCACGGATGAATTTATTAGCTCACTGTTAAATTTTACAACATAAAACCACACCTACTCGTAGAAGACAGAGCGGTCTTCGCAATATATCGCAGAGCAATAGGGAAAAAATAGGGTCTAAAGCCGCGGATGAATTTATTAGCTCACTGTTAAATTTTACGACATAAAACCACACTTACTCATAGAAGACAGAGCGGTCTTCGCAATATATCGCAGAGCAATAGGGAAAAAATAGGGTCTAAAACCGCGGATGAATTTATTAGCTCACTGTTAAATTTTACGACATAAAACCACACTTACTCATAGAAGACAGAGCGGTCTTCGCAATATATCGCAGAGCAATAGGGAAAAAATAGGGTCTAAAGCCGCGGATGAATTTATTAGCTCACTGTTAAATTTTACGACATAAAACCACACCTACTCGTAGAAGACAGAGCGGTCTTCGCAATATATCGCAGAGCAATAGGGAAAAAATAGGGTCTAAAACCGCGGATGAATTTATTAGCTCACTGTTAAATTTTACGACATAAAACCACACCTACTCGTAGAAGACAGAGCGGTCTTCGCAATATATCGCAGAGCAATAGGGAAAAAAATAGGGTCTAAAGCCGCGGATGAATTTATTAGCTCACTGTCATTTTTCTCATTAATGGGTACCTGATATCCTGGTGTTATTATCTGACCTTTTCCTTCGAAGCATACTAGCCATTGCTTAGCCTCTGGATAAAGATGTAGAGTGGCTTTAATCGAAAAACGGCTTCAAGTGCTCATTGTGCTACGATGTGAAGGCACCAGTGGCACCTTATAAAGGTTCATTTTGGAATATAGGCCGCACTTTTTCCCGTAAAGCTTTTGGTGTGATCCGGATGAAGATTCCAGGTAAGCTTGTAATCCAGATTTACTCGTAAATATTTGGCTTTTTTGGATCCTTTTCCTGATGAAAGAGACTGTCTTATCTTGATTTATTGATAGTCTCATATTTTGGCATCATCTATTTAAACGTAGTTTGCACAAGTTCGAGTAAAGCTGAGTGAAATTTCCGTTCAACACATATGACAATATTATGCAACATTTTTCGAGCATATTTCCAATCGATATGACGATGCAGGTTTCAATGCTTCTATCTTCGGTTATCGCCTTTTGAAATAGCTGTTATGTAGCGTTTTTCCAGCATATTGCCAATTCATCTGAGAATCCAGGATTCAATGCCTCTATCTTCGGTTGACATCTTGATAGAATCAAATAGGGTATTTTCGAAAGCGACTTGTATGTCCATGATGAAACACAACAGGATCTATTTGTCCTGTGAGGCTTTCTCAATGGCCTTTACTACACTGCTAAGATCATCCTTTGTGGATTAATAGGTATATTGATTGGCATTTAATGGAAAACTTTTGAGGGACGTAGTCCTAATATATTTGTCTATTATTTTCTCTAGAATTTTCAGGAGAAATGATGACAGATTATTAGGCCTATATGATTTTGCCTCGCTGGGCAATTTGTTTGCTGCTTTCGGTATAAAAACGACCTTTGCCATTCTCCATGCCTTAGAAGAATATCCCATGCATAGACTGACCTTAAACATCTAAGTGAGCAGGGACTCAATGGAATTCAGCGATTCTTGCAGTAGCTCTGGAAATATTCAGTCACTGCCTGTAGCCTTAAAAATTTTTAAGGACAGGATAGCGCATCTAACTTTGACGATCTGTGGCAATATTTTTTGCTAATCGATAATGCCTGCTTAGCGCCACTAAGTATCTTGTTTCTTCGTCGGGTTTCTCAGTCGTAACGTTGCAAGAGTGAGAAGTGCAATTCAAGGAGAATCTCTAGCGTTCCCTTGATGTTGATGGCAAGTCTCCCCGGTCCTGTCACAATGTTGAAAAATTTATAGGTTGCAATCAAACGATTGACTTGTAAAGATTTTTTGTTTTCTGGAAATTGGACCAATCAATACTATCTATTTGATGCATCGCAACAGATCAGCATTCTGTGTATAAAAAACAATTTTAAACCAATGTTTTCTAAATTTTACATACTTCATCTAACATCACAATTAAAATTGTTTCCCTTTAACAAATTTAAATGCAGTAAGATTAACTAATTTTTTTTTTCACTTACAGCCATTATCTGAAGAGTATCATTTAATGAAATCAACAGAAGCATCATCAAAAGACTCAGGAAGTAGTTCTTTCGACAATGGTCCATCACCAAGGCAACTGTTGCGATCCAACAGCATTCAAGAGGAACTTTTAACGACATTTTAACTTCCTAAACATCGAGTAAATCAACAGAAATGATGTTTATTCGAATATATATATATTTTAGAAAATGATTATAGAAAATTACTGAAACTTATCAATAATTTGTAAAATTTTTTTATTCTTGTGATATGAGTTGAAATAATAGCTTTTGTTCGATAACTACTATACCACCACTTAAAGAACTTTCTTTTAGATCCTATCATTTATAATTTGGACTAAAGTGCTGTAATATATTCCGTATAAAGAAAATTAATTATTTATAAAGTGAGTATCTACAAAGCCGTTTTGTTTAATTAAAATTAAAAATAAATTATAAAATCTCAAAAAAGTAACGTATAAAAAGTTATTTAATTTCTCTTCACATAATTTATACTTAAATGTGGAGTTAATATAAATAAAACACAATGTGAGCGACACGACAAAAACGCCGTACAAAACGTCCGTGAAAATACAATGGGAACGACAAGAGCTGTCAATCTCCAATTAAATTTATTCTGTTATTTGTGTTCTAAATTAAAAATAGAAAAAAATTTCAACGAATAAATTAAAAAATATTATTAAAAGTAGCATGTGTGGCCGTTTTGGCTAATGAAGATAAAAAACAGAACCAACATAGAAGAAGTAGGTGTGTCCATAATACGGTGACATTTTACCACCTCAATAAACTTTTCTTCCATTTTTTATTCAACCAACTTTGATATTTTCCACGGCATTGTTATTTGCTGATATTTTTCAATTTCAATTTTCATTTAAGTTCCACGACAAAGATTAAAGATTAAAGATTAAAGATTATTATTATTCATGAAAAGTACACAAGATTTTACAATCTTTTCAGCACAAAAACTTTTTGGTATACTTATGGGAACATTTTAGAAATCTAAATAAAAATATCCTAACTATACAAAAACTAAAATAAAATTAAAAATTGATAATTAAAAAATTATTAAAAAATTAAAAATCAAGAATAAAAACCTACTGAAATTAAGTAAAAATTTGGGAATAAACATAAAATAAACAAAAAAAAGTATAAGTACCTACTGCTAAAAAAAAAAAAAACAAAAGAAACTAAGAAGAAACTAAGAAAGTAATTGAGAATTGAAAATTATAAATTATAAAATTTTAGGTATGATAAAATTATGAAAATTATGAAAATTTTAAAGTATCTGAAAGTGAGCTACGCCGTGAAAACAAGAGAATAGGAAAACAGAAAAATAGAAAGAGGGGAGGATTAATTGAAAGTGTGGATCCTGATTAGATCCTTAAATGCACCGACAGATCGCGCGTTTTGATGACTAGGGGGAAGACTATTCCAGAGACGGGATAATTGGACAGGATAAGAGGCCTCCATAACTAATCTGTGAAAACGAGGTATTATCACATTCGGATTGCGTTCCGAAGTTGTGTACTGGAAAAATTCACGCAAATAATACGGCTTGTTTGCACGTAATAAGCTATAAAAGTGAATCAGTCCTCTCTGCTTAAGATAATCTCGTATTGAGCAACCTAGTAATTTTGTACGGTAAGGTGAAACATGGTCGAACCTACGAAGTCCATAAATGAAGCGAATACAATCGTTAAAGGCAACTTCCATCTTGCGAAGACAGACGCTATCGAGTCTAGGGTATATCAGACTGCCAAAGGTAAAGTATGGTAGAATTAAGGTTTTAACCAGTTTTGAGCGGATTTCGATCGATAATGAGTCAGCCGAGAGCCAGAGCCTGCGAAGTACAGCGTAAACCTTACCGATAATTAATTTTGTATTGTCGCAGCATTTCATATGTTGGTTCAAAATAATGCCTAGATTTTTAACTTTAGGCACCAAATCCAAGATTGTACCATCCAAGACCACAATAGGTAAATCATGCGGGTCAAAAGTGCCATTATGGAATACAATACACTGGGACCTGTCAGGGTTTAGCTTTAGGCCGTTAGCTTTGGACCAGATATTGATTCTCTCTAGATCGTCGTTAATGCGAGCAATACAGTCCTCAAGCAAACCAACAGGTCTGCTTAGGTAGACCTGAACATCGTCAGCATACATGTGCACGCTAACGTCCCGAACGGCTTCAGGGAGATCATTTATAAATAAGCTAAATAACAAAGGGCCCAGTATTGAGCCCTGAGGAACGCCAGACAGAAGAGGGAGAGGACAGGAGGTATTAGAATCCACTTTTACCACTTGCCATCGATCAGTCAGAAAGTCCCGGATAAGAGCGACTGCCAAGGGACAGAGACCAAAGCAAAGTCCTCTCTGCTTAAGATAATCTCGTATTGAGCAACCTAGTAATTTTGTACGGTAAGGTGAAACATGGTCGAACCTACGAAGTCCATAAATGAAGCGAATACAATCGTTAAAGGCAACTTCCATCTTGCGAAGACAGACGCTATCGAGTCTAGGGTATATCAGACTGCCAAAGGTAAAGTATGGTAGAATTAAGGTTTTAACCAGTTTTGAGCGGATTTCGATCGATAATGAGTCAGCCGAGAGCCAGAGCCTGCGAAGTACAGCGTAAACCTTACCGATAATTAATTTTGTATTGTCGCAGCATTTCATATGTTGGTTCAAAATAATGCCTAGATTTTTAACTTTAGGCACCAAATCCAAGATTGTACCATCCAAGACCACAATAGGTAAATCATGCGGGTCAAAAGTGCCATTATGGAATACAATACACTGGGACCTGTCAGGGTTTAGCTTTAGGCCGTTAGCTTTGGACCAGATATTGATTCTCTCTAGATCGTCGTTAATGCGAGCAATACAGTCCTCAAGCAAACCAACAGGTCTGCTTAGGTAGACCTGAACATCGTCAGCATACATGTGCACGCTAACGTCCCGAACGGCTTCAGGGAGATCATTTATAAATAAGCTAAATAACAAAGGGCCCAGTATTGAGCCCTGAGGAACGCCAGACAGAAGAGGGAGAGGACAGGAGGTATTAGAATCCACTTTTACCACTTGCCATCGATCAGTCAGAAAGTCCCGGATAAGAGCGACTGCCAAGGGACAGAGACCAAAGCAGGAATTGAGTTTCCGGAGCAAGATGCCAAGATCAACGCTGTCAAAAGCTTTCGAAAAATCGAGCAGTGCCAAGGTAACCAAGTTGTCTTGGTCTAGGGCAGCTCTGATATTAGTGGATACTCGTAGTACTGCGGTTTCGCAGCTGTGGTTACGACGAAAACCAGACTGCCATTTGCTTAGGAGCTCTCTCGAATCGAGGTGCTTAACTAATTGCCTATTCATTAGCTTTTCCAGAACTTTCGATAAAAAGCATAGAATGCTTATAGGTCTGAAATCAGAAGGAGACTGAGGAAACGATTTTTTGGGTGTTGGCAAGACAGTTGCAGTTTTCCAGCCGCTGGGAAAAGACGAAGTCATAAGACACGTGTTTACGATATGGAGGATGTAGGTATCAATGAAAGGGAGCAGCAACTTAACAAACCGCGGACACATGTTATCTGGACCGACAGCACAAGACTTGACAGAAAAAATTGATTCAATTAATTCGCGGCGGTCAATTCCACGGAAGGAAAAAGATGCAACATTACCACTTGTACTATTGGAAGTCGTTAGATTTGAATTATCACGCATTTCATCCATAGGTCCCCGCTGTATGTTAATAGGAGACGTGAAGAAAGCATTGAGCACATCCGGGTTAAGTTCATAGCTTGTTTTGTCCTTACCAAAAACTCCTGCTTGCCGTAGGTTATGCCAGAGTGTTTTTGCAGGGAGATGGCAATTAAATTTTGAGCTAAACGTCGAACGATTTCGTCAGCATTGTATTTTATACCATACACTACCATGTTAGTAGAACCATAGATGGCACAAGAACTAAATGTCATACTAGAGCAGAGTATACAGATTGTGAAATGGTTGGTGCATTCTGAAATGGACCATAATATGTTTTAGAGCGTGCCGAAAGCAAATGTTTTTATAATAGCAGATTTGTATACATTTGATCGATTTCCTCAACACTTCAGATACGAAAAAATATGAATCATTTGACGTATATATCATTTCAAATGTTGTGGTCCATTTCGGAATGGACCACCTAGCCATATAAATTTTGTATACTTTTTTTGTTACTGCATGCGACATCTAGTTCTTGTGCCATCTATGATAGAACCCAATTGACAGCGTTTTTGTCGTGTCGCTCACATTGTGTTTTAGCCTTTACACAAGCCCATAACACAGTATATTCCCCATAGCCTGCCCGGGCAATTCAGCAGGAAATGAATGCAATACCGCTTCGAAGCCATATTGATTGCTGCGTTCCTTTTCTCGTTCTGAATGAATCTGTATAAATCAACAGAACGATGTCATAATTTAATTCTGTGCTCATAGAAAAGGAATGAAACAGAACCATATCAAGTGTTTGACATTTCTTCCATTTGATAAAAGCAAGTATAAAATCGTAAAAATTGTTGTTTATGCAAAATAAAGCCATTTTCCAACAAAAGCAACTTAAACTCAACTATTATGACCTCGTACTAGTTGTAAACAACCCATTCACGAATACAAATTAAAATCGTTCTGCTTAAATCCGGGACACATTCAGGTGCATTCAGAACGATTCGGAGTCCGAAAAAAGCGATGGATTGAATTGAAACTCGTTCGGCCCGAGAAAAAGAACGACATGGATTGAAAAAATTCATTCTGAACGGGAAAAGGAACGCAGCAGACCTTTGGCACCAAAACTTCAATGAATTTTACACACGATGTCCTAGGGAGGGTGTGATGCCTTTGTGCAGAAGTAAATGTCGATGAAAGCGTTGATGAATAATCTTCGATAAAAACTTGAATGAATAATCTTCGAAGAAAGCCTCAATGAATATTAATTAATTAATTAATTTTTGCAGATCCAGGGGTGGTGCTTGTAACTCGAATCGAGTAAAGTCGATACGACAATAGCTAAATTTAAAATATATCTAATAAGATTTTTTTTTATATAATCCACCTAGGTATTAGAAATCGTTTCGACTTTATCCGATTCAAGTTATATAGTAGCGCCACGGCAGAAAGGAATGGATTTCGGATAGAAAAGGATTTTTAATCGGTTATTGCTATACCAGAAAAATATTTGGAAATTTGGAAAATAAAAAAATATCTGTCAAATAATTAAACGTACTTCACATGATCTGAAGATATTTTACCAAAAAAAAAAAAATAAGGAGATAATGCAACAAATTTATTATCTAATCGGATATTTAATGTAGTACTTTATTCACTCGTACCTTAGAATACTAAAATTACAAGAAGCGACAAGAAGAACACAAAATGTGCAACCAATTCTGTTCGCACCCTGTACTACATCACCTCCAGTTGAAAAAAAGGAACTTGGAGAGGAGTAGAGACGTAAGGGTGTGGTAATGTTCTGCATTCATTTCGTGTATATTTGCTTCTAGCGACGGGCACTGTTTTCTGAGACATTATTCTTGGGAGCTGGATTGCTTGGTCTGCCTGCCTACCGCTTGGCAAAGGGAAAGAGATGTAATGCAAGAATTTTTTCATCAGAATTTTTTGTTTTTAATTTATATTTATTATTATTTATTATTATAATAGGTGCGCAGAATCATAATTGCTTATATTTTCCAACGCTTACGCAATCGCACTCACATGAAAACCATGAAAACCAGAGCAAATGTGCAAAACTGCAATCATAATAAATTAAAAACAAAAAATTCTGATGAAAAAATTATCGCATTATATCTCTTTCTCTTTGCCAAGCGGTAGGCAGACAGACCAAGCAATTCAGCTCCCAAGAATAATGTCTCAGAAAATAGTGCCCGTCGATAGAAGAAAATACAGGGTGTTTCCCACTAGGAGGTCAATAGAGCAGGAGGTGATAGTACTCACCTTGACGAACCTAAAAACGTATGGTAGAGGGTGGGCCATCTCAACCGTTTAGGAGTTACAGGGTGATTAAGAAAAAAAGCTAAAAAACTACAGGGTGTACGGTCACAGTTAAGAACTCATTGTATGCAGAACTTCATAGCCTTTTCAACGACTGCTCAATCAGCCCCATACCTCTCTCTCATCAAGAATTATGGTTGGCTAAACTAAAAATTTCGGATTTTCTAACCTTTTTTTTTAATTTAACCTCTATTATTTTTGCAAAACGGTCATTAACATAACTTTTTTGTATAAAAACTGTAGACTCTCCTCTTGTTAGAATCAGTGATGGATAAAGAAGAATTTTAAGAACTTTTATTTTTAACGATTCTAAATCAAATTAATAAATACAAGAAGAAAAAACAACCGCCTCGCCCGGGGTTTGAAACCGGGACCTTCCGCTTGCCGGGCGACTGCTCTTACCACTGAGCTAACGAGACAAATAGTTTTCCCTCTTGTATTTATCAATTTGTCACTAGCCTACTAAGCCACGATTTGCTTTCAGCTGGCATTAACCAGTAACGATGAAAGCGCACAAATAAGTTGTAAATTCCCCGGACAAGGCGGTTGTTTTTTTTTCTTCTCGTATTTATTAATTTAATTTAGAATCGTTAAAAATAAAAGTTCTTAAAATTCTTCTTTATCCATCATTGACTGATTCTAACAAGTGTAGGTTCGATTCCCGTCCGGGAAAAAATAAATAAAAATTGAATTTACAATTTATTTGTACGCTTTCATCGTTACTGGTTAATGCCAGCTGAAAGCAAATCGTGCAAGAGGGAAAATTATCTGTCTCGTTAGCTCAGTGGTAAGAGCAGTCGCCCGGCAAGCGGAAGGTCCTGGTTTCAAACCCCGGACACCCGATGTTTTAACTGTAGCCATTAAACAGTTTTAACCCATAACCTATTCAGGTCACACCGAAATTAGACGATATTTTTTAAAATGACGTGCTAAGGGAACAAATTATCGTTGAAAATAGGTTTGAAAATAGGTTTGAGAGCAAGTTTAGAGCTAATAACTCTTAAAAGGCTTCAGATAGCACATTGGGTGTAATAAGTCAACTTAAAGAGGAGAGTCTACAGTTTATAGTTTTTATAAAAAAAAGTTATCTTAATGACCGTTTTGCAAATGTAATAGAGGTTAAATTAAAAAAAAAGGTAAGAAAATCCGAAATTTTTAGTTTAGACAACCATAATTCTTAATGAGAGTGGGGTTGTGGGGCTGATTGAGAAGTCATTGAAAAGGCCATGAAGTTCTGCATACAATGAGCTCTTAACTGTGACCGTACGCCCTGTAGTTTTTAAGATACAGGGTGTTTTGTGAAATACTAGCTTTTTTTTAATCATCTAGGCTGAGACAACTTACATCTAGATGTGCAAAACCTCACAAAAACGCGGTCCAACTAAAACGAGCTAATGGCCCTCTAATAGAAAGCTCTACACATTCTCTCTCTCTCTTGCTGTATTATGCCACATAAATTCTTCGCAATGATAGCTTTCTTTGGTTAAATAAAAAGTTAAAGAGCTTTCAAAAAGTGTTCCGGTTTTATATGGAGTTTTGCACATCTAGTTGTAAGTTGTCTCAGGTCTAGGTGAGTACTATCACCTCCCGCTCTTTTGACCTCCTAGTGGGAAACACCCTATATACATGAAATGAATGCAGAACATTACCCCTTATATCTCTACTCCTCTCCAAGTTCCCAAAGTCACAAAACACATCATCACGGCAGTATAAAAAAGTTCGTTTCAAGCTTTCGGGTTTTCAACTTTGAGGACCTACAGCTTAAATATTTTTCAGTTGGAGGTGATGTAGCACAGGGTGCGAACAGAATTGGTTGCACATTTTGTGTTCTTCTTGTCGCTTCTTGTAATTTTATTATTCTAAGCTCGTACTCAAACCAACTGCAATTTTGACCTAGATCGGCGTTTACACAGATGACTCATCAAAGAAATATCAAGTACAAAAGAGTAAAAAAAAAAATCGTGTACATACAGGCACCCTGGGGTCTATTCTTAAATTACGAATGGTTTTTATGAACTTGTTATATAACGAATCGAATACCTCGTTCGTATTCTTGATTCTGAGCGTTATAAAGTCGAAGTGGTGAAAAAGTTTTTCACCATAACGAGATTAAATTTGTCAATTTACAAAGTGAATATTGTCAACTGTTTTAAAACATAATTTGTAAAAAATGGCTAGCCTCAGTCAAATTGTCATTATTGTTGAAGAATCTATGGAAAATGAATTACATAGATCGTCAATCAATTCCTGCACCCTTATTTCATCGCTGGATAGGAAAATTTTTGCAGGACGGCCTCCACAAATATTTTTCTTCAGCCGCAGATTTTCCTTTCGTCAGACATTTTAAATTCTGCCAGCTCTGGAAATTTTCTATTAGGTTTGTTTTGAATATAACATCATAAAAAAATTAATATGAATTTATATACATACCTTTCTCCAACTTTTCCAATCCTTTGCGCTCCGGCATGGAATTTAATACTGATATTAGCTTTTGCCACAATTCCGCGGCATCTTTTGAACTGAAAGATTTATTGTATTTACCAAATTTCAGTTTCGGGTTTTCCTCTAAAAAACTCAATTATTTTAGTTTTTTGAGCATATGACATTCTCGCACATCTTTTATCTCCCATCATCACCCGTAAAATAACAGCTGGTTCACTCTTTGTATGGCATAACGAATGGTTGAAAGCACTCGTTAAACAAGTAAAAAAGCTAGAATTGGTCTAAGACCAATTCTTAGGATACCCTAGATGAATGCCCGTATTAAATTTCGTATGGTCACCGATCTATTCAAGTATTGATTTTGAAGTTGTTTTTCGCATATATTTCTAGAACGGTTTGTCGCACAGAAAAAATGATTATAACCAATTTTATAGAATTTCGTATTCTGCAGAAGTTTTTAGTACCATAAAAATGTCTTGGACTGATCGTTTTCAAAGTATACGTAAAAAACCGAAATTTTTATATGGCAACACCAAGAAGGAGTTGCCTGATTTAGTCCATTTTTGACATTTTATTTGCTAATGTAGTAAAAACATCATGTGCGAAATTTCAGCTCTCTACGTCGACGCGTTCTCAGGCAGTGACCAAATATAAAGCGGAAAACGAAATTTTTATATGGCTACCCCACGAAGGAGTTGCCCGATTTGGCTCATTTTCGAACTTAATTTTACTTTTTTTTTTAAAGTCTGTGTACAAAATTTCAGCTCTCTAAGTGTACGCGTTCTCTAGTTATCGTGCGCACAGACGGACGGACGGACGGACGGACGGACATGCAAAAATCGAAATAACTTTTAATATTATGAATGGGTGTCCAATCCATTTTGCTCTACCATCATTATTTCGAGGTGTTACAAACGGAATGACAAACTTAGTATACCCCTATGATTTCATCTAGGCTAGGGTATAATAACGAAGGATTTGCGTTCGGTATATAACGAATGCGGATTTCAGGAATACGACATGTGTCGATTCCGAATGGTTTTGACTGTATTATTTTTAAACATTGTTAAGTGGTTTTTCATATTTTTATGGATCGCATATTAATATTTAGAAAAAAAAGTAAAAAAATAATCAAAATATTGATGATATGTGTAATGGGCATACCATATATATTAGCCGCATTGCAATAATAATATTTCGTTATGTTTGCGATTGCATGTTATATCCTGCACGAAAATACAACAATATAGTTGTACTTTCGTGGAGGCATATGGGCACATGTCGATAATCCAAAATCTGTTATTTTCTGAATTTAAAAACTGTATCATCTCTGATAATCATGATTACGCTCAGCAATGCGGTATTTGGTTTACTCACCAATGAGATTCATGATTACGATCAGCGATGAGGGATTTGATTTATTCACAAGGGAAATCATTGAATTGCTCATCATATGAATGCGAAGTATATAAATGAGTTTAGTCCCGGTGCTAGAACAAAATTCATCAGTACATTCATCCAACTCCAGCTCATCAGTGCGCTCATGATGATTGGGCTACCAGGAACACAGCTATAGAATACAAATAGTCCCATTGCAAACCACGTTCCGCCATTATTGACGAAATATTGTGAAAATGCATAGGAAAGTACCATGACACAAAGTTTAACAAGTATGGCCGAATTAGCTGTCAATTGGTTGCATGCCTAGTTTGGCGACAATTGTCAGAAATTTGTTCGTATCAATTTCAAACGCCCTTATCACAGTGAAAAAAAAATTCTCTGCTTTCCCACTAGCATATAATTACTTTTCCCGAAGTGATTTAAACGAAGAAACCAATGTTTTGTTAAATATTGTAATATATTCAAAACGTATTTCAGTTAATAACATACGAAAAACTCAAAAGGAATTCGCTGGAAATCACATTAGTCACATCATGACGTTGCAACACAAAAAATTCCTCTTGAATCGGCCATACTTGTTATCTTTGCATCATGGGAAAGTACGGTACAGAGAACACAATAGTCTTTCTCCTCTCTCTGTCTTTCCTATTCATTAGTCATAGAATTACGTCACAGGCTATCAGTTGCAATGTGTCAAAATTTTAATGGGAATACTTGTCTTCTATATACCTTTCCCCGACCCCAGGTCCCGAGGTATATATACATTTTTATAGGAAAGACAGTTGGAAGATAGAGATTATTGTGTTCTCTGTACCGTAGTTTCCTACATATCTCACGATTTTACGTCACCTAATGTTGGAACATGTTTCGTAATGGGATTGTCCTTATTCTATATAACTTGCTCCCGACTAATGATACAAGGATTAACAAGTATGGCCGGAAAGGCTGTCAATTGCTTGCTTGCCTCTTTTGGTGACAATTGTCAGAAATTTGTTCGTCTCAATTTCAATCGTCCTTATCACAGTGAAAAAAAAATTTTATTTGGAAATTTCTTTGCTTTCTCACTAGCACATAATTACTTTTCCAGAAGTGATTAAACGAAGAAACTAATGTTTTTTAAATATTTTAATATATTGATAATGTATTTCACTCAATAAAATACGAAAAACTGAAAACAATTTCGCTGGAAATAACTTTAGTCACCTCATGATGTATCAACACAAAAATTTCCTCTCGAATCTTAAGGCACTTTCACATCAAAACCGAAAACAGAAAAATGTAAACCGAAAAACTCAATTTATTCCACTTTAAAGGCACTTTCACATCAAAACCGAAAACAGAAAAATGTAAACCGAAAAACTCAATTTATTCCACTTTAAAACAAAATTGTTGCTCCAATGATTAATAAAAACATGGGAAATAGGAGAAACTAATAATTTTACTAATAAAATAGAATATTTATCTCAGATTTTGAACAAAACCACAACTTTTATCTTTCTTCGGCCGAAAAACGAAATTTCGGTTGCATTTGTTAATTTCTTTTCGGTTTCAACATATGGAACTTTTCGGGACGAAAAATTTTTTCGGTCGTACTAAATCTAAACCTCACTTTTGTATTTACATTGAAAATTATATTATTTTATTTTATTATTTATTATATTATTATAATATGGATAGGGATTTCGAAGTAAAATTAAAATACGTTTCTTGTATGAGCTCTCATCATATAACTTTTATGATAATTAAATGTTACTTCTATTTAACCGAAAAAAAGTTTTCGGTTTTTGATGTGAAAGCAAAAGCGAATTTCCGGTGTAGAACTTATCGGTTTTCGGTTTCGATGTGAAAGTGTCTTTATAATGCCTCCGACCGAAACTTTGTAGCACTAAATTTTTCCCACCCCTGATAATTGCCTATAATCTCACTCGTGTGGGCCTTGAAAATGGAATGTGAAATTCATATATTTTGTTCTGGCAATGCCTGTTATTTTCGGACATATTGTTCTAGTTCCGAAAAATGTGACAGTAACAGTATAATTCTCATGACAGAAAAACGCAAAGTGTACGGAATACGGATGTCAGAGTGTATCAGTTTGTTTCTTATTTTAATTAATTTCGGTGGTTTAACAAATAGTAGAAACAATTAGTACATTTTATTATGCTGTAAAGATCAAGTGCTAAACGGTAAAGTAGCAGGCAAGGAAGTAATATGATAACTTTAGCGAGAAAATTGAAAAAGGATGCAGCCGAAAGTTCGGGTCCTGAAAACTCAAAGCGCATCTCAATTAGGGATCGTTTACTAGTAAAAGAAGTGCAAGAAATGGAGCAAACTTTGCCACCAACGTGCAGAATATTTTTTAATGATCCAAATATATTATGCGAGTTTACTTTAACAATTTGTCCTGACGAAGGTTTCTGGAAAGGTGGTAAATTTAAGTTTAGCATCTTTGTTCCTGAGGAGTATAATATGGCGGTATTTTTGGCGTTAGAATGTTTATTAGAAAGCATATTGAATTTGATTTATTTTAGCCGCCAAAAGTGAAATGTTCAACGAAGCTTTGGCATCCAAATATTTCCGTCGCTGGGGATATATGCCTTTCACTACTCCGCCAAAACTCAATAGATGGTCTTGGTTGGGCGCCAACTCGTAGGCTTAAGGATGTTATTTGGGGATTGAATTCCTTATTCACAGTAAGTTGAACTCATTTATAATATTTTCTAGTAAACGCCAGACTACTCAAATATGAGCAATATGTCTTCAAATGCATATGTTTATGTATTTTGCGAGAAATGTTTTTAAAGTCTACAGGCTAAACAAAATTTATATTGCTGCAGTTTAGGTTATCTTCCGATAAGATATTCTATTATCGGAACTTTGTTAGCTCATGCACTGGAGTCATTAGGTCGGCTTAATTATTGCTTTGCTTTGCTGGATCTCCATTTTATTGAAAAGAAATGCATGATCTCAAGTTAAAAGAAATGTTTGTAAGTCGCCATCTTTCTGTTGTTTCATAGTACTGTAGTAGTCATCGATAAAAAAAATTAAAAAAATTACATAAAGATTTATTTATTTATTTCAGTACCCGTGCCAAGGGCACGCATAGCGCTGGGCACATTTTAGTAGATTTACATTGTAGCAGAATAAATAATAAAAGAATGAGAACAACATTGGGCTTAATATATAGTACAGTATAAAATATAATAAAATAGAAATAGGAGGAGAGAGGAGAAATAGTACAATACAACAAGTACAAATATAGAAAGTCCTTAGAATTAGAAGTAAATATGATAGTCAGAGTTGATAGCAAGTTTAGAAATAATAGTACATAGAGTTTTAGTATTAGTTTAATTTGATTAATATGAGGTTACGTGCAGATAGTTTGAATGAGATCTAAATAGATAAATGAAGCTTCTGAATGATAGATAACAGGTAACATATCCAATCCTGGAACAGGAGGTTGTAAGGCAACTCGAGCTAAAATGAAGCAAAACTGGAGACAATATTGAGACAAAGATCATTGCCAGGATAGAAGGCGGGAGGCCATTAAATAGCTGCTGTCAAGAAGTGCAGACCTTCAGACTTGAATGAGTTTAGTAAAGCATTGCGTCTAGCCTCATCTGACATCCGGTTCCAAAAACCGGCCCCACTCAGAAATGCAGTTTTCCCACCGATCTGCGTACGAACCCTGGGGAGGACAATTCTATAATTGTACATAGCGCTGCACTGACATGTATATAAATGGACTGATGGATTTCCTCTTTCATGTGGCACCAGTTTTGATTTCAAAAAGTTTGGTCTCACTGTCATTGCTACCAACTCTTGGAAACTTAGGCTATTTTTAAATTTTTTGGGAATTTACTTATCTGGATGTCAGTGGAATTTACCGAATGTACCACAAAAGTATTTGGGACTACATATTTGTATTGTGAAATTTTAATTATGAGTCGAAGAAAGTGTTTTTTACAAGGCTGTTTTGGTAAAATAGTTTGATTAGGTAATAAGTTGCCTGCTCTCGAAATACTGTAGCAACTTCAACCAATTTTTCGCTCCCAGTCATTACGGTTCAGTGAGAAAGTATGCTCTCACGGAAAGAGACAGAAATATAAAAGTGGTGCCATTTGCTTCAATGCATTTTTGGTTGAACGACCAATGCATTTATATACATGTCAGTGGGGCGCTCCAAACGAAACGTCTAGTAATGTATGTGGGTAGTAGACTGGGCCGTGTCATGCCGTGAATATCAGCTTGAGAGTGTTAAATTCGTACATGTTAATATGTGTACAAGGAAGAAGCATTGCAAAGAACAGTGGGGCAACATGTGAACCTCGTTTGAAACCGAAAACATATCTGGCGCAGACCTTGAATGCACGGATTAATTTAGAAAAATTACCACTGGAGATGGGGAAAGGACTACGTCAGCGTAAAAAAAAGCGGTAATAAAAACCGTAATATACTCTAGAACAAATTCTACTTATGTGAGGTTCCCAAGTGAGACTTGAGTCCATGAGGAGACCGAGATCAGAGAGGTCTCATCGGCATGGTTATCTCTGATCACCTACCATAAAAATTCAGTCTGTTAAGACGAGAAATCGTAATTCGTATATGTGGAAACCCACACTGTTCAGAACTGTAGTAACATCGTCTATGAAGAGCGTACAACTAGAAATTCATTTTTGGTAACCACAACTTTAACGCCAGCTGACGTTGGGCACATTCCGATAGTAAATAGATATTTTATTATAGCATTTATATTATTAGAGACCCAACTAAAGATTATAGAGAAGATATATAGATACATGTCATTTTTAGCGAATAATGGTAGGAAAATTGTTAGAAAGAAAAAATTATAGAAGAAACAGGACTAGAGTGGGAATCGATCAATCGATCGCTCGACCCCGGCGAGTGTATACTAACAATAGAAATCCCTTGAACAGCTGTTCAATAGAAAACATTATCTATCAGAGTAGGTGTCATTTGAAGAAAATAAAATAAAAAAATGAATGCAAACTTTGAAAGAAAGAATTTCATGCAGCATTAAAGGAAATTGAGCATGTGTATGACAAAGACAAATATACTTGATTTTTTTTTCTGAAGAGGAAATGCTGTATTAAGTTTTCATCGTTTCTTTTTACTTATTTGCTATAATGTTTATCATACATAAATTTCTTCTTCTTTCTATGGATATTCTAAGCTCCCACTATTGTTATAATACCTTAGATGAAATTTTTCCCACTGGCATATATTTTTATTTTTATATTTTTTCCACTGGCATATATAAAATGGACTGCTGATACTACTGAAATTGCTTACATTATTTGACGTTATTATGGGTTCATTTTTCTATAGTTGTCTTTTTTTTTTTTTGTTAACTACTTTATTCCGCGGAACTACAAATAATAAGTTCTATACAAAATGCGTCATAGTCCAGGTTCATTTCAGTTACTTTCCAAATGAATATTTAGAATAGAAATAGATGGCAATACAATATTTGTAATCCTTTCTCTGTCCCCCATACCTACTTTTAGGGGCAGATAGACAGATATTGCTTAATTTTATTTCTTTAAAAATCAATTTAAAAAAATATTTGATGTTGTAGGAGATAAGCTTCCAAGAATAGAAATAATTTCGAAGGCTTCTGTAATTTGTTGAACTTTTAATATGAATATTAAAGCGAAAGTAAAACTTGAAATTAAGAGAATTGTCACACCCTGCCAAAAAAAGTTGACTCATATGAAATAGAAAATCAGGCAGTCCATGTTATATATGTCAGTGGTCAGTCGTCTGTTCGCCAGCACGAACTCGAGCACGCGTTCACTTAGTAGAGTGCTGAAATTGTGCATACGGGTTTTTTTAAAAAAAAAAGTTACATTCGAAAACGGGACCAATCGGGCAACTCCTTCGTAGGGTTGCCATACAAAAATTTTTTTTACTGTTTATTTGGACACTTTCTGAGAATGCGTGGGCGTAAAGTGCTGAAATTTAGTACATGGTGCTTTCATAGCAATAATAAATAAAACTTCAAAAATGCCAGTTGCAATTGCCCTTGACTTGTTTAAATCTCAGCCTATGTCGATGTGAGTCAGCAGAAACTCTTTGATCTCTCATTCTCTATCAGGATTATACCATTTGCCCAGAGAGCGCCCATGTCAAGAACTTTGGTCTACTTATGGATACTGGAATTTTTGCTCTAGATGTACTACGGCTCCTTTTACACAATATCTCATTATCCTCAACAGTCACCTCAATCCAGGCGACTCTGCTTTAATACTGCCTCTAGTTATCTATGCGGATGTCAAAATATTGCCTTTGAAAGGTATTCTATAGGGCTTGCTTTCGTTGTGTTCAACATAAAGTGTCACACACATAACACGACGATTACTGAACTGCTCTCTTTGGGGCCGCTTTAGGTCTATGATGTCATTTCTCTAACCTTCCTAACAGAGCTAGGCATGGTATATTTTAAGTTTATATTATATATCAATTGTGGAGTCGGTACGATGTAAATAGACTTGTTTTGCAAATACTTCACGCCAACTTTGATGGAAGAAGTCTCTAACAGGTGGAAGCTTTGCTCTGGAATTCTTCGTGTGTTGTTTAGATCATCCCTCTCTGTAAATTTAAAGTCCTTATCACGTTGCTTATGACAGATATGTGCTGAATATTGGCTTTTTTCTACAATTAATCTATTGTTATCTCTTATATGAACATTTGGCGATGTCAATCACTGACATGTATATAAATGGATTGCTCGTTGAACCACAAATGCATGAAGGCAAATGGCACCACTTTCATATTTTGATCTCTTTCCGAGAGAGAATACTTTCCCACTGAACTGTAACGATTGGGAACGAGGAAATGCTTGAAGTTCAGTGGTATTTCCAGAACTGGCAACTTGGTAATCAAACCTTTCCTACCAAAACAGCCTTGTAAAAACACTTCCTTCGGCTCATAATCAAAATTTAACAATACAAATAGTCGAGAATACTTTTGTGGTAAATTCGGTAAATCCCACTGACATGCATATAAGTAAATTCCCAAACTACTTCTATATACTTATTTTAATTAACGTTTATGCGAATGAATTGTATTAATTTATGCTTAAAAACTCGAATTCTTGTTTCCAATTTTAATTCTGGTGGAAAGTTATCGTAAGATTGCTATCCCTTGTACATCAAGGAATTTTGGGTGCTGCTTCTATTCCATCTGTCGAGTCTAAAATTTTGATTGTGATGCAAGTTATATGGTTGGGACTCTGTAACAGTTACAAGATTTTTTCGCAGACATGCAGGTAGTATATTATGCTTCATTTTAAAAATAAACATAATTGCTTCGTACGTAAGACGTGGTCTAGCATCCATCCACTGTAATGTCTCAAGCATAACTCGAATCTGAGTATATACATATGTTGCATCTCAGAATCACCCGCATCCCTTTATTTTGTAAGAGTTGAAGGCGATCCTTTATCTCGTTCGAACTTGCATACAGGAGGGTCGAGCAATATGAAAAATGTGGCAAGATTAATGCGTTATATAACATAAGGCATTTTTTAAATTTAGAGCCGGTCGTATTCTTTTCAGGAATCCTGTTTTTTTAGCTATTTTTTTATCAATAGTGAGAGCATACTTTCTGAAATCAAAACAGGTACTACATGAAACAGGAGATCAGTCAGTCCATTTATATACATGTCAGTGATGTCAATGAACAAACCTAATTTTGTTTTCAGAGATTTTGATTAATCAGTAATGCACATCAAACCTTTTTCTCCGAGTTCAATAATTTAAAATTTCCGAGAACTAATTTTTCTGTCTTACATTTATTAAAATTTTTTTTCTCTGTATCTTGATTTGGAAGGTATTAAAAAAGCAAAACTCAAAAATTTTTCTGAATTGGTTAAAGATACAGCCCAAAACCTGCAAAAGAATACCGTCCCCTGATTTTCTAGGTTTCTAAAGATAAGTTTTGTTATTATTAGTGTTAGTGGGGATTGAGTTATGCATAGATAACAGGAAAACTGTAAGCCAACCCTTATAAATTTACTGGTTGAATATTATTCAGTTATCATAAGTAAATTGGAATTAGATTTAAATATACTTAAATTCGGTCGGTGGACTGTTCGTTGATAAAGTTCTGGTACGGAACCTTTATTCTGCGAGAGCAACTCGCTCTTAACGGAATTATTATTTTTCCTTTTGAGGTTGATAGAATCACCGAAATCGCTGCTACGGGGTGCCGTTTAGATAAACATGTTTTCATTTAGTAAGAGACTACTTAGAGACAAAGGCTTATTAGTCGCCCTTTGTTCGTTCTGTACGAAATAAGAACTTGATGGTGATTGGCTTCTACAATGGCTGTGATAGGGGAGGGAGTAAACAGGTGCTTCGTCTGGGTTGTCTCCGAAAACAATCAAGCTCATACTTCTTGGTTGGGCCCTCTATTGTCTGACTTCATATTGTAAGTTTTGGTTTTGAGATGAATTACAAATTTTTAGTCTTATAAAGTGATAAAAATATTGAATCAGCTTTCTTGGATAGTGTGAGGAATAGTATATCATATTTGTTACTTGTATTTGTGTAGGCAAACGTAGGATCCACAGGGTGCGAAGCACTTCGTTGTAATGAGTTCAGCTGAAAATTCCCTCATGGATTGAAGAGATGGAATGATCGCCTGCTATCTTGATTGGTGTTTTGCCCCAGAAGATTCTTGGGGTGCTTATCATTTGGTTTCTGTAAAGCTCCTTTTTCATATTCTTTTGTTAGATTCCATGCAACATCTTTTACTTCTGTCAGATTTTCTGCCTTTAGAATTCATACCAGAGTGTGGTGTTTTCTGATTGTAAATTATAACATTCTGTGAGTAGAATCATGTCTTTGTAAACTTTCAAAAAAGTCAAGCCATGGTTGTATTAGTCAGGTTCCGCGTGATTTTTTCACGATTTATAATATCAAACTATCTATGAAAGGACGTCCCTACCTTACTACAGCTGTTGGTTAGCAGGAATCATGTACTTTATGAAGTTAGCATAAATTGTAGCATTATAATTGATAATGAATGAAAACGGTCATTCGATTCTCTCTTCTAAGTCACTCCAGACATATATGGGAAGTTGCAATAAGAGAGACTGGTTGTGGTAAAGACTAGATGGATATCTAATTTCATGTCTTCTGTAAGAAAGGAAACTGCTTGATGAGATTTTCCTAAGACTGCCAAACATACAGTTGATCATGAAACTTTAAAAGAATGTTTTCCACCTAGTGTTATGGTACATACATTATCTGTTGTAATTTGAAAGTGTATGGTGGATTCAATTTTATGTACTTTTAAAAATTCTGAAAATTGCATATTTTGTTTTAAAAGTAGTTAATTACTTGAAAAATGTTCAATACTTTTAAATAAATGTTTCATTTTTCTTCCAGGACTTACTGAATTTCGATGATCCTCTTAACAGTGATGCAGCAGAACAATATCAAAGAGATAAAAAAGAATTTCAAACTAAAGTGCGCGAGTATGTCTCACTCTATGCCAGGAGGTAATAAATGATTTTATTTTTTTTTATCGCCTCGGAATGACTGATTATATTATTGGTAACGCGCGGCTTTTTTTTTATGTATGAAACTATTTTGTAGGCAAAACAATTTAACGTTTTTAAGACTGCTTGTAGCAGCAATCTGATAATTTTCTGTAATGTCAAGTCAAGCCCTTGTAAATATTTTTTTTAGCTTTGTTTTAATATAAGATTCCGTCTCTTAAAAGAGCATTGTTTTGGTGTAAAATAAAGCACTGATTTTCATATTTGGTGTCTGTAATTTCCATGTTTAAGTTATTTATTGATTATTTTATATTAGATTTATACATTTACTCAGGTGCGCAGCTGTACAATTGGGGCTAGTGGGGCTTGGCCCAATCACAATTTTTTATATCTTACCTAAAACGAATTAATTAGATAAAAAAAAAATTATATTTTTCTTATTAAAGATATAGTTATATGTAATGCGAATAATAATCTCCACTCGAATCATAATTTTGTAGGTATATTGTAAATGTTACGACAAATCTACTTACTGCAAAATATTTATCATGAAAAATCACTCGAATTATTACGCAGGATTTTTAGCCTACAAATAATATTAAGAATTTAAGTAATGTTAAAAACGATTTAAACTGATCATACAAATTAGCAAAATTAATATGAACTTTTAATTAAATCAGAAAGACTTATCTGCAATTCAAGGTAATTTCATCGGAATGTCATGAAAACTTATTTAATGTGATTTTTTCTTCTTTGGACTATTATTTCGATAGCTTGGTATATTGTTACAAAGGCAAAACTGAAGGAAATGCCCAATCTATACTATCCATAGTGAAAGGATAATATATTGCGAATGGAAATGTATGGAGGATATTCTCCCAAAAAATTTCGATTACTTTTCTGAATCTATACTCAAGAGATTATCTGTTAAAATTAATTTCCCTTCCTATCATGCATTACAACATTATTTTCTTATTATATATCAAGCGTATTGTAGTTTTTATACTGATATGCCTACATTTCTACTTTTAATTATGTGTGATACCGATAACATTTCTAACTTTTTTAACTTTCTTAAATCGTACTCAAAAATAACAAATTCACAATTTGACGTTTGCTTTTTTTTCATGGGGTCACATTGAGACTTTGGGGAATCTTTCACTTATCGTCATATAATTCTGTCATGCATCCGAATCAAACAGATGAAGTACAAAATAATTTGTTACAGTAAGTGCTTTGCAATAAATGCTCAACCAGCCCTATTTTCTCCTTTATTTAAGTACCATTAGATAATTTTCCTTTTTTAAAAAGATTTTTCCCACCAGAATGCATTATGAACTGGAATATTTTGACCTAGAATTTCACCTTGGTGCAACCGGTTATAAAGTATATCTCATTTTCTGCTTACCTTTTAAATTTTTAAAAGAAAACGTTTATAATTTTTAAGTTATTTGATTATTTTTATTAATACAAGTTTGTAGATTTTTTAATTACATCAATTATTAGATACTGTAAAACTTAAACTAATTTAAATTATAAAAAGTGCTTAAAGCTCCTTCCATTCACTTGAATACATGCCCCAGATCAGTGAAACCGGTATCGGCCGTTACCTGTGGGTTCGAATTTGATCTGCAACTTAAAAACCTTTTTTATGAAGATTTTTGCGTGTGTCAGGTTCTCACTAATGTTATGGGATCTAGGTTTGAGTGAGGAATTGAGGACGTGAAGTCCAGACTGCCAGCATGAGCTGACAGTTCACTCTGTGGCAACGTTAACATTGCAGGGCGACACGCTAGCACCTTGACTATGAGCGGAGAGTGTGGGGTGGGTTTCACGAGCAACCTGCCCCTGTCACGTCACCATTAACATAAATATTGTGCCTGTCAATCCAATTGGAGACTAAAAAGAAAAAAATTACCCCACACTGGTATTAGGGACCGCATACACCACTCACCTGAAGATTTCCCTAAGGATCAGATGTTAAATATCCTCGTTGCCATCCCCAGCCTATCGTGACATCGCTGGCACCGTGTTACGATGTTGTTTTGTTCTAAATATCTGTACCTGTGGGTGGAAAGTTTTATTTTTGTAAATTTTTGTTATCACCTTTTTCCTTGCTAACTGCCTTTATTGTCGTAACCCAATGGAAATTCATTATCAAAATGATTGATTTTGTTGCCACCGACTGGTTCTTTCCATTCGAATTTTAAATTATATCTATTTAGTTGCTTTCTAATTTTTGTAGGCTGGGTCATTCTCAGAAGGTCTCCTGGAGCACGGACAGCAGCTCTAATCATAAGCCTGAATTACTACGAGTGCAGTCCCATTGAGTTGCACAATTCACATGTAAGCGGCTCTGACAAACGAATTAGGACAAAATCCACAACAGGTAACTCTTTTGTCGCCATTATCCGCATTAATTCCATTTTCACGGGGACCAACGTCCTCATCATCGCGTCTTTTACCGCCAGCTCAATAGCAAAGTTCTACGTCACCACTATGTCCATCTGGTCTAGTACAGCGATATTCACAGCAACGTTGCCCGGTGTTGGTGAAATAGAAACCCTATCACTTCTAAGCTACCGTTCATATTGGCACGAAGAATACCGGCTTCTTCTGCAGAGTAATCACTTTAGAGTCAACTTCACTAACAATTTTAATGCAGTCCTTAACATCATACTCTAAGTCTACTTTGAATCGATTCCAAGTAGCATTACTTACGAAAACCATATGGATTACATCCTCCGCACGTATCTTGCCCTTTCCTGAATTTGCAACTATACTTCTTGAACGTGGAATATCTCAAGTATAAGACTCGCAGCCGCTTTAAAGTGACAGTACCTTACAAGTAAGAAAACAATTTATTCTCACAGGTAGATATCTGAAGAACCAAGCTATAATTAGAGCTACGTGCCAATGTTTGATATTGAGGTCAGGTTGAAGTCTGAACAAAATCGACTAATATGGATATACTTCCTTCGGGAGCAGCAACACAGACCAGATTATACAGGATACGTACGTATTTCAGAAATAATTCTCATCATAATGATTCGGACCATCCAACCAACACTGGCAGTCAAGTTTCGAGACACGTTCACCATAACAGAAACCAACAAAATTATCTGGTCACACCATATGCAGCATGCTACAGCAACAAAAGGCTTACGATTTTATGAAAGATTGAAAATTTTTACTAAAAGGGCGGAAAATATTAAAAAATTTACTATGGTTATCAAAGCGTGTTATTCGTAGGGCATTCTTCTTCTTCTAATCCAACTTGTCGAAAATAATTAAATTTAACAATGCCGTAAAATAGTCAGGCAGGCACCTGTTATCTTTTAGATTGTAGATTGTTTTTTGTTCTTATTAACAAACTTATTGTTGAGGTTTCATTCACTTATCTAGACTCGTTCTTTTTCAAGTTACTGCTATTTAAAAGTTTCCAATTTAAAAATGTAAATGTCTATATACAGCCATAACATTTAAACGAAACTACATAAAGTGAATTTAAATTACCATTCTCTTTACAGCACTTGCTCTAAGTCTTCATTGTCTTTTGTCTCATGTATTTGTTTCATCTGCCTTCCGTTTTTCGACTTTATCTTTTTTAGATTTCAAAATATTACAATAATTTCCTATTTATGTATATGTGTATGCTTTATATATGTCCATTCGCGAAGAACAAATTATACTTACATTCAGATCAAGTACTGATACATCATCTTTTCCTAAAATCGTCTTGGTCTCGAAGTAGAATAAATCTTTTCATAAAAAATGTTTAGAACATATACGTAAATCTGATTATCTTCCATACCAATTGCAATCAGCCACCTTTGGCGCAAAAATTTATCCGTTGGTAATCTGTAAAATATAAAAATTCCAGTTAATCGGGCAATCTTTCTTTCTTCTGAAATCTTACTATATCAATGCGTCAGATACCAAACAAAAATTTTCATGAAATAGAACGCAAACAAAAGGACCTGTTTGAGATTTTAAATGGTAACTTTCACTTTTACTATTTAAATTTTGTTACGTAGCAATATCAATTTTATTTAAAATCTCTTTTGTTTTATACTTACTTATGAAAAGACTTTTATAGGTGCTATTGCAACACACTTTTTAACCATTTGGTGTAGCAAAATAACACAATAAAGTTTTCTTATTTTTTTTTATTTACATTTTAAAGCACTTCACCGAAGTTAAACACTCAAATTTTAAAATTTCGAACTTCCCGCTTTGAAATCTGACAGGTAGGGTACAAAACGGTTGAACAAGGTTCACACACGCGCAGAAAGCGACTTTGGTTACGCTCTTTTACACATATTTTGTATATCATGCCTCCTCCCAAAGATACAAATAGATAAATTTCACAGTGACTTTATAATTGAGCAAGTCCTTAAATGAAATTACAATATTGGATTTTAATATAAATTAATTACAAAGGTAACTGATTTGTTCGTTATTTTTCCAACAGTAAGATTGACGTGCTGATTAGCAGAAAATGTGATGTATACATACTTTAAAACCGGTTGCACCCAGGTAGGTAGTGTTGTCATGGGATATTTGCTAAATTTGCTAAGGCTATTGCATATACATAGGTAAAATCGTGCTCTATGT
The DNA here is from genome assembly GCA_963924295.1 of Dioctria rufipes. Taxonomy (NCBI): domain Eukaryota; kingdom Metazoa; phylum Arthropoda; class Insecta; order Diptera; family Asilidae; genus Dioctria; species Dioctria rufipes. The sequence continues at coordinate 288,575,779 of OZ002740.1, forward strand.
CGTAGGATTTATTGAGAAGATTTCCAATACTATTGATATAATGAGAAATTTTCAATTTCACGTGTTTATTTATTGTTTAAATTCTTTTAGTCATTTCTTTTTTACTTGGAACTTGCTCATTATTTAATTTTAACTCTTCAATATTTATGTTAATTTGCCCGCAACCAGTTTAATACAGCTTCCGAGGAAGTTTAGAGGACCTTGTTTAACCTTCCGGAAGTGGCACCCCTGGCAGAACACGAACGATGGCATGCGGTCTACGGGACCGCAAGTATATCGAACAGTTTTCAAAAGATAGAATAATTGTTTCATTTCCGACCTTTTTATTACTAAAGAACGACATTATAACTTTTTATACAAATAAGAAAAACTCAAATAATCATGCTAAGAATACCCTTTATTAATTGTTAATATATTTATTTTTCCCACGTACGTGAATCGAACCTACACTTATTAGAATCGGTCAAAGATGGAGAATTGTTAATAACTGCTTTTCTTTTCCTGATTTTGTTTGCTTTGGAACAAAATTGATATTTTTCTACCGTGTGCGTGTGGTCTGTGGAACTGCAAAATATAATATCAGGACACAAACACATGCAAGGAGAGTTGTCGACCGACTGACTACTGCGTTCCCAGGAATACACTGCAGCTCACAGAGCTAGATTAGTTTACAACAAAAATAAAAGGGAAATAATATTAGTGCGAACTCAAAGATCGCGCGCCACTTCCGGAAGGTTAATACTAATTACAGGAAAAATTGTTTTAATGCTGAAGAATTTGAAATTTATAAGCATATATAGTAGCTTACTTTACCTAAAGCCAGCCAAAATATTTCTTTCGACTACTTCTATACTCTCAACATGTATTTCAATACTCCTTATCCCAGCGGGAAATGGTAGTATAACTATTTGCATCCGAGAGGCGTCTTAAAAGTGGTGAGGAGTGCTCATTTTTGGCTCCTCTTCATTGTATGTAATTTTACACAGCGATGTCATTAGAAAGGAGCAGTAAAAGTTTTACTGGAATATTTTATTGCTCTCCTAGCCTTCTTCAGATATGTATAAAGCGAGCATTGCATATTCTTATTTTAAAATTATAGCTCGCTTATGCCCCTCTCAGAGTGCTCGTAATATTTCACGCTGGGTTATTTAAATCCAATATGTATGATTCAAAACATGGAATTTACTTGGACGTTTTGTTAATTTACTCTTCTGGCACTTAATGCCTGTCGAAGTATTGACTTTTACTTATTGTTTTTTCCTATTTTACAAAACATTTTGACTATCTATGAATTTTATATGATCTTTTCCTTTGTTGAATTTATTTTGTCGATGGTTTTTTATTATTATTTTTTGTTTTGTACAAGGAACGTGTGTTGATGTGGTGTGATATGTTTAGTGGTAGCATTGATGAAATTGTCGTAGTCGTACAAGGCTATATTAATCAATAGTTCTTTGATATTTTGTCATTTCTTTTTTTTTTTATTGGTTGTTGGGCCCATGTTACTTTAGCAAACAAAATGAGTGGCAGAGTAATAAAAAAATAAACAAGAAAATATACTAAGATTAACTTAACAACTTGCCCAAATCATCATGAAAACTCATACTGAAGACTCTAAAAATTCGAAACAGCATGTGATGGATAATCGACCGAAATGCAACCGCCAAACATATGAATACATAAGAAGTTAAGATTAGAACACAATTAAAAATTCAGAGTAAAGCGAGAAGGAAAAACTTTAAGCATATAAACTCAATTAAGCATAATAACTGATAAGAAAATCAATAAGGTATTAAATCAAAATAAAAAGAGCTTTGAAGAAAAACAAAATGTGATAAAAAAAAAGCAATCACGTAAACTAAAACTAACTTATACTGGAAATGTAAACAAATTAACTGTATATAAAAATGCAAAAGAATCCAAAACTATGGTAAAGTATAAAATTGGAAATGACTTACTCAGAAAATTCATTGAAATCCGGTCTTCTTGTGACGGCAGGGAATCTGCCGTAGTTTTTTAGGCTTCCTCTCAGGGGGAACACTGATAATTCAAGTATAATCTAGAGCTCAATCCCAGTTTTGGACTAATCGCAGCAAGATTTAACGACTTTCCGTCTTTAATCATCCTGTAGGAATTATTCATAACGAGATCTTTCATATGTGTGAAACAAAACCTCACCCCCATCACCCTTACATCAGCAACAGTGAGGCAGGTCACTGCTGGTGCAGCTGACATCACAAGCTACGACAACTTCACAGGCAAAATGCAGGGAATCGGAAACATCAGCAGGGTACCAGTCACAATCAAGTCACTACGTCTCAAAATTCGCTGCAGTCTCAAATTTCAGCCTCTCAGATGTCACAGCGAGCAGTCATCCTTGAGTCCACATCATTTATCCTGCTGCAACAATCTTGTAAGTCCTTTTCGACAACATCCAGCTTCCCAAAGAGCAGTGGGCTAAGGGCGTTAAGTCTCTTGTCGATGTCAGTCTTCATTACTACGAAACGATTGTTAAAACCAGTGCCCAGTCCAGAGATGGCAGCAAGTATATTATCCACTTTGTCGGACGACACTGTAGCTGATTTAAGTCTCCGCCCTTAATTCCAGCAGACTCCGCCATCAGAAGAAGTAGTATAGCAAGAAATGTGCCAAAGGCCAATACCACTACGGAGACCGGAAAAAAACACTGGCAGATATAGGTTATGTCTCTATGTCTCTCCCGTGGCAGACAAATCCGCCAGATGCGTGGGGCCAAATAAGACCATAAGCTGCGCAGTAAGCAACAGTTGTTGAGTAATAACAAGATGCCCAGTAAGATGGTTTGCTACAGGCACCGACGTGCAGCAGTCACAGCATCAGCACCATAAGTCAAAAAGCAGAAAAAAAGCGAAAAGTACGCAATAGAGGAAATTGCTAAAACGATCAGAAATAATAATAAAATGAACCGAATTTAACTATAAAAGCGGGATAAGAAGAAAAAACTACTGCTTTACACCGAATATCACTTTGACACTTCCGCCATCTTGAAAAACTTTATTTTATAAAAGATAATGATGATGTTTGAAGAGGGTTAATTCTTTTTTCCCCTTAATTTTAAGTTTTATGTACAAAGGTGAGGGAAGAATAAGTAATAAGTATAAACTAAAGTGTAAAATATAATTATAATAATTTGTTAGGATATCTTTGGAGTTTTGAAATATATAAAACCACAAGGGTTTTAGGAAAATAAATATCTATAAGTACTTTTGAGGTAATAATAATTTTATGTGGTACAATAATTGTTTTTTTTTTTTTAAGACATTATACATTGAGCATATTTCCTACCATGCATATTTCTGCCTGCGTACTGCACTAAAATTAAATTCTAAATAAGAGGCAAATTTAACCACGTTGATTTATGTAATTATATTTTTATACGTAATTGTGTATTTCCACTTTTAGTATCTGTGTTACCAAATAAAGTCTGGCTGTCTGTGTATGATTGCATTGCATTTTCTATGAAGGTCACGTCTAAAGGCCAACTAATTGCGTTGTTTTTAGAGAATGCTAAATTTACATCGAATTGAACTCGACATTGCCATTCTATTTTCCAATAACATGCACTATTGAGATAAGAAACTTGTGCAGTTGCTGGATTTAAATGCGGTGTAGCAACTAACCCAATGTATAGTTGTGGTTGTGCTTCAAAACTTGTTGCTCCACGTGCCGGATGAAATGTGCCGTAATTTTCTATTTTTCTCACATATTGCTCTACACATTGATTAATTAGTATATACCCTTCCTTATCTTTGCCTAAACCAACATCACCAATTGCAGGTTTAGTAGTTGCATCAGAAAAAAAAAATGTAGCATCATTGATCTTGGACGAGTAAAAGTAGTTTCTACTGCATTCGTATTTCTATTCCAGGGTACAAAATGATCTTTTGCAGCTTTTATAAGACCAGTTTTAGGTTTACATGAATAATGTATGATTTCCTGGCCTACTGCTGGATTTATTAAAAATCAATGAACTTTCTCATCCATACTGCTACACCATAATTATGAACCATGCATTTTGGTAATGTACTTCTGTCTGGATTTTCAGAACGATTCCATTCGTGTACAAAATATTGTTCAATTGATTATGGTACACATAGTTTATATTTAATATTTATAAGCAATTTCTTTTGCATTTATAGATTTAACGTCTGTTGGTTTGATAGGATTTGTATCATCAACTATATATTCTTTATTTCTGCCACAAAATTGTTTATTTAAACCTTCACAAATTAAACCAATTGGTACATATTCTGACGTTGCGGTTCCACTTAATGTTGTACCCGTATCTAACGCCGTTTTTGTTCCTAATGGTGTAACTGTACAGGATACCTCCGTGACTGATGCTCCAAAAGTGAGTGCTGCAAGTTCTGCATGATTTAAATAAAATGGTAAAAAATCAACTGGTATTAATGCCAATGGCGTAGTAATATTTTCGACGTAATCTGAATCGCCTAATTGAATATTTTCAGTACTATATACATGTGAGATTAATATTGTGCTCTTTTTCAATGTAACCGTTGTTGCTGATGATGGTTAACTAGGTCAAATCCCGGTTATATTTGGTAAAGTTGATGACGCTTCTACAGTTTCACGTAGTCCGCTCGCATCGGATCTCGCCCCCGCATTAGGCCCACGGCCCGACCCACTTTGTATATTTTCTGTCGTATCCATTGATACAACTGCGGATGCTTCTGCAGAACCCCTACGAGCAGCCTCAGAAATATCACCAGTGTCAATATTACCAAGCAAGTCTTCAAGAACTCTAGCTGATCCAGGTGTGAGTGGAGGAGAGACTTCGCCTGTATCTGTACCTCCATTAAGGTCTCTGTTTGGCGGCTGTTGCGTTGTTGTCGGCTGATCCGGTATCGGCAGGTCGCTTGCTTGGTCCAGGTTGAGGTTGATTAATATTATCGTCTGCAATAAATCGTATACATCCAGTTTGATCACTTTGTATCCACACTCGCCCGGCGACTTCAATGTGACAACAAAGGGCGACTTCAATGTGACAACAAAGTCTCCGTCCTTTTTGGCTATATTTTGTTGTATTGTCCCACTTCTTTTATTGTTGTTGTCCTTTTGTATTCTGTTTTTATTTCGCCTGGTCGTACTACTAGAAATTTGTGTGTCCTAGGAGGTTTATATTATTTTGCAGAAACGTGCACTTTTTGATGCTAAGGGTCAATTTAGTTTTCCTTAGCTCTGAAAAGAAATCCTTTAAGATTTCAATATTTTTCTCAATGTTTTCGGTCACTATCAGGAAGTCATCCATGTATGAGATTAAATTTTTTGAGTTTATTCGCTTATTATTATATATTATATTATTTTTCGTTATTTATGTCATCAATTTCGTAAAAACTGCAGGGGTATTCGTTAATCCAAAATGCATTCTCTTTAACTCATAATGTATTTCAGGTTTAACAAACGCCGTATAAGGCTGCGGTTACGAGCACCGCCAGTAATACTGGCGTCAGCTGGTACGATCGGCTGTAAGCGCGAGCTGGCTTGTGGTAGTTTTTGATGGCGATTACGCATCTTACCAGCAGGCTTCACATTCGAAGTGGCTTGAGCTAGTATTTTCAAAGAGTTTCTGTTATCTGAAATCTTAATTAAGGAAATACTACTCCGTTCATCCAATTAATGCGAAAAGGGAGAAATTGGGTGAATATCATCCTCTACACAGAAGAAAGGCGGAAACACAATTTTTGAATATCACCCATTTTCTTGATTATAGGAAGAAAACTTATAAGGATGTTATTGTCCCATCCAGCTTTTCCAAATCCATTTTTGAACGAAAACTAGATTGCATCTAAACAACTCGCGATCGTAAATATAAATGACTCCACCGCAAAATAGCACTGGCGCCAGCAGCCGCCATCTGGTGCTAGCTGGTGTTAGTATTACTGGCGAGGTGTGTAACCGCAACCTAATGTTGACTACTAGGATCAACCAGTATTTTATAGAATTCATTCATCAGGTCTACTGTTTAAAATACAGATTATTCGCTAGACAATTAAGAGTTTCCTCGATGTTAGGACTCGGAAAATGTTTTGTTAGCGCATTTAGTTTGCGATAGTCCACACACATTCGTAATTCTTTAGTCTTTTTTGGTATCACGATAACTCGACTCTCATACTCCGAGTTGGATAGCATCGGCATTTCGCAGTTCTTTGATTCTATCGCTAAGAACATCTTTTATATTATAAGCGACTTTGTATGGGTGGTACCTAACAATTTTATTCCTTTTTTTAGTTATATCTTGAGTTCTACAATGTGGTTCCCATCTGCTCCATATTATTTGAAAAACAGTCTCTAAAATTGTTAACTATGTACTTTTAAAAGGTTATTTAAATTTTTTCATTCAGATTCACTGGCGTATTTAAATCTGTAAAGTTGAAGACCTCTCTCTTCTTGGATTCAGAGTTGTTTCCTTCTATTCCGTTTTTAATAATTTCAATTTTTCCCCATTGTTTAACGGTAGTAATATCTGGTCTATCTAAAAAGTTTCGATCCACTACAACTGGAGTTGATTGGGCTTCTTTCGGAACTACAAAAAGAACTATTTCTAATTCTACATGAGATACATAGAGTGCTCGACACGAATTCCTTCAAATCCAACCAATCTAATGTTACAATTTTCCTTGTCCCAGTCAGATTTTGTCATCTTGGGAAACATTCACTTCCCAAATCCAAATAGCCAATAATTTCAATACCGTTGACCTTCACTTTAGGATGATATTCGTTTCTATTTTCCAAATTTTTGTTGTTCGTGACTATTTCAATACTTGCAATCTTTTTGTCCGCAGAACTATCTCTCTTAAGATGACCTATTTTTCCGCATAAATACCATAATTTGGTTTTGGGTGCTGCTTTAGAACTACTTGCTATATGCCCCCAATTACGACACCTGTAAGATTTGATTTTGTTTCCTTTTTTCTTCGATTGATTATGGACTAGATTGGAATTTCGTTGTGGTTGTACTTTCTCGGTTTTTTTTATAGGTTGTCCACCATACGGATGTCCCCGTTCAATTATTAATATATTAGGATTTCTAAGACGGAGTATGCTTGTTTTGCTCATAGGCCCGTAGCAAACGTCGTTGTGTACCATGCCCCTCTATGTCTTCAAGTCTTTTAGTTTGAATTAGTAAATCGTTTAGTGATTTACAATTCGCATTCAATAGTGTATTAATCAGACTGGAATCATCCAATCCCGATATTACATACTTTATTGTAGATGCTTCGAGAAGATTGTTTTTTATGCTATAGAAATAATTTTCCACATATTCCTACTTTTGTTTTCTCATTCTCATTATTTGTAAGAGGATTGATGTCTCATCTGTTTCCGCAGGAAAAGCTTTGATGAAACCCTTTTTAAAGTTATCCCACGTTTTAACATTACTTTGTTGATATTGGTACCAAAATTTCACGGCACTATCTAATCGAAAAATAGCATACATCAACGTCGTTCTATCATCCCACCCAAAGTTTTTTTTTTTTTTTTTTAATTTTGAATATGTTTCGTCTAATCGTTAGGTAGCGCATAATGTTCACTTCTTGTCCGAAGGATCAAATCTAGGTATCAAAAGACTCACCTCTGTAATCCCCATTCTTTGCTAAACGGTTCCATTTGCAGTATCACTTGTATCTTCCATGCTCGCATCCGTTACCGCGTCGTCCCCTTGATTAGGTTTTGTCATAGCTAATTCTCACTCGTACTGTTCATTCTTCTGCTTCAAAGATGTTAATTCTTCTCTCATTTCTTTCATTTAATTTTTTAGCATTTCAATGCTAGCACTTCCACTTCCCTCGTGCTATATTCTCAACTAATTTTTTTTGTTTAATATGTATTTTAATATGTATTACACTCCTTTTATTATTATTACACTTACTCTTTTTACACCAAGCACTCTTCCTTTATATGACACACTCTAAATATGCTAACAATTTTGAGTTAGCCGCTACTTTGTAATATTCAAGTTTGTTAACTCTAACACAACACAATTTGGGAATGGATTTTATATCCAACTTCTGAAAATGGAAACATGAGATTCGAAATTATGTACGACTAAGTTTCAACCATTTTTCATCACAAATATCGAATTGAAAATCAACTCCGTTTCACGCCCGGCAGTGATGACTCAAGATCTCAGGATGCAATTCTCCTTCTACCTAGTAACTAAAATTTTGCATGCAGGTACACCGTGTAATTATTCTAAATATAAGTTGAGGTAGCTATTCGATTGTGGAATTTAGAGTTCAGTACTAAATTCGTTAAAATTGAAGTACGAGAATCCAAATTCTAGTACGAATTACATTGGTGGTGTATTTTTGGGTTTGTAGATTATGAAATAAATCATTCATTTAAATTATTTGCATTATTTCAATAATAAAAAAAAAGTAGAGATACGATAGATTTTTTATTTATTTTTTAGAAACATAAAGAGTGTACACAAAAGTAAATTAGTTATAAATGTAAATTCAATTAGTTGCACATGAAGATTATAAGATATATGCACATACACAGCTAAGTAATGAAGCTGTTTCATAAGTTCATATTTACGCAATTTAAAAAATTATAGAATAAAGCAGTTTTTAAACTACAGATTTTTATACCCTTGATAAATTTTTAGTTAAAAAGTAGCTTTATTCTTTAAGTTTTTAAGAATACTCTGTAAAAAAAGTTGATTCTATATTTTTTAAACGTAGTTCTTACACATATTTTGCAAGTTGAGCAATTACGCATTTGTGAAAAATTAAATAAATTAAAATAATCATTCAGACTTTTCTTAAATTCCAAGCATATCAAGCATATTTATCACAATTTTTAGATTCTTTTTCTTCAAAATATTTTCCAACAACATTTTCATCAATATCACGCATAATTTATAGCAAATAGTTCTTTCACATATGCTTATTTATTGTACGTTCTTAGAATTCATTTGATGGATTCCACTTTGATGCTTCATTTCTCCCTAACAACTCTTTAGCAGACATAATCGCACTAACACACTGTAAAAAGTGTGCACAATTGTTGCCACACAGTTTTGGTATTTTTCTCTAAAATATATTGAATAATTCTTAAAATGTAGGGAATATTCCCAAAAATATAGGGAATATTCACTACATTTTAGGGAAAAATACCCAAGGTTTGTGGCAACAATTGTGCAAATTTTTTACAGTGTACTAGTAAGAAGACACTTTCGCCTTTCATTTTTAATTAATTTCAACTGTGAAAAAGTTCTCTTTTCAGAAGCCCTGCTCTGTATGAAACTTAAAATAATACTAATAAATTTAATTATTGTTGGAAACATAATTTCATTTAGTCCATTTTTAGTGGAAAAAATTTCCAACCAAAATTCCTTCAGAGGTAAATCTCTCGATACATGACTTTGATTTAAGACTTGTCTCCACTCACTGTCTAATCTTTCAACGTCATTTTCTGCAACTAACTTAGGAAATAACTAAATGAGGGTTACTAAACTATCGCCTAATTTTGTAGAATCAATACATTGCAGCGCAGTAAGGACTTGATCATCTAAATTAATGCGATTAAAAATTTGAGAGCATGGTTCAATATAATATTTTAAGCAGTTTCTCTTTATAGTAATAATTTGTTCTGGTGGAAGATTAGATGAATTTGACAAAAGTGTAGCTTTAGCTCTTATATAAACGTTTTCTATGTTAAGAAAAACCTCTTTTTTACAAAAATCTATATTGATTAATGATTGATCATGAATTCTTATATTCGCGTTTAACGAAATTCGATAGAATCGTTTTCTGGAGGCATTTAATTGATCGAAGCATTATGTGCAATTTAAGGGAATATGATAAAAATAAGAAATATATCTTATCTTCATCGTTGAACTGTGATAATATATTACTTCCAGTATCTGAATTCCTTTCGAAATTGCATGAAATGAAATAATGGTGAAGAACAGTCCACTGTTCTAAAATTCTATTTATAGCTTTTTCTAAGGCAAGCCATTCGTTCTAAATATTTTATACGTTTATACAGCAAAATTCCTTAAATTCTATCTGTATTTTTGAACTATGAGAAAAATAAAGATAAATACCTCCAGCCAATTTTTCCTAATTTTAACATTTTAGCAGCAGCTGAAGAACATAAGGGCACTGGCATATGCAATCCATTACATATAAATTTCGATTTACTTTTGTAAATATTGTTCTTACACCAGATTTTTTTCCCATCATCACGGATGCATTATATGCACCATAACCAATCATGTTGTGGTACATTATACAAAATACACGTACACTGATCGCTGTAAATCCAATGCTGAATCTTTGGGAGCCGCTAAGAACAGCGTTGACTCCTGAAGAGCGGCTATGTCAGCGCAAACTCTAATAATAAGGTGGAGCAGCTATAAGCACCGTTGACTCCTGAAGAGCGGCTATGTCAGCGCAAACTCTAATAATAAGGTGGAGCAGCTATAAGCAGCGTTGACTCCAAGGTCTACTTGGGTTGAGCAGAATAAAACAGTCCGTATACTTTACTAATGTCAAATAGCAAGTGACTTTATTTTACCCTTTCTTATCTTATATTTTAAAATTACCTGGTTGACCTAAGTTGGTTCCCATGCTTAAAATGCTTATTTTACAATAATTGCATGAGAACCAATTGACATCGATTAATTACGATTCAATAAACAAAGCTTACGTTGCACTTTTCCACCTTTACGATTTTCATTCATAACTTGCCGCTACTTTGTAATTTGAGCGAAAACAAACAGAAGTCAGTTTATCATCGTCTTTTGTTTGTTTTAGCTTTTACATGCAGAAGGCAGTTAAGTAGGTCGGTGAGTCAATTCACGTTTGAGCTTATGCATATGCAAGTCGCTGACCTCACTTGAGGCAGGTAGTGATTGCTCATTATGCTACCTACATACATGTGTAATCTAACTTACTTTCTCACTGCGATTATGGAAATTTATGCAACTTCTATGATTGTGCTTTTGGGGTATTTTCGTGCGTATTACAATGTTCTCGATTGGTATTTTTTCTTCCTTAAATAAATCAACAATAGCTTTATGTATAGAATATGCATCTGACTTTTTTAAATTTACTAATGCTACAAAAGAATCGCGGATTTTCCCTATAGTGAAATCGAAAAATCTACAAATAAAGGCTAAACATTTACAATCACCGATATCAGTAGCTTCATCAATTATCAGTGAAAAACATTGCTTTTGTAAAATGGAGCTTAAAGCTTTCTTCCTGAATAATTGTTTTGATGAAATCTGTTGCTTTAGTCTTCCCACATTTCAATTCAGTTATAATAGTTGAATCTATAGCAACAGATTTGATTAAATCAATCAGCGGCATAATTAAGGAAAATGGTAAATTATGTTCTATCAAAAACATTAAAATCATCAGTTCAGTAACTTCAACCTTCTTGCCTTCTAAAATTTCTGGTTGCCTCTTTAAGGTTTCCGTCACTTTTCGATGGAACTCTGCTCTTTCGTGTCTTTTCAGGATTACAACATTATTATTTATACCTTTATTGCATACCTGATAAAACTTTCTCGTCCTTTTTATACAGCCAAGTGAAATTTTTTATCCAAGCTGGTCTGAAGCTCTGTTTCCATAAAAGATTCAGAATCATATTCACATTGATTCGAGCTTTAGCACGAGCTGCAAAATCTTCAAAATTAACAAACGAATTTTAAAACGTAACTTAGATATGCTTTCATGAGTTAATTACCCGTTTTTGCTTTTATCAGCAATATTCGAAGAAATTTCTTTTTGTTTTTCGTTGTTCTCATCTGTAGTGAGAAAAGAATTTAATAAGGACTAACTGATTTCACTACGTTCATTCTAATAGTACTATAAAGTAACATTTTATTTATATATATATTTTGAGAAAATAATTTAATGAATACTAAATTATTTAGACCCATCTGGGCGGATCATCAGGGGCGCTATTTTGTTATGGTACTATATAGAGTATTATGAGTTGGACGTGACGTCCAGACTGCCAGCATGAGCTGACAGATCACTCGGTGGACAGCTTTGAAGTGCAGGGCGGCACGCTAGTTCGCCTCAGCTATTGGCGGAGAGTGTGGAGGGGTTCCACGGATACCTGCCGCTATCACCGTGCCTACACAAAAAAAAAACGAAGCAGCACACCCAGTTCAGAAGGGACCTTTACACTACCAATCATTAACCATGTGAAGGCGCAGATAGTATGCCTTCAACTGCCGTCGCCCCATCCACCCAATCGACACTGAGAGCAGCAAGTGGTTTTAGTGTCCCTTTGCCGACCTGAAAAGAGAGTAGAGCGGACCTAGTCAACTTTCATAATAAGAGGGCTCCGGGAGAGTGAGAGGAGAAAGCAGCCATCACGTTATAAAAATGCTTTACGACCATAATACATCACTGCTCTTATTTAATGTTTTATACCGAAATACAAATCAATCCTTAATAAATATGCACATTCCAAATATTTAACAAGGTTGAGATTTAAAGAAAGAAAAGATTTATTTTAAATAAATTCACAGAGCTAGTATACGAATAGAATATAATTTCACTTGACAATATGCGCCGGCCAGAGGTGTAATGCCATGAGTTGGCGTCTAGTCCAGTCGTTCCTCAGCTCACCGGATTCCTAGAATTTAATAGAAAAAAATATATGAACGCCACGCTCAGTGAGGATCATTATATTTCTATCCTACGCCTATCCTATTATACCTCAGCAAAGAAAGAAAAGGAAAGGTTGCAGGTACAAATCTGCCGTGCTCATAGCCATGACGAATCAATGATGCTATATACCGAGCCTCCTTTACACACTTAAGTCCGCCATGACAACTCAATGATGCGGCTAAGTGTGTGTAGGTACGTGAAAGTGTTTGGCCATGACAAATCAATGAAGTCTTCACTGGAAGATCGAGATCAAACGTACACCGCGGCTTTCTCTCTATCACCTACCTCACCTTGAATCTAAGAAATAACCCTAACAATACAACTAAACATTCTCACACTACACGCACACACACTAAAACACAACAATGACTCACACTCTTTTCTTATCCGAGAGAACACAACACTTATCACTGGGCACCGCGCACCTTCCACGTTACAGTCATTGCACTGACTAAATATGTGATCCGACTGCAACGCAGCAATGCCGCAGTACCTGTCCTTTGCGTTTAGCTCTCTCGTTCTTACCTATATTTATGTAACATATTACAAAACTAAAATCTTACCGGGCCATTATGAATTGAGTTTTGGCGTAATACCGTTTCGTTTATTACTAAAGCGTTATCTGATTGCCTAGGCGTATACGTTGCAGTATGCAACATTTTGTGTCATTTTTCGTGGATTAGAGACACACAGTGAAGTATACTGCAACGTGTACTTCGGCCCATTGAATGGTTAAGACTACATTCGATCGACGACCTTTCTTCGTTAAAAACAAACAGTAAAGCCAATATAAAAAGAAATTTTAATATAAAATGGAAATAAATAAATTAATTTCTAAGAACCAATATTTACGGACTAGAGAATTGCAGCACAAATTAAGCTTCTGCAGTACGTCAGTACGCTACATTATTTAATTATAGTACATCGCCAGCACTATAAATGAGCCGAAGTACCGTCTCGAAAATGCACTTTGCACCTCACCTACCATTTTTCAAAAATATATATATAGTACATAGTTGGTATCTGACAGCCAAGCTGCATTCCAAGCGTTAAATTTGCTAATCTTTGAATCTAGATGGTTTGACACTGTCTTACTGTCTTGAGCCGAAACAAATAAGGTTCCAATGAATTGGTCGCCAGCACATGAAGAGGTTAAAAGCAACAAAATTACGGACCGCCTTGGAAAGGAAGAAACCAGATTTCTCGTTATTGACCCCGAGACTATTTTTGGACACCCAAGGAGCCACATTTCGGCACAAGTCAGGCCTTGGCAGGACATAATTAAATTGGCATACTGGGAAAAAAACCTCGGGGCTGAGATAAGCGCAGAAAATCATTATACAGGGTGGACAGAAAGTTCCTTTACATTGATACTATTTAATTTAGAAAACAGCTGCATTTACTAATTTCTTATTTTTATTGCATATTATTATTTATACATAGACTTTTAAAAGTAGTGTACTTAAAATTTCGTGTGATGTCCCTAATTCTCAAGACAAGCTTTTATCCCTCGTTCGAAACTATTGCAGAGACACAATAGGTTAGCTGCACAAATACCATCCCATTTATCTGTAACTCTTCTGATCAATAATAATAGTTAATAATGCATAATAGTGCATTTCTTGTCCACTATGATCAGATTCGTTTTCCCAAACGAATTGATGCCGTCTGCAACCATTATTTTGATGCTTTCCTTTGGCCTTCGGACGGGCTGAATCGTATATGGATCGGAAGTTCTGAGTCTGACTCTATAATTTTGCCTATTGCGCTAAGGAAAGAGTTGAATTAAAGATCCATCCGTGAATAGAACTTTTGCTCTTCGTCCTTCTCCTTGTTCGGTTTCTTCAGCAAAACCTTCCCTTTTCAGTCTTTGACAGAACTACATTCTGTTAGGGATGTTTTTTTCAGTTCAGAAATAATGGTTTTATTGGCCTTACGTAAGCATGCCGTCCCAAAGGTCGACTTCTAATGTAATCTCTAAAAGTTGTCCAGCTAACTTTTTAGCCTTTTTCGAATAATTCAGTGGACTGATTAAGGTTGCCCGTTAATGTTCGGGTACCAACTCCTGATTTGTCTATCGCGAGTCGCTTAATTGATCCTTTGGATTTTGAAGACTGGACTTTTGGCCGACCGGTTCTTTTCGCAGCTTAATTTCTCCTTTTTGTTTTTTCCCTCAATAATACACAGTTGGCCTGGTGACCATTAATTTCCACTTATTTCCATAACGGACACTTCCGATTCAAACAGCTCTTGAATTTTTTTTTCGTAATTTCAATTCTAGAGGTCATTTACCTAAAACACAAAAGTAAAAAGATTTGTAACAATAAAAATGACCTCACACAATTGACTTTAAAAACTTCAAAATGTTAACGAGTATTCTGGCTTACTGTTGCACGCCGGCAAGAAGGGTTCGTTTAATCGTCGAGTAAATAAAATGCGTTGGGTCGTAGAGTAGAAAGACCTTTTTACGTTATAAACACTAATTTTACTTTATTTAACACTTATTTAATTTTACAGTCAACACTTGCAATATACTTTTATAAAAGATTTTTATATATAGTTTTCAAAGATCTAGCTATACTTTTCTCAAAGATTTAGACGTATACTTTGGTTACTATTTTTCTTTTACTTTCCACTAGAGGCCTTACCTTGGGTAGGGGGACTCTCTAGTTTCAGGTGTAGAATAACTCTGATTTGCCTTGCGTCAGACTCTCTCTATTTATTTAAAATCAATCTGCAGAGGTTAATACTCCCTTCCACCTACAGATTGATTATTTGGCAATTTTTGGGGTAGCCAATCAAAAATTACCCATCGAGTAGTTTTTCTGAGAAAAACAACCCAAAATCACCTATCAAGCATATTTTCCCATAAAGGTGAAAAATTTATTGCAATAATGCAATTTGAATTTTCACCCGCAAATTATAAAAAATAATTGAGAACAAATGTGTAAAAATAACAGTATCAATTTTCACACGAGTCCCAAAACAATAATTCAACTGCTTTATTACGACAAAAGAAATTTGATGCCGGCGCTTCCGCTAAGGCATTTTCTTTTGGTCAGTATGTTGCACAGCGGGTGTGAGGTAAAATCGTTTAGCGAGTACCATGCTTTACTTCTTATCGCTTTGAGTCAATCAGGTGGTTCCATTATACGTTTGGCTGATTGTTTTCGAGCAAGAAGTCCAAAGGTTTCATATTTACGTGTAGATAGGTGACAGACCTTATCTACCTAAGAATTATTACCGTCGACATGGGTACTTCTATGATTCCTCATTATGTATTGCAACTTGACCACAGTCGTGTGCGCATAGTTGTTTGTTTATTGTTCTGATTCTCGTTGTGGGATCAGCAGGGCCGTGCCTGGGTATATGGCCGCCTGCGTGCCAGTCTGTATGGCCGCCCCCAGGATAACATTAAAAAAAACTACTTTAATTTTTAATGTTTATTATTATACACAGGGCATCAAACCGGGAAAAAAATCAGTTTTTGGTTAACCGAAATCGAGAACGAAAAAAAATATTGGTTTTGTTCCCAAAACCGGTTTCTGAAAAGAAAAACTGGCTAAAAACCGGTTTTATGAGATTTATATGTTTGGATGAAATTTAAGAAAAAAAAATGCACAAAATAAACATTTTTTTATTTAAAATTTAGACAAAAATATTATTATATTATTAAATAAAGTACATATTAAAAGTTAATCCTACGGGATTTTTTACTGACAAAATCGTCAATTGCTTCGTGAATATTTAAAGATTCAGCAATTTCACTTTCAATCGCGATAATTGAAAGATTGCTCATACGTTCTTGCGTCATGGAAGTACGTAGGTAATTTTTTATGATTTTCAATTTAGAAAAACTACGTTCTCCAGACGCAACTGATACAGGCATGGTCAATAATAGTTTTAAGCTTGTAGATACATTTGGAAATGAATTTTGTAAATTGTGTTTGTACAAATACTTTAGGAGTTCTTCGGGTTGTTTCCTATCTTTTATAATTATTTTCAATGAAATTAACTCTTCGTATAATTCTGCTCCGTTTATGTCGCACGATTCGCCATCCTTGAATTTATTATGAAAGTCGAAGCAACTTTTTTTTATGTCGTCCTCTCCTATTTCAACAAATTTATATAAAAATCCGAAAGACTGTTCGAAATTGGATAATGTTTCAAATCGGGTAGTAACAGATGAAATGGCTGTATCCAATATTACATAGAAAAAATTAATTTTGAAATTTTCTTTAGCAGTTAACTGAATATCCTCATCTCCTTCATAGTCAAATTGTTTTCGCTTATGGCGTCGACGTAGATTAATTTCAACAGGAAATTCCGGTTGTATTTCAAGTGATTCACATAATTCATCAGCAATTTTCAAATACTTTTCGAAATTTTCATCATTTCTAATACTTTGGAAAAAAATTAAAATATTATTAATAGATTCAGCACATGAAGTAAGATTCCAAGAAACGGTCTGCATCATTTTACTAATAATATTTACTTTTTCTAAGATTTCGTACCATATTACTGTGGAACAAATAAATTTGTACGATTTAATTTTCATTGCCAAACATTTAGCTTCATGTTGACCTATTGGTGTTGAACATTCTTCCGCTAGTTCTATTAGGCTGTCATAAATTTCACCTAATTCATGACGCAGTGGTCTAATCGCCTTAATCCTTGATTCCCACCGGGTTACGCTAACTTGTTTTACTGTTAACGATTTTACATGTTTTTTTAAAATTTGCCATCGAAAAGGTGATCCGGAAAAGTAATTGTATATTGCTGACACATTACTAAAAAAATCCACAGTTGAAAAAGAAACTTTCGCTGCATCATTGACGACCAAATTTAATGTATGCGCGTTGCATGGCATAAACAAAGCTCGTGGATAATTGTCCAAAATTCGTTTCTGCAATCCAATATGTTTTCCAGCCATATTTGATCCATTATCATACCCCTGGCCTCTCATATCGTTAACATTTAATTTAAGAGAGCTTAATTTTTCAATTAAAAAGTCGTAAAAAGCTTCTCCAGTACTTTTTTGAGCTGGAGAAAAACCAACGAAATTTTCTCTCACTTCTACTTCGTCATTTTGAATATGCACATATCTCAAAATTATTGTAATTTGCTCGACATGTCCCATGTCCGGCGTACAATCCAAAATTACTGAAAAATATTTGGCGTCTTTTATTGCTGACAAAATATATTTTTGAATTTGCGCTGCAAGGATACTAATTATTTCATTTTGGAAGCGATTTCCCGCATAATGTGGCATATGGTTCTTTAAAGCAACTGATTGTTGAATGCGATTTATGTGATCTGCCATAACATCATCAAATTTTCCTATCATTTCAATTGCTTTTAGAAAATTTCCATTATTGTTTTCATACAATCTGCTCGAGCTACCTCTAAACGCTAAACCCTGTACTGCCAGAAATTGTACCACAGATATCATGCGTACGACAATTTGATACCATCGTTTTTTCTCTGCGTCATAATACCGTTGCAAATTTTTATCAATTGTAGCTTTGTTTTTTAAATTTAATTCCAAATTTTTCCAATTGGTGCAATTTCCGATATGCAGCGATGTTTTTTCATGACGAGATAAATTATCAGATGTGTGTTGCCAATCATTGAAGCCTTCATTAACTAATTTTATTTCTTGTTTGCCAAATAATTTACAACAGAAGCAAAATATGGAATCCGTTTTTGGAGAATAGATTAACCACTCACGATTAAATTTTTCACCATTTGGCATTTTTCTATAGAAATAAGTTGATGAAAATGATCTTCCCAATTCATTAATTGGATATGTAGATTGTTTATTTTGTATGGGTCCTTTTTCGATTAATATATCCAATATTTTAGTGGTAATTGTTAAAGGCCAGCAAGCTGGATCATTTAAATCCATACACATAGCAAAATATGCTTTATCAATTTCAGCGGTATCGGTATTGTATAGATCGATATCCTTATTATCTTCTGTTTCCATTTCGTCGGTACTACTAGTATTGTCATTAGCCTTTTCATTTTCGACAGATAATTCATTTTCATTTTTATCGCAAAACAAATCATCAATTGGATTTAATTGGCTACTGCAACTACTTTCCGGTTCTGGCGATTTTACTAAAAACTTTGTTAATGAGCCAAACATTTTTTTAGCTTCATTTTGCTTTTCCTCTCGCTTTCTTTTATATTGCGCTCCAGACAATCTTTTCGTTTTCCTTTCAGACATTCGTAGGCCTTTAAAAATGTAAATGAGCAGTGATATTAAATTTTAGGGTAGACTTTCAATTTTGGTGGGTCTTTTTGGAGGGAAAAGGCCTTTTAATATGAAATTCTTAAATAAATATTAAAAAATATTTAATAATATTAAAAAAAATTAAAAAAAAAATTAAATAATAATTAAAATAAATAATAAAATAGTGCAATTTAATATTAAATTACTTAAAATCTTCCTTAATTTATACTAAAAAATGAATATCTTTCTCATTTTGAATGCATTTATATAATAATTAAAAGTTGTTTGTTTGCATACGAGATTCTCTGTTTAAATCGCTCACAACCCGCCGATGGAAAATCAAGCATTTGAACTTGTGTAGCCGAAAGCAACTCTTTAAATTAAGCTTATGATTCCTTTTTATAATAGCAATGTTATTGTTATTAAATAGAAGAAATTTACCTGACATTGAACTAGAAAACAGTTATATGTGGTTGAATTTTCCTCTCCGTTTTCATTTTCAAAATAAATCTTGACATATTTATGTTTAAAAATATGTTTTACTTAAAAAGCTTATAAATGATTTTCTTATCGTGTCATCCTATGCGCATTAAAATATACATTAATTATAGATTTTAAGTAATTTAATATTAAATTGCGCTATTTTATTATTTATTTTAATTATTATTTAATTTTTTTTTAATTTTTTTTAATATTATTAAATATTTTTTAATATTTATTTAAGAATTTCATATCAAAAGGCCTTTTCCCTCCAAAAAGACCCGCCAAATTTTCCCGGGCCCCAAAAGTGAAAGTCTACCCAAATTTTACATTTTTTGTGTATTACCTTTTTCAGTCTTTGTCGAGTAAATAAACTTTTTATTAAATTTCACCACACGAACACACAACTAAAAGTTTTCAGGAATTAAGCAATTTATTTTTATTCGTTAAATTAAAGACTTTAATAATATCGGATCACACACAGGACACAAATAACGATTTATCCTCGCTAGTCTATAGACTAATACGACTAATAAGACGAATAAGACCGCTTACGCGACGCCGGTCAATTGAAAAAACTATTTCGGCTCGTCGCTCGTGCAATGTTCGAAAAAATTCGGATTCGCTGCATGACTAGGTATATAAATACTACAACGACCTAATCAGTTTTTATACATTTCTTATTTCTGAGAAACTCTTTTTAGATAGATTAGATTAGAGAAACTGTTTTTACTTCGTATCTTAATGAAAACAAACCGATTGTATTTTTGCCCAGTAAACAACTTGTAACGATTTGGCCGCCTCTTAATTTCGGCCGCCTGCGTGCGGTGCACGCAATGAACGCCCGTCAGGCACGGCCCTGGGGATCAGATATCTATAATTTATGAATGGGAGATGCTTTCTTGATTTTTAGGTAATGCGTTATGAATCAGAGGCAATTGAAGTGGTTATTGCTTGATCATATTATTTGGATTATCTTTGGGGATTCATAACATTACATGACTTAGGTAAAAATTACTGCTTACTGAAAAACACTCTTTCCTTTATTTACCACAATATGTCTGATAATTTGTACCAAAAAAGCAAATCTAACGCCTTTTGCAATTCTTAGAAAAAATAAAATGTCACAAGGTTTTCCCAAAATGTACCTTTAAAAACTGGATTTCCTTACAAGCTCCCTCTGTGAAGGATATGCCTAAAATGATTTAAGATAAGATGCTGTTGTACGTTAGTACGTACTGATTAATAAAAGGACATGCGAACGAAGGGAGGAGCCTAATAAAGAAATATAACTAAACAGGCTTTGATTGTTATCTTAATAAGTGTAAAGGAATTTTCCGTCCACCCTGTATATTTGCAATCGAGGAGTATTCCTCACTCTCAACAGGAACAGGAACCGATAGGAAAAGAAGCTAAATTCTGAAAATATCTCTGTTCCGAGTTAAAAAAAATTACTTTGGAGGATGTATTTGCTGATCTTAAAATAGAGATTCTGCAACTTGTGAGGAAAACAATAAGAGATGAGAAGAAATCATTGCATCAACAAACTAAAGAATGGATGGGCCCAGCACGTCTTCGACTCCAGTGATGTTGACAAATTTGTGTTTGTCACCATTTGAATCTCCACAATTCTTCAGGCAGGATTCCTCAACATATTCCGCTTCGCTAGAATATTCTTCATCACTATCAACTACAAGCGGGGGCTTACAAGCGGATGGCAACAATACATTGAAAATTATTCCAAGAATTGAAGTCCTGGATGTGCAGATATTAAAAAATAGAAGCGAAGAGGTGAACGAGAACGACAATGCCCAATTGTCCTTTACAAATAAAAATATCTTAGGACAAGCATGGGAGGAATCTGAGGTCTTTGATGGTTTTGAAAGTGAAATATAAATTATTACTGTTTTTTATATGTACCTTTAAAAATTCCTTCATCATGTTTTTATGAATAACTTTACATACATCCTCAATTACTTCTGCTAAAAATGATTTCGATAACTTGGAACTATATTTTCAACTCCGTAAGATTTTCGCCTGTTGCTAAAAATCGAAATGTTATCGCTAATTTTTCTTCAGGCGGAATAGCATCTCTCATAACTGTGTCCTGCTTTTGTATATCAACTCGAACTGACGACAATATTTTGTTGAAACACAATTCATCCATTCTCAGGAAATTTTTGTAATCCGTTGTGCCTGGTTGGAGTTCTCACATGAAATTTAGTGTATTTCCACATCGTTGTCTATTTTTCCGCCATTCTCTTATCCAACAAGTTCAGTTTTTTTGTGGCAATTCTTCCTCTTTCCTTATCTTCTCTACAGCAGCTACCAGAAATAACCTACCTGCAGCTGCTGTAATTAGGGAAACAATCACATCAATCATTTTTTATTACTTATTTAAATATATTTAATTTAAAAAATCATATCAAATGATTAATTTCCATACCTATCGGCCTTTATTAATAATTTGCTTTTTAATCAAAATATATTTTTTTTACTTCTCACAACATTGTACCTTCACGTCCTATAGTTAGGGAGCTGGCGAACAAAATTTCAATACGATCTGTTCATGTGGCAGAAGTTCATAATAGTAATAATTGTACCCTAAATAACATTAAACATCACGTCTGCCTGCACGTTAGCGCTGCGTTGTCAATTGACAGCGCTTTGTAATTGTTTAAAAAACCGGGGCACTATATCATTTGTTCATGTCTGCTTCTTGGACTGGTGAACAAACTTATCCTAGAAGCAACGAAAATCGTCGAGGCAGACGTGGTGCGTTTCCTCGAAATTGATTTCTCAAAAACTTTTTTTTATTTCGACAACACTATATGAAATGTACACTGAGCAGAGATGAATTTTTAGATCGAGAACATTGTAAAACGACGAGAAAACCACATCTGCCGGCATGTTGCTTCTGCAATAAGCATTTACAGCGTTTTAAAAATTGAAAAAAAAAACAGGCTACAAAATCATCTGTTCATATCTGCCCCTGTGACTGATGCTCAAAGTCCTTCTAAAAACAACAAAAATCTACGAGGCAGACGTCTCAGTCGCTGATTTTTTCAAGGCAGACCTTGAAATATTCAACTCGCGCCAAGCGTATATCTATATATACGTATACGCGCTCCTATACGCCTATACACGGCTAAGCTGTCGGCCGAAACGGTCGAAATCTTTCTCTTTCTCGTCCCATACTTTTTTAGTATTGTGTGTGTGTGATGTGCCCATACATATACGATATATTATTCCCTCTCGCTCATAGGAAAGGTCGCTCCCATACCAAATCTGTTCGCCACGGTTTGTCCGTTAAAATTGGGGTGTCAGTTCAGTTCTCGTTCTGCCCTCGAACTATGCGATGGAGAAAGCGGAGAAACGTTGCGTTTTGTGCGATAAGACCGAAAATACGACAGAAAATATAATAATTTTTAACGACGACAAATTAAAAAAATGTGTGACAATATTGAAAATTCGACAACAATTTAATCGTAAATTCTGTCACATCGTACTACCAGCTGAAATCAGTGACTCTGTAGGATACCACAGTCAGTGTTACAGCAATTTCACCGCGTTGAAAAAAAAAAAATATAAAAACGAAATTGATACTGCAACACCTGAAGCTTCAATATGCACAGCAGTTGACGGACTTTCGGTACCGTCAGATAACACTGAATTGCAGTTACCGATAACTTCGGCAGTGGTGGATGAATCTCTCAGGTACGAAAGCTGTGTATGTTAACGATAACATTACGTTTATAGTCATCTGATTGTCGATTATTGCTTCCATTTCAACCGGCAA
Organism: Dioctria rufipes; assembly: GCA_963924295.1. Lineage (NCBI taxonomy): Eukaryota > Metazoa > Arthropoda > Insecta > Diptera > Asilidae > Dioctria > Dioctria rufipes. The sequence goes on from OZ002740.1 coordinate 288,598,994, forward strand.
TGCGCGAATAAATAATCTCAAACGATTTTAAGATTGTACTTTTCTTTTGTGCTTCCTCTGATAAATCATCATGTAGAATTTGCACTAGACTTAGAAAATTGTCCAAGTTCTTACGATCTCCAGAAAATTCTGGTATTATTTTTGCCGCAGTAGCTATGTCGAAGTTTGGCATTTTGCTGTTTTTAGTTGAAGTTTCGTTATCCAATACAGATTTGGTTTTATCTTTTAAGATCACAATTACGCTGTCGTATAGCTAGTCAAAACTTTTCTTATGTTCAATTGCTTGTTCTTCACTTATTTTCAGTATTTCTCTATATTTTTCATTGAAGTTTTGCTTTATGTCTTCAACCTCAGCGGATTTGTTTAGAATGTAGGTGGACGTATATTCTCTGTTCGGAGTCTTCTTGAAGTTGTCAAAAAAAAATCTTTTAATTTCGCTGTTAAGTCTTTCACGTGCATATTTTGTGTTTAAACGTTTGCGACTGCTACTTGTTTCTTTACTTGCTTGACAAGTAACTTCTTAATTCTCCAGATTATTAGTATGATTAAGGCAATGATTGCCAGTACTAAGAGAATCAATTCTAAATCTGATAGATTCCGTTTGCTTGGTGTTATATTATTCGTTGAGGAACCTGCATTATTTTTTATTAGTATTTCCTCTGTTTGCATTTTTGAAGCCTTCTTGCCCATGATGGTATATATATATTTTTGTTGACTGACTTAGGAATCAATTCACCAAATGGGAACTATGAATTTAAAAGACACAATTGAAAGCGAAATGCGAATTGAAAAGAAAAAGTTTTACAGTAAGTATAATAATTTTTATTGTTGTTTTTGATTTTTGCTTAAACTCTTAGCCTTTCTATACATATTTCTTTTATTATTGAGTTCTTTGATTTTTTTAAAAATAGATTACGCTGCTCTCCAGTCGCTATTACAAGCAGTCGATGGTACTCCTTAATTTCCGCTCTTATTTTTACTTCAAAACCGGCTCTCGTTTTTTGCTTTTTTTGTTGAATTTCTTCGTGTTGCACTGCTTTCTTATATTTCTGGCGATATTCTTCCAGAGTTATTGGTCGCGGTACCGCTGTTGGCTCTTTCAGTGCTTCTTCCAAAGACTTCTTTAACTCCTTCCACGGGTTTAGTAGTTCATCAGTTCGGTGTTGATCAGAAGATTTCCTGTTCGGTAGGGCAGGGTCGCCATGTAATGATCTTTTTACCACTTCTGCTGATTCTACTTCTTATCCAAAGAGACCGGAAAGAAAGAAAGAATAAATTTATATTAACGAGGAGATATAAGCGGTAGAGCTTGACAACGGCTCTATACTCTTATATCTCGACCAAGTGAGAGCAGTGAAGCTCAAAGTTTGGTTTTAATATAAATTGAATCTTGTTGCAAATGATGCCTCGCTGGGTCAGAGGTATGAAACTCAAAGTAGAGTTTAGCTAACTTGATTGAATTTAGAGCTAAGAAGCTCAAAGTGCAGTCAAGCTGAGGGCTGAGAGCCAATAGGCTCAATTACCTTTTAATACTTCCATTTCGGAGCTAAGGGAGCTCGCTTAATCAATGTATACCAAGTGGAGTCAAAATTAAACTCTGTTTTATCATAGATGGCACAAGAACTAGATGTCGCATGCAGTACCAAAAAAAGTATACAAATTTTATATGGCTGGATGGTCCATTCCGGAATGGACCACAACATTTGAAATTATGTATACGTCAAGTAGTTTATATTTTTTCATATCTGAAAAGCTAACGACTTCGATCAAATGTATACAAAAGTCCTATTATAAAAACATTTGCTTTCGGTACGCTCTAAAACATATTATGGTCCATTCCAGAACGCATTACCCATTTCACAATCTGTATACTCTGCTCTAGTATGCTATGCGACATCTAGTTCTTGTGCCATCTATGGTTTTATTCAATAAATTACAGTCATTTTATACATTATGAAAATCCCTTACCTAATCAATATCGCAAAAAGTATTTAGAATTTAAAATTAATTTCACACCGATCGATCACCTGAAATCGGTCAATGCACAAACACACAAAGCGTCGAGTAAGCTTTTTCGCTACACTCAAAGTTCACACGGCATTATGCATTGTGTTTATTTGCATGTTTTCCTATGAGTTCACTCGCATGGCTAGTATGCTTGAATTGTAATTTCTTCTTTCTCTTCATTTGCTTTTGTTTTTTTTGTTTACAATTTTTCTACTGCAGTTTCATTCATGCAGTGAGGGTTTCATTCATAGTAAACCTGCAACACTGTTTTTTTTTGTAATCTAATGCTTTGCTATTGAATATTGCCTTTTTTTGTGCACGCTTTGCTATGTGCATATATGTATGCTGAGGGTCGCTTAACTTGCGCTCTACACAATTCATTCTCTCAGCTCGGCCCATAAAAAACAGACATCTTTTGTTGAAAATGACAATGAAACACTACCATAAGTAGCTATACTGTAAATTTTGACTTACTTAGCGGATGATGGTTAAGAAACTTTTATATTGCTACCACCATTGTGATAATAACATGTAGATCTTATTTTAGTATCGCAAAGCATAAATTATTAGGCAGATAAAAAAAAAACTAATATAAAATACAGATTTGGATGTTGAATAGAGGAGGAAATTTGAAAAAATTAATACTTATTAGGTCTATTGGATCGGTTAGTAAAACAAAAATCTCAATATACTATGTAGTCATTTTTATTTCCAACGTAAAAAAGGAATACTGTCTTATCATAAAAGTTATAGAAAATAAACGATTTGCTATTTTAAATATTATTACTATCATAATAAACTTTGAATCTACACAGGCATAACTTACATTTTATTGCTTCATTTTATGATTTTTTTGCGTAGTTAGTCCTGAACTGAATATTGGATTCTTTATATTCTTTTTCCTGTTGACTTTCGGACCAATTGGATATACGTAGTATTTATTGGATTTAATATCCCATATTCTTTGCATACATGTACATCATGGTTCTTTGGACGGGTCTTTAAATTTTTTTTTCAATTAAACACTCTTAGTGCCACGGAAAAAACAGGTCTTTTTCAACATACTATTTATTGTCAGACACATTGACCTGACACCACGTTAGACAAGGTTATTTTAAAAAAAGTCTCTGTCAGACAAATCGACCTGACACCAGGTACATACATACATACATATGTTGAAAAATGCGTTGTCAGACAAAAATCTCAATTTATTAATGGCGGACTGTGGATATAAGAGAAAATTTCAAATATTTGTTGTCGTCCTAAATTACTTTATTACAAATATATGAAACTTTTAATAAAAAATTTTTTTTTTATAAAAATATATGTTCTGTTATAAAGATAAAACATAAAAATTATACATATTAAGACCATTATTTATAACTATAATTAGACAAAAAAATAAAAATAGTTAGGCACTTGCATTTATGGGTGCTGGCTGACATAGCAATTAAAACACATCGTAGGTTGACCAACACCGTTATTATAATATGCTTTGACTTTTTTGGTCTTTCGGCGGGCCTCTTGACGCGAATGTGCTTTAGCTAATTTGGCATAACAAAACGTGCACTGTTTTCGATCAGCCATTCCATTACCCTTTCGCTTATTTAAAGTATGTGCAGGTTTATGAATACGGGGTGCGACTGCTATTGAAGGATCCACATATGCGCTTGCTATTTCCTCACGAAATTCAGTAATTGTGGTTTTGCATTTCCTGACCGCATTGTAGGTTATATGTGCATTTACCATTGCAGTGTTCAGCACTTTCGATACCACTTAATTCCACATCTACTTGGATCAGCATATGAAGTCATTTAATCGGACTTATCAATGCCGCATTTTCCATTGTTCTAATCGATAACAATTTTAGGATTTGTCTTTATAGTATTAGACTTTGTAGGTAACTCTTCAACTTGCGGGTCATGTTTTGTCGAAAGCATTAGCACATCCCGTTTGTCTTTCCATTTTATAACAGCAATTCTATCATCTTCTTCAAATGAAATTAGCTCACCTCGTTTTAATTTCAGTCTTACTAAATCTCTGGGTATATATTTACGATATTTTCTTACCTATTGATTGTTTTCTTTGATAAAAGTTCTTTTGCTAGCGGGACACTCGTATAATAGTTATCTGTGTATAATATACGACCTTCGTTAACAACGGCCTTTACCAGGTTCAAAACAATTTGTGCAGCAGCTTCTCGCCCATCATGGTTAAAGTTCCCAGTATACAATGAAAATTTTCAGATGCACCCATTTATCTTACAGAGTTTAAAAACCTTGACACCATATATTTATGTTTTTTTCCAGGTATATACTGACGATACGACAGCCGGCCTATCCATGGGAACATGGACTCGTCTATCACCATTTCTTGTCTAGGGCACTAACATTTTGGAAGTTTTTCTCTAAAATTTCTTGAAGTGGACGTAGTTTTACCATTCTATCTAAACAATCTGCCTTGCTATTATCAGATAAGTGCAAATTACTCAAAATATTTTGAAATTTATTCCGTGACTGTTACACGCCACTTGGAGTATAACTTATTTTCTTTGTTGTTGCACTAGCCTTACTCGGGTAGCACCAATACTTGTTTTCAGTAAAAAACTCAGGAAGTTGTGGGCGAGGGTTTAATTTAATTCTTCACTGCACAGTTAATCACACAAAGTTCCTTTTACTTGGTTACAAAAACTTTCTTTTATTATACTGAAAAATACTAGACTTTACAAAGACTTTCTTTAATTAAACAGATAAATACTGGATTTTACACTAGAACTCTTTAGACACTTTAAACACTGGAGGCCTTACCTTGGGTAGGGGGACTCTCCAGGTTGAACACTTGAAAACTTCTCTCCTCTGGCTTCGCTTCAACAGCCTATTTATTTAAAATCGAACCAATTCTTTAACCAATCAGAATTGGTCGATTATGCACTTTCCTATTTTGTGGGAATTGTCGGGTAGACAATTCCATATGCATGCACATGTTCCGATTTTTGTCCAAACGGAAAACGCTCAAATGACAAAAATCGAATAAACAATTGAAAATCACAATTCTGATATTTGTTTAAACGGAAACGCTCAAATAACAAAAATCAGAAAAATAATTAAAAATTGGCTTTTCGTCTTGAACGGAAACGCTCGAATTTCAAAAATCGGTCAACAATTGGGATATCACAAAAACAATTAAGAATGACAAAAACAATCAGAGACAATTTTCAGGATCACCAGTAGCATATGGAAAATGATAAACAAATTTTAGATTACATAAGAGCACTAGACCGACGGTCAGTACTCAGAAGGGATCGTATATCATGTTTTCGTTCTTATGAACGGTAGCTACTTCGCGGTGACGTGTTTATTTGATTGTCTAGCGGGTGCCCCGAGGAATGTTGAAATAAGACACCTGTTTCTGAGTGTGTTAATGGGTTAAGGTTTTTGTATGTTGGAAATGATCTTGTCATGATATCATGAATAGTATGTTAGGTTTATTTTTAGGTTTTTGTGATATGTGGAAATGATATATGTAGATATTGCCTTTTGGCTATTGAATAATGCATTTGGATAATTAGAGAATGCAATTATTGGAATGTGCGTTATGAATATGGAGGAGGTGATGTGGATTCATGATTATCGGATGTGGATTCGATTATCTTACAAACGTCGTTCCTATATAAAATATTTGTGCTACAATAATCACTTATTTTCGGCTACTTATTTAATCCCAACAAATTAAAATACCAAAAAATACTTTTTATTTACACACTGAGAGAAATATTTACTGGGAATAAGCTCTGTACCATATGTATCAAGGAAAGTTAGGTGCGATTTTGAGCTTAGCAGATATTTCCTGCATACAAGAAAACAAATTGCTTCCTTTTATTCAAACTGAATATAGGAAAATTTGATTAATACTAGTAAATATATTGTCTAAATCGTATCCAATTTTGATTAATAGCAGTAAATTTTCAGACAGAAAATGAGAAAAGGTTGTATATCCTAAGAATATAATTGCTTAAATGCAATCTACTTTTCTTTAAATATCCCAAATTCGATAATTTTGAGTATATATTATGTTGACTTCGTGTAAAATGTTCTAGATTGTAGCAAGTCAATTTCGTTGAATAAGCAAATAGTTTCTGATTATAAGAAGATTTTTTCTCAATACCAGAATTGTTTCTGCATATATTAATTAAACTTGGCTTGTTTAGATATACGGGTTTCTTGCCGTTAGAAGAACTTTTCTTCTTTCTGGAAAAGTTTTCTCACTATAGTAGGAATCGTAATGCTAGTAGATTTAAGAAAAATTTACTTGTACCTAATCGAAATGAAATTGAGTCAAATGAATAGGCGATATTTAGTAAAGAATCAAAACTTGCAACCTAAACATATTCAATTCAACTTAAGTTTCGCATAAGTTCGATCTCAATATTAATTTCGAACGAAAATTAAAATAAGAATTTTTTTCTAAGCACAAAGGATTTTTTGTTAAATTTTTTTTCTTTTTTTTTTGTATTCAGAAGATGAACACTAAAATTCATAGACCAAAAACTTTATTTCAAATTTCAAAAACACAAATTAAATATTTTTCAGTTCACATATTTCTTACATTATATATTATATAATATTCGATTTAAGCATTTTTCTTCCATCAGGTAATGTATGGATTTGAAGAGGCTTTTCAAAAAAATTTTGTATCTCTTGCAAAGAATATTTCTCCAAATTTCTTTCAACAAAATAACACATAAAATGAGAATTTATTTTTGAGATTTTCATTTCTGACAAAATTAGAAATATTTTATTGTCTACCAAAATGCAATCTAATATTTTATATAAATACAGATTTTTATATACATAATAATTTCTCTTATAAGCAGTTCCTTTATAAATGATGTGAGAAGCGGTTACAACATTATTAATATTTATATTATGGAAAGATAACTTAATAAACTCAAAATACAATACAACTTTTTCCAAACTATATTCTTTGTTAATATCATTAAAGGAAAGAAGTAAATGGGGGAATTTCATTGTGCATTTTTTTGATATTGAATATGGTAAGTTTTTCCGGGTAGCCGTGACATTTGTGTAATTTGTCATTTCTCTGTGCTTTGACTCGAAACGCATACACCATAAATATCGTAGTGGACCAGACTTTCTGATAATATTAGGATAGTGGGTCAAAAAATTGTGTTTTGGTTTAAGATTGTCTTTAAATAATTTTACATACATTTTATGATGCTCAGATATGCACTGCTGAAGACTTCTTATTTCGTTTTCAGAAAATGAAGGAAGTAATAATGTATTAATAAGTTCTTCTAATAGGCACACATAACGGCATACGGAATTGTTTTCATCTACATACTAAATCACCAACAAAACACGTAAAGAAGTGCATGAAAGTTAACGTTTCACGCGCGGTCATATGAATTTTAGCCTTTTTAAGATGTTGTGACTTTATTTCATGGAATTTATTTTGTACAGAAATCTCACCATAATCAAAATGTTGTGAGCGATAATTTAATGTCTCTAAAGAAAAGAACCTATTATTTATAAAGTATTTAATAGAATGTACTAAGCCATATTTAATAACACCCTCGAAGACGTCATGCATAACGTCTACCATAAAATTTTCTACCACATGAAAAGATGGTATAGTGTTGAAAATGGAACGAAACCGAATGCCACTTTCGAAATAATTGTTTTGATCTATTTGTCTATCATACATTTCCTTTGTCCTTTCCAATGATTTATTTTCTAGAGTAGAAGAATTGTTGAAATTTTTAGTCTGAATACAAAACCTGCAATAATATTTATGGGAGAAAGATAATGAAAAACCAAGTAAAGAGTTGATGCCTAAATTATCGCCGATGACTAAGCCTAACATAAAATAAATGCGTCGAGGACTTAATTCAGTTTCGATTTCGAGGCCTTTTGTTTCTAAGGATATTATAACCTGCACTAATTCATATAAAATTATATTAGTGTCAAACTGTTTAAAGTAAGCAGCTTTAACAAACATGGCTGGGAAAATTGCTTGCAATTTTGAAGCATACCTTGGCATTGTAGGAAATGAGTAATAAAAAGCAGAAATAGATTGAGTTCCTGTGTGATATCCCACTGGGTCATTGGTTTGGAAATCGTCATAATATAAGAAATATGTTATGATAAGTTTGTCATCCATACCAGCTATTTTGGTTTTCCAGTAGTCTCCGTGTACAAAATTTTAGTAGCTACCTTCCCTTTTATCTTTATTTAGTACCTTCATGTATGAAATTATTTCCGTTAATATAAAAGGAAGCTCAAAAAATTTTTTTAATTGGTATTTAATTGGCATGAGCGTGCCTTTGAAGTTTTTTCCTTCCAAGATTGCTACACCTTGTTGCATGGACTCTGTCACGCAATTACTAAAAGTAAATTGTGAGGGGGATTTCAGAAGATCAATTTCTTTTAACTTTTGCTCAATTTTATATTCCGAATTAAAATTTTTTAACAGATTAGATGCGAAGGATAAGTAATCCAGATATTTTACTCTTAATCCTTCATCAACATTTTCTGCAAATATTTTTTTGAAAGGATCTAAAACTATGTTTAGAAATTCGTCCATTTCAGAAATTATTAAATTATTTTGTTTATTTGTTACACTGCTGCGACCACCAAGCTTACAAATGAATTTAATTGCATTATTAGTAATGTAACTCTCATACTCTTGCATGCTTTTACATTGAGTAGAAATATTAACGTCTCTCTCGCAATCTTGCACGTCACCAGAACTAGAAGCAAGTTTTTCGGAATTAGTATTACAATATCTTCTTTCCAGCAATTGATTAGATTCGCCAGTTTGCAACTTATTACTTTTTGAAATTTTTATGTACATTTCTTAAATGCTTCTATAAAGCCCTTAAATTAGAAAAAGTCTGCAGACAAGAAGGTTGTGCACATTTACAATTGTAATCGTTTGGAAAAAAGTGTTTATATTTAAAATGAATTGATAGTAAATCAATACTACAGAAGGTATTTGAGCAATAAAAACAAACAAACATTTTGATATAAATGATTAAATATGTACTTGTAATTTTTTTAATTTACGTTTATGCATTTAAAAGCGATAAGAAGGCACTTACTGAAGGATTTATGCCAGTTGCTTCAATTCCAAAAAAGAAAATTTGTATAAATTGCCAAACAAGTTTGGATTGAACTTGATATTCTAAATCAAAAACATAATGTATTTTAAAAACATTAGAAATCGCGAGAAGTATATTGGAATATTTATAAATTATACTGTCGTATATTCCATAAATATATTCTATATTAGAAATATCTTCAGGAGCAACTATGACTATTAGAGGCTGGAGTTTTAAATTATACCTTGCCAATTTTTCCTGAAGATTTGCGACTGCTGGTTGTAAATCATTTAGAGTATTAACTCTGAAGATGAAGAAATTCTGGCTATCAGAAATGCTTGACTTCCAAATTTTTTTCGTTGATTTTTCCTTTGCTATAGCTGTTGGAGGTAAAATTGAAGATAGTAAGAGGGCGATTTTTGCATCACGAGCATCTGTATTAAGTAAAAATAAAAATTAACGTTACTATAATATATCTATCTAAACATATATATATATATATAATTACCTTTTGAAGTAGTCGCTTCCATCGACTTTAATAATTTACAACTGAGTTTGTCCTTTATATTTGTCCCATAAATCGGTAGGACTTGACTAAAAAAATTTTCCCATTTATCGCAGAAAATACTGCCTTTGTTTTTCCCAACTTCCAGTTGATCAAAATCTAAATCAACCTTAATAATACAAGTAACATCATTAAAATGTCATTAAATAAATAATTTGCATTTAATTACCAATCTATCTCCATACTCTCGCGTGAACGAAGGCCAAGACGTTATAATTGACGTTATATTTTTTGATGTATTCTCTTTTATTCATTTCAATCGGGTTTTTGATGTTGCAATCCACTTCAGCTCCACAGTTGGCCAAGGTTCTGGTGTTATAAAATAACCACTTCTGATCCTCTGATGGTTCAAATTGGTCCGAGGTATTAGTGTTATCTGAGGAATTAGCAAGAAAATCAAATATATATTTTACGGAAATATATATGTAACTCTGAATTACCTGATGTTTGTATATTATCGCATAACTGCTTTTTCTTTTTTTCCCGTGGAAATATTCCTGCCTTTCTCAATTTTGATACACAATTTTTGTAAGTGCTGTATAATTTTCCTGAAGGGTATTTTTTATTGACGCTATAGTACGTCTCCTGAAAATGATGTACTGCAGTACATTCATCCATCATTCTAGTGACAGTTTGTTTTGCTTTGTGTTAGCATATCGATTCGTTTCATCTACTATTAATTTGCATAGCTCATCCGACATAAAAAGATTATAAATATCAACAGGACTGCTCTCTTTATCAATTTCTATTTGAATTCCTTCTGCACCCACAAAATCAAAATGTTTTTGCTTCCCTGACAACTGTTTCCAAATGACATTGTTAACAGCGCTTGGCATTACAAATTGCTGTTCTATTATTTTCGCCGTCATCATTTTATTAGGTACATCATCTTCAGATTCTGTATCGCAACTACTGTCTTCGTCATTTAGCACCACATCAGGATCAGTAACTGAATCATCCGTCCCAAAATCAAAAGAATCCGCCTCACTCACGCCATCTGCTTCCATTTGATATTCCATTATTCCGTTAACATTCATTGCTATAGGGACAGAATAGGGATGGCTAATTGTTGGAAGAATATCGATACACCGATATTTCCGATATTATTTTCAAAATATCGATACACCAATATATTGCTCATAAAATATCCATATCGTTAGTATTGCCGATATTTTGTATTACATGTAAAATACTATAATGCATTGCGATTGCTCTTCCGGTTGACCTATGCCCTTAGGCAATGTGCAAATACCTATATAGTATAAACAAAATTTTTGTATGGCAACCTTATGAAGGAGTTACCTGATTTGCCCCATTTTTTGAAATTCGAACCTAAATCTGCATTAAAAAAAAAAAAATCGTTGCAGTTTCAGTTAAATGATCGCGATCTCGGCGTCTCGAGTTATCATATGGATAGACAGACATGCAAAAATCAAAATAACAAAAAATCTGTCTATTCTTTTTTGTTTCCTTTCGATCTTATAAATTTTACACAGTCGTCGTAAGCTCGAGACACTGAATGAAAGTGAGATGAGATGATAATAAGGGTAATAGATTAGATTTACATATTTGCTATTAAGTAACTTTTTAAAAGAAATAATAGTAAAAACAGTGAAAAATACGTCAAAATAGCATTTTTTATTCAATACGAATAAATTAAAATATATCACATGTGTAATAAAATAAAGCAATTCAATGGTACATAGTACATCTACATGTTATGTTATAAATATAGAAATTCAATTTAAAGTTTGCATTTACATATAAAGCAAATTGAAATTATCATATTCAATTATAGTACATGTTATATTATAAATATAAAAATCCAATATAAAGTTTGCATTTGCATATAAAGCAAATTGAAATTAGTAGTACATAACAGTTACCATGCGAGGTTAATTGTTATCGTAATCGTCGATTGCTCCACTAAGCGCTCATCGTAGCCAGCTGTTGAGCTAATCAGCGAAATAACCGGCAGTTGCAGAACAGTACCATGCGAGGTTACTGTTTAGCAATTGCTAATTATTTCTCTAAAATGCGCCCTTGGCTGCATGAAGAATTTTCCTCATATTGGGCCATAACATCCCTCCCCCCTTGGAAAAACTAGTTTCAACAGGGAACTAGATCTGGAGAATGCAATCAATTAAATAAACTGAAAATATCTCATCTTCGTTCGGTTCAGATTCTTTACATTATTTCATTACATTTCTGTACATTACATTTTTACATCTTTCGAAATTTTCTTATTTCCTTTTTCTAACATTGTTTGATTTTACATCATTTCACATTTCTCTTTTTAATATTTAATTTCTCTTTCACCATTTATTTCTACCTTAATATTCTTTCCTATGTTCTTTTCACATTACACTTTTTTTTTGCTTTCTGTATTCTATGTTTTTATTTTTCCACATTTTACTTTCTTTTATTGCTTCTCACATTCAATTTTATTTCTATATTTCTTTAATTTATTTAACAATTTTTCTTTCCTGTATTTCTTACATTTGTTTTCTTTTTTTTTTACGTTCCTCTTATTTTAACATTTGCTTTTTTGTTTTTTTTTTTTTTGTTTTTTACAATATAACTTCTTCAAACATCTCACAAAAAAAAAAAAAAAATATATTTCTACATTTTTATCTATTCTACCTATTTTCTGTTACAATAAACTATAAGCTTGATATATCTTAAATAAGTGCTCTAATTTTTAATAATTCCGTCGCCAATAATCTTTTCTCTAATAATACTTTTTGTTTTCCTTTCATTTTTACCTTAATTACAATTTTAAAAGTATTGTCCAAATCATAAGAAAAAAAACTTCAATAATTTTAATACTTTTTACAACCTTAGCCTTAACATTCTAATTTCTGTGGGTGCCCAAAATTTCCCTAATTATATTATTACAATACAATAATTACTCTACTATTCTAATTGTACCAGCTGTTTCCCGACGACGGTAGGTAAATTTGCTGTTGGCAGGTTTGCTGTTGTTGGAATGATGACTTCTATACTGGATTCTGCTTGCTTGGATACCCTCGATTGGATCGGCCCCGTAAATGGTTTGCTGATGATCGTTCGAGTCTGTTCACTTTTTTGTCGCTTTAGATGGCACACTACTCCTGCTAGTAGTGCTAAGGTGAAGATGCATAAACACCCGGTAGCTGATGTAGCTGCTAAGTGGACGTGATGTGGAATAAATTGTCTGCTAGTCTCTTCGTTCTTAATGGCTTCCTGTACTCGCTTTATATCGGCCTCATTGTCTTTCCACGCTTGGTTGCAGTTCTTGGCTGTCAACAGTCTTATCCCAGTCACTTTACTCTCTATAATTTCCGCTTTCTGCTTATTTGATTTAGCTATGTCTACGTCATTCCAGGCTGGCAACTCCAAACGATTCGGCTGCCAAATTGAGATATTTTTCTGGCTGTCGTCTTCTGCAGCTATCCGTAGGTCTCCAATCTGTAAATGGCAGTGTTCTTCAATTGATAACACCCCTGTAGATGATAGTTCTCCAATTGTAGTTGGTGAATTTTGGCAGTTCACCTCTAATTTTGTTTTTTTCGGTTACCACAAATAGTCAATGGTTCCTCGTCATCATTCGAACTAGACTGTTCCATTTCGGTATAACTCGATCTTTACATGCTCTCGAGTTCACATTGAAGCTTCGGAAAAGGTTTAATACGCAATTTTCTCCAATTGCTGTGAAGGTCAGGCCCAACTGTGGACAAAGAAATTGTGGCTGATCGGCTGCGGTTGAAAGCTGCTGGCACCCTTGATACTGCTGATAACTCATTAGGACATACTGCCGTTCATGGTTGTTAGCAGCTACAAATTGGGCATCCAGATCATATATGTGATACCCGGCGTCGTCTATTGTAACAGGAATTGTATATATCTTGTGCATATCGAACGCAACTCTTTGTGGCTGTGGAATTTCAATCCGGATCAATATCCCTTGATTTACTTGTAGGGATTTCACTTTTGCAATCTGCGTCAACAACTGGAAGTTCTGGAATTTCTCATCTAAATCCAATTGACGCGTGGCGTTCCTCATTATTTCACTCATTTCCCGAGCGTGAATAATTAATGGATGTAGCTTTCCAACACTCAGAGCGACCAGCATACTGATTATATTTTCCTGCCTCTCACTGATTTCTCGTAGATGAAGAGTCATCAGTGTAATAACTTCGCTCATTTCTAATCTGAGCTGCAATGCCGACAATTCACGATATTGATATTGACCCTGTTGTGCTTTTACTAATGCTGATATTTTGTTACCTAGCTCCTCTCGTTCTGCTGCCGCTTGTATTTTGGTAGCGTTAAATACGTCGAATGTAGACTTGATGACCGCTATTTGGTCCTTTAACAGAGTGAAGGTTCGGTTCTCTTTTCCGCTAAGATCATCTAGGGCTGCAAGGATCTCTTCTGAGTCTGCATGATCCATTGTCCCGAAAAGGTATTTGAATGCTGATCCTAATCCATCAAAAATTGAACGTCTGCTTCGTCGTGGTGATTCACTCTGGGTATGGTGTAGCAGTTCCTCGTTTTGCCTCTTAATTTTCGAGACCCAACTTCTTATCTCCTTGGCAGCTATGGTGCACCTGGATACTATTCCGTCGTGAGTCACCTCCAAACATAACTTCGTAATTAGGCTAGTGCAATTATTTACAAATTCCATGTCCCCTGTTAAATCCGGCATTTCCACCTTGGACAGGATAGTCCAGTGCTTGTTGTAGAAGTTGACTTTTCCAAGATGCTCGAACAACACTCCTGTATGGGGTATCGGTTGGATATTATACCCTGTTTTCTCTGCCTCCAGCAAGGTGATGAGTGCGAATATTACCGTTATAACTGCTTTCATCTTGATAACTAAACCCTATGCTAGTCTATGGCAACCCTTATTTTTATTTTTTTTATATCTATATACTTTAAATTTTAAATCTTTCTCTTTAAATCTTGGTTATTTGAGTTCTCTTTTAAATGTCTTACTTCTTTTGCAAATTGCTCCTTTAAATCTATTATTTTTTTTTTCAAATTTCTTATTTAAATTGTCTTAATCTCTTTCTCTTTTTTTTTTTATTACTTCCTTTTAATTTTAATTCCTTCTAAACCTTTCTTATATATTTTTTTTTCACTATACTTACTATTCCTTTAGATCGACTGCCTTATCTTCTTATCTTCTCGCCCTTCGTAGTGTAATCTTCTTTATGAATCCTTGTTGGTCTTGTACGTGTTTATACTCTGTAATGAAAGAAACAAACTAAGAGGAAGAAGAAAAAAAAATTAAATAAATTAATTAGTCGAATTCCAAAATTATTGCCTCGTGCTGTACTCCTTTTAGGCTTCCGTCTTTCTGAAATGATCCAATTTTATGCTGAAACTATTCATTATATTTCCTCAATCGATTCGTGTGAATCCTCTTGAGCTTTTTTCCTTGAAGGATGGTAACGTTCTCAGGACTGTGAATGTAAATTACTTCGTAAGGGCCTTTGAAAATTGAAGATAACTTCCCCACTCGAGCTAAATCTTTCACCAGAACTTTATCCTCCACATGTATGGCTTCTGGCCTGGCTGTCTTATCATAATACCTTTTCGCAGATAGCTTGCTTTTGAGTAAGTTTTTCCTAGCCAGTTCAAACGCTTTTTGTAACTTGAAACGCAACACCGAATGATACTTATTAGTGTTGTACACGGGTTCAGGTTTATGCTGTAAGTTGCTAGGGATTTCTGATACAAATCCGAAAAGAGTTTCCATGGGTGTTAGCTTTGTACCAGCATGTACCGTGTTATTATAGGCATGAGCTGCTGTCCTCAAAAAGTTATCCCAGCTCTGGGGTTCCCGGTCTACAAAACTTCTCAAGTAGTTAGCTAACGTAGAATGTTGCCGCTCTACCGCATTGGACTGTGGGTGATAGGCGGTGGTTTGCAGTTTCTTTATCTTAAGCATTTTGCAAAGAGCCTTTAAAACTTCGCCTGTAAAGTTGGCTACTTGATCAGTTACTAATTGCTTGGGTAATCAATAACGGCTAAGGATTTGCTCGAACAAGACCTGCGCTAGTGTTCGCTTCTTAGTCTGGTATGGCCACAAAGTCAACAAATCTAGTCAAATCATCCATCATGGACAGAATATACTTGTTACCATTATGACTAGTAGGCAACGGCCCTACTAAGTCTACGTATACCTTATCGAATGGTTTTTCTGAAATTTCTGTTACCACTAACGGCATTTTAATCGCCCTGGAGTGTTTATTTCTCTGGCATTTCGCGCAACACCCGACATGTTTGGCGATGTCCTTCTTCATGCCCTTCCAACGATAGAACCTTTTTATTCTTTCCAAGTTTTTATTTCGCCCAAAGTGCCCTCCGAATCGCGAGTCATGAAAATCTTTCAGAATTACCTCGCCATCTTTTGGGTCAGTGACCTTCTGTGGCTTTGAGCTTTTTTGTAGCCTTACTTCCTTATTCTCAGTCTCCTCTATTGTTTCCCATTAATCTTCGAATTCCGGCGAAGAGTCTTGTTTCCTCTTTCCGTCATTTGTATCTTTCTTAGCCTGTGCTCGAGTAACTGCACAACATGGATATTCCTTATCACACTTTTCCTCCGCTTGCTCTATGTCTCTGGGAATTCTACTAAGAGCATCCGCATTGCCATTTTCCCTACCTTTCTTGTAGGCAATTTCAAAATCAAACTCCGAAAGCTTTTGGTGAAACCTCACCATGCGAGATGTGTTGTCCTTAACCTTAAAAACCCCTCGGAGAGGCTGATGATCAGTTATGATTTTAAAATGTCTTCCCAGTAAGTAGTATTTATACCTACCGGCTGCGCCAATTGTCGTGCTCCTAAAGCAGTCAACAATAAAACAAAAACACTCGAATTACTCATATATAAATATTTATTCCACGCAGAACTGACCTATCCTAATATATCAAACAAAGCTAACCCGAACCGAAACTTGACACTACGATGACTGAACACTGAACGGCACTCGCCAGACCAGTCATTGGTCTTTTATGCCCCGATATTCGGAAGTACTTTCTTTGCTCACAACGCGGATGTAAACAAACGACAACAACCTTGTCGTTTGTTCTACCGGTTGCAGCACCTGAGTCGCTTAGTAGTAAACAATCGCTTTACATAACAATTACCATGCGAGGTTAATTGTTATCGTAATCGTCGATCGCTCCACTAAGCGCTCATCGTAGCCAGCTGTTAAATAATCAGCGAAATAACCGGCAGTTGCAGAACAGTACCATGCGAGGTTACTGTTTAGCAATTGCTAATTATTTCTCTAAAATGCGCCCTTGGCTGCATGAAGAATCATCCTCATATTGGGCCATAACAATAGACTTAGTACTTAGTTACAAGTACTTTTCATAAATACAGTACTTGTACTTTCGCTGAAGTACTCAGGTCTTCGAAACTTGTACTTAAGTACTTTTTCAGCTCTGCCTAGTGGGAAAGAAAAGAAATTTCCAAATAGAAAATTTTTTTCACTGTGATAAGGACGATTGAAATTGAGACGAACAAATTTCTGACAATTGTCACCAATGAAGGCAGATTTTCCGGCCATACCTTGTTAATCTTTGTATCATGGTTCAGTACTTATTTTAGATACTCGTTACTCGCAATTCGAAAAATATTTTGACTAAATAATTTTAGGTAAGTACCTGATTAACCAAGCTATTGTGGTTGTCCGTTGACCGTTCCTTTAGGCAATTTCGCTTATATTATCCTTTGTTTATGTTTATGTAGACCTTTTTATTTGTAAACAAATATTTGTTTTATTCTTGTTGCTCCCGTAACTTATCAATAAAGCTGAAATGAAAAATTTTCTCATTTATCAAAAATAAACAAATTATACTTTTATAAGAATGTTAACAATAAAATACTTTTGAAACATATGTCAAATGTATATTTACCTTTGTCTCCAAAATCTGTGTAGCTGGTAGGTATACTGGGCTGGGCAGCTGTTATTTCTCCTAAAAAAATGTGTAAATTGTAAATTGTGATTAAAAGTAGCTGATTACTGATATAACCAAATATGTTACCTTATTACCCTGGCGTTAGGCCAGTCGCTTCTTGTTCCATATCCATACGATAAATTTTTTTCAAATTTATAGGCGATAAATCAATCAAAATCAACAATGCTTCCTTTATTTTTTGCTTCTTGTGCAATTGCTAGCTAACTAAAATAACATCAGTAAACGAAAACCTTTCAACACCAAACTGGGGGTGAAATGAACGGCCAAACGGCCGACAAATGAAATATCTGACGACACCCAGGCATATAATAAATAAAATTTTTTCGATCCAATATAGAATGTTGGTTTGCCCAATTATTGCAACAATTCGTTTCGTTAAATCACTAACTAATTTCGAATTATTAACTCAGTTCTATAGCACTCACATTATTAAAAAACAGTTCCCATTTCCCAACAGCAAGCGTTAAATTGTTAAATAATAACTCCGCCGATCCGAGTGCGTCTGTTTGGCTGCATTCGCATACGTTTTACAAGTAAAAGTAAATGCGGTAGGATTTTATAAGCATGCTTATATGAAAGAAGCATTCTTATTGATCAAGCAATAAAATATAAGCCGCTGGTTCTGAAAATCAAGCATCCACTAATCAATTTGCCCTTCATTTTTTCCTTCTTTACGCAAAGTTATAGTGATATGAACGCTATGGTGGTCTAAGATTTTGCAAAAATATATAATAGAACCGAGGGGGGTATCTAGAAAGTAAGTTCATACCTATGTATTTATTAAAATTCATCCCAGGATCTCAATGTTCCTTGTCGACTTTGATACCATGACCTAGCTGGTCCACCGAGTCTCAATGAAGCGTAAAAGAGTGTCACTCTATCTGCCCAGCCGTAAACGAGTTTCAAGGAATCAACTATCTCGGCTCACTGATTTACGAGCAAATATTTCTGATTTATTTTCAGGAATAAAAATTGGTAATAATTGACTTACCTCGCTCATTCCATCTCGACAGTTGGAGGTCTCTGAATCAACCATCGTGCTATAGTTATCCCCTAGTGATTGATTGGACACCTTCTCCACTTCCTGCTTTAGCAAATCATTTTCTGCCCGATGTCGAGCATTTTCGCCTAAGTTTTCATTCTCTAAATTTGCCCTTTTCCTTTGCCTTGCTGACATGGCTAGAATTCCTTTTTGTTTTAACACAATCTGGATTTTTATTTGGTCTGTCCGCGGACTAAGGGTTCGAGTTCTTCCCAATTTTGTTTCTTTGTTTTAATACTCACTATCACAGAGTCTCATACACTGAAATTCCGTTTATTTATATATTCAAAAATATGACTGCCTTATTAATCACAATTTTCACTATATTACTTTTGTAGCTCTCGCTGTGAATTTTTAAGCACTACTACTGTGTTCCACTTATCCTATACAGTAAAATGAAGATGGTAGCGTCTTTAATCTAAAATCCCAACCTGTTTTCTAGATAATGAATTTAACGGGGAAAACTAATTTCCAACGTCACACGTGAAGTGATTTGATTGGTGCAACGCATTACCATCAATGCAAGCAAAAAAAAAGAAAAAGAAAAACATAAAAGGCGGTTAAGTAATTGAGAAATTCTGGGTACCCATATTCTATATCCTTCCTGCGCACATCACTGAGAAATCTACAACCACAGATGAAGAGAAGAAATAAAAAAAAAATTAAAATAAAATACGACATAGCCTAAAACAAACGAAAACCACCCCCGTTTTCTAGGTAAGGAATTCAGAGGAAAAAGGTAATTTTTCGGCGTCAAACGTTTACCCCAAATTATTGGTGCAACGCATTAATACCTATGCAAGCAAAAAAAAAAATATCAGAGGAGAGAAATTGAGAAATGCTTGGTAACGATATTTCATCTCCTTCCTCCGCACGAGAAGACGTTTGCTGTTTATGATTTCTGCGTATCAGGAATTTTGCGATGTTGCCGGATTTCCTCGTTAATTCTATTAGCACTCAAAATCTAAAGAAAATGTTCACATACACGAAACTAATTCACTTTAAGCGCTATGCCTGCCCGCACGTGGCCGATCCTACTTCTGATATTATAATAGCTCTGATAAACTGTAGTTCTACCGATCGGCATCTCGTTGCGAAACACAACTTCCCCGACCGCCCTGTGTTGGTCTACGATCAGCTGGCTACCATCCGTACTCATGTCTGAAGGTTAACTAACTACCCGATGATTCATGCACTCGTTTACTGTTTACTTGAGGCTTAGACAAACTTAATATACTAGATGTTCAGTCGAATAGCAGAAAGTGTGCCTATGAAGCAGAAGCAACGATTCCTTTGTTAAGAGATCGGTTTCTTTTAGAATTTCTGCAGGGATAGTTTTTTCTGCAACTGTGTAATATAATACTTGTTTCCAATTCCGGAAAAGGGAGTTTACCATAAATACACAAATAGATATCCCAATTCCAGGCTTACGATCTTCATTCCATTTTCCAAATCTTCGAAATTTATTTCATCACAGTTATCTTTCTCAGTTGTTTCCTCTCCTTGTTGTTATATGAGTCTTTCTAATTTTAAGGTACGAGTTGCGTGAGGATACAGTTTTTTCTTTCCAAAACAATGTGATTCAAAGTGCAAATCGCAAATTTTTGGTTGCTTCAAATTTGAGATTTTCTCCAAGCTTTCAACCATTCTTCATACCGTGGACTACTTTTTCGTGGAAAAGAAAAAAGTCTCCTGCCGGTATCAGTTGAGAGTTGACGTAGTTTCACAACAGATAATGCAACATCTTCGCTTGTGAATGGACATGATGAGGAGTATAAAATATAAATTCAAAATAATTACATCGTATTTTATTTATTTTATTTGTTGTTTAATATGTTACGAAGAATATCATATAACAGACAAAAAGGAATCGTAAGCTAAATATTAATCGCCAGTTCAATATTAAAGGAGGTATCCTAAAACTGTAGTAAAAAAGTCCAATTAAAAAACCAATAATAATAGCAAATTGTCCGAAAACATAGAAAAAAAAGTCCTTTAAAGAGAAACGATCACGTTCTCTCCGCTTACATGAAGGGCTTTATTTTGAACGCGTAGAGCTTTACTTTAAACCCGTGATTTCGATTTAATGTGGCACAGAATTTTACACAGTGAGTGGACATCTAGTATATTAAGTTTGCCTAAGATTGAGGGTTATTATTGTGCTAGTAAGGAAAGGATCTGTCTCGTCTTGTTTGCCAAGTTCGAATCCGTATTCGCATGTAGCCCTGCCCATCATCAACCGATCGAGGAAGAAGGCAGCGTGAGTTGCCCTAAAAGAGAACTGGTGTTATCAACTGGGATTTGTCTGGTCATTACAGAAATAATGTTTTAATTTTATACTTTTTTACTATGCACGTTGCTGACTTCCCATTTAATTTTTGCGCATCTATCTACAGCTGTTGGGTCTGATCAGCTAAAAAATCAGCGGAATTTCCTTCCAGACATACCAAATATTCTTCCAAGAAAAGAGCCGTTGGCTGTGGAATTGTCGGAGTGGTGCCATATTAATTGAAACTTATAAGAATTTTCTCTCACGTGCGCAGCACATCTTTCTTCTTCTAAGAAACTCATTAACTGAAAATACTGCCACTTCAGGTCCTTTGTTACACTTCCGAAAGGAGTTTCTCGTATTTTCCTTAGCTCGATCCTGTATGAATTCTACAGGTACTTCCACCTTGATTTTAGTTTCGCTTCTGAAAGGAAACATAAAGCAATTATGGGTTATAAATCGAATCAAATTGGTATACATTTTTTATCTGACCAAAAAAAGATATTTTAATCTTTATACATTTTCAACATAATTCTCCTTAAGGCAATAATAACGATATTTGAAGCGTTTCTTACCTTCAATACCCATGCGAATGCTGATATCTTACCATAAATTTTCTTCCTTTTTATTAAAGTTTTATACTCTTTACTTTTTATTTTATATAAACACGGATTTACCAGCACAAATTCAATCAATTTTTTTTTTTCAAATCAAATATCAAGTGATGCCGGCATCGGCGAAAGCATCAAACCGATGCCAATACCACATTGTGTTGATGGGCTTCGATATTGTACCCATCACTACTTGCATGAATGAGCAAGGATAAATAAAACAGTTCTTCATTCTGAATTAATTATTTATATTTCAAACGTATAGCTCGTATCAATTATTATTCTAATTTTAATTTTAAATGAAGAACTCGCATGAAGTGCTACTGACTTAACGGAATACACTCTAAAAACAACTTAGAATTCGAAGAGAAAAAGCTATTTAGACATTTGATCAGTATAGCCATCTCTACATACTCCCCCAACAGCGTAGTGTACAAATAAAAAATATTTTGTGTTAAAATGTTATTCAAATATAATTCAATTATGAATACTAAATTTAACGCGTTTGATTAAGCTTCCGTCTCTTGATTCTGATGCGATAACACAGGAAGGTTTCAGCCTGTCGACTGAATTTGATATATTTTTACCTTTTACATTGACGACGAATTGTTTTCGCAGTTTTTTATGAATAGGCGGTTTGGAAAATTTTTCGGGCAGCCGTTTGCCGTATTAATGGTGTTGCACGCCGGCAACATGGGTTCGTTTAATCGTCGAGTAAAAAAATAAATAAAATGCGTTGGGTCGTAGAGTAGAAAGACCTTTTTACGTTATAAACACTGATTTTACTTTATTTAACACTTATTTAATTTTACAGTCAACACTTGCAATATACTTTTATAAAAGATTTTTATATATACTTTTCAAAGATCTAGCTATACTTTTCTCAAAGATTTAGACGTATACTTTGGTTACTATTTTTCTTTTACTTTCCACTAGAGGCCTTACCTTGGGTAGGGGGACTCTAGTTTCAGGTGTAGAATAATTCTGATTTGCCTTGCATCAGAACTCTCTATTTATTCAAAATCAATCTGCAGTGGTTAATACTCCCTTCCACCTATAGATTGATTATTTGGCAATTTTTGGGGTAGCCAATCAAAAATTACCCATCGAGCAGTTTTTCTGAGAAAAACAATCCAAAATCACCTATCAAGCATATTTTCCCATAAAGGTGAAAAATTTATTGCAATAATGCAATTTGATTTTTCACCCGCAAATTATAAAAAATAATTGAGAACAAATGTGTAAAAATAACAGTATCAATTTTCACACGAGTCCCAAAACAATAATTCAACTGCTTTAATACGACAAAAGAAATTTGATGCCGGCGCTTCCGCTAAGGCAATTTCTTTTGGTCAGTATGTTGCACATCGGGTGTGAGGTAAAATCGTTTAGCGAGTACCATGCTTTACTTCTTATCGCTTTGAGTCAATCAGGTGGTTCCATTATACGTTTGGCTGATTGTTTTCAAGCAAGAAGTCCAAAGGTTTCTTATTTACGTGTAGATAGGTGACAGGCCTTATCTACCTAAGAATTATTACCGTGGACATGGGTACTTCTATGGTTCCTTATTATGTGTTGCAACTTGACCACAGTCGTGTGCGCATAGTTGTTTGTTTATTGTTCTGATTCTCGTTGTGGGATCAGATATCTGTAATTTATGAATGGGAGATGCTTTCTTGATTTTTAGGTAATGCGTTATGAATCAGAGGCAATTGAAGTGGTTATTGCTTGATCATATTATTTGGATTATCTTTGGGGATTCATAACAATGGCTGGGGCGATTAGTTTTTTGTATTTTTATTGCATGATTGCAATGCTTCTTTTTCTTTATCAAAAGGACAGGGGGGTAAACATTATTGCCCTTGTTGCCAAATTTTCTATGATACCAACATGCATTAAGCGTACCTCTTTCTTTGCTGTTCGAGCGATTCCTACTGGAGTCTCTACGATGGTTTCGATTTCGCTTAACTTCGAATAAGTCGGCACTCAAACTTTTAACCATATTTCTCAGCTCTTCTATTTAATTTCGAAACGAAAGGCCTGGTGAAAAGTTGATTTTTGAGATGAATTGAGAGGAAGAGGAAGCTTCCCAAATTTTGTCAACAATGGAGGTTAAGTGGGTCTCGTCTTTGTCATCCTGAAATAACAACGCAATATTTATGACTTGAGGAAGTCTACGTAACCAGAGTTTCCGAATTAAGTTTTCAGTTATGAAACCGGATGCTCCTGCAAATTGTTTTAAATAACGAAGGAACTCTGACGGCTTCCTATCACCTATCTGCTCGCTTGAGAGGAGCTTTTCTATTCTACGTTCCAAGCGAAGGGAATGTCTTTCAATTAAAAATTTTTTTTAAATACTTATCTAAATTATTTTTAAGTGGATCCTGAATGAAATCCAACACAGACTGACCTCTTGAGGTAATGCGTCTAATGTATAATTATACTTTGAAAAATCATTATAGTAATTCTGTATACCGTGAATTGTGCTTCTGCTTGCATGAACCAAATGACGGGAGATTTAGCCCAAAATGGCTGCAATCTAATGTTCATTGCGTTTACCTCTTGTTCCATACTATTGGAGTTAGCGGAGGTAGATTCACCACGAAAATCTATTGAGTTTTTGGTGGTATTTTTCGTTAGGCATTTTGAATGATTATCGAGAATTAAAAAGAAATAAAAATTATTTTCTTATGTTGATTCCACTTCCGTAATCTAAAATAATTTAAGAAAGTACAATATTTTAAATAAAATAGCAAATATTTCCGATTAATGACAAAATTACGAAATAAACAATTTCCGCAAGAATAAGTTGAGAAACGTCAAAAGCAATTGGAACTGGAACATGCTGCTGTGTCAGAAAGAGACTGACGATGAAATAAGTGTTTCACAGGCGATGTTTTTATTCTGATGTGTCTGGGCTATAAAATTTATGTTGATCGATAAGTGAAAAGCTTCTTTTTGTTGTGTGGCTTTGCAAATCTGCAATAATGATACTGTGTGTTGTCTACCGTTTGTGGCAATGTGTTAGTGAACCGTGCTTTTGAGAAGTAGCACTCAGATGATGATGCAATTTTGGATGAAAAACAGCGTGGTTATATAAAAAGAATATAGCAATAATAATTGAGTCACTTCTGACACCAGTTTTTGTTATAACTTTTTCCTATAATAATAATAGAGTCACTTCTGACACCAGTTTTTGTTAACCACTTTTTGATATTTCTAGATAAATTAAACCTATTCGTAGGTTTACGATTTCAACTTTATTTCCTATTTTATTAGACAAAAGAATATTTTCCACAAGTTTAATTAATAATATTAATAATTAAAGTAAGTTTCACAATATGTAAAGGTTTTACAAAATTTGAATTTTCAATGCTTTCACAATATGTGCAAGCAAAATGCACTTTGGATTCCAACACGTTTTATTAAGAATAAAACTCTAACTAGCTTATAATTTTATAATTTTTCATCAATTAAAGATTAAAATGGGACTCACAACTAGACTAGATTGATTGTCCCTGTGCAAAGTTCCTATTTTTATATAAACTTAACACGTAATTAGAAGGATCTAGAATACTGCAAGGATAGGGGCTCTATCAAATAGAGCATATCTGGAGGGATACATTAATTAGCTGGTTCCCAATTATGAAATCGAAACCCTTATTTGATTGTTCAATTATCTCGTCTTGAGATATAAACTTTATTCAATTGGTCAATAATTAACCAATGCCCAATCAAAACCTTGAATATGTTTTCGCATGATATGTAACATGATACATTTATTTACCCGTACCATGATTTCATCCAAGGGACCATGTCCCTTGTTTACAATTATCGATGAATAAGCGCGACTTAACTTTTTCTGTTAATATCGTTAGTGAAAAAAAAAATGAATAAAAGATATGTAAAAGAAAACACAGTAATTAATAGAAACCACTAAAATCTTTATTCTTTCACTACACAAATATTCTTAAGAACATTTTTATCACTACTTTTTATAATTGTCACTTTCGCTTTACTCTTAAGAGAAAAAGCCCGATCGAGATTCTTTTTACTGAACGATCTAAGATTCGAGTAAGAACTAAACTTTTTACCTAAAAGCAAAAGCTGTTTTTTCTCATGAAAGTTCATTTTTATTAAAAGAGTATGATATGGTGAGGATCCGCTGCCGTCTGGGAATTTGCTGACTCCATGGGAATGTTTTCATTTTCCGTTATCTTGTAGAATATCATTTTACGGTTTTTATTTAAAAAGGAATTTTTATTATGTAAAGTTGACGACAACGTAACTCGCGTGAACAAATAGCCATTCGCATAAACAAATGGCTATGCGCGCAAACAAATGGCACGGCGAGAATATTTTTGTTTATGATTTATTCAATATTGAATATCCATAGTTAAATAGGATATTTATGTTTATATTTATGAACTTGAATTTAAGATTTCCAAGTGTTCATGTTTATGCTTTTTAATCCAAGACTTTTGTTTACATTAATGCTTTTAAGTCAAGCGTTTTTGTTTACGTGAAAGCTTTTAAGCTTCCAATATTAATTTCAAATATTATTGTACCAATGGAAAAAGTGTTTATATTCGCGCTAAATTGAAATTTTATATTTATTGTTTATTGCATTTGGATTTTCGCTTAATGGTATCATTATGAATCTCTAATGCATTTGAATGATTAGCTATTTGTTTATTAATTCATATGAATTTTAAAAGATTTAGATTTTGATTTTTGATTCTGAAGAAATGTTTATCTAAAGCTGTTTATGGAGATTTTCTATGGAAGTTTTAGATTATTTCACAATGATCTTTAAGTGCGTCTTTGCATTTTGAAATGCGTTTTAAGTAAAATATGAAAATTAATAAATAATTTTAAAGATTTTATGTCGTGAAAAATGCGACAATGTATGAAATGTAAAAAGTACATAACACCACACTTTTGTCGGGGTCACCAATTGATGGCCTTCGTTATTGTATCCATTACTATTTGCATGAATGAGCAAGGATAAATAAAACAATTAAACTAGTTATTTATATTTCAAATGTAACTATAACTCGTATCAATTATGATTTTAATTTTAAATTAAGCGCTCACATGAAGTGCTCTGACATGACGGACGGAGGAATAAACTGTGAAAACAACTTCGAATTTGAAGAGAAAAAACTATTTAGACTTTTGACCAGTGTAGCCATCTATACAGTGTCAAGCATCATTGCCATACTCGCGGTTTGAATTTGACAGGCATCGGTTCAATACCGATGTCCAATGCCAACATTGTGTTTTGGCCCTTAAGGCCTTTAACTTGGTGAATTAAGATGTTTGATCCGATTCCACTTATGATATTGTTACACAAATACTGAAAACTAATAATTCTACGAAGGCGGGATGGTTGTCAGGATGTAAAGCTTGACTCCCAAGCAAGATAAATAAAAAACTCGGACTTAAGATTAAAATGTTTATTATTGCGAGGCTGTAAACGTTATCTACACGCCCCGCGCTACTCATTTCATAATGCCATCCTTCTTCATTCTTCTTCTCGCTGAACTGAAAGACGGCTCCTAATATTATAGGGAAATTGCTGTTGTCTCTGCCTTGCTCGAAATATTGCCAGGAAATGCTTGTTGCTGTAAGATTTATGTACAGCGAGCTGGTTTGATGTTATCAATTCATCGTAAAAACGAGTGTCATTATTTGAACCCATTGTTATTTAAAGTCTATTCTGTTATTATTGGCAGTTTGTAAGGTTCTGTTGTAACCGATGTGGCTGTGCTTGTGGATTGAACGTTTATCATTGAAGTTGGAGCTGTAATTGGCAGCGTGAAAGGAACTGAAGTTACAGGTGTTTCTTCTGGATTGATGGCTTGGTTGTAATTGGATATTAATTCAACAGTCTCCTTATATAATTTGTACGGTTTTGCGTACAAATTTGCTGCA
The DNA here is from genome assembly GCA_963924295.1 of Dioctria rufipes. NCBI lineage: Eukaryota > Metazoa > Arthropoda > Insecta > Diptera > Asilidae > Dioctria > Dioctria rufipes. The sequence goes on from OZ002740.1 coordinate 288,626,519, forward strand.
TGATACGGATGATCTGTAATTGTGATGGAGAGCCGCGACGAGGACTAGTATTTTTCTAGCTCTTGTAGTCTTTTTGCTAAATTATCTCTTTTTTTCCTTTCACCAGTATCTTTTCTGTAATTCTGTAAGGTGTCTGAAATTTGTTTGGCTAGTTCTTGTTGAGCCGAAATTATTTTTGCTTCTTTCGTTGCCATTATCACTGGATGTATAACGGTGCTGCGCCTTTGGAACTGCTTTCTGTAGTCACGGAGAGCACCTCCAAATTCAGTTCAGATCCCGTTGAAATTGTTTGTTAACTGTGTGTTAAGACTTTTGTGGTGGATTAGCGTGGAAATAATAAGGCAAGCCTTAACAGTGTGTTGCGTCTTTGTCTTTAATTGGCGTGAAATCTAAACTGTGTGTTAAGACTTTTTGTTTGTTGACAGCTGGTGAAATTATAAAGAAAGTCTTAACAGTGTGTTGAGACTTTGTCTTTATTTGCCGTAGGCTCGAAGGATCATGTGCAAGGTTCAATTATGTGTTAAATCAAGATTTTATTGATGAGGTGGAAAATTCAACAGTGTGTTGAGTTCAGCTTTGTAGTAAGATGTAGAGGTCTATTTTCAAGGTCTATGAGATTCAACCGTGTGTTGAATCAAGATAGGATTTGAATGGCGTGACTAATTGATTTGCGTGGGGATAAGATTCAACGGTGTCTCTGATATACTAGAAACAATCAACTTTTTAATTAGAATGCGATTTATTTTAATTAGCTAACTTAATTTATACAAAAAATATTTACACCAAGCAAACGAAAGCAATTATTCAATAAATTACTTCAGTGGGTACATTGATTCATGGCAAAATATTAATTTAGTGTTGTCAGCGATTTTCTTGACCCGAGCGATATTGCATATCTATAACAAACAAACAAGTGGGTCAATTAAAATAATAAAGAAGTGAAAAAATGCGCTGATTGTCATAAACTAATTGAATTATGTTGCCATGAATCAGTGAACTCCAATAAAAATTATTTGAATTCATGAAAATAATTTAAACATGATATGATGAGAATAATTTGAGATGAATTTAGATGATTTAAATTTAGATGATTGGTATGATACTATGATGATATTGTTCAGGGCTGAACATTCACCTAAAGCAATTTTTTTTCCCAACTTATGAAACATTGGGGTGGGTGCCTTACTTCTGTTGGCCATAGTCATCGAAGAAAGCTATTTCGGTGTCCAAAAATTCTCGCAGATGGCTTTCCTGAAATGAAAAAAATACTCGAGATTTCTAAAGTAAATCAGAAAACTAGTACTTGTCGTAGTCGTTGTTCAAAATAATAATTTTTAGGAAAATTGTAGCTATTCAAAGTTGAAAAATCGATATTCGAGCAAAATTTTTGACATTTTTTATAAAATTAATTTTCATTAATTCATTAATTTCAAAATATGAAAAAACGCTTAAGACATACTAATTAATATAGTTTTCAAGCAATGTACAAAATTTAAGCGAAAACGATTAAAAAAAAGAAAAATAGGATAATTTCGTTATTAAAAACATGTTTTGAGAAAAACTCCTTTAAAGTTTCAATTCTGGTTCTTTCAATACGACTTTTGGCCAGTGAAGATATTTCTGTATAAGTGAACTAAATGTGCTGTAAATAAGTAAAGGAACATGTTTACATAATTTCAGATTTTTAGAAAATATGGTTTTTGAAAAAATGCCTTGGGACACATATGTCCCTTCAGTAGTTTAATAATAATTAATAATAATAGCAGTAAATAATAATCAGACCTCAAATTTAGTTATTCAAGAGTAGAAAATATTTATTTTTATTGAAACTGTTACATTATGTATGGTATGGTGTACAACAATCAATACATAAAGCTACTTGACATTTTTGGCAAATGATTTTAGTCCTTTTTTCAATTTTCCTGGACTGGCATCTTATGCATCTGTTTCGGCCGCCTTTTTCAACTGGAAGATGATCTCCAACATTTGTGAAAAGTTTGACATTCTTTGAAACCCTGCCCTGTCTTCTGGACCGTTTGTACAAAGATTCTGATCGTCCTTGACTAATCAACTCTTCAGCTACATCTACTACGAAATCGATAAATGGAATTTTTTTGCGAGTGACTTCTTGATAAAAATATACGAATTATGAACACAGGTCATTAGCAACCTAAAAAATACTTTCTTCCACCATTTCCCACTTCTTCTATCTAAATCGTATAAAGTAATCATTTGATCTGCATGATCTACGCCCCTCATATATTTATTGTAGAAAATCATAGCTTCAGGGCATTCAATATTTTTAGTAGTACCGTCTTTCATTTTACGAGCTGTAGTACCAGTAGTGGCATTGTGACAGTTGCTCATAAGTAACACATCTTTTGTATCTTTCCACTTGATTGTTAATATCCCTTCATCACATACTGCTATTTCACATTCACCTCTTTCTTTTAGTTTAGTTTGAAACTTGGGTGTGTTTTTAAGATTTGATATAAACGTTCCGACAGCAGAAAATTTTATGGTGTCAAGTAGACGTGTTGACGTGAAAAAACGGTCGAAACATAAAGAAACGTTTGAACTTGTAATTGTTTCTGCCAATTTTAGAACCACACGCTTGCCCAAGGTTCCTTCAGTAACTTCAGTTTCCCGTCCACTATATATGTTTGTGTCATAAATATACCCCGTTACTGCATCGCATCTTGTCCAAAGTTTGATTCCTCTTTTGACAGGTTTCAAGGGTAGATACTGTTTCAGACTGGACTGAATTTCGTCATTGACTCATCAATAGATTGAAATGTGCTGTCAGTTCTTGCTTTCAAAAATGTATTTTTCAAGCAGGACAATACGTCTTCAATGTAATACGTTTTCGATGCCTCTGCAGGTTTTTCGGGGTCATTGAAATACAATTTTGACATCAGTAGCATAAAACAATCTCGGGAAATGGATTCTGATATTGCTGCGTTCCGGAGGGATTTGTTGCGCGACCAATACATATGCATTGCTAGTACACGATTATATGACATTATCAATGAACAACCCAGGATAATTTTTATTTCTCCTGGTGATGTCATCTTTGCGTTATTGAGCTTTTGTAGGTGCAGATTTGTATAATAACTTATCTGCATTATGAGACTCTTTGGAAATAGGTTATAAAAACAATCAAGCTTGGTCGAACCTCTGTTTAGGTTAGCCATAATAATTGCCTTGTCCTCTTGAGGTAGTGACATTTTTGGGGATAAATTATCAATATCGCCGTGCCAAATAAATTTAGTATTGCTAGTTGATTGTGAAGGAGTTGTATCAGTGAAATTTACACTTTCAGAGTTGTTATCCCTATCTTCATTTACCGTTTGTACACTTTCATGCATCTGGATATCTACATCATTTGAAGAATACGTGCTAACTTCTTCAGAAGATATGGAGGCATCAGAGCCTTTATAATCTGTGTCACTGCTATCGTCACTGTCGTGGTAAGGATCCACCTCCATATCAGATAAATTACCAAGCTCGTCCTCTAATTCTTTCTTAGAGAGTGATCGATTCATCCTAAAATTATTTCAATAATAAAAATTAAATTCGTATGATAAAATACTGCTGGGACAAGTACATCCCAGCACTGTAGGGATATATATGTCCCAATACAACAAAAAAAGGTTAAATAATGCATACAAATCATTTTATTCTTATATAAATGTTACATGCGATCTACCTTTTCCTTCCGTAATTAGACACACACAAAATTTTCACAAAAACACAAAGAAATCACTAAAAGTTTTGTTTACACGTGTATGCACGAAAAGCACGCTTACACTTATGAACGTATACCAAGTATGAATTAGTTAGGTTATGCTAACCGAAGCACGTGTTGTGAAGTACTGCCCACAGACTACTGTTTAGTCCCCGCTTTAAAAGCGAATACTTTTCGCACCAGTAATTTTTGAACATTCTCTGGGACTTCAGAACCATAAGAACTTCCTTTAGGCAGACATTAACATTTCAAAAAAATGGCTGCGTTACAAACGCTGACGTAATCTTGCATCATGGCTTCCATTTTGCGTTTTACATTCTGCAGCACATTATTATATTAATGTCTGCTTGACCTACAAAATGGTGAACATTTTGATCACATCTTATGCCTAACGCATTTAAAATATTTAATAAAGCTGTTGCACTATCATTAAATGCAACGAGGCTATCAGCAATGTCTACAACTTTACAGTTCTCTTGGGAGTTATCTTCCAAATGATTTGATTTAAACTTTCGTTATTGTTTTGGGTGAAACGCCGCAAATATCGTTCTAATAAATTTTCTTTACTCAAATCTTCAAAAACTTTTAAAACATCATCTGATAAACGTTCAGCATGAGTAAAATTTTTTAATTGGTTTTTGGCTTTAGCTTGCTTGTTGATATGTACACGAATGAATTTTCATCTTCTGGGCAGTCATCATGTTGCGGATTATCAACTGTAGAGCTGTAATGGTTAAAAGTGGTCCAAATGATCTTTTCATGGCCTCAATGGAATCGTAACAGTGACGACGTATGGCTAATCCATAATATATAGTCAGCTTGTCACTTAATTTTCCGGTTAATTTTTCACGTTCATTTAGTTCATTTACAGTTTTTTTTTAACTTCCGAAGTTGAGGATCCATATGTTTCTGAACGTGGCCAATGCATTCCTTTTTATTAACTGATTCATTTTCACCATAAGGTTTACTTTGTAGAATTTCATTGTAAGCTCGGGAGTTTTCATGGAATCAATTTCCATTTTCCCAAGGGAACCTTGACGGTTTGCAAAAAAAAAAAAAAATGTTTTTTTCTTGATTGCTTAGGTGGGTATAACCCCTTAGGAGCAAGTGATATCACAAACATTGCAATGTCTTTTCATGTTGTTCATCACTATTACCTGCAGAAAATCTTTGTTTGTATCTACTGAACTCGGAAGTGCCATCGCAGCCCCACTAAAAAAGAAATTTTTTCTAATTTGATTATTTTAGCAACACATTTTGTTGGACTTCACATAGCCGTTTAGTTGTGTGGTCTAGTAATGGCTGGAACCTTCCTCGGCAGAAACCTCGATCATTGCACTTGGGATCTTCGGGATAACATTCCTTTCTAGCTTGAGAAATGATAATATGCGGGAAGAACTTTGGAATCAACACTATTTAAACGCAGCTGAATAGTTGTATACGATTGTTTGAACATTTTTTTCATCCAAATATGTTGCAAGAGATTCTTCTTTGCTGAATTTCCTGCCGGAGCTTGGTGGTGAATGGAATGATTTTTCAATGCGTATAGCACGTGTAGGAGAGGTTTCTGTTACTTCCTTCACCACAGTTACACAGTCGTTGAATGTAGTAATGGTTTTACTTGTCGCCTTTTTATTTTATCCCTTGATTCATCAAAATGTTTTTTATTAGGCGACCGCGATTAGGATCTTTAGCAGTTGATGGCTATTGACCTATGACAACACTTAATTCAGAAAAGTAATCAGCCGAAGCTGATAGCTTACTTTGTGAGCAGCGCTGAATGCCAGGGCGGCACGCTAGCACCTCGGCTATTGCGGGAGAGTTGTGGGGCACGTAACCCAAATTCTGCCGCTGTCTCACACCATAGGTACCTAAGAAGATATCGTGTCTTACACAAACTGAACGAACGTCGCACCACATCCAGTCCTGAAGGGACCTTTACACCACTTACCTTGTAGTATTGTGAGGACACAGATAGAATATCTTCCTTGGCGTTGCCGGCACAGGTGTGCAATGTCCCTAATGACGTGACTGCGAAATAGTGGAAGATCGAACCTAGTCAACCTTCATCGTGTGGAGGGCTCCAGGAGAGAGATCGAGAGAAAGAAGTGGTCTTGGTTCATTCCCATAACGACATTTATTGATATACGCAACTGTGTTTCATATTGGATATAAAGTTTTACCAAAACTAAGATCCTTACTCTACTACTATCGCTATCTGCTTCAATCCTACCTTACTATTATACAATCTTAAAAATTAGCGTATTTCAGCACACTGGACAAAAATTTGAGAAACAAAGAAAAAAAAAAAAACAATAATAGATAGATCATTATCTTGAATGAAAGATATATTATATAGTAGTGTCTAACGTACCTAAGAGTAACTAAAATCTTAACTTCGAATTAATTTCAGCATATCAACATTTGCAAAAGCCATAGTTACCTAATTCATAAATGCTTTGACTAATATATATATAATGTACCTGATGTATTAGGGATATTCAATTAAAAGAAGCGGTTTTATTGTACGTCTTTATTCAGTGACGCCCTTCTAATAAATAGCTTATATGTACAATGTACATGGTAACTAAAGGCTAAAACACAATGTGAGCGAGACACTGGGCAAAATCGCCCAAAGAAAAATCGCCCAAAAAAGAGAAGTGAAAAATCGCCCAAAAAGTTTCGACAAGGACTCATTTTGAAGTAGAACCCATAACTGAAAGTGAAAGAACATCCAAACATAAATGAAATGAAACCCAATATGAAATGAAAAATAATCCAAAAGTTATGGTCCAAATTACATTTTGAAATAAGGCCTAAAAAGGAAAAATGAAAGAAAACCCAAAAATATTCCAGAACGTTTTTATTCTTATTAAAGAATTGACTGCCCAAATTATAGCTATTCCATTTTGGCTTCAGCAAAGTCGGTAAAGAAAAAAGTAAAATTTAAGAATTTTTATAGGTTTTTAGTTATAAACTAGAATTGTTTCTGCCACAATTTGCCGACAAAATGGGCATAAATAATCTTTAACTCCTCTAACTAAAACTTGTGGTTGCTGCAGTTTGAGGTTACATTCAGAACAAATTTTTAAATGCTTACAAGGAAGCATAACTATGTTGGCTCTTAGATCCTGGCAAATTATACACAAATAATCATTTTGCAACGAATGAAGTTCTGAAGATTCAATTGTTTCAATTTCTTCATTGGCGTCTTCCTCTTCGTTACCTGTAGCAGGATATTCCTCAAATAAATCTTCGTGAGGTTCCATTTCTGTGCAAATATAGTTTTTAGAAAAAGTCATTCTTTCTACAAATTCTATAGCCGTAATGCTTCCTTTTTCAAGAAGTTCACTGGTTTCTAATATCCTTTTATCTTTTTCAACTGATTCTTTTTTTTCTACACTTTCTTGAAGAACCATATGAACCACCGCTTTGGATTAATAATTTGAAATCTCGGCTTTTGAGAAATTCCTCGTCTTGAATAACTTTTACAAATCTAAAGAAATTTCCTTTCTTGGTAATCATTCGAACTAATACACCGTTATATGCCTCCAGGGCAGAAGTTGTCCTAGTTGTTCTTTTAAAAACGGAAAAATTTTAGGGGCCAATCTATAAGTAACATGCACATCGAATAGAACTTAAAGCATTAACATCACCCAGAACACTTGCTGTTGATAAACAATCTTCTTTTATTAAATTAATTGCTTTCAGTTCCTTATAGAGATCCTCCTGATCATTATGATAATGTATGTTAAAATTTTTCGATCTATTGCATGATCCGTCCGCAAGGAATTGAATTTTTGAATAACAATTCTTATTATAACATACATAATACGTTTTATTATACACTTTTGATTTAATTTTGTACAATTGCTTTTCACAAATCACGTATAGTAATGAACTTTTAATTTTTTTACCACTAACGAATTCATATTCTAAGCATTCCATTTTTATAATAATTAACAAAATTTCTTGTGTGCGCTTAACCACAGAATCACAGACTGACGACTGCAATGAATAATAAGACGCCAAAAACTCAATTCCATTGAAATATTGCAGTTGCAAATTACAGTTATAAAGTAGAAATACTGTTGCAATTTTACTGACATTGTAAAAATGAAAAATGACCCAAAAATATTTTTTGGCGCATTCTTCATGTCAAAGTAATTCGCCATTTTTTCATAGTGCATTTTAACCCAAATATTTAAAATGATATATGGCCGAAAAAAATGAAAAATCGCCCAAAATTTTGGGTCATATTTCATTACAAGTTCCACCAAATTTTGTATGAAAGATTTTGGGCGATTTTTCACTTCTCTTTTTTGGGCGATTTTGCCCAGTGCCTGTGAGCGACACGACAAAAACGCTGTCAATTGGCAGTGTATGTTATAAAGTACAATGCTGACTACATCGTTCGACGTTGTCGTCGAACTTAAATAAAAATTGAAATTTGTCGCTAGTTTAGGGTGCGTTTAGCAAAATTATGATTTTGGGTTGCGTTCATATGTCTTGTTATACATTCATTAGCTGTGTTTTGTTATATTAATCCGGTAGCTATGATTTTACATATGAGGCAAATTATCAAATTGCCATGATTTAAATCTTTACAAAACGTCAAAATAGAACCTGAATAAAATTCGGTTCAAATTTTGAAGTTTCTGCCCTACAAAAGTATGGCAATGTGAAGATTTCTTATGAATTTAGAAAATCATATAAATATTATATAACCGTTTTTGACACTGACGTCAATCGATAATCTCCTCTGATCCGGATCAGATCACAGAAATAAAAAAAAAAACGCAGATATTGAGTACGTTTAGACCGCAGCTATTTAGAACTATAGTTTTACGTAAGTCGACTTACGTAGAACTAATCCGGCTGCCGTTTAGTCCACTCGCTTTGACAGTTGTCAAATTTGTCATATCTGCCTATTTCTTCACCAGAAAAATAAGAAATAATATTTTAATTTTGTGCATGCGGTGTGCACGTACAAGAGAATAGAATATAAGAAAAAAATTAAATTTTCCAAATTTCTAATTTTTTTACCATCCATTACGGACGGAATACTTTCTTCAATAAGTCAAAAGTCTATAAAAGAATTTGTCCCTTCCTCTGACCAGTCGCACTTTTTCCTACTTAATTTCACTCATTTTCATTAAAAAATAACAATTCTCTCTATGAATGAGTATAACGCATTCAAGTTTGTAAACAATTCCTTATCTGAGGTTACACGTTTAATACTAATTTTGTAGTTCAATACCGCACCAAATACCGGATTAAAGTAGGACTACTTTTTCGTAATGCGGCATGTTTACACCACTTCATATTAGTTCTACGTAAGTCGACTTACGTAAAACTAGGTCTAAATGGCACGGTCTAAACGGGCTCATTGCAATCATATTTATGACTTGATAGATTAAAAATATCAGCAAATAACAATGCCTTGAAAAATATCAAAGTTGGTTAAATAAATAGAAGAAAAGTTTATTGAGGTGGTAAAATGTCACCGTATTATGAGTTTTATATAACTCTTGGACACCTTCTTCTTCTATGTTGGTTCTGTTTTTTATCTTCATTAGCCAAAACGGCTTCAAATGCTACTTTAATAATATTTTTTAATTTATTCGTTGAAATTTTTTCTATTTTTAATTTAGAACACAAATAAGAGAATAAATTTAATTGGGGATTGACAGCTCTTGTCGTTTCCATTGTATTTTCACAAACGTTTTGTACGGCGTTTTTTACGGTGTTTTTGTCGTGTCGCTCACATTGTGTTTTAGCCTTAAGTGCGCAAAGAACTAAGAGAGAGATCAATCAGCACTTGGTTAGACAGTATTACCAGCATCAAGCTATTATACATCAGTACCTACACTGTAAAAAATGCACAAATTGTAGCCACAAGGGAATGAGATGCAAACACAAAATAATCAAGTAGAGTAAGATCGGGTATTGTGGAACACCCTTTATATATTTAACTTTATTTTGGAAACTAAATCTTGTTCGCACTCAAAACTTTTTTCTGGTATTTATGGGAGTGTTTTGCCTTAAGTTTTATTTTACATTATTAAATTTGTCATGAATAAAAATTATATTAAAAAGTTTTTGAAAACTCTACGAAAATTTCAATTTGAAAAAAGTGCGTTTAATGTGGTACACCACGTTCGTGTATTGTGGTATACTATACCATATTATCAGAACTCGTTTTTTATTTAATTTTATAATGAAAAATTGAGTTTTTATTTCATGAAGCTACTGAAAAAACACATTATTCCAAGTCTTCTTTTATTAGTATTATTAGTATTATTCGAACACATATTTTTGGAGAAAAAAATAAATAAAAATATAACATAACAAATAAGCAACAAATAAGATTTCTTCATAAAATATAAAATTAAATAAAAAAAATCCATAGGTTTACAAAATAAAATCAAAAATATTAGAAAGGAATTCCTGAAAACATTCGAAAAAATATTATTGCAAGAATCGCAAATAAATATGGCACTGTTTTTCGGGCAACAAATAATATGAGCCCAGGTGAAGTCACATTGTATGCATTGGATTCATTCTCCTCCACATTTATCATCGCCCCAAGATATATTACAGAAGGTGCACCTAGTATCTTTTGATGCAGGAAAATCGTTACTAATTTCGTCTTCTGAATCATCAAATATTATGTTCGAAACAGATAGATTTTCATTGGATGATGATAATGGTGATGATAAACGCCTTCGAACTCCCCTAGCGGTGGATGGTCTTGAAATTGTGTTCTCCTTGCGAGTGACTTTACTTCTTGGTTTCTTTTGTTCCTTAGACTTCACTGCCCTCACTTTTTTCGGCTTTTGTGCTTTTTGGATACTCTCCTCCAGTTTCATTTTATAGGGTGATATTGTCAAGTTGGCTGCCTGAGTTTTTCTTCCTCTATTAGTAGTGCTATGTTTTGTAATTTTCGGTGGAGGAGAAATGTCCCATGGAGTGAAATTCATTTTACTTGTACCGGGAATAGGCTCATAAGTCGATGCTAATGAAGTTGAAGCTGCGTTGATTTGTTTTACACGTTCAGTATTTTTATCAGCTTTATCGGGACTAACTGAGTGTCTAGAACTGTGTACTTTCGTTTGTGCTTTTGACATTATTGAATTGATTATTCAATTCTGATAATAGCAAACCTTCTTGTATGTTATTTTGACTTTCACAAAAATTATCACCCGCTATGAAATCAGATTCTGAAAATATATTTTTATTAAAAGGATAAATCCCCGTGCATTTAAAGCCGCTTATAGCTATTTGTCCCGTTTGGACTTTCAAATAAGCATTTTTAAATAGCTGAGCTATATCACCCAGGACTACCATTCGAGCACTCTCCCTGATAAAGCGCCTTATTTCCTCATTATAATATTTTTTAAGCGGCCCCATGAAGGTTCTGTCCAATGGTTGCATTTTGTGGGTTGAATGCGGAGGGAGTGAAATAATAATAACATTGTGCTGACGCGCCAGGTCTAATACTTCTATGTTTCTGGTATGGCTGTAATGTCCGTCTAAAATTAGCAGAACTGGCTCCTGGTCTGACGGTTTTGAGAACTCCAAGAAATGATGAAAAATGTGGGAATATTTTTTAATATCCTTGAAGATATTTACACCAACAATAATTTGCCACCGTCACGAATATGGAACGTTGATGAAACCGGGTTGTCCATTGTCCAGGGCAAACAGCCACAAATCCTAGCAAAGAAAGGAAAGCGTCAAATAGGAGCGATGACGTCTGCAGAGCGCGGTACTCTTGTTACCGTAATCAATTGTATGAGTGCTAGTGGAAATTTTATTCCGCCCTATTTTATTTTTCCACGAAAAAATCAAAATCCTCTTTTCATGAATAACGCTCCCGCTGATTCCAAGGCTGCCTATCACATTTCTGGATGGGTCCAATTGCCAATTGCAATTGCAACAAAATTCCAACAAATTTGCACTTTTATTAGAATACCTTGATTGCTTTTTCATGAATCTGTTAAATGTTTAAATCTGCACTGTGTTCTCACACTAGAAAACTTGTGCTCAAGACAAATACTGGTGTGGTTTCACTTAATTTAGCTTATCATAATTCTTGTTGTTATGTATTATATTCTAAGGAAATTTGTTTACAACATACTTGCAATCGTTTATTTTTGTCGAAATCAGTAGTCATTAGCCGCCGTTGGCAGAGCTGGTAGATTTGAATGAAAGATGAAATGAAACTGCTTGAGGCAAGAAGTGCAGTGCAGCAGAGTGAGACGAAAACAGGAAAAAAATTACTTGTGACGTAATAATCTACACTGTATACATAATTTACATAATCTACATACTCTACATATACTTTACACAAATCTGTCGATTATTACATCACACGCGTAGACGCACATCACTGGTGTCAAAGATAAGAGCTCCATCAAGTTGGCCGGTCAACTTTTACTTTTTTAATTTTTTATTGCATATATCGATTGTTGGTCGTTTGTTGGTGTTTGTTGGCTTAATAGTTTTTTCGAAAATCTAAAAAGAAAATTCACCATCAAGTTAGCCGTAAAATTTTTATTTTTAATTTAATTTGATTTACAACCAGCTCAATCAATGCGTAATCGTTTGTTGGACTCGTTTTTATGTTGATATATTTCATGCATTGACAACTTCTGTCAAGGATATTGCTGAATTTTTATTAAATTTATTTAAAAATTTTCATTGAAGAAAAATACCATTTCTCAACTGGAAATTTTAACACTGAAAAGTGAACGAGCTCAAAAAGTTACAGATCTCACAGGAAACACTTTAAATCTGAGCGGCGGGGTATGAATTTAAGGAGGCGAACCTTTATTACAAAATGGATTAGATTTAGCCATGAAAATTTTAAAAATAGTTCCATCACATAACCGAGAAATTTTAACAATAATGTGAAGTCCAACTACATGTGATCCAGTTGATTTAAATCTTACAATTGAAGTAGTCAGTTTAACATAATAAAAGCCGATTTATGTGTTTTAGGCATTAAAAAATGAGTGTTCGCTGTTCAGTTGTTAGCTTATCAGAGGACTGAGGAGATACGTGCTTGACGTTTTCTGCTAATACTCATTATAGGGATCAAGTTTTACTACACAGATCTACCTGATAAAAATGGGATATTCTCATACACAATCTAGTCAAAAGAAGGTGGATAAAATTGACCGGTATGTCAGTATTTAATTTTAGAGCACCTCCTAAAGACGAACTTGGTCATCTTTTATTCCGTCCTCGAAAGCTCTGAGAACCATTTTGTCATTCTCGGCTACCAGGAGTTTAGTTAGTGCTGCGTCACTTGTAAGAGAAGATGTCGTTTCATCATACAAGGCGAGCAATTTTCGAGCTCGGAAAGCGTATTCTTTTACGTCTTCTTTTCCGTATTGTTTGAAAGAGAGGATTTCGTTCTGTATAGACAGTCTAGAGCGTGTTTCTACGATCTTGTAATTCTTCCCGCAATTTTTCCCATGTTTCGGCGTCCGAATATTTAATAACGTCGTAGGCTCTACCTATTAATTTGGTTTTGATTATCTGTAAGAATAAGGCCTTTTCCGGTGCTGAAGTTTCTTCTTTTTGGAACATTTCGCAAATATTCAAGAACCGATGTAGCTCACTGGAAGTTCCATCGAATTCCGGGATAAGTGATTTAGCGTTACTTATGCTGAGCTTATCAGCCATATTTGGAGTAGTTGGTATTCTCTTTCGCGGTTTCTTCCGATGGATTTTTAATCCTGGTACTAGGCTGTCCCTAATACCTAAGAGTTTTTTTCGCCTCGTGAAAATGGTTACGAAAGAAACGGTGGTTTTAAAAAATTTTAGTGAGAAAACGGAATGTTATAGTTTGAGAGAAAAAAAAAATTTTATATTACACTCTTATAGGAATGGGGAAAAAAAAATTATGTGACGAGATTTTTAGTTCTAAACCCCGGAGAAAATATCTCAAATATTATTAAAATGAATTTGACGAAACTTCTTGTATTGAAGTTCCGGAGAATTTTCTCAATTAATATGTTTAATGAATTTGACGAAACTTCTTGTATTGAAGTTCCGGAGAAGTATTACACGAAGGAGAGAGAGAAAAGAAATCATTTGAGCACTTGAGCTTTACAAATAACACTTTAACACTTGACACTTGTGATGTGAGAGAAGAGAAAAAAAAAAATTTTGTTGGTTGATTGGTTAAAAGGAAAAGAAGTCAGATTTCATTTGGTACAAAAATATAGTGTTATTTAAAGCGATATTATAAAGATAATTAAATAAAAAATATGATATTATAAATATAATTAAATTTAGTTGAATAAAATGTGAAATATTATTATTTATACTAACTTAAGAGTTCGGCAACTAGCGCGTTCTTTTGATTTATGGATGATGCTAACGTCTGGAAAGCTTCGGAATCCCAGGTAGCCTCCGGGTCGTCCTGGTTGTAATAGTTGTGTAGAATGCCGTACAGCTCTGTTGGTGAGGTGTAGTCCTGCTGGAGTAACGTCGTTACGTTTTCCTCGTACTGTCGGGCTGCTGTTTCACGCTCTTCCTCGTCTGTATCTTCCAGGGCACGTTCAATTACCTCTATTGGCACGCTTTCAATTAGCGCCCAGTCAGCGTCAGGGAATTCCTCTTCTTCCGGAATGAATACGTTTGCAAGTCCGGGAACTACGTCAGAGTCTTGTGCTCTGATATCAGGATCTGTTCCTGGCCAGCATATGTAAACGGTTTTCGTCGTTCGTCGGGTTGGTAGATTACTAGATTTATAGGTCTTACTAACCAAAAAAAAAATCTTCACCGCTGCCACCAATTTTATGTTGTACCGCCTGCACAACAAGGGTTCTAGAGATAGTCCTAACAGACTATCGGGACCTTTTGTACAAAAAACACTTTCACTTAGGAAACGAACTGTTTATTTATTTTTTCTTTATATATTCTCTTGCGTCAACTCACAATTTTATTACTTTTAATTATTTAACTAGAGGCCTTACCTTTGGTAGGGGGACGCTCTAGGAATGCTTTTTAGAGTTAAAATATTCTTTTAATGTAGGAATTACTTCTCCAGATGTAATAATACTTCTGCCTTTTCCTATCCCGATACTCGTCTTTTCTTTAAAAATTTAACATGGGATGATACTCCCTTCCACATAAATCGATTTTCCCAGGGTAGGCAAATAATTTATTTGGGGCAAAGGTAATATTTTGTGGCTTGCAATTAATCGATATTGATCAGAAATGCTTAGTTTTTATTTCTTTGCTATTATTGATCAATATCAATAACTGAGTACCCACCTAGGTAAGCACATAAAAATCAAAGTTTATTGCCTTGTGAAATTTGGAATTTCCATGGGTCACACGATGGACTTTGATCATAATCGATCGCAATTCCAAGCGCCGTATAGGCATCAAATTGCAAGAGATGCAATAATTCTTGATATTTGGACACACGTCAAGAAGACAAAGGTTGATTTCTTGCGGGTGGCCAATTATATCTTTTGTTTGGTGCGATCGAGAAATTTATATGTAAGAATGTACATATTTATAAAATTTTTGTGACGTAAAGAAATGCACCTGAAAAATGTATATATGTAGCGATGTACATATGTTTGTCATTTTTGTGGCGTGGAGAAATGCACCTGAAAAATGTATATATGTAGCGATGTACATATGTTTGTCATTTTTGTGACTGAGGAAAAGGTGATTGAAATTTATGTATGTACGATTTACATAAGTTTGTCGTTTTTGTTTTTAGAAAGGTAGGTATGAGAAATTTGATTATCATTGCGATAAGTGTTTGGTGAGCCGATATTGAATTCGTGTGGTTGGTGAGTCTTATGAATTGTATATAGGGTAAGGTTATGATCTGTAGATTCATAACAGCTTTTAGTTCCGCCAAATTCAGATACTCGACCTCCTTTTAACAAAACTATCTGTCCGGAAAATTGTAGCATCATTTCCCCATGAAGTAACTTGAATATGCATTTCAGAATTTTTTTTACATCTAGTGAACACAAATAAAAAGCAACAACAAAAAACATCTATAATACGTACGCTTGCATTACTGGAATTAACAAGGGTAAGTTCCTGTTTCTTAAAAATTCCCGACTGTTTGCTCTACCAGTGAATACTAGTAATTCTCAAAATTTACAACTCCGATCATATCTGTAAAATGCAAGGCTGTATTTAGGGTTTATTATAACTAATTCACTCTTTTACCAACAACAGGTGTTATGGAACTATGTCAGAGCGATTGATTTGGACGTAAAGTCCAGACTGCCAGCATGAGCTGACAGACCACTCGGTGGACAGCGTTGACTGCAGGGCGGCACGCTAGCTCGCCTCGGCTATTGGCGAGGAGTGTGGTGAGGTTCCACGAAAACCTGCCGCTATGCCACCAGCCATATACAAAAAATGTTCGTGCCTACAAACCAAAGGCCGTTACACACATTCAGTCCGGAAGGGACCTTTACACTACTTACCACTTACTTAGTTAGAAGCGCAGATGTTCTGCTTCCATCGCCGTTGCCCCAACCAACCTGCGATACTGTGGGCGATATGATACAGTATCCCTGTTGACGACCTGAAATTAGCAGAGGAGCGGACCTTTTCTTCAACCCCTACATCGAGAGGGCTCCAGGGAAGTGGAACCAGAAATGAAAAGTATTCAGAAATCCATAATTACGTTATAATCATTCCTAATAGGGAAGATTGAAAATTTAAACAAGCGTAATTTTAAAACGTTTTTAAAATATTTTATTCTTACGCATTTTATAAAATTATATAAAAATTTTCCTCGTTACGTAGCTTGTCCTTCCCGGCAGCCGTCATCCATGGAGCTCATCTGCAATCAGATTCAGAATTGAAGGGAGAGCATGAGTATTTAATATACTCAGTGAGCTTAAGGCTACGGCTAATAATCACTACCATGCTAATAATACTAGTGGGGTGGACACACACACAGGGTCAATTTACCGTGCACTGCACACGTGACACACACTTTCCGACACACGGCTAACAATTTGCATATTCGCGCGATGACACACATCTTAAAAATACAGACGCACTCTTCAATGCAAAGCTTCCTAGCACTATGCATGTATTAATTTCCATATATTCTTCCTAGCTTACACAATCCACACGCAACTCTAGTTGTACCTTACACACACACTTTAATTAAGCTACTTATATTTCTTTTAGTATCATATAACGAATTATTAATAATATTAACTACATTAATAATTAGTACTTACAATACTAACTGCTAGTACTCACAATATTACGAACTGCCTGCGCCACTTTCAAAGACTTGAATGAAGACATCATTTGGGCTCAGGCAGCAGTCTCAAGTTTACAATCCCATGCACTTAAAGGGATAGCAATATTTTACAAGGGGGTACCTTTCTCAAGTGCCGCTCTATTTCGTTATAGGGAAATTTCAAAAGGAATTTCCAAGAAGGACTACATGCACTTAGGGGATAGCAACTTTTATGACGGTCACCTTTCTTAATTGCCGCCTTATTTTATTATAGAGTAAATTTTACATGAATTTACGAAAAGATTGAATTTTATCACCTCACCTCTGAGATTCGTTTAACATTCCGTTGATTTTCAACATATTAACTTTATAATCAATTTCTATTACTCTTTAATTAATTTCAAATCTATCAATCTAAACTCACACGTATATTTAATTAATTTCGTGCTAGTTACTACTCTCTGTGTATAAAATTAACGAACGTGAGGAATGCAGTAAACGTTCAAAGACAAATCTATGTACTCCTACCTATATTTAAGGTGTAAACTTGTTTCTAGTGCTTTAATACGATTTTATCATTTCTCGAATTAATTTAAGTTTGGACGTTACAAAGCTGATCTCGAAGCTATACAGATAAGATTTCTGTACACAATCTCAAAATAATTTAATCTTGATTTCCGAAATTACCAGCAAATAGATTCGTACAACCATAAAAATTTGCAATATATATAGCCCTATTACTGTATTGTATCTTAGCATTAGTGTCCGAAAAAGAAACAAAATTTCAAAGATCCGTGCCGATGGATACCATACGCCGCGTATGCTGTGAGATATTATGGTATAAAAGCTTATGTGCAAAACTTATTCTGAGGAAAAGACTATATAATATTTTGTCTTATAATTTTGAAATCCTTCTTCAATATTTAACGAGAGACACAAAAATAATCACAAGCAGCAAAATGTAGCTATTTATGAAATTGTAATAAGAACTTAGCATTAATTTAGCCATTCGAGAAAGTTTACATTGTAAATTCAATTGTCATTGTAAGAATGATTTTTTTTTATGTGCAGTATTAAATAAAATTTGATAATAGTTCCCAGAAAATTGGTATTCCATACAATTGACTTTTGCTGAGTGCTGCGATATAGAAAACTATTCAATAAATTCAGTTCTAGGACTGTATCTTAGCATTGTTGCTTGAACTAGAAATAGCTAAGAGATCTGTTCATGGACTCTGATGTATCTTCCTACGAATAATATGATATGCACAGGAAATCAATACTCAGATTGAGAATCGTAATGTTAAGTATGTGATCCATCGCACATTTCTTCACAGATAATGTTCGTTATTACATCTTCTTGACAGCCCCATTATATCTCCAATTTACCTACTTCATAAAATTATATTAACAAGCTAATTAACACAGTATGCATGAATACGTTAAAAAGAAAAGGAATACTTACATGATTTTATTGCTGTGATCCACCGACGAGGCGCCTCATTGGAAGTTCCGCTGGACTATTATACACAAACAAATTATTTAAAGTACGAACGTACAATGTGGTGTCAAGGTCCACTTGAAGTTTATCGACGCGAATTCTATTATCGCAATGACAAAAATAAGCTACTACTGGGTATCGCAGATCTCAGTAATCCATGGTGATATGGTGATGACTGGATGTCCGATAATATATATTCTCGAAGTAATTTGGATATAAAAAAAATGTAGACTTTGTTATTGAACCAGGACTGGATATACCAGATGCAAAATTGGGTGACAGGATGTCACGATGATAGGTACTTTCGATGTAATTTAGAAGTAAAAATGTAAAATTTACTATTGCCCCAGGACTGGATATACCAGACGTAAAATTGGGCGATGTCTTAAGCCACCAAGCAGTTGTTCCGGATTTACATCAGCACTTCTATCTATTAGTAGATGACAATTTTTTAGACTACCTCTTCTAGCTACATACTGAAGAGCTGTGTATGCTGAATTATCTCGATGGTTACCTTGACCTTCCACCTTGTTCGGCTTATCAGGTCTTTTTTTCACGATTGTTGAATATATCCAAAAAAATATGTTAAGGTAAATTATTTAGATGTTAGAACATTATTGAAATTCACATGAATATATCCAACTTTGAGCACGATGCCACAAGGAAATTCGTGATTTTATACACAATGCACTTTTGGTACGTCTTTACACGAGCGCAACTTTTATGACAAGCACTACACAGATGTGTACCCTCTTCTTCTTCTTTTTGTCCATCGGTCCTCAGCCCGTATTTCTTCGCCGTTCATTTGGCTAGGGGCCGGTTGTATGCGCGCAACTCATCTCAGTGTAGCATATTGCTACATGCAGTATGCTACGACTATAAGACAGGTTCAATATTAGCGATTTGTGATATTAGAACAAGATCGTATTGTAATTAAGGAATTGATTACATCATCTGTACACGGTTGCATGACTATTTTACTTCTGAAAGTAATTTCGTAAACGTTCTTTAACGATAAAAACTGTTTCTTCGCCGGCTTCAGCCAAATATTAGAAATGTAATATACTTTATCCATTTCAATCACAATTCACAATATTTATTTAAAGGTCGAAACACAATGGTGAAATCGGACATCGGCATCAATTTTATCCATCACATCTTCAGTGTTATTAATGTGACTCACTCACATTGTTAGCAGTGTATCTTTTCCTTCTTTTGACTAGATTGTGCATGAGAAAATCAAATTTTTATCAGGTGGATCTGTGTTGTAGAAGTTGATTCCTATAATGAGCATCAGCAGAAAACAACAAGCACTTATATCCTCAGTCCTCTGATAAGCTAACAACTGAAGAGCGAACACTCATTTTTTAATGCCTAAAACACATAAATCGCCTTTTATGATGTTAAACTGACTACTTCAATTGTAAGATTTAAATCAACTGGATTACATGTAGTTGGACTTCACATTATTGTTAAAATTTCTCGGCTATGTGATGGAACTATTTTTAAAAATTTCATGGCTAAATCTCAATCCATTTTGTATTAAGGGTTCGCCTCCTTAAATTCATACCCCGCCGCTAAGATTTAAAGTGTTTCGTGTAACATTTTGAGCTCGTTCACTTTTCAGTGTTAAAATTCCCAGTTGAGAAATGGTATTTTTCTTCAATGAAAATTTTTAAATAAATTTAATAAAAATTCAGCAATATCCTTGACAGTAGTTGTCAATGCATGAAATATATCAACATATGACTTTTACTTCATTATCATGTTGGTGTTACTGGAGCTTCAGCTGCAAATTATAATTTGGCTAATATCAGCTACAACTTTATTATGTATAGCTTAGGTAAATTATGAGTCCAAGAAACGATTAGGCATTGATTGAGCTGGTTGTAAATCAAATTAAATTAAAAATAAAAATTTTACGGCTAACTTGATGGCGAATTTTCTTTTTAGATTTTCGAAAAAATTATTATCCAACAAATGTTTAAATTAAGCCAACAATCACCAACAATCGACCAGCAATCGATATATGCAATAAAAAATTTAAAAAGTGATAGTTGACATGGTAAAAATTAAAAAAGTAAAAGTTGACCGACTAACTTGATGGTGCTACAGTTGATTGTCAATGCATGAAATAATATGGCTTTACTTCATTATCATGTTGGGGTTACTGGAGCTTCAGCTGCAAATTATAATTTGGCTAATATCAGCTACAACTTCATGTGTAGCTTAGGTAAATTATTTTTGCAATTAGCGAAGAATTGAGGGACCAACAAACGATTTTATTAATAAAAACGAGTCCAACAAACGATTACGCATTGATTGAGCTGGTTATTAATAAAATTAAATTAAAAATAAGAATTTTACGGCTAACTTTTAGATTTTCGAAAAAATTATTAACCCACAAACGTTTAAATTAAGCCAACAAACACCAACAAATGACCAACAATCGACCAACAATCGATATGTGCAATAAAAAATTAAAAAAATTAAAAGCTGACCGGCCAACTTGATGCAGCTAAAGATAAGACAAAGAAATCACACTTCCCAAAATCTTGCCAAACTGTCTTTGCGGCGTTCTGATTTTTGGTTTATCTTTCCTTGGAGTACAAAACTTTTATTATCCCCAGCACCAACCATCTGTTAAAAGCAGGAAACTTTTTGGTTTATTCTCTGAGCACTAATTTCCACCAGAATTTTTATGGATTTCTTTTCAGCCACGTTTCCTTTTTGTCTGTCTGCTCACACAACACTTGATTCTCCTATTCTCTTGATAGACTGACTGACGTACTAAAAGAAAAATGCTTCTTCTTATTTTCTGATTTCAGCTGCCAATCGCACAGCAAATGCAAAAGTGGCAGCACAGTCACTGTGTGGGCGCGACATAATTACTGTCGCTAGATGTCAGTAGCAGTAGAATGTAGCATACTGCATTGTGTAGCACACGGCGACCATAACATACTTTGTGCCCCTTTTATATAACGTACACATATTTTCCTATTCGGTTCATAACTGCATTTTCCACTTCAGTGTCAATGTTTACGATGTGAAAATATTCCAAAATAAACCTAACTACTAATAATTGGAAAAATTTTTCCTTCTTGTAACATTTTTGTAGTCAAATATCGAATAATTGTCTTTAGGTAGTAAGCAGTCCCTGAAATGTAAAAATATTTTCTTTAGGGGCATGTATAGTGGCTGCACATTTTTATTTCACATTGAAAAGCAGTAAATGTATACTTAATCAGTTATTATGTGTTTTACACACTCAGGGAAAAAATTGGTAAAATATAACTAAAAAAATTGTTGATAATGCGAAAAAAAAAATTATTTCATTCAACCACAAATAATAAGTTAAATATTAAAAACTAATTCAACCTAGCAATTTGCGAATCACCATCGTTAGCAGTTGTTCATAAGCCAACTATGAAGCAGGATTTGTTAATTTTTGTTTAAAAACGAACTATGAACATGTTGAGAATACAAAGTAAATTGTCCACCAACAGTTGTTGAATATCTTAATTTTTTGTAATATTATTTTTTCTGTAGTTAATTAACTATTATTGGTATGTAGCATACTACTGTATAGGTAAAGAACCCTCTCAGTTGTGTTTACATATATTACATTATGTTTGTTAACTAGAATTTTATTCGTGTAATTTGATAAGAAATTTCGTATACCTACTAAAAGAAAACAAATCTGTGAATTTATAATGAATATTATGTTCTTTTACATTTTGTTAAAATTAAAATATACTTCAAAACTCAAAAGTAAAATTACAATGAAAAGTTTAAATAAGAATAATATTAACTTAAGATATGAAATATTTTCAACCTTATTTTTAAGCCTTTCTAATTAAAATTCAAATCATAGAATATGACTGGTCTTATGTAATTGTAAACAATGTAAATACTATATATAAAATTTGTTGTTATTTTATCACTTTATCTGAGTTTTATTTATTCTCGTGTTGTGTATGGAATTTTCTTCAAAACTCCTCAAAGGTTTCACAAAAGACATTTAAAAATTACTGGCGTCACTTCAATATCGTCTACGTGTTTTCACAACATAACCAGGTACACAAAGGAAAGAAGAAACTATGCGAATTGGGTTATCTGGTGGTTTATGTTCCTAGAACTTTCTACTTATAACTCTTATAACACTTTGTTACGAATGACATTCACAATGTAACATATAAGAATGAGTTTTGAAACGTGAATTTGTTTCTTTTACTTTACTGCTCTCTGCTGGATTCCTCGCATATGTCGAAGATCAATTTCTGGGTTGATTGAATAGCACCCCAAAGTCAGACTAAACTCCGGATTTAAAGATTAGGGTTTCTTGTCCACACTATTCAATCCTACCTGCTGCGCTAAGTGCTATAATCTCTGCTATTGGATTCCATTGAACAGAACATAAAAATACCTGTGATCGCCGTATATTGGGTTTATTTAAAATCATGTACGCAACACTTTCTTTTTCTGTAACTCATTTCAAATTCTAGAACCAATTCTCAGAATCACCTCGTTTTTGCCTTTCAGATTCAGGCCATTGCTATGTTGCGCCACATTATTTTATTTTATTTTTAGGCAGGTAGCCATTGGTTTTTTAGCTTACACGCTTTCATAACAAACCTAATAATTCTCAGTTTATTATGAAATGTGATACACTGCAATTTTTAATGGGCCTACCGTTGCCGTACTTAAGTAAGACCTGTATGCAATGTACTTATTGTGCAGGGTCTTTACTTAGTATCACGCAAAAGCATTGATTCGATGAAGAAATGCTGATCAATTGGTTGTTTCGTTCTATGATAACATCAATTGATCAGCATCATGATTTATATTCACAACATACGACCAAACCAGACTATTTTTCATAGTTATTATCAAAAAACGATATTAGTTATAATTATAATATTTGTATTTATCTAAAATTTACAACCTATTTCTCGTGCTTAAATTCAACCTATTTATTTTTCTGTAGGTACTTAAAATAAGGCCAATTTAACTAGATCTCTGATTTCTGATTGCTAGTTTCATTTCATCACTTCTTAGAGAAATTTTTAGGTTAATCTTAGATAAAAATAAAATGAAAGTAAACACGAGTTAAACAACTTTATTTGGCTTCTCGTCACGACTACTTCAAACAGACTGCCTGTACCTTGTTTTTCTTTGGTCTAACTACCTACCCTAGTCTACCTTATATTTTTCTGCCACACATAATTTCCTGGAAGGGTCGTAATTTGATTTAGATCCCTTTTCCTGAGCTCATCAAGGTACAGACGGATACATTATATCACTATTGTTGTTTGTCGCCAGAAGGGCCGTAAATGTTTAGTTGCATTTAAAACTAAAATATCCTGCAGAGACTCCTTTAATTTTTTACAGCTTACAATCTTTTTGGGGAAAACTCCGATCTGTATTTTAATAATCTCCATTCGCTCGACGTTTCGAGTCTTGATTTAGTACCCTTCTTCAGGGCTAATTATATAAAAATTATAAATACATGGTATGAAATTGTATAACTAATTTTTTTCTTTAACTTTAGCTTCCGATGTGATGAGATTATTTAAAGAAAAAATTGTAACATATTTCACAAATACATATTAAAAACTTTTTTAATACGTTGACTGAACATATAAATAAATAAATAATTTAAACAAATCAATTAATTTAGAAATAAAAATTTAAAAATTTATACTAATGCTAACACCGGGGACAGTCGTGAGGTTTCAAATTGAGATATTGATATTGCAATTATGTCATATTACAATAATAGAATTACAGAGACATACTTGCGGTTTACGATACTGAGAACTTACATGATTTATCATTTGATTTGTCATTTGACTTAAGAAAGTTCCGCGCATGTACAAAATGCGAGTAAATATTATGAAATTACTTGTCTATATGGAAAATAAAAACGAAATAGACACTTCAACTTGACAACTGTCAAATATTAAATATCAGAACAACAAATTAAGGTCCTTACTCTACTATTGTTTAGACGTCACGTGACCTGTAATTAGAATAGACTCTGCTGGTGGCGCAGGGTCTTGTATTTTAAATGAGGAGGTATTGCGCTACCACGGGTGGGGGCGCAAAGTAAGAACTAGAACGTTGCTACTTTAAATCTTTAATCAAGACTGTGCCTTTCTTACATTTACATTGTTTTTATAATAACTAAATTTTACAAACTAAGCAACTTTGTATGAAATGAACTTAATAAAATACACTTAATGAATAATGTGTAGTAAGCAGTATTGTCTCGAGTTCAATAAATTATTGTGAGCAATTGCTTATTTTGCGCAATTTGCCTAGTAAGCAAGAGTTCAAAAATTATTGCGAACAATTATTGCTTATTTGCGTTATGCTGGGTTTTTTGACCTTTTTTAGATATCTACACGCAGATTTATTTAATATGATTTTATGTCAAATTTTATGTTCGCGTTTCTTTATGTTCACGTTTGAACATTCTGCCGGGGACTCGGTGATGAGTAAAGATTGAACTCTGAGATGGCGTCTGTATGGTCTGCTGGTGGTGAGTCATTGGCTGAGCTTTTAGTTGTTTTCATAGCCTGCCACCTTTTCCATGTGAATCTTCCTGCGAAGACTAGTCCTATAATTGTACCTATCGCAAGCACGCTTAGACTTGTTCCAACTGCGTGTGTACGTATGTTTCTCCAGTGACTGGTGACTTGGATCTCTTGTCCTTCTTTACGTAATCTGGTGTATATCTGTTCGGATGTTTTTATTACCGGCTCCGCATCTACTTCTGTGTCCGGGACGATCCGTTTTGTCATGCTGGTTTCGAAGTTTATTTCCACTGGTTTTATGAAGGATGCTCTCACGGGTACGCTTATTGACACTTCTGATTTGAGTATATTTCGTTTGGTTTGGACGATACAATTTTGTGGTACTTTTAGTATTCCAGTGCCGTTGAGACTTATATCTTCTCTGATGCCTTTGCACTGTAGTGCCGCTGTTACTGGTTGGTTCATTTGCTTTCACTTAACTGCACTCACTGGACCTATCGATGAAGGAGTAATAGCGTGTGCTCGTCACTTCCAGGCCCACACGGTGGAGAGGGAAAGTAATAGGAGTGTGCGCTTGCTACTTACAGACCAACACGATTAACGTGCGGTGCGGTCACCTTCAAAAAGGGTTACACGGACTAAGCGGAAGGGACTGGGTTAGGGACGGGTAACGTAGGGTCGTGTATTGCAACGAGTAGTGGCATGTGTACGTCGGACCACGCACGAAGTGAAAATACGTCGTAGCGAAACACGGGAGGAAGTGTGCAACGTCGGACGACGAAAGAAGCGAGAATACGTCGTAGCGTTAACACGGAAAGAAATTGTGCAACGTCAGACTACTAGTAGCGTTAGCACTAGATGAATTTGTGTAACGTCGGACCACACAAGAAGCGAGAATACGTGCGTCGTAGCGTTAACACGGGAGCAAAATGTGCAGGTTCGGACCACGCAAGAAGCGGGAGTGCGTACTGGTCAGGACAGGGCAGGGAAATGTACAGAGTCAGACCACACAAGAATCGAAAATACGCTAGTAAACGGAAGATGTGCACGGTCGTGTTGCTGAGAGGTAACTGAAGAATTCTGCACTAATAACTGACTTATTAATAGGCCAGCGGCATGTGGCTCCCTCAGTCAGCGGTGGTACTGGGAAATGACGGCAAAGTTAAGTCCGCATTTTGCTGGGTGGCTCAGTAACATAACTGGTATGGACTGGAAGCTCTGGTCGGTGCCGCACTCGATAGAAGTCTGCCATCACTGCTCTGGTGACCTCTTCTTTATAGGGTCTTGAACACTGTGTGCCGTGTGCAGAAGCTGTGGTATGACCTGACTCTCTATTTGGTATTTCGTCATTCCACTGTAAGTGAACACGAATTTCTGGGATGATCTACTCTGTGGGAAAAAAGATTGTGGCTATGGGTATGGAGAGGTCTGTATATGAAACTGTATGCCTTGTATTAACGCAGTGAGCGGTAAAAGTAATGCTAGTTGCAGGTGTTTTGGTTTTAACATTAGATATTTAGCTATATTGGCTGGTTACATTATAGGGGCAATATTGGTGATAGTGAAAAATACGATGATTGCATCTGGGTTTAAGGAGTTTGATCCTTGCGAAATACTTCAGCCTGTAGCAAGTCCCAACATCGTCTTTGAGTCATGGTCACTGTTCAACTTTGATCTGTGTTATATATTCGGGCGTCTAAAATACCACACTCCAATTTTATTCTGTAATTAAGGGAGGTACTCACTGTTACCAAGTGGTGCGCGGGAATTAGTTGGCTTGTATTTCTTTGGGAGTATTGAAACCACGCTTCACTTTCTATAGTAGGTTGGATATTTATTTTTTCTTTACACGACTCACTATTCTAATTACCACTAATCTCACAACTCTTCTCTTATTGAGTACCGTTTCTTTCGCTGTTTCACCGGTTTTCACACTTTCTCTTGTCGTTCTTTTACCGGATACAAATAGTTTTTTTTTTGTTTAATAAAAATACCAGACCAAAATCGTGCCGTACTCGCCGAACCAAACTTAAATTGAACTCTCATAATACTTTTAAGGATTCGTACCTGTTCAAATAAGTCGCGCGACTTTAAAATTCTAAAAAACTATCAAACTCCACTGCCGAAACCTGGCCGCTTTTACTGCTTAAAATCGACTGTTTTTCGACTTGGATTTTTGTGATCGCAAGTCCAGTTGTTCAGGATAGGAAAGTGCTTAATTAGCATTCCTATCCTGAGAAAATTATTTACCGCTGGGCATGTTTAAACATGCCCAGAATTATCGCGACGGACGATAGTTGAAATTGAAATTTGATACTTTCATAAATATCAAACCATCGTCGTGCTATCGTGCATACATTGTTGCGATCACAATGTATGTAGCTCGCGACAATTTGCTGATAAGAGCTTTTTTCGGTGAAGGCTTGATCGTTTCAGTCTTCACTGAAGTAAAATTTCATGCGCCCGATATGTACATATCGTATTTACGACAAATCTTACTGAAGGTGTGATTTGTCGTGGGGCTTTTTTTTTATCGAAACGACTTGGGTTGAAATTTAAAACTTTTATTTTTCCCAAGTCGTTTTGTGGAAAAAATATGTTGAAGGAATGTTGCGCGTAGTTGAAGAAATTGCTGATGCAACTTTCTTCGTATGCGCGAGAGATAAGCCATCCGTGCTTTTAGGCATGATTGGCTTATGAAAATTGTGATTTTGTTTCTTGATGCCTTATGTATACATTTTGTATATGTAACATCTGCAAAACCGACGTTGGCACGCCTTATCACTCCATGGTTTGTCTTTTTGATCGACAATGAATGCTCGTACTTCAAGTGAAAAATATAGACTAAGATATACAACAACGTGCCATGTTTTAATAAGAACATATTTATGTAAAAAGTATAGCACCTGTGAGCTGAAAAGGTTAACTTGATCATCGACAGATATGCTGTATAAAATAATTCTGCAAGGCAATAAGGAGCATTCCTTATAAAGAGAAGGTAAGTCAATATTATTAAAATCAGGATAGGAATAGCTGCCAGTTACGAATCTACATTGACTAGAAGATCATATGAATGGAAGATAATATTATGCCGCAGTGAGTTAGCCAGGCGATATAATCTTATCAGAACCAGAAACAATAGCTCAGTGTAGAAGTGGGAGGTTCGATGTATTGAAATAAGCGGCGTTAAAATTTACCTTGTATAAGTAGATAAGTGAAAATGCAGAACGAAGTGAGAAAATCCATCTGCTCGAGTGTCGTTATGTCTACGCAAAATCGTGCATTTGATATAATAATCTCAAACTCGGGGGCACTGTGACAAGATGAAAAATTTAAGGTGGGTAATAAACAGAGATCAGTTTGCATTTCTCACTTTTCACAGATGGTTCTCGCCACATAAGATCTCAATATCATGCTGACTCGAGATCGATGAGCAAGTCCTTAATAATACAATGAAATACCACCTTCTCAATTTCTTGCGAAATAATATGTTACCTAGTAATGAATAAGGGATGATGGTATATCGTCTTACAACCATGTTTCCTTTACACTTATTACATGCGAATTAAGGTTGGAAAAGATATATTGAAGTTTGGTCCGGATACTCCTCGGGTTTAGTGAGCAGACATTTAGGTCCAATTACACAAAATTTTAATGTAATCTGTAAAGAGAAAAATAATTAAGGAAGAATAAGAATGTTAAAGTAGAAAAAACGTAATATCTGCGTAAAACGAAGAAATGTAAAATCCTAATAAAAAAAATTGAAATCAAAATAACTGTCCTACCAGACTAAAAAGTCTATTTGGCAATTCTTCTGGTATATTAAATAAATCGTTGGACCCATCCAACGGTCACTAAATTTAAAAGAATTGAGTAACTTTCGAATTAATATGGTACTCTTTGTGTGAATGTGTGTCAACGACATTAACTTTTTTTTAAATATTGTTAACATGGGCACGTTTATTTTGAAATCGTATCATAGAGAAGTTTCAGTTTTTTAATAAACAATTCGCAATCGCGAAGTAAAATGCTTAGATACTGCAAACTGCTTAATTAGTCGTACACGGGGCCTATTTCATAAAACTATTAGTCTAATAATTATTAGCAAATTTACCAATATTTTCCAAATTATTAGTCCATTGTGTTTCATAAATATTGTTCGCACAGTAATAAGTTATTACTCCACCGCAAATAAATATTAGTGGGAAATTATTACTGCACGAAGATTCTGTTTCATAGAAGCTCTTTTACTAATAATTATTAGTGCTGCACTAATAACTAATAACAATTTTTTTATTAATCCAATTACGTGGGTAAAAGTAGACTAATAAGAAAACTGTGTTCAGTCAGATGAGGTTGTTCATTCGCAAAGGATTAAAATTATATTTTTAGCCGTAACTGTGATATTTTCGGAATAATTTTTGTTTATTTTCAATCGTTTGAAAATGTTTTCGGAAAGTGATGACGAGTTTGACGAAGATATTCTTGTGAGGATACGTCGACGTCGGGTTTTTAGGCATAGGATTAATTATGAACTAAATGCAAGTTACGAATTTAATGAAAAATTCCGTATTGGTAGTGAGAGTGTTGAATATTTGTTGCAACGAATTGGACCCTTTCTTGAAACTCCAACAAATCGAAACTGTGCTCTATCATCGAAACAGAGACTACTAACAGCCCTTCATTGGTTAGGTAATGGAGGCCAGTACCACGGGATAGCAGATATGCACGGTATCTCAAAAGCCACTGTTTGCCGTGTAATCAAGGATGTGGTTAGTGTAATCAACGACAAAGTTTTTCCACCGGTAGTAAAATGGCCGGACGCTATCGACGATGTTGTAAGAAAATTTTATTTATTAAAGCGCATGCCTGGCGTTATTGGCTGTATTGATGGTACTCTTATCGACATTGATGCACCAAGGACGAATGAAGACCGTTTTATTGATCGTCACGGAAATCATTCCATTAACTGTATGTTAGTGTGTGGACCTGACCTACAATTTTATTATTGCAGTGCTAAATGGCCAGGCAAGGTGCACGATTCTCGTGTATTAAGGAATAGTACACTATATAGAAAAATGGAAAATGGCTGGCGCCCACACCCACGGTCAATACTTTTAGGCGATTCGGGTTACCCGCTTAAAGAATGGTTGATTACCCCTAAAAATAATGACCTAGAAGACACTGCTGTGCAAATTTTCAATAGGGCACATAAACGTACACGGTGTTTAATTGAAAATAGCATCGGTATTTTAAAGGAAAAGTTTCCTTGCCTTAATCATTTAAGGGTGCAGCCTATTTACGCCTGTAATATAATAAAGACTAAAGACTATTTCTAGATTTAATTTTTCTTCTCTTAAAGAAAGTATCCTTTCGTCATCAAAGAGCATTTGTTTTCTTTTTGGTTCTAAAAGCAGATGTAACTTTTGTATTTGGTGGTTTAATGAGTAACTAAAACCACTAATTTTACCTGAAGGTGAAAAAGGTGTTCTCCGTGATTTTCTTGTTTCTTTCGATATGGAAACACCTGCATTTTCACTTCGTCCATCACTCGCTTCCTTCGAAGTATGTAAAGAGTCTTCTTGGATGTCCTCCAATGATTCCGCCACTGGTAAACCAACAACATCCGGTGCATCTTTAGACAAGATCTCCAGAACCTTTTCATCGATCTCGTTTAAAATGTTTTTCTTTCCTCCCCCAGACCCTGTTCGTTTTGCATTGTCAACTTTAATCTATATTTAAGTTTGATTTACGATTACCGCAAGAATTCTATTTAAAATTTCTCACTCACCATTGTGCACTTTTTAATATTGGGCCAAAATGCATCACGTATATATCCCCATGGCTTATCTTGGAATACACCACTTGCGACAGCTTCTTGGTGGATTTCCTTCCAAGCATCACTTTTATTGTGCTTTGACAGGGTACTCGAAAAAGAGCCAAACAAAACATTTTTATTTTTTAAAATCAAATTAAGTAAATGCAGTTTCACTTCTTTTGAGCACATTTTTAAAGGAATTTTTCGAATTTAGGCAAAAGTAATTTTTTATAAAAAACAAATCAGACACTTTCTTCTCTGAGTCTTATCACTTAATAATTTGAAACTGCAGAATGTAAATTCAAAACCGGTAAAAATTGAATGCACATTTTTAATTGTCTGTTTACAGTTTTGCTGTGCTTGGAAACAAATAATGGCCAGCGAGATAGTGACTGATAATTATTATCGCAGCCGTAGGTTGATAGTTATTAGTCTGGAAGTCTGCACTAATAATTTCAAGCTGCACTAATAATTCTTATGACAGTAGCAAGGGAATTATTAGTATTCGAGAAAATTTTTATGAGACACTATAATATTAGTCCATAATTTATTGGAGCTAATAACTTGGAAATTATTAGTATTAGACTAATAGTTTTATGAAATAGGGCCCTGCTGCTGGCTGAAGTCATGATGTCATAACATTATGTTATCATTCATGGTAAGCGATGAAATCTAACTATCATTCATTGATGCGTGATAAAATCTAGGACGCGCAGCATCACTTAGAAGGTCGATTTTACTCCGTGTATAGAGGCAAGAGGTCATGTTAAATGACAAAATTGGAAAATTTAAAAAATTTTGAAAAAGATTACTCTATAGTTCTTACAACCATTATCAGGCTATAATAAAATATGGTGGAGCATTCGAAGTTTTACCCTTCCCTTCGCAGACCATGTCTTGGTACATTGCGAGTACCTATCGGCGAAGCAACATGTAAATCCATGCCCTGCTGTGCATTTCAGCTTTAAAGAGTGTTTACAATGGCAGAGTAGAGTGGAGTCACCAGATTGAATTTGCTCTCATCATCTCACCAACGTGAGATTAGGAATTTTTCAAATCTGACTCTACTCTGTGAAATCAACTCTGGTGGGAAACCCGAAGAAATTATATTAGAGTGCAAGCTTGAGACGAGGAGAGACAATGCAATCTGGTGACTCCACTCTACTCTGCCATTGTAAACGCTCCTTTAAGGAGCGGATAATTGTGGTTGATGTATTAATAGGAAAGATTAATACAGATGTGATTATGTTATGGATGTATTTTGATGAGTGATTGGTCAGGACGTCAAGTCCAAACTGCCAGCATGAGCTGACAGATCACTCGATGATAGCGTTCGTACAGGGCGGCACGCTAGCACCTCGGCTAAAGGTGGCGGAGAGTGTGGCGGGAGTTCCCGAAGTAACCTGCCGCTTGTCATCAACCATAATCAAAAAGATTTTCGTGCCTACAACCAACAAGCCAGCACACACTCGGTCCTGAAGGGACCCTTACGTCACTTACCTGTATTCCAGTGAAGGCGCAGATGGTCTGCCTTCTTTGCCAGGCCCCA
Source organism: Dioctria rufipes (assembly GCA_963924295.1). Lineage (NCBI taxonomy): Eukaryota > Metazoa > Arthropoda > Insecta > Diptera > Asilidae > Dioctria > Dioctria rufipes. The sequence continues at coordinate 288,658,932 of OZ002740.1, forward strand.
TCCTCCCAAGCACAATCGTCCAAAGTCCCTTGTGTTGACCTGTGGAAGAGATTAAAGCGGACCTATACGACCTTCGGACCTACGTGCCTAGGGGTGATACATAATACCTACTGCATCTTGCTTACAAAAAGAAATTATCTACGACAGACGGACCGACGGGCCTGAATACTTAATCAAAATATAGAATGCAAAAGAAAACTTTCTGCCCCCTTTTTCTACGTAATCATACCTGTTTATACCAAAATATATATATATTCCATATATTATTAGTGTTAAATATGATAATTCTTAATACTACTTTAACCCGAGTATATTCAAGATTCACGTCAATAAACACATACCTTTATTTGATATTCTATAATGAGTCAAATGAACCTCCGGTGGACAAATAAAATGAGGAAATACAATATTTTACGTGCCGACTTACGTGCATCGATTTCTCCATGAAGGCCTTCTGGAGCGTGCTAGCGTACCTGAAATTCAAAAAAAAAAAAAATGTAACGCGAATTCAATCTAGATCAAGGATTTCCCCCATAACATCCACCTGCGTCTCATAATACGCATTCTTTACAATGTGAGTGTGGGTCTTCAAAGATTTATAAAAACTCAGTGTCGCAACAATTTATACGACTTAGTGAAAGCAAAAAAAACTCTATGTATATATATCAATTTTAAAGTTAAACCTAGTTTTACTCGTGGGTTAGCACTGGAAGAAGTGATTAAAATGTCTTAGAAAAACTAATCAGAGAAATTTGAAATGATAAAATTTTGAAACCGATAAAGAAATTAATAAAATCTTATGAAGTTCTCGGTAAATTTCCTTTTTTTTTCTGGTTTGGTTTCTTTTTCCTGAGGATACGAAAAATATTCTTACCGATTGCAAATAGGAGATATCTATAGATGAAAATTCTTTCGAAATTACTTACAGGGTCAGATTCCTCGTAGATGTCCTTGGAAATGCGATAAATTCGTTTCGAGAGATATATTCAGCGGAAGACGTGTCGAGACAGAAAAGTGTCTTCTTCTTTTCTTTCCTTCAACATGTCGCCATGGCTCACGAGCTCGAGGAAGCATTACTCTCGTTGGGGTGCGTTCCGTATGCGGTTTACCTTAAGGCCAGCGTACATGCATCAGCATTTTTCATTTAGCATATTGCTATATGCAATAGCTACGACCATAACAATTACTTTGGTGGCATTCACATCTGACGGAAAGCCAATTATTATTCGTAATCAATAATAAAATCGAGCTATCATTCATGCTAAACGATAAAATCTAACTATCATTTATGACGAGTGATATTCCTTTGACCATGAACAACAATTCCCATAACCGGCAAACTGATACGACTTTTATATTGTATTTCCTTTACCAATAGCAATACACATCCCTTCCATAGCACCCGCAACTACAAATCTATTAACAGAACACCCATGACTAGAATGCCCATGACTATCTAATGCTATAATTTAATTCTATAGCTTGACCCTTTCCTCCAATACAAGATTAAATATTTGTTTTTCGTAAATTATCTTTTTGTTTCGATTCGAAATCCTCCATTAAATTCAAGAAAGAGAATAATTTACCCAAAAGAGATAAATATTATAATAACAAATCCAGTCCAAAGCTGTGGGAGAAAACATTAAACCTGGAGGAGAAGACATTATACCTGGTAGAAAGAACATACTTAGAAGAGAGAACAACATCAACACATCTAAACAACAATAACATTTAACTCAAATGGGATTGTGAGTCCCAAGGAACATAATCGTGTAGATATTGCATAATTAAGTAGACTTAGTAGGATCATAATGTGGCTTGAACTATAAAGTAAACAGTTTATAAGGTTGCACACCTTAACAATAAATTTAAATATAGCTTGAACCGAAAAGCAAACAATTAATAAGATTTGTACACCTGAACAAGAAATTATAACGTCAATAACGTCAATAGCGTTAATAACAATTTATAATGGACAGCTGAACAGAATCAGCACACTCAGAAAAATAATTGCTCAAAATAAGCAAAAACGAGGTTTAAATTAAGCACATACGGTAATAATATTCAGCCAACCACGGTGCGTGGTTACGGTAAGCAAATATCATGCTCAGTTTAAGCATTTGTAGGCTGTCTTGAAATGAGCACTACTGTTGTCATATTAACTATGCCCCGTTCTTAAAATTACAACTATTAATGCTTAAGATTAGCATGAGTTAACTTGAATCAAGTATGTGGCGCAGTTAAAATTAGCGTAGATTAATACTAAGATCAAGCACATATGTTGTCAAACAAAGAATATTTCATCCTTGAAATTAGTATTGATAATAAGCATGGTGCTTGTTGAATTAAGAATGTGCCGTGATTGAAATTACTATGCATATATATATTTATACGGAAAATGTGACCTAAATTTTAATTACCTTAGAAATTAACCCACTTCTACAATTCGTAACCAATACGGCCATATACCTATATCGAGATTAGCGAATTCGATTGATAGTGGACTTTGTTGCGAATTACAGAATGGTTTCATTTCGGAGGTTATTCAAATTGGTCAAGGCTCTGTCATTCCAGGTACTACTACGGAGTATATCCTGAAAATCCTCGAAAAAGAAAATTGAATATGTATAGTAGTGAAAAAGCGAATACTTACCTCTAATAATATTCAAGACTAACAAATATACAAAGCAAGTAAAAAGACGGTACCGTGTTATGTATTTAGGTATTTTATATTTGTAATTCAACTTATTTTTTAGAACAAAAAATTGCTTTCGTAGTTTATAGCTCTATAGTTAAACATTAGTGTAGTCATTATTATTAAGTTATCATAATATATTGCACTCTAATATGAACATTTGTCAATAATACATAAGAACTTTTGACATACATATGTATGACAAAATTTTATATTAATTCTGAAGAATCAAAGATAATTGTTTATAAAAGTACTTATTTCTAACAAATCGATTACCATTTGGTAAAACACAGGAATGAAGTGGAGGACTCGTAAACGTAGTTGTATGAAAAATGGAATAGATATCTAATTTATTTTTAATTTCATAAGCTCTGAAATGTCGGTCAATATCTTTCGTTTCATAATGTTGTACAGTTAAGTATATTGAATTTTTAACCAACAAACATTCAATGATTTCATATAAATTAAAAGTTATGTCATTAGAACGTGCAACTAAAAACCCTTTTTTATATATCTTCCTTCTATAAATGCATTGGTAATTTTAGGGCATCAGTTTCTTCTAAACGTTTAAATAATTTGTATTCGGTATTGAAATCTAAAAAAGGATTCGAAACGCACTTATCTAATATGTCCTTTACTCTCTGTTCACTATTATCTAGAAGTCCTAACGATTTTATAGCCACATTTATTTCTTTTAATACAGTATCAGTTATTAAATGCTGAATATGTAGAAAATCTTTTGGAGTTAAATTATTGGTATTGTGTAACTGTAACGTAAGATCTAATGCCGAATTTTTGATATTTTTTGCACATTGGTCTAAATTAGTTCGCAGGTTCCCTTTATCAACTTCAACTTCCGTAAGGTTATTTAACTTTTTAATTTTACAAGATTTTTCATATGATATACATTTTTTATTTGTTAGGGGATAATACTCTGTAGGAATAAATTTGTCATGTTTTGTTTGTAGGTGTTTTTTAAAACTATTAATACATGTGAAACTTTGAGTGCAAGAATTCTGTTTACAAATATATAAGTTTCCAGTTTGTTTACCATGGACATTTTTAAGATGGCATATTAAATTATTAATTTCATCTAAATTTTATGAACAAATATAGCAGATCAAGATCATTATTTATAAATTGCTTCAATTGTAAATATCTGCAAGAAAGAACCATACATATAGGTTGCTTATTTTATTCATGGTATTTATTTTTACGTATATATTGAATAAAGTAAAGTGAGAAATTAAAAAAAGGAAAATAAATACATATTTGTGGACTTTTATAAAAACTTTCAAATTGAAAATTATGAATTTTAATTTAACCGAGATATAAATTTAAAAATTTGAGGACTATTTTTGTCATGTGTTGTGGTAATGTTATAAAAATATTGCTGTACAAAAGTCCAAATTTGTTCGCATTCTACAGGATATTTCAACGAAAAAACTTGAAAATTTTTAAAGCATACATCAATGCATTGAACAAAACTATTAAGTTTTACGTAAACATTGTCAAATATAAAAATTATTAATTTTTCAATTTTTGGGTCACCTTCAATAATAATAAAAGGTTGAATCGTCCTTTTCAAAGACTCGCACCTCTTCCTTTTTTTCCGATATAATTTTTTCAAGATCGTTGATGGTTTTCAGGTTTACGGCAAAACTATCCTGGGAATCCTTAATGGTTGGCTTCCACCGAGGAACGTTTGAAGAAGCCGATATTCCTTTTATTTCTGTTCTTATTGACGGTTTTAATATACCGTGCAAAGAAGACAACATAACATAATTATTTGTATCTGGAAAATGAAGTAATTTAATATACTAAATAAATAAAATAAATTGAAAGCATACCATCTCCACAATCTTTGTCAAGGGATGAAAGTAAATTAATGCATGCAGGATCTCGCAAGTCACTTTTTAAAATCGGTTTTAATTTTGAAGCGAAACTACTCTATTTCAGAAATAGATCATCTCTTTTGCCTGGGTATAAAACGTCGAAATCGATGTCAATCTTTAATAAAATTTATTAAATTTAATGCTTACAAATATATTCGCATTGGTGCTTTTCAGCATTGGCCATTCCATAAATACATATATCATTCTGTTGAGATGAACGAAACTCTTCCAGTCTTTTTTTGGCTATTTTTTTATATTGATCTCGAGCTGCTTCACCGTTGTAGTTAAACTTCAGCCCAGATTTTATTTTCTGGTATTCCTTTTCGTCTATAAATTAAATTTATTTAAGTTGAACGTTTAAAATAAAATAATAAAATAATAATAAAAAAATAAAATATTACTTTATATACCTATATCCGATTGGCAATGTGTTTCTATTATCTCCGGTGAATTTGAAGATTCTTTTTTAGGTGATTCGATATTAGATGCTGTGTCCTTTGATACTTTTCGAAGTAGATCTTTGCTACGTAATTTTCTTGCCTTATTTCTATGCCTATCATAAAGAACTCCTCGGGGACATCCTCCACTTTTTCGAGGCATGTAATATGTTTGCTTTGAATATAAAAAGTCTTATGAAATTTCACAAAAGTTTTCAGCTAATTTTAGTAAGATTCTTTTTCGAGGTTTTTGAATTGACTCATTAGCGCCGAGTGATTTATTCGTATGTAGGAAATTTTGCATACGAGAATTTTTTTCTTTCATCGACAGATGTTATCGCATGTATCTATCAGGATAATATTTTGCATATGAGACACTCACGGGCCAAACCATTAACTCCATTTCGAGTTTTTTGTGGAGTTAATTGGTTTGGCTTGTGTATACCTTACATGCACAAAAATAAAATGAGAAGATTTATTAAATTACTTACCATAAATTAATAAAGTTGTATTATTTAAATGTCCGCAAAATGGATTTATTTTTCCACAAAAATCACAAATCACGAAACTTTCGCTTAAATTCAAGAAACAAACAAATGTTTTTAATTTTCCACCAAAATCACGAAATTTTTGCTTAAATTCACGAAACACACAAATGTTTTTAATTTTCCACCAATATCACAAATAACAAAGCTTTCGCTTAAATTCACCAAACAATTTTTTTTTACTTTTCCACCAAAAACAGATGCTTTTGCTTAGATTCACAGATGCAAAATGAAGCCGGTAAGAGAAATGCTCACAAGTCGTGAAAGGCGTTCTCAAATCAAGTGTAGCGTGGTTTAACTTCACTTGGTGCTGCGAAATATGCTAAAATGAAGCAACACATATAAAAATGTGTCTAAAATTAACCAATATATTCTTAAACTGAGCATCCGGCATACTTAAATTAAATCACTCTAAGGTTTACGTATAGCACTATTCATGCTCAGATTAACCCGCACTTACCAAAATTGAGAGTGCAGTTAGAAGAAGCACACACATTGTTGAATTAACCATGCGCCATACTAACATTAAACCAACACACAAGGGCTTACTTGCAGTAGCGTGCGTGCTTCATTTAACCACGTTTTCTATGCTTATACACAAGTATGTGATGCTCATTTAACACAAAAAATTCTTGTTTCAAAACAAAAACATGCTAAATTTCAGTTAAACGTAAGCAGACGGTCTTACAATTAAGAATTTCGAAGCGTGGTTAATTTAAGCCAACAATTCTTAATTTTATGTTTAAGAAATTTTTCTGAGTGCAGAACTAACTGTCATACAGCTGGCTGTTCCTGTTGCTTTTGCTGTTACAATGATGTCGCACGTAAGTGTCAAAGTTGGCTGTCATTAAGAAAGTGTTTGTGAACAAAAATTGGTAGAATTTAAATAAAATGAATGATATCGAGGACTTTCAATTTATTCTTTATTTGCTGAAAACCGCGTACGTTCGCTTTACAGAAAAAAGAATACATTATGATTTTATGAGACAACTTTCAAGCTCATAAAGAAGAACAATAATGAATTGTTTTTCAAAACTACACGGATGAATAAGTTCAATATAATTTTCTGCTAACTTTAGTCAAAGATGACTTGAAGAAACGGTCAATCAGGATACCTGTTAGCACAGAGTGCAGACTTGTACCTACTCTCTTGTAAATATGCGTAGATTAGATTGCTTCTTGTATTTATTAAATTTTTTTATGTACCTTTCGCAAGGAGTTTCTAAGAACTACCTCGCGTGGAGTTTTAAAATGAGGCTATCTACTGTGCGTCAAATAATCATCGAAGTATGTGCAGTTTTATGGAAAGTTCTTTCACTTGTGTATATGCCGGAAGTGAATCTATGCGACTGGTAAAACATTGCAAAGGAGTTTCACGAAAAGTGGCAAATGCCCAAGTGCGTAGGTTGTATTGACGGGAAACATGTTCAGATTCAGTGTCCTCCAAATACGGGAAGTAAATTTTACAATTACAAAGGACACTTGTTACGTCACTAAATCTGTATTGCGTCACACATTAAATAGGGCTCCGCCCTTTTTATACTTGCTGCTCAGTGGAGACGGGATGAGTCCTTCTGGAAGGAATTTTGGGCGCCACTTGGTTTTCTAGAGCAACCAAGAAACTTAAAAATGAGAAGCTAATGCGAGGTTTGGTTATATATAATCATGTAATTCATTCCAGTTATATATAAACTACAAAAAAACTTATGCAGTGTCTAAACTATTTCCCGTGGTTATTCCGCATATGAAATACCTGACCGCTTGAACAAATCGGTCGTAATTAATTATTTACAAAAGAAAATATCTCATGGGTTTACTTACTTGTACTAAACGTACATTCCTAGCGATGCGAATCTCCCCCGAAGAAAACGTTCCTTTCAAAATCACAATGCTACAATTTCCACAGCATTATCCTTCTCCTTAACTATGCCTCCAGAAATTTAAGTCCAGCCGATCTTACTATAACCGACACTTTAAAAATACAATTCCGCAAACCAAAATCGTCGCCAATGTCTGTAGGATTCAGACGGATTCCAATAAAAATCAACATTCCAAAACTTCGGTTAGCTGACGGCCTGTCACTCTTCGTGTCGTCTGCCAAAAAGTGTCCCTGTTCATCGGAAATTATTAACATCTCGTTTCGTTTCGATTCTCGAAGATGTATCGTTTCGATCAAAGAATTAAATTTACGCTGGGTTCGTACTGACTTTTGAAGGTTGGAACATTTTCTTCGAGTTAGGAGAAAGCACGTAAATGTCTACCTTGGCGCACGACTTGGCTACAAATTACTACATTGTAAGGCTTAAATATAAATTAACATTTCATTATTTAGGCACAACTAATCTGATGTAATTGAAGCTCGTGGGGAATCTACTTTCGCATCCAGTGTTGACTCTCCCATGGCGCCTCCAACGCGCTGCTGCTGACGCATGGTGCGATAATTCTGCTCGTCATTCTCGATGCCCTGTGGAGATAAAGAAAACCAAAGCAGTACAGACTTAATAAGTGATTATGGGGATGGCACGCATACTGACATCTAATGGCGAATAGTCCCGATCCCGAGATATTATATTCACAGCCGCCCTTGGAACCCAAAGTGATGGGGGCGTGTTGCGAGAAGTTCCTACTCTGGAAATTTAGCAGTGACGTCGGCCATATAAGATGATCAAATATTGTCGTGACGGATGATTGGCTATTGTCACGGAGCTTATCTAGAATATATAAGGCCGAAAGCAGAAAGTTCGCGATCATTATTCCTCAGACGACCATCAAGGCATGACCTTCAATATTCCTCCATTTTCCTAGCTTCATAGTAAATATTTAATATTACCCATAGCTTGTGCTGAAAGGTAGTCGTGGCGTGGCTTTAGACCGTCGAGTAATGCCTGATTTTCATGTCGGCTCATTTAGTCGCGGTTTTTTCTTAACAGCCAATCATCGCTCAGCAGCCACAGCAAGCAAGCAATGTGATTTTCATGGGTACTTATCTCTTTTAGCTGCCAATTGAGCTGTCAAAACGGTCTAAATAAAAGTGATATGAAACCACCCGCAAAATTCCTAAAATATAAGTGCAAGCAAAGAGCTAAAATAATAAAGATAATAAGAACACTGCAATTAATATTGTTGGTGTCAGTTTTACCCAAAAAGTATAATGCAAAAAGATTTTGGGTACAAAATATTTATAGAAGAAGAGAAGACCATGGAGCATATAGAACGTTTGTACAGGAATTAAGAGAGAGAAATCCTAATGAGGGAAGAAATAAATAATTTTTCAATTATTTCCGGATGACTCCTAAGGATTTTGAAGAGTTGCTAGTGCTTGTGAGTCCTCACATTAAAAAACAGAATGTGATTAGGGAAAACATTCCACCGGAAGAAAGATTAGCTGTAACTCTGAGGTTAGAATAATAATAATTGTAAAAGTTTTGAATACATATTATAATTGTAGATATTTAGCTTTAGGAGATATGGTGACATCTTTTGGATTCAGTTTTCGCATGGTTAACTCAACAAATATATACCGGCTTCGTTTTTAGATTCGTACTTTGAAGATGGAACACTTGTTATGGGAATGTGGCGTGATATAAATACAAATTATATAGCGGTATTTGTAACTTGTTTGGGTGTAGCTCTAATACAGCAGCTAAAACAGGTGTGCAAGTCCGAGAGACTCTCAAACTGGTAATATAAAAATATTCTTTAGAGCATATGTACATATATTGAATAAACTTTTTTAAAAGCATATTGATGTTTACAAAAATGATTAAGATTTATATGTAGCGTTTCTTAAAGATATCATATTTAAAGCGCTCCCTCTCGGTTAATTCCATAGCACGCAATGGTTCTACTAGTGAAAGGCAATATATGTCTATGCAATCCATTTCATTCTTCTTGTTGACTGTGTTGCACAGTTCTTCCAATTTTTGGACTGCCTCCAATACAACACGTTTGCAATGATTTTTCTAGTTCTGTAAGTTGCCGGGCAAAAACCTCTTGCTAAATGGCAGCGAAGCATCCTCGCCTTCCTTTCCGCGGAGCATGTAGAAAATACTGGTTCAATACAGTCGTCCGTTCCTTCATATTGCTCAGGAATGAAGTTGCTTTTAGTTTCTCTGAAATAGGATTAAAACTATTATTGGCTGGTTCCAAACTTTTAAAACGGTTACGAAATACCTTTAAAATGTCAAAATTATTGCATATTACCTTTCTCCAATTGCAAATTTCTTCAAAAACGAAAGATCCCGCAGGGTTATATAAAAAGTCTCCGCGGTTTTTTGGTATAATTTTGAGCAAAAGTTTTTTTTATTGAAAATCAGTTTTATTCAATTATACATATTCACCATTATTATCTATGACCTTTTGCCATTTTTCAGGTAGCTTCATAATTCCATCAGTGTAGAAATTCTGTGGTTTATCGTGGAAAAACTTGGTCAAGTGACTTTCAGCGGCACTTCGGTCGGACAATTTTTTACCATCCAGAGATTTTTGCAGAGAACGAAATAAATGGTAGTCAGACGGTGCAAAGTCCGGGCTGTACGGTGGGTGCATCAAAACTTCCCAACCAAGTTCCGTCAATTTGTTCCGAGTCATCAAAAATGTGTGTGGCCGCGCATTGTCATGATGGAAAACAACTCCGTTTCTGTTGGCCAATTCTGGTCGCTCTCTCTGGATTGCTTCGTTCAAACGATCGAGTTGTTCACAGTATAAGACCGAATTGATGGTTCCGCCAGGCTGCAGCAGCTCATAATGGACAATTCCCTTCCAATCCCACCAAACACTCAACATAACCTTCTTTGCCGTTAATCCAGGCTTTGAAGTCGTTTGTGGAAGGTCACCAGCCTTTGACCATGATCGCTTGCGTTTGATATTCTCGTATTTCATCCATTTTTCATCGCCTGTCATGATTCGCTCCAAAAATGGTTTGAGTTCGTTGCGTCTCAGCAGCGTTTCACAGATGGTAATTCGGTTAATCAAATTTCTATGCGTTAATTCCACCCAAACGTCGAGCTTCTTTTCGTAGCATTCTTTTTTCAAATGATTCCAAACTGTCATTTGGTTGAAGTTTAGTACCTCCGCTATTTCCTGACAGCTTACGTGCCGGTCTTGCTCCACCATTTGCAAAATTTCATTGCCTTTTTCAGTGACTGTGCGACCAGAGCGAGGTGCATCTTTGACATCGAAATTTTCGAAACGGAATCGCAAAAACCACTCCTGGGTCCTTCGTTCACCCACAGCATTCTCACCATATACATCACAAATTTTTCGGCATGTTTTTGCAGCGTTTTTACCCTTTTTATAATAAAAAAGCATCACATAGCGTATTTCTTCAGAAATTTCACTCATTGTCAAATCGATATAACTTTTATACGAGCAACGAATTAGAAAACTATCTTCACAAAAATGTTACTTTAAATGTCACCTTTCAAGCACATGTCCGTTTGACACAATGGGGTGAGTGTTGCCCGATATATAAGCATCAACACCATCTAGTGACAAAAAACCGCGGAGACTTTTTATATAACCCTATACTTCCGTTGTTTGGAAGCACTTGCAAGTTTGCCCCCTTTTAAATTTTTGTAATACTTATATCGTGTGTTTTTCCACTTTGCTTGACATGTTTTTGCTGCAAAACAATATTTATTTATATAGTTATTTGTAGTAAATCGTTTCTTACCATCAACACCTAAAGTCTCCGCAATACTGTTCCATGTTGCCTGCCGAAGCATATTATTTCTATAATTTACGTTGAATACGTCGTATAGAATTATATTTTGCTCTACAAAGTCAATCAGATCATCTTCTGCAAATTAAAAATTATAATTCGATTAATGTTACAAAAACCCATTTCTTTTGACATTTAAAAAAAGCGTTTGACATTTAAAGAGGTGCGACTTATAAGCCATGACTAAAGACCTCATCCTAGTCACAGCTCACAAGCCGTAGCTTATTAAAAACGTGTTCTGATTAGCTAGAGAAGGCAAGCCGGGCTTGTGAGCCGACATGAAAATCAGGTATAAGGCTGTCTTAAATATAACTTGTCTATCCACAGATTGGTGAATTTCTTATTGCTTTACATTATTTCTTTTTGACAACTGCTATATCATAGTTATATTTTTAATTGACTTGTTATTGAATTGTGTTAAGATCTAAATATTTGAAATTATGAATCATTATTTTCAAATAAACTATTTAGTGAAATTAAATTCGTGGGTTCTTATTTGCAAACCTGCACCTATATCATTTACAGGTTTTAGTTCATATTTGTATATTATTCACAGCGGATCTGTCGGAGGGCAACAACAGTTGGTCGGTTGAAAGACAATAACAACACAATGGACATCCCATAAGGGATTTTATATGGTATTTGTTGTACTGGTTCTTCTGTCTCCAATCTCAAAATTTATTTATCGATTCCATTAGTGCAATCTTGTCATCGTTGGTCAGATCTCCAGATGTTATTTCTAATGCAGTTTTTGTTCGCCTCGGCCTACAATTTGACTCTTTCGTTCCTGTATTATTCGTTGTATTGTTAGCTTTCCGGGTTTCTTGATCGTTCAATTATTTCAATTTATTGTTTATATACTTCCATCACATGCACTCAGAAAAAATAAATAAATTTTATGCCGGAGAATGATTACATTAGAATTAAAGAAAAAGAAAAATTATTTTATTATCGACCAATGTAAATTCGCTTTATTTAAAAATCACCAGTTTCTTAGTGTTTAGCCACGAGTTTTTGATTTCTTTTCAACTATTTTACTTGCTAGAATGAAAAATGAAGAGACAGCAATAAATAAAACACTCGATATATATCCGACGAAACGTTATAAATTTTATTTGTCTTTCGTATTTCCGCGGCAAGAGTTTGGTACAATTCTCCTTTACACTTCTTGACCGACAACTGACCCCTATCAAATCTAAACTCTGCCTGCCTTGAAGCTGCTAATTCAGCACAATTATTTTTGCTAAAAATAAAATATTTATTTCATTACTATCGACCGATGTTCTTCAAATTCCAAAGTAAACTCTAACAACAACCTTTTTCGAATCTTTTAATCACTGTCGGCGTCATACGAATGCCTCCCTTCCAGCAGCGTGTATATAATCTTTTACAACTTCAAATATGGTCATGATTTTATTTCCTTTATATACTTAATATACATAATATCGCTGGAACTCTGAGTAATGCACATGAGCCAATGGCTTTCCAATAAAAAGTGGCGTAACAAATATTTAGTACTCTCGTTTTGGACAGTGGCGTGCCAAATTATTTCAAATAATATATATTTTTTTTTATACGAAATTTTAATTACTACAATATAAATTCCATCTTTACAGACACATTATATAAGCAATGACCTGCTACAGTCTGAGTTAAAAATAATGTACATATTTAAATGCAATCTTATCACAGTTGCCACAATTTAGATTAAATTAATTAATGACACATTTCATTTTATTTCAATTTATATATGACTGTAATACTACTTCTGTGATACTAATTTATTTTATAGCTAACCCTACCTTTCACTTAGTTTTTAAAGAGAAACCTTAACAATCGGAAAAATATTTACTTTAGAATAAAAGAAGGTTTTTTTTTGTGCAACTATATAGATTTTTTTAAAACACAAAAAGTTTTTATGACAGTAATTTAATGAAAAATATTTTTCTCCAAATCAAAAAAACAGTTAATTTAATTTAAACATAAATTTCCCAAGAATAAAGAACTCGTTTTCTTAATTCAAAGGAAATTGATTTTCAAATTAAAAGTGATGCTTCACAAAATATACTTGAAACAAAATCTGATTTTTTTGCAAATAAAATTATATTTTCATAATAATAAAGAAAATATACTTTGTAATGTATACTATACATATTTTCTAATATTAAAAGACTATTTTTATTTCCAAAAAAAATTTATTTTTCGTTTTAAATTTACAAGTGTAAGACTCAAATTTAATAAACATACACTCAAACACATTTTTTTTTTTTTATTATTTTACTTTGATGACAAACACTTGTTAGCTCATGGGGATTGGCCAACCAGATCCTTCCCGGCTCCACACTGTAAATAAATAAAAACAATAACTATGAGCTAGGTCTGGCTACTAAATTTCTATCGCGAGCTATGCGGAATGCCATTCACCATATATATATTGGTATTTTTAATAAAAAACACAAACACGTTGAGGGAGGGCCTCTCAACATCGAATTAGCAGGGACTTGCATGGAGTGTGGAGAGGAGAGCCATCGCCACTTATTAAAGGGAGAGGAGAGCCAATCTCACCTTCAACTTCCAGCCGTCGAAACATGAGGAGGAGCACCATCCTCGATGCTAATTTTACCCCCATTTCACCAATAACAAAACATTAATAATACTTAGCAAAACCTGGTGAAATGGCAGCAACCGCACGCTCAACAATAATGACTAATTCTATTATATCATTACACCAAACACACACTCATATTATACCAGGCTAACTCTGTGATTACTCACCAAATACACAACAGTAATTGTTCTTTTCAAATTTACTTTCAGCTGAGGCACCCACAAGTTTAGTTCTAATCTCAAGCACAACACTAGTCGTTTTTTTTTATTCAAATTTATTTTAAGACAACACCTATTAAAAGCACCATAATATACTTAAACACACAGTTAGAAATTTTACTCCTCTGACTACTAAGGTTCAGGCAGAACTGACCGAATAATAACAGTCCAATATTCAGGAATGCGTAAATCGTTCAAACCAGTTCCAATATTTATCGAAATACAAATGTATGCTATTCCGCTTACGCATTCCTGTTCCTACATCTAAACAAAATCTACCCACTACTCAATACACTAAGAACCGGCTAATTGCCTTGTCCTCAGCTTGGTACATCACAGTTCCTATGAATCTACGCATCACGAAAACTGCAACAGCCAGCACGAATGTGCCCAGCAAGTGCGTAAGCAACTCGTTACCTTTTACTGCAGTCCTTGAGTGATGCGTTTATTTCTATTTACAATTCTAGGAAAACTACGGGGACTAACTACGTTCTTTTAAAAATGAGTTGCAATAAATGGTATTTATTTTCCTGTGATCTTACACAAGAAGAGAGACTTACTTATAACAACTAGTTTCAATTGTGGGTTTACACAAATTATTTTCAAACAAAGTAACTTTTTGTTCAAATCACATTGTAAATTTTATAGTTTATTGTAAAATGTTTTTACTCTAACTGCTTTTTCTCCTGTTGGAAGTGTATGAAACTGTAAATGGTTTCCAACAATATAAATAAACTTCTGTTTGCGTAAAAAACAAAACAAAGTCATTTTTGTACTTTCAAAAATAACTTACAATAAATAAAATAAATCTCTCACACTTCAAGGAAAAAAAGTTTTTAAAGTAACTAAAATTATTTGTCTTCGACTTTGTACTTATGAAAGCGTATAAAATTTCTATAAAAATGAGTTTAATTTAAATGTAAAATCAAAGGTATGGAAAATGTATTCAGGTGATATTTACATTTGACAGATCTGATAGTAAAGAAGCCAGTGTTGAGTTTTTAGTGTCGTATTTTGTTTTGATCTTAAAAAAGTATATTTGAATAAAATTCCAAATCAATTCTGATTCTCGAGGATATATAGTATCAAGTGCTTTTACAAAGTTATCAAATTTATATAATATGTTATAATAGTAAACGTAAAAATCGGTTAAATAAAAATAGTCCTTTCCAACTGGGAAAATTATTGGCTGTAACGTTGTTTTCGATTTCAGGCAAGAAGCCGTTATATATTCAATTCTCTTCTGGAGTTCATTGGGCGTATGAATTATATTTAAAAACATATGTCTGGCATCTAACTTTCTTTTTTTAGTTATAGCATCATGTTAAAAAACATGTGATGTCGGCACCAGTACCGAATGAAGCAACAGGAATACTATAACGCTTTTAATGTCTGAAAATAAATGCGGGTTGATAAAAAGCATGCTAATATTTTTTTTTATGTTACTTTTCGATATTTGTTTCGATTCCACGAGCTAGTTCAAAAGATTCTTACTGTTTCCATCTTTTATGTTTTTCTGCATATAAGGAATAATTGCATCTGAAAACGCCTCATATCCTTCAAACAGAAGATTTTCCTTATTAGGATATTTATACTTGAAATCGATTTCAACCTATAGTTCAAAATGGTTTATTAGATTTACTCAAAATATTTAAAATGTTCTAATTCATATTAGTGACCAGTATGTGACTATAGGACTACTTGAAGAGAGACCATTTTGAAATAATTTTGTCCAAGTCGTTTTGGTTATCAAAAATTTTATATCTGCATTTTACAGTTAATTCCCATTTATCAATAACTATATTTAAAGGCTCACTGTTGAAATCCAACCATTTCTTTTGCTTTATAAGGTCTTCATCTGTAAGTTCGGTAGTTACCAGGTTGCATAAGATTAATAAGTTGGTTTATAATCTTGTAACCTTTTTTCTTTTTTTTTATACATACTCAATTTTAATATTAAAAAAGAACTCACCAATGATTATTTCGCAGTCATTAGATTTAGGATAAAGTAAAGATGATGCGGACGATTGAGATTTTTCGGTTTTATTTACTAATCCTCCTTGTCGTAGCTTAAATATCACATTGTGATATCGAGAATATAGGATACCTCCGGGTCTCTTTTTGGAAATATGCACGAGAAATGCTTCCTAGTACGTTTTCTTATTAAATTTATGAAAATATATTTCAGAAATTGTATTACCACACTTTCTGAGGGAAAAATTTCAACTATTTTCGTTGAAACCTCCTTAACGTATTTAGGTGAGGGATTGATCTCTTTCTTAATTAAGTTTTCGATAATAATATCTGCCAAAGCTTTTCTGTACTTCTTGTTTCTTTATTATTTTTACAAAATTTTATTTTGCTTGAAGCTAACTTTTAGAAACCTACATCATCAGAAGACGAGGAGTAGTTTGAACCATTTGAAAAATTGTAATCCTCTACCTACCTATTAATGCTTGAACTCATCGATGCAGTAGATCCTTCAGAGATCAAGTGACGGATACACCCATTTTTTTTTAATATTTTT
This sequence comes from Dioctria rufipes, assembly GCA_963924295.1. Taxonomy (NCBI): domain Eukaryota; kingdom Metazoa; phylum Arthropoda; class Insecta; order Diptera; family Asilidae; genus Dioctria; species Dioctria rufipes. The sequence continues at coordinate 288,675,579 of OZ002740.1, forward strand.
TTATTTAATATTTACCACCGTATTCTGCCATAGAAGTAAATCGTGCTCAAAAATAATTCTTTTTCCGTATAAACTTCTGTCACATAAAGTATCCAGATGGTGGATTTTGATATATTTAAGAGATTGTACGTCTAATCCGCGTTCTAAAAGTCAAAAGAAAATTATAAAAATTTCTGACACTTTTTAAATTACTTGTTATGTCGAAATCAATTATACAGGGTGTTTCCCCTTAGGAGGTCCATAGAGCGGGAGGTGATAGTACTCACCTAGACGAACCAAAAATTGTATGGCAGGGGGGGGGGGGGCAATATCAACCGTTTAGGAGTTACAGGGTGATTCATAAAAAAAGCTAGGTTTTCACAAAACACCCTGTATCTTAAAAAAACTATATTGCGTATGGTCACAGTTAAGGGCTCACTGTATGCAGAACTTCATGGCCTTTCCAACGCCAGCTCAACCAGCCCCGTACCTCTCTCAGCTCAGAAGTTATGAAGGTCTAAACTAAAAATTTCGGATTTTCTTTCCTTTTTTTTTACTTTGACCTCTACTATTTTTGCAAAATGGTCGTTAACATAACTTGTTTTTATAAAAACTGTAAACTGTGGAGCCTCCTCTTTAATTTGACCTTTATACCCTATGTGTTATCTGAAGCCCTTTAAGAGTTATTAGCTTAAAACTTATTCTCAAACCTATTTTCAAATCTATTTCCAACGATAATTTGTTCCCTTAGCACGTCATTTTAAAAATATCGTCTAATTTCGATGTGACCGGAGTAGGTTATGAGTTAATAACTGTTTAACGGCTACAGTTAACACATAGGGTATAATAGGTCAAATTAAAGAGGAGGCTCCACAGTTTACAGTTTTTATAAAAAAAAAGTTATGTTAACGACCTTTTTGCAAAAATAATAGAGGTCAAAGTAAAAAAAAAGGAAAGAAAATCCGAAATTTTTAGTTTAGACCTTCATAACTTCTGAGGGGAGAGATGTACGGGGCTGGTTGAGCTGTCGTTGCAAAGGCCATGAAGTTCTACACGCAGTGAGCCCTTAACTGTGACCATACGCCCTGTAGTTTTTAAGATACAGGGTGTTTTGTGAAAACCTAGCTTTTTTTATGAATCACCCTGTAACTTCTAAACGGTTGATATTGCCCCCCCCCCCCTGCCATACAATTTTTGGTTCGTCTAGGTGAGTACTATCACCTCCCGCTCTATGGACCTCCTAAGGGGAAACACCCTGTATACAAATCAACTTAACGCAGATATACCTGAAACTATCTTTTCACGAAATGTTGGTAAAACTTATATTTTTCTAGTTGTATAGGTCCTAGACAACATGTAAAAAATGCTGAAAAAAATGCTGCATGTAAGGCTTTCAGGGATCGTCCTATATATAGGACAGTAGGATAATACATGGTAAATTGTTGTATGAATACTCAAACCATAAATGTTCTGTAATCAGATTTATTTAGAATATTATAATTGAAAAGGTTTACAACATTTGACACATACTCCAACATCGCACTTTTTGCAACGGGTCCAACATTTTTCATGGCATTGGCGACCACGTGTTTGTTTTGATTGTGGGACAACCAAATGATTTATTTTGTCTTTTCGACTATCGGCATGTTCATGTTGCGAAGGTCGACTTGGTCCTCTCTTTCCCTCCTTCCTATTCGACTCAATCAAGGCTGTTGCGACCTTCCTTCGAAAACCTAGATGATCCAGCTTACCATTATTGGTTTTATTTAATTGCCAGGCATTTTGCTCCGCAAGATAGATCATATGGGTAAGCAGAGGCATGTACCATTTCTTTCCCCTTATTCCAACGCGGTAATGAGAGATGTTCTCGTCTGATCTATCCACTCCCCCCATATGCTTATTATATATAGCGACAATATTAGGCACCTCAATCATAATGTTTCTTTTTTCACTCTGCGAGAACCGTTTTGCTGGCTGTTTAGCATTCACGCCAACAGCATTTGAGGTAATACTAAATATATTGTTATCATGCCATTTGGAAACTATAAACTTATTGTCGTGAGTTGACCTGTAATCCACAGAACCTCGTTCTTTTTTCTTCAACACTTTAGAAGAAGTAAGAGGACAGTTAGAAGTCCTATTTTCTCGAACAGTTTCAGTGCAACGAAGACCTTTATTAGTTATTTCTTCTATCAACGGTGTCCCGGTAATGAAGTTGTCAAATACAATGTGATACGGGAGATTATAGCCTCTAGAAATCAAGACGTCACAAAAAGTCAGCACGACGCTAGCTCCTAGGCCCAAATCTTTATATATTGGTTGTACATAGTCGTAGCGCTTTGATAAGGTTCCATCCATAATACGTATCCAACACGAGTAGCGCCAACCCATGACTTGAAGCCATATCTAATCGGATTTCCTTTGATATGCTGCTTGCAACCATGCCGGCCATAATAATGGATCATAGCTTCGTCAACGCTATAGTGTTCGTCGAGTGGAGCAAATTCGACAAACGTTTTGTTTTGTAGTGTCACAATTGTACGAATTTTTGTGTATTTGTCTTGAGGATCTAAATCATCGTTGATAATCAAACCTGTCCCTGAGCATAGCAGATCTTACTAACTCATTTTTTTAGTCAGGAGAATTTTCCCAATACATTCGCCTTCGTGACAGCCATGCATACCAACTTAGAAGTAAAACGCTTATGAAACATTTCATTTCCTCAAGGGTTATATCGCCAGCAAGGTTGTTTTTATGGTGTACTTGTTACTCTCTACTACCAACAATGAAAAAAGCTTGAAACCATTTAATATGAGTCTTTTCTTGAATCGCACCTGAAACCTTTGGCCATTCCAAGTCACGCTTTCTCCATGAATAAGTACATCTTCGTTTAAGACGACGACTCTCTTAATCTACTCGACAAATCTGCCAAATTTCTGCATTCTTTACAATAAACCAGCTCTTTGTAGTAGCCCCAAACAAAAAAATCGATTGGATTTAAGTCGGGTGACCGTGGAGGCCACGCGATGGGCCCACCGCAGCCAATCCATTTTCCTTCAAATATTTGATTTAAGTAATTTCTCACGGCGTTGGCATAATGGCACAGAGCACCGTCATTTTGAAATAACATATTTCTTCGTGTTTCTAAATCAACATCCTCTAACAATTCATTACGGCTTTCTGTCAAAAACTGGAGGTAGGACTCACCATTTAAACGATCTGGTAATTGGAACGGGCCTATCGACTGCCCTTTCACTATTCCAGACCAAAGATTTACACTAAATTGTTCTTGGAAATTTGATTCACGTGCTAGTTGCGGATTTTCCAGACTCCACGAATCATATTTGTGAATATTGAAAATACCATTGCTTCGAAAATGTGATTCATCAGTCCACAAAATTGAATCAAAAAAGTTTTGGTTCTCGGTTTGTCTTCTCAGCATTTCTTGGCAAAATGTCACTCTTCTGGGAAAATCCTCTGGTTTCAATTGTTGCACCTTTTGAATATGGTATGGATGATATCTCTCGTATCTGAGTATACGATGTGCTCGTGATTTCGAAATTCCAGTTTGTCGCTCTACATCCCTCACACTGCATGATGGATCTCTGACAACTTCCTCAACAACTGCACCCACTATCTCAGGGTCTCTAATTACATTCGGTCGGCCAGGTCTGATTCCAGGGTTACGACCTTCCATGTAGGCGTTATGTACTCTCGCGATCATACGATAATCCGGGAAATTTTCAGGCTGAGGCCCACCTCTGCGTTCTACATATTCACTCTTGCCCAACCATAATAAAAGTGCATTTCCGCGTATTCATTCGGTAAATAGATCATGATTTCGTAGTCCAATTCAAAGTATTTTCACTACGGCATTAATAAAAATCTAAGTTCGTAAGCAAAACAAAATGCTCGGGCTACTACAAGGAGCTGGTTTGTTGTAAAGTATGTAGAAAATTGATTTGTCGAGTAGATTAAGAGCGGCGGAAGAAAACATCAAAAGAAACAGACATGCACTCAATCGACTGAAAGAGAATTTTTTCCGCCGTTATCGGTTATGTGTCGAAAAGGTAGGTAGACATTTTGAAAACTTTTTGTAATTTTTCACAATAAAATAATTATTTTTATTTAATTTTCAGTTTTACTTGTTTTTACTTCACAATTAAAATTGTTAAATTTTACACTTAGTACAATCTGAATCGAACTTTAAGTATGATGCCGTTGAGATAACTTGATAAAATCTGCGCCATGTAAAGTCGATGAACTAAGGAAGTTTTTGAACTAGTTTCTAGAAAAAAAAATATATTGAACTTTTTTCTTAAAATTGCCATAGAACAATCAAGTTAGTTTTTGTTTTGGTAAAAGAAAAAATTCAACATTACTTTTTGAGACAATGGTGAAGTGTACTGAAATAAATGTTTTTAAATACAACAGATGCACTGTTAAGCTATTTCGGAAAAAAATAAATAAGTGCCTATCTCACTTTCTTCGACCGCCATGACCAAAATTACCTTACAACATGTAATTAGCGAAAACACTCGAAAATTTGTAATACAAAAAACCGTAGAGCATACATGGGGGTGATTTGGGTTCCCCGAGGGACGCTCTACCTCCAGGCTTCCGATTATCACTATTTTTTGGGACACCCTGTATGTATACATTGAGCTTACGCCGAAAGGTTTTTAAATTTAAGTTATCATTTGCAAAGCAAGTATTACTCTTTTCTTGTTTTAAAATATGTTCCCGATTTCATGACAACTACGGAAATGCTTTTAACACAAGAAAACAATTAATAATAAGGAAAATTTTTGGCATTCAGTCAATGAAATATTTATTATTATGTTAATGAAAATTGTTGTTTTGTAACAAAAATGGCAACTTACAGGGTAAACTGGCTGATATCTTAAAGACTATGTAAAGGAATTATTTATAAAGACATTTTCATATAATTTATGGAAAATGTAGCAGCTAGCCAGTATGGTAAAGATGAATGGCTCGTGGCCACCGCCACGGCGGGGAGAAGAGGAGGAAGCAATAACAACACGGCACGTATACAAGCTTCGACTTTTTGATTCAGTTAATTCAAAATACTTGTTACAAAACTCACTAAATACTATACTATTATTAACTACGTTATAATTCAACATAAAACTTGTACCCGGACGAGTTAAAAAAGCCACCAACAAGCCGCGTTGACGATTGGAGACGGAATGGTAACGGTAAGAATTATTTGTCTCCTACATGGTTCGCGGTGTAGAACACTCTTTGATGTAAACGTGCGCGTGTGAGTACAGAGGCGTAGCAAACTTTCGTCCGAAGTTATTATTTACGAAAAAGTTATTTATTTACATGGTAAAAGATTGCGCAGAGGAAAAGTTACATATTTATTTATTTGATAAGGTTTGCGCACGATACAAAATTGTTCTAAAAATAAAAATAAATATCGATTTTTGTTATTAACCAATAAGTTTTTTAATTACAACACGCTTATTTTTCTGAGTGTAGTTGTGATGACTATTTTCTCACATTCAAAATCGAGTTGGGAGCAAAACATTTTCATCTGTGTCCAAACCTTCGTTGACGAAGATTTGCTTCAGAACTGCCGGGAATAATGGAGTTAAGTGTTATTATAAATAGCTAAGTTGCTTGAAGTAAGCCTGAAAGAACGCGGCACAGTCTTTTTCCTTGAAGAAACGAATAAAGCCTTAAGCTTTCCTGAGTTGGGGTTGCCAGAAGAATGAGGGGCGTTTGAAGGGCTCCGCCTGTTCAATGGTTTGGTGGAAGCTCTGGTGAAAAACCACACTGGTGCATAAAAATTGCAGCAGATTATCACAAGTGCTAAAACTAGCTTCAGGAATATGATTGAGAATGAATGTTAGTCTCTTGGAACTAATCCGAGAGTAAGATTTGAGTATTTTAACGTCTTTACTGATCCTCAAGAGAGCGTGTGATTTGATGTAATCAACATCTTTGCTAAGCTTCACAATTTCAGAGTGGAGGGAAAGGATACCACGGGACAGCGAATCAATCTTTGTATTGAGCTTGACAAGTGATGTCTGTGAGAAAACACCAGTCTTGCTGTTCTTGCCTGGGACAATCGAGGCCACAGTGTCACAATTTAATTGAAATTTTGCCGTATTAAGGCAGACCATACAGATCCAGTTGACACTCTTGTTTTGATAAACGGTTAAGTAATTTACCACAGAGATATTGACACAGACCGAGTGAAACAAGCTCGAACAAGCGCATTATCACAGATTATCCAGGTGACAGCCTTCTCATTGCCACGCTTAATCGGCTCGACCTTAGCGCATACATTAAATTAAATTTTTTCGTTTCAAAACAACTGTTTTCTTTTGTTGATTAGTAGTTTCGTTGGATGATGTCTGTTCTTCATGCGACCATAACTATTTATGTCTGCTTCTAATTGTGTCTACAGAACTAAAATTATATCTAGACTATTGATGATAAACCCAAACAGACTGCACTCACTATCACAATCTATGAGACCAATAGTTGAATGTTTTGCCGATTAACACTATCTTATGATATTCGTCCTTTATACCGCAGTGTAGAAATCCCACTGTCTTTGAACAATGTTCTGGCTCTGCCTCTTTGTGAACTCGTCCACAATTCTTGCATCGAGTTCGTAGCGGCAGGATGGAACAACTTCTTGCGAAGTGACACATTTGTTGCTATATTAGGTGAAATTGTCACGTTCGTTCTTTCGTTCACTCGCTTGCTTCTTCCTGCTGTTCAAGTTGCACGAAGGCTTATGCTTCATTTGACTTGTCTCGAAACTCGAGTTTCAATTTTATGACTCTGACATACATTAAACAGTTCATCATCTTTCATTCCCATGATGAAATATTTCACTATGGGTTCGTTCAGGTAAACACATTTTCGCACGAAATTCTACCAGAGTTTGGCTTCATTTCCTTTTCCTCTACAACATTGCTGTATGATCATCTGCCTCATTAACAACTGGTATAAACTTTCTTTTGTTGGTTAAATGTTTCAATCATATCTTCGGTATTGTCGTCTGCGAATTTATAGAATACCTTTAATTTCTCAACATTTTTAAATCTATCCATCGAATTTCTGTCATTTTCAGGCTCGAATTGTGGTTAGATTTCAGAAACTTCTCTGAGTGTATATCTTATGGTTGATACACTTAATGCAGCGGCATTTAATGACATTTTATTTGTTCTGTTTATTACTCTAACTTCAACTTCCTCTTCAGACGAAGAATCCTGCTGACTTACTGCATCTGAAACTCGATCGACGCTTTATAATATACGATACCGTCACTTTAATTAAATCGATTCACCAGCTCATTTTTATTCCCTTTTGTTGGCAACCCTTTCATTTTTATTTCCTTTCCTCTTTTGCACGTTTACTCGTTTTACTAATTTCTATGTATTCTGAGACCTCTCTTCGATACTTTGTTGTCCAGTCGCATTATCCACCCACTGCACTTTATTTTCTTCTTTTTAGATGTCCCTTGTTTTATTTCAACAATTTACTGAAATCCCACTACTGATAAGGAAAGGTAAACTTAAAAGTAGAACAGAATAACTTTATTAAATTGAGTTGATAAACTTTATACGAAATAATATTCAGACTTAGGCCTGACTTTAATTTACAAGAATATATTTAGAATTCACGTTCACGTTCGTTTCGTTCTGTAATAAACATGACATTACGAATCTTTCGTCTTGTAGTCAATTAATTGACATCTTACATGGTACGGGGGCAAATTAGCACTCTAGTTAAGCTTTCTCAAAGCAAACCTCTTCTCTGAACACTGTCGACTCTGTTACTGTGAACAGCATAGTAGGGATCCCATAGAACAGAGCAATACTCAAGAATAGGTCTGACCAAAGAGATACAAAGGCTTTTAAGATTATATAGATCGGGAAATTCCGCAGCACGGCACCTGATAAAACCAAGACAAGAATTCACCTTGCTCACAATAAAGTCAATGTGCTGGGAGAATGCCACACCGGAATCTACTATAACACCGAGATCATATGTGAAATTACATTTAGAAACAGGAGATTCGTTAATAAATATGCCAAATGAAACCAGTGAAGCCCTTCTAGATAAGATCAGATGCTTAAAATTAGATAAATTCAGAAATAAACGATTTAGACAGCACCAACGAGCGAATCTAACAACATCCAGCTTAAGTTTAGCTGCATCAAGAGCATTAGCAATCTTGATGAATATTTTTAAATCATCGGCAAACCCAAGGCATAAAGCAAATTTGAAAATCTTAAAAACATCATTGATAAAAATTATAAAAAAGAGTAGGACCCAAATGACTGCCCTGCGGCACTCGAGAGGGTACATGAATGAAACGAGATGTCACATCATTGATCACAACCATCTGTCTACGATTTAACAGATAAGCAGAAATTCATCTGAGCAATGAAGAATGAAAGCCGAACATACTCAGCTTTGCAAGTGGCAGGCGAATGTTAACCCTATCAAATGCTTTGTTGAAGTCTGTATAGAGAACGTCAACTTGATCAGAGTCCTCCATTACACTTAGGGAAAAGGTAGCAAAATATACAACATTAGTCTCAGTAGATCTACCTTTTATGAAGCCATATTGAAGAGGAGAAATGTGCTCCTTGAGAAAGAATGAAATTTTATTAATTACAATATTCTTAAATAGCTTAGGAAAAACAGAGAGTTTACAGATTGGACGGTAGTTCCTGACATCGTTTTTAGCACCAGATTTATGGATAGGACGCAGCATAGAGAGCTTCTAATGATCGAGATACACTCCAGATGAAAGAGCAAGATTGAAGATGTGATACAGAGGTTGAGATAATGCCTCACGACAGCTGGAATATCATCAGGACCCGTAGTAAACGATGTACCAAGCTTGTTAAGGGCATCAATAACATCATTAACCGATATGTGTAATGACCCCAAGTCCACAGATGAGGGTATTTTCGTGAATAGGTCATTATCAAATAGTTGACCATTATCGTCGACGTAAACGGACTAAAAGTAGTCAGCAAAATGTCTACAAGCATCAATAGTGTTGTCTGCTATTACACTGTTATAATAAAAGCATGAGTTGATACCATAAGAATTCCTTTTACCATTAAGAAAAGACCAGAATGTTTTGGCATTATGCTTAATGTCAGTTTCAATAGAATTCAAATATTGCCTGTATAAAAACTTATTCAGAAATTCATACTCTTTCCGAAGTCTTTTAAAAAGAATACCATCATTTACATTACACGTCTCTCTATGTTTCCTATGGGCCGAATTACGAGCATTTTTTTTAATTTAGCTAATCTATGATTTCTCCATGGATGGCCAGAATTGCCCCCTCCTCAATGCTAAGGGTACATGAACAGAAATAATTTTGTCCAAAACTGAACTAAATTTAGAGTTCACCTGCGTTAAATCGTATTCAGAAAACAAACTCTGCCAGTCAATTAGATCAAGTTCATCATTTATAGTCGCATAAGTGGCTTTTTGAAAGTTATAACAATGTAATAAATCTCTCAAATTAGTATTGCAAATATTGCTATTATGAGCTATAAAACTAATAAAAATCTAGAGTGCACAATGATTAACAGTATCTTTGGAGAAGTTAAAGGATGTAGAGTTAACAGTACAAACTAAGTTGTCACTAACAAATACTAAATCTAGAAGTCTACCTATCGAGTTCACTATAGTATTAATCTGAAGAAGACCTATTGACAGAAGTCCATCCAGCAGACAGCGTTTAATATCTTTGAGAATATTGAAAGGTACAAGCATCTTGTCCTCGTCACTCCATAACCAGTGGACATTTCCTAATAAATACACTGCGCTGCTACGGCATTTCCATCAGACAAATCATAACAGTATAAAATATCTGCATATTCCTCATTGGAAAATGAAGCCATCTTTGAATAAAAATACCTGTACATATTAAAAATACATATTAGTTATCCGCTTAAAGAGAACTAGGAGTTCAAGATCAAAGTTCTAAAGTAATAATAACAAAAACATACCTGTTCTTTCTAGTAAATAAAAATATTCAGTTGTCATATTGTAAACTCACTATTTTGAAACACCAAAACTTTTGCAATAGTTTATTTTACTGATAATGTGTACTGAAGAATGGCAGACGAAATTTTAACGGGAGTATTTAAATAAGATTTCATCAACAGATCTGTACAAATGTGGTACCTGCATCGGCTATTGTTCGTTATTTACACAAAAAAGGATACTTATAATCCAATGAACTATCTGATTGTTAAATGATTGGTAAATTCAGAATATTAATGTACTTTAAGGTTCCAGCAGTCTTCCTACCTAACTTTAAATAATACGCAACATGATATCTTTCAAACCATTTTCATCAACAGTCATAAAATTTTAGGTAAAGATGCAGATTAAGAGTAGCGCATTGTCTTGCAATTTGACTCTCTACCAGATTGATTTAGTTGCTCAATAAATTCTTCATATTCCTGTCTCACGTAAATTTCATTTACATCCGAAAATTTTACACTTATCAGGTCATATAAGTATTATTAATAAGTTCAATATTTTCCAGAAAACATGGTTTTATAAAATTTTGAGCTAGCGTGAATAAGATTTTCTTGGATTCAGAAAATAACCTATGAACTAATATTTTTTACTCTGAAATAAAGCTGTGTTATGGTAACTTGAATTTGAGTTATGTGCGAAGTACGCAAAGTCCTGTCTGCCCATATGAGCTGACAGATCACTCCGTGATAGCCTGCTAACCGGGTCGACACCTCGGCTATGGGCGGAGAGTATGGGGTGGGTTCACCAACGAAAATCCTGAGCTATCATCAGCCATAAACAAAGAGAAATCGTGTCTGAGGAAAGATGTTATGTACCTCCCGCACAGTCGGGCTGGAGTAACAATAAACCGACCTCAGTCTTCGAGAGTCAAACCCCGGCAGCCAGCGAAGACGGGAGGGTTCATCATACTAAGTTCCTTTCCTTCTAAGGTTTGGGCGCCACTTGGTTTTAAGGTATACCAAGAAACTATAGGACCGGGACGGGACAACAACTTAATTGGGATAAGCCAGCTAGTCGACGTATAATGAAGTAGAAATTACGACAGCAAACCTACATATACTGAAGTATCCATGTGCATGTAAAAAAAATTATGTTTCCCACGAAGAAAGGTTAAATGCTCAGGGTTGTCAGTAATAACCAAATAATCACCTACGCAATAGTACATTTATAAATATTTATGTTCCACGCTGTGTAACTCTTCGGAAGAGTGGGAAATTCAGTATGTTAACAACATGATACCGGGGGTTCCACAGTATACTGAAATATATAGCTGTACGTCTACTACGAAATGCAATTACAACCAGGCTGAGTTCCAGTATATATATATATTAACAAAAGGTTACAAATGTATGTAGGAATATATAAATTAGAAAAGTGGAGTTAGAATATTTCCTTTATTTCACAAAAATTGGAACAATATACTTTTATTGTTGATGATAATTGTTGATTCCACGATGTCCAGATAAGTACCCCTCTATGATGTTGCTGGCAGAGTCGGCTTTTCTCTCGACCTTTTCTCATCGACGGCTGGTGCAAGAAAAAGTGCGACAGGGTCCAATCGTTCCATCGTCCGTCATCGGATGAGTGCTGCCAGGTCTGGTCTGTTATTGTATTGTCTCTTAGGAGAATAAATGCTTGGGTATTTGGATTCCACAGCTCGGCCATCCTGGATCTATTCACCGGCCCGGTGAATTAATTGCATCTCTTTGAGGTAGGCAACAAAGTTTGTATGCCCTCGTGGTAAAATTTCATTTGCTGGTTGGTATCTGGTATCTGTGTACTTCAATTACTGGGCTTCGTATTCGTCTTCTGGCATCTTATACGTCTTCAGGCATCTTAAACGTCTTCAGGCATCTTATACGTCTTCGGGCATCATATACGTCTTCGGGCATCTTATACGTCTTTGGGCATCTTATACGTCTTCAGGCATCTTATACGTCTTCAGGCATCTTATACGTCTTCAGGCATCTTATACGTCTTCAGGCCCCGTGATTTCGAACGGTTCCTATCAAATAAGAAAACGTCTGCAAACGTCCGTACGTCTGTCATGCTAGTATGCAGCACCAAGTTTCTTATACGTCTTAGTCTTAGTTAAAGCTTAGTTTTCGTCTTTATTATTATTTCGTCATTATTATGAATAGGAATTGTCTGAGCTGGTGATGCACTATAAACTAGTGTTAATTGTTCTGGCAGGATTCGCCTTGTATGTTGGGACTTCTGTCGTCTTCAAGGATTTCGCTGCTACTATTACTATCATCATCATCAGAGGGGTAGACCTCTTCCTGGTATGTGTACCAAAGCTTTATGTTGTCACTACTTACATTTGTAGTTTTCGGCCCCTCGTGTTGCCCCACCTTTTCCACGTTAAATCTGTCGTTCATCCCAATGTGGGTTATTTTGTAAGGCCCCAGAAATTTCGGGTAAATTTTTAGAGAGTTGCCGAACTGGGTCCTCTTGACTGCAACAAGATCTCCCACTTGATAAACAGGTGCCTCTCGTCGTTTCTTATTAAAGGTTCTTCGGTTCTCTTCTTGAATTTCTAATATGGACTTCTTTGCAGCTTCTCTGTTGATTTCTCTCTCTTCTTCGAATGACTCGAGGATGCTCTCGGAAACAGCTTCTGCAAGGCGCAATTCTTCTGGGTTTCTCATTCTGACTCCAAATAATACTTCGAATGGAGTCTTTCTTATGCTTCGTTGCCAGCTCGAGTTTAGGAACCTTTGCACCTGACCCACGAATTTATACCATTCCTCCGGATTTTGGCAGGAAAGTTTCGTTAATACTGAAATAACGACTCTGTGAACCCTCTCTACCTGTCCGTTTCCTCTTGGTACACCTGTAGTTACTAAGGTGTGATGAATATCTTCGCGTTTACAGTAGTCCTTAAATATATTTGATGTAAAGGCTGCCCCCCTGTCAGATATAATCTGCCTCGGACTTCCGAAAGCGACCTTCTGTGAGCTGGTCATCTACGATCCTCTTTTCTAAGGGTGAGAGTCTTCGAGGTTTTTGCGAAATAGGGGCGTCATCATGAAGAATAATTCGCATCTCAATGCCTATGTCCTTTGGAGTTTTAGGCTTATAATTTGCAATCAAATCTTCCACTTGTTTTCTGTAATTTTCGTTACCGACGTGGATATGGTCATTCGGAAGCTCACTAGTATTAAAGCAATTTTCTATTCCATCCGGAATCTTTTTTATTGAAACGCCGCTACCTTGTAAGGAGATTTCGGTTCCGTTCAGCACGTTTTTTCCTACAATCATTTGCATGCGAAGATCATTTTGTGGCAAAACGTGCACAGGAGAATTAAAAATACAACCATCTATCTCTAGTTCCGCCTCGAAACTCCCTAAAGTATGTATTTAAGAGCAAACTAGATACGCCCCGTATAGTCGTTTGTGTCCCGTTAAATGCAGGTGCCCCAATTTTTTTGTACTGGTCTTCCCTTATAATGGTTATGTCACTACCTGTGTCAATTAAGGCGTCTACCTGACAATTATTTACTATGATTGTTTTAATATTGTTTCCTATAACTTTGTTTTCATCTATGTTTGCACAATTAGAGGGTCTCTTTTTGGGACAGTCAGGCGCCTTGTGACCGAACTGATTGCAGGAAAAGCATCGCGGGCCTTGTCTAATATTCTTGCATTCTTTTGATTTGTGACCTGTTGCACCACAATTAAAACATACCATTTGCTTAGGTCTGTGTACCCTTGGTTTAACTTCTCGTCGTCGATTTGCCTGAACCCTCTCCGAGAAACTGCTATAATAATCTAACTTCACCTTGAACTCCTTAAAATTATTTGCGCCGTAAAGCATTGATTTGTTCGGATGATAGTCATTAATTCCATCAATAGTATACTGAATGATGGCCTTGTCATCTACTTGTCCTTTGGAGCCGAGCTCCCTCATTTTCAAGAAGTATTCAAACAGCGATTCATTTTGTTGTTGTTTCCGATTAGCCAGCCGTCTGTGGATTTCACCTGTATTTATCTGCTCCCCAAAATTTTCCAACAAAAATTCTTTTAATTGTTCCCACGTTATTAAATCGGGTCTAGTCCTAATAGCCAATTTGGCTGAACCGCGTAGCAACCTTTTCGAAAAAAGTAATGTCTCTAAAACACTCCACTTCATTGCTCTAGCCACTATTTCTACCTCATCCACCCAGGTCCGGATATCATAGCTATCGTCTCCACTAAACTCGTTAAGGGCATTGGTAACGTCTTGGAAGGAGACAGGGCGTGACTCTGTGCTACCACTACGTAGTGTATCGTTTTCTGCTCTGAGTAATGATATTTCCGCATCTTTTGCGGCCAATAGCTGTAACCTCAGTTCATCCAATTGTCGACTCTGTTCTTGTAATTTCTGCTCTCGATCACGCAAAGAGTCTTCACGTAAATTAAATGTTTCCTGTAGTTGATGCATTATATCAGAAATTTGTACCTCGCTTACGGCAGTGCTACTTCTGGAATTCTTTTTACCTTTGCCCATTATATTGCAATTTTGATTAATTAAAAGCGAATGCGAAACGTCTGCAGAGGCATATATTTTCAAGCCTACACAGAATTACTAATGAGTCTTTTATTTGTTATCCTACTGACCAAAATACCTAAAACTATGAAATTATCACACTAAGTTATTCCCCAATATTCGAAATATTTTCAGTTTCTGTATTTAAAAATAATAATATTTGCATAATTATTCCAATATCAAGCAAATTCAAGCATTTAGGAATAAAAGTATTTTATAAATTTTACTCAATTGCGAAAACGTACTCAGATGTCAATGCAAATCTTTAATAATTTAGTTCTGTCAAAAATTACTTGCAATCAGCAAAGTGCTAGATTTTCAGTAGAGCAAATTCAAATTCAATTCGCCGTAGTTAGAAATTGCGATGGTGTACCTCATAAATTTCAATCAGTCTGTCAATACGATTGCAAGTTTTGGAATTCGCCGCACACTTAAATATAAAGTTCTTACTACTACACTGGCACTATGTGTTTCTGTTCTCTTCGCACTCAGCCAAAAAATAAAAATGTTACCTGGGTATATTTTTTCTTTTAATTGTCGTTCTAGGAAATTACTGTTTGTGTCCCTTTTTTTCGTCACAATCCTGGGTGTACTAATTTCACTTCCTGGGCTATTGTGTTCCTTTTTAATACTCCGCTTGCAAAATATATTTATCGAGATTCCTCGAGGTTTTTAATTCCTAGCTGGTAAATGCGCCACCTCTTTGCAATGCTTTTTCGATGTTACCATGTGGCCGATTATATTGGCGACAGAATATCCCGGTTGAGCCCCCAGTTTTGTAGGAATATATAAATTAGAAAAGTGGAGTTAGAATATTTCCTTTATTTCACAAAAATTGGAACAATATACTTTTATTGTTGATGATAATTGTTGATTCCACGATGTCCAGATAAGTACCCCTCTATGATGTTGCTGGCAGAGTCGGCTTTTCTCTCGACCTTTTCTCATCGACGGCTGGTGCAAGAAAAAGTGCGACAGGGTCCAATCGTTCCATCGTCCGTCATCGGATGAGTGCTGCCAGGTCTGGTCTGTTATTGTATTGTCTCTTAGGAGAATAAATGCTTGGGTATTTGGATTCCACATGTATATATGATAAGTGGTATAATTTTCGTTGAACAAATTCAGATTCTAATCTATATACTAAACTAGATATGAATACCCCTACGCTACGGAATGCATTTCTCTAACTAAGTCGGATTCCTTTCAAGTACATATATAATATACTAAATTAAGTATAAATGAGCAAATGCTATGTAACGTAATTATCTTAAACCAAGTTTGATTTCATATATATAGATATTAAATAGCGATAAATATGCATATGCTTGATACTGCGATTTCATTAAACAATGTCGGATTCTTTCCAACATATATATATGTATTATATATATATACTAAACGAGATTTCAATATTCGAACAAACTACGAAAACCGCGCACTTCCAGCGTGACCTGTACGGCGCCCATGTGCTGGTCAAGACTAGCAAAACCCATGTTAATCATGTCCAGTGGACTACTTAGCAAGGAGGTACCAAACATATGCACAATGTGATTTCTTTCCATAAATTAAAAAAGGTAAATCAAAAAAATAATATAGCTCAACTTATCTTGCGTTAAACACCTCATGAATCTGTCGCTCCTCAATCTAATTCCATCCCGATCATCCGTATAATTTGTGGGCAGAATAATCGACGTCCGCCAAAAACAATATCAGGTCTACGTCTTTTTCCAGGTAGAAGTTCCTTATCCCTGTCTTACTAAAAATTCCAATCTAGGTAGCAACACGGTGTTGACCATTTGGGCGAATCGTAAAACAAAAAAAAAAAAACTCCGCAGTTCCTCTATAGCTCCTTGACTGCTAGACGGTACGTACGAGAAGGAACAAAAAAAGAAAAAAAAGCCGGGAACGAGAATAAAAAGATATCGCACCCACGATTCTTGACAGCAACGAGAACAAGCATGTCAGGCGGGAGACTTACCACATCGAAAAATTTGCTGACGCTCGTAACCTGACAAAGAGATGGCAGTAGAACCGATTACTACGTAGCTTTAAACTAATTACGATTGAGACTACTAATAGGCGGATGTATTATAGTATTTAACGAAACGGCATTACGAAATACAATTTGGCGCTTCGATTAATAGCTTGCTACAATCGGAACGACAGATCGTAACTTTGAGAACGAGTTGGGGAGTTTAAGTAATATGCGCCCAGATTCGAAGAGTGCTATGCGACTACTGAATACAATACTAATGAATACAATATTGGGAATTCTTAAACATTAGTTGATGATGCACGGCCTCTAGTTCTGCTACGGGTTGATGAATAAAATATTGTGGATTCCAAGCGTTGAGTAAGTCGGTGCTATCCTAGGGTGTCATTGCCTGGCCTCGACGACAGCCTATCACTATTCAGTCGCACCTTCGTCGCCATGTCCGTGATGGGATCAGTACATGTCGGCTCATATTTGACTTCGCGTTTGTTCTTGTGCCCTTTTCTCTTGCTTCGGTGACCTCGGTTTGCTGTAAAAGACCAAAAAGGGAAGAGCAGTAATACTTAAAAAAAAATATTGGCGCTTATTTAGTCTTAAATACTAAGCTGTTTTCGCATCTACAACCACGTAATCCTTCCTACCTTCCCACAGCGTAACAAAGATACTTCGGAAATACAAACGCTTGTACACACTGTCCTGAAGGAACCATACTCCGCCTTATCTGTAATAAATTACGACGACCAGATGTTGATAGTCCCGCGTGCTGTGCCCCATCCTCCCTACGTCATCAGATGGCACCTATTTCGTATTTGGTCTGAGTAATAAGACCAATCACTAATTCCTAATCGAGCTGAAATTTTCCACATCGATCTGTCGTCGCTGACAACACACACACACACACACACACACACACACACACACACACACACACACACACACACACACACACACACACACACACACACACACACACACACACTATTTAACGCCCTGGCTAATAAAAAATCTTTGAAATTTAATGTGCTCCTCTGCCGAATACGAGAGCATAGGTCGTAATCACGTGTATGTATACTTTTGCCCCTACATCTTTGATGGAGATCTGTAAATCTTCAGGCGCTCCGCTGGCGATATAACACAATTCGCCCCACTGGCCGCAGATACTTATCCGTTTATCGTTGCTGGATTGCTAGATTTTAATTCCTCACTATTCGGGCTCTTTTACAAAACTTTTCTGACTTTTCTTGTGGTTAGTTTATTTCACTTTAACTTGAACTTTTCACTAGCAAAATTACTTAGGTATCTCTCAGCTTTTTCTATTTTGACACACATCACCTCCTTCCTCTATCGTCATTAAACACTTAATCATCCAGCCGAGCCATATCCTGCACTTCCGGCATTTTGCCTCTTTGTCTGCGCTCGCAGTTCCTGCACATGGTGTCCGCGTTCGTAGTGCTTGCACCTGGTGCTGATTTCCTCTGTCAGCTACCGGGTACTAGATGTCAGTATAGTCACCTAGGGGGTAGTATGCCATGTCTACACATGGGCGTGGTGCTGCTACCGTCATGCCTACATGCGACTATAACAGCTGAATTTATTAAAGTACGCAAACACATATTCATAAAATAAAAATATGATTTAATATTAGGATCAGTAAGTTTTTCGGAAATATTACAGGTCCTTTGCCTTTTTCCTTTTGTAGAGTCCAACAAAAATAAATGTTGCAAAATATTCCAGTTAAAATTATCCAGTAGTCTTGTTACACATGGTTGTAATGTTAACCACCTTGTTTTCGATGTACTCATGATTATTTTAATTCCTACATTAAAATACGTCTGAATTCTTGCAGTATTGCATAATGCTTAGGGCTTTCAGACATGTTTGTAGTCACGTCTATCAAAAGTTTTTCTTTAGGCAATTGTTTTCATGCGTTACTTGCAACCAATACAGAGGAATGGCATACACATCTAAATAAAATTGCGTGAGTTACATTAATTTTTAAACGAGAAAAAAATGTTTTATGTGCTCTCACTTTTACAGAAGCATTATCGGTTGCCATCGCAATCAAATTTGATATGGGTACATTCTTTTTAGATAGACAATTTTAGAAAATGTTATACAATGCTTCGCTAGAACAATTACTGGCATGTACTTTTATGAGCTCTAAGAGCTCTGCTTAAGAACAAAAACTATGTGGATTTACATACATACCTTATTACACAACACATTTTTTCCATTACTGAGGTCAGTATTTTCAACACGTAACAAGTATCGAGTAACAATTTTCTTGCATAATTTTTCTTAATTTATGATTTTCAACATTTTCTAAAATATTTTTTATTATCTTTGAGCACTTGGTTCGTCCCATGTTTACATCAGCTGGTATTGCTGAATCTGAAATTGCTGCTTTCATTAAAGGAACTGCCGGTTCCCTTGGAGTAATTCGGGTTGAAACAGTGAAAAAACTAGGAACTCTTTCAATAGTAACTTTAATAACTAATCAAACTTGAACTGTAATGAACAATATAACTTAACTGCTAACACACCTTTTGACTTGTACTCGGGAACTGAGCAGCCTGGTGGTCCACCGAATCGGCCGTGTTTCTCATTACGCAACTAGGCGGAAACGACTTGTATCCAGTTACCGGCGCAATATTCTGCAATTATAATTACAAAGTATTACTTCAATCACTGCCGTCAGCGGGAGACCCCAATAATGTACGTAAACAAATAGTAAGCCCAGCTGAGTATTCCACTTATTGGTACACCATTATATACAACCTGACTGGTAACTGCATTACGAACTATATAAAATTCATTTACAATTCCAATTTTTCCAACTAAATATCAATGACAAATCCTCAATTTGCTTTAGA
Source organism: Dioctria rufipes (assembly GCA_963924295.1). Taxonomy (NCBI): domain Eukaryota; kingdom Metazoa; phylum Arthropoda; class Insecta; order Diptera; family Asilidae; genus Dioctria; species Dioctria rufipes. The sequence goes on from OZ002740.1 coordinate 288,695,020, forward strand.
ATGACGTTTTTAATACTAATATATAACGCTTATTTATTACTAAATTGACTAAATTGGTTAGCCTTCTTACTTCCTACTACATTACTTCGTTTGAATAACATAGGATTCATAGGCTCCTGCAGAGTTTGAGAGTTGTACAAATTTTTATCGGCAGAGTGATGTATGAAGAGAATGGAAGATTGTGGCGGGACTAGCTCAATTAATCACTACTTTTGTATTTTAACTGTATATTTTATTATAAGTTTTAAGTGTACATAGATATTCCTTAATGCTAAGATCAGTAAGACCCTTGGGATGCGTATAAAGTGCAAGGCATTGAAAGAATGACTTGCTACTGGCGATGAATTCCCTTTTATACTTTTAGATGATACTGTTCTTGGTATTTGAAAATGTATTGAGTGGTGTTGTGATGTGGCATTGCCAAGCATACAAGGCTGTTACAAGATACATATTTTTTTAAAGCGTGGTTGAAGATAATCACGATAACGACTATCTGCAAATATAGATGTACTGTATCGTATAATGAGATAATTCGGCCATAAAATTGTTTTTACCATTGCATGCAACATAATCTAGTAAGTTATAAGTCTCCTAGATGAATAATTGGTTGGCTTGATTAACCCTACGAGTGTAAGGTTTAAATGCGTAACACGGAGCGCAAGGTGGGTGTGACAAACCCAAATAAGAATGGCGTAACTTTAAAACAGTAATACATATATTTTTTTATTTTATTGAATACTAAATAACCACTAAATATATTTTTAATCAAAAATAAACATATTTTTAGATTTTTTTTGATTTATTAAAGGAATTAACGACATAAACGATTAGAATTTATATTTCTTGCATGTGACATATGCTCACTGCTTTTTGTGAAAAATATAAAAAAATTACATAAACTAGTTTGTATTTCCAATAAAACAAATTCAAATTATTACATAATTACTCATCTTGAGATGTAGTGCAATCTTTACAAACGAAAATAGCATGTTCCATCCTTTTACGAAATTCTTTTGGTAAAAAAAGATTCTCCTTCCTGTGTTTTAAGTGTTCTGTAATCAATTCGATTCCCAAATCTCTTATAAAATTTCGACGTAATACTGAGCATTTATTATTGGCCTCATAAATTATCATGCTGTTTATACCAGATATATTCAAAACTGCATAAAAAATTACCATTGGCCATCGTTTTGTATTGCGCGAAACATCATAATTTCCACACAGCTGATCCACAATATCTACACCTCCCTTAGTGTGGTTATAGAAGGTAATCGTTTCTGGTTTTTTTTCTCTGAACTTGTACTGTCAATCTTATCATCGTGATGTAATGTTGACATCATCACCACTACCTTATTTTTCTTTGGCACATGGGATGCTAAAGTTATATCCTGTTGAAAACCAAATAATGTGCTGGGAATATCTCTGTGACGTTTTTCAAGCATTCTCTTTAGAATTTCAACCTTATTTTTACGAACAGTTCCTGTGCTCGTCAAACGATGTTCCTTCAGTAAGTGTAATAACAAAGGATAACTGGTGAACCAATTATCAAAGGTTACATGGCGATTGCTCTTTGAAATCGGAGCTACAAGTCTATCTACAATGTCGAAAGCTTTGTTGCTGAGCACGTACGGACCCTGTGGCTGTCTTCCCGGGTAAATTTCAAGATTGATAACGTAAAATGATTTTGCGTCCACCAAAGCATATATTTTCAAACCATATTTGCTGGGTTTGTTTGGCATGTACTGCCGAAGACTGCAACGGCCTCGAAATGATGGAAGTTGTTCATCAATAGTCGTATACTCGGATGGTGAATAAGCTGACTGACAACAATCCACGAATTTTTCAAAAACACTACGAATAGCAGCCAAATTGTCAAGTTTTTTTCGTTCTCCCCGTGTGATCTTGTCATCAAATCGTAAACAGTTCTGAATAAATTGAAACCTCTTCAAAGTCATAGTCGTCTTAAAAATTTCGATACCTGAGCCATCACTCCTCCATAAATCTTTCAAATTTACATGATTCGATTTGAAACGCCCAGCTAGGTACTGCAACAGACCAATAAAAGCTCTTAATTCTGATGTTGTTATATCAGTCATCCCATATTTCTTTATGTGACTATTTTGACATGCGATGTGCCTGGCACTTATTTGTGCATTCGAGTGAATCAAAATTTCTTGCAAAATGTCATCAGTAAAAAACAGTTTCCAGCACTCAACAGCAGTCTTTGAATTTTTTCCGATAGTTTTCACGCCTTGTTTTTCTCTTACGATGTTTTCCGCCCTAGTACGTACATTAGGCCTTTCCGGTACAGTAGACCACTTTGTGCCATTCTTCCCCAACAAATAACTTCTGATACCTTCACTCTCATTTGCCTCCGATTCAAGAGACTCTTCCTCCTCGTTATCCAACTCCTGCTCTGTACCACTTCCACAGCTTCTTTCATTGACATTGTCAATTTCGATTTCACTATCGGAATCGCCAGAAGAACTAAGTTCAACATCGTCTAAAAGACGTAATAAAACGTATTCTGTTCTTCTTCGAACGACATACTAAATATTCAGTCTAAAAATAAAAGAAAAAATCAAAAAATAAAGAACAAAAAAGAAATTGAGTTAGTTCTTACTTGTTTGCACGGAGTGTTATATTTCTACGTGTGTATATATATATTTCTTCTCCTACCTGGTTATCCTTTAATTTGCAGGTACTCCAAATAAATATACTTTTAGGTTCTTCTTGGTCACTTTTATTTTCTCACAAATTCTTTTTATTATGTTTTTTTTTTACAGCTTTTCACTTTCTTCCTTATTCAATACTTATTATTACGCTATGTTTGAAAGACCTTAGGAATCTCACCGGCGAACCGCCGCTTCTTTTTTTTGAATCACTAAAACAACAAATCTAATACCTTCTTCTTTTTTTTTACTCTGAACTTCCGGGTTCTAATTATTAACTATTTACTTTCTTTCATCATTTTTTCTTAGATTTTCTTCACGACAATCTAATATGCCGAATTACAACTTCTACCGAGGTGACCGTGCGGAAATCCAATATCAACCCGCTCTAGTATTTTAAAACTCGACCGCGAACCGCCGTTAATCAAATTTTGGTAACCACTCGCTCAAGTTAAAAAGTCAACTCTTGAACCGCCGTTATCCAAGCTAAAAATTCAGCTCGCTTTTTAACACCGACTGCTATGATTCGACTGCGCTCTTGATCACTTTCATCGCGATGAAGAGCCGTTGGTCAGGGTAGAAAATGCATAGTTGCATTTCTACCCTGAGAAAAATTTTCATTTATTCTGGACTTGATTAAACAAGTCCAGAATATTTTTCGTTGGACGGTGGCTTGAAAAAATGAAATTTGATGTTTTTATAAACATCAGCCACCGTCCCGTCGATTGAAATTGCGGCGCGCGTATACATGTAATGTATTTTCGCGGCGCGCATTTTTTATCGCGAAAGCTTTTTTTGTGATATGTATGTACGTTCGTACATACATATTATAATTTTCACGACAAATCGTACTGAAGGTACGATTTGTCTTTTGTTTTATATTTTTTAAATTAAATATTTCTACTGGCAAATTTTGCTGAAGGCATAATTTGCCATGGGAATAATTTTTGTTTCAACTCTATGGAATGCGAAGAAAATTGGTGACGCAATTTTCTTCACTGATTGAACAGATAAGCTAACCATGTTTTAAGCATGGTTAGCTTATGTGAAAATTTTATGTATGAAATGTTTTAATATTTTTTAAATTTTGTTAATATATAATTAGGTATTTATTTTAGGCTTTTTAGGTACATAACAGGAGCGTAAGGTGGGTGTAATTCACCCGCTGTCAACTATAACCTCGTCTGCACACTTTGCCTGGCGGTGCTGAACTGAGCTGTGATAATCTGCGCTTCCCTACCCCTATCTGCGCAGCTACTCAGCTGCTGAGCGTATTGTAACGATTCACCATTAAAATATCGATCAATTTATCTTGGTCTGGGTGCGTCACACCCAACCTTCCGCTCGCAGGGTTAAGTCCTTTAACAATTGATAAGCAACAAACATCTTTCTCTCATAATGTAGAGTTAGCTTGTTCACATAACGTCTGTGGATTTCCATATCTCAAAATCAAATATCATATTATAAGCCAACAAATCATTACCACCATATCGACGTAAATACTCGCCATGATTCAAATATTATATTTCTAAATAACCAGTGCTTCCACTCCATGTCATGGAGTTCGCTACTTCTGGAATCTCACGTTCAGCATGGTATCTGTTTCGTAGTGCAGAAAAAGTGTGATACCCTAGACACACACTAACTAACCACTCATTAGTCTATAATGATTCATTATAAACTGCAGACACACAGCCATTTCTTTAATTAAATTGTATTGTCAAACTGGTTTTGATTTACTTGCGACATTAAAGAAGCGATATGGATGGAATCAACGCGATAAACTTTGTTTTTATTAATTTTATTTATTATTTATTTTATTTCATTTAACGATTGAGAAATGAAAAAAAAAACATTTTATTAAAAAATATTTTGACATAATTACTTTGTGCTTTGCATTTCTTCTTCTTATTTTTCAAATCAGCAGATGCACAGCGGAGCTCCATACTTAATTATATGCTAAATCTAGCACATTTTTCCTCATTATAGCTATAATGAAGGAAGAAAACACTTCATTATCATCTGATTTTCGAGCCATAATGACGTATACTGTGTGACACACGGTATTTTAATGAATAGTTAGTATTCATAATTCATTATATCGTGCTGTGTGTCTAGGGTATTACGATCTATTTTGAATTATAATATAAACATGCATATTCCATTATTAATTTTAATTCTATCATCAAAGGTAAAGCAGCACGCTGGAAACAACCTTTTGCATTAAAAGTATAAGACTGTACTGTCCTTTAGTACACTTCTTTAGCTTAAATATCTCTAGTAATCGTTTTAATAAACGATTATGTATTTTGATTATGTCAGAGATTTTTTGTGTCACACTGAAAACACTTATTGGCAAGAAGTTGTAATATAATATCGTCAAGAACGTGATAGTATATATGTAAAATAGATACACACACGAAATGTATAATGTATATATGTATATAAGTCAAAATACATATAGTCAAATAGATATATGGATAAATATTAAAATGTTACAAGTGACTGGTACTCAGCGATCTACTAGACTTTGGCACTTGAGGAATTGGCTTTAAGCTAATGTTAAGACCCTTTGTTATATTATTTTGTTAGAACAATTCTTTATTCCCGTCGAGACCAGAAATAAAGTGTTAATGTTAGTAATATTATATCTCAGTTGAGATCCGAGATAATATTCTTTAAGTCAATCGAGACTCGAGATAATATTCTTTAAGTCAGTCGAGACCCGGTTTAAAGTGTTATCTTATCTTCAGTCGAGACCCGAAATAAGATGAGTTTATTTCCGTCGAGACCAGAAATGATTGTTAGTAAAAGATTATCTCAGTCGAGACCCGAGATAATATTCTTTAAGTCAGTCGAAACCCAGCTTAAAGTGCTATCTTATCTTCAGTCGAGACTTATGGAACTATGAAGAGTGATTGGCTTGGACGTAAAGTCCAGACTGCCAGCATGAGCTGACAGATCACTCGACGGACAGCGTTGACTGCAGGGCGGTACGCTAGCTCGCCTCGGCTCATTGGCGGAGAGTGTGGGGATGTTCCACGAAAAACCTGCCGCTCCCGTCAGCCATAATCAGAAAATATTCGTGCCTACTCAACAAAAAGCCGGCACACATTCGGTCCTGAAGGGAGCCTTACGTCACTTACCTACATATTCATCATCGAAGGCGCAGATGTTTCGGCCTTACTGTATGCCCCAACCACCCATTTGACACTGAGGGCAGATAGTTTACAGTGTCCCTAGTTGACCTGTAGAGAGAGGGAGAGACTAGGCGAGCCTAGACGACCTTCATCCTATGTGAGAGGGCTCCAGGATAGTGAAGGGAAAGAAAAACTTTAGAGCTTCATCACGTTATAATAACACTTTAATAATCTACTGACTCATAGGAAATTTTCTTCATGAATGTCTTACAATAGGTGCTTTGAAATACGGACAAAGTATATTATTATGCTTTTGGGATACCCTATCATACAGCCTGTCATTAAGATGACTAGTTACATTTTTCATAATTAATGGTCCTCAAAAAAACTAGACCTTTACTGTATAAACCAAACTAAGATTTCTTTTCAACGTAAGATTCTGGCAAGACATGAACAGCCGGTGGATATCTACCGTCAGAGAAGTGTTCGTAAGACTTTAGCATGTACGCTGTTCTTATACGCTAATGAAATAATGTCCTCCTCAAGATAAGCCTTGAGCACATGTGAACAGATTATGAATATTTTCCATTACTACTAATACTTAAAATATAATCTTTTTACTTGTAAGTGACCGAGATATTCTTTTCAGGATAAGCTCTCAGCCAAGTCCATTGACTTTCCGAGGAAAAAGGAAGACCAATGCTTTAGGCTCGCAACCACCATTGTTGTGGCGTTCAACGTTCGATAGCGTTATTTGTAAATATTTACAAGTTGTATATTAAAATCAACACACAATATAATAAAGAAAAAAGAAAAAAAACATTGGTGTACCGGTTAATTCGTGCGGTTTTTTTTCGAAAATTGATGCTTTATTGTGAAAAAATGGTTACAAATTTAATATTCAAAGTATTGTCCATCGCTAGCTGTAACCTTTTCCCATTTTTCTGGCAATTCACGAATACCCTTTCTGAAAAATTCGGCCGGGTTCTCCGCTATCCACGAATCGATCCAATTTTTGACTTCTTCATAATTGGAGAAGTGCTGGTCAGCCAGGCCATGTTGCATTGATCGGAAGAGATAGTAATCGGATGGGGCAAGGTCTGGACTATACGGCGGATGGGGTAGGACATCCCATTTGAGCGTTTCAAGGTAGGTTTTGACGACCTGTGCAACATGTGGCCGAGCATTGTCATGTTGCAAAATTACCTTGCTGTGCCTTTGTTCATATTCCGGCCGTTTTTCGCGCAGTGCTCGGCTCAAACGCATCAATTGTCGTCGGTAGACTGCCCCTGTGATCGTTTCATTCGGTTGCAACAGCTCATAATAGATCACACCCAGCTGGTCCCACCAAATACACAGCATAACCTTCAGGCCATGAATATTCTGAACGGCCGTCGATGATGATGCATGGCCGGGGTATCCATACGTTGCCCGACGTTTTGGATTATCGTAATGGACCCACTTTTCATCCCCAGTGACAATTCGATGCAAAAAACTTTTTCTTTTGTGCCGTTGAAGCAGTTGTTCACACGCGAAAAATCGGCGTTCGACGTCTCTTGGCTTCAATTCATACGGCACCCAATGGCCTACCTTCCGGATCATTCCCATTGCTTTTAGACGATCGGAAATGGTTTGTTGAGCGACGCCAAGTGATTTTGCAAGTTCTTCTTGCGTTTGGGATGGATCTTGGTCGAGCAGTGTCTCCAATTCGTGGTCTTAAAACTTTTTTGGCTGTCCGGGCCGTTCATCGTCCTCCAAGTCAAAATTGCCACTTTTAAACCGTGCAAACCACTTCTGGCACGTACGCTCAGCTAGAGCATGCACACCATACACTTCCACCAAAATACGATGACTTTCGGCAGCCTTTTTCTTCATATTGAAGTAATGAAGAAGTACTCCCCGCAAAAACACTTTATTCGGCACAAAATTCGACATTTTCAGAGTAAAAAAAAGTATTGTTGTTTACGCTTCAGCTAAATGACACATACTGATTCTGAAACTATATGACAGTAGCTTTCCAACACATATTTGGAAAAGGAGAATCACTGGAATATAAAACAAGTTACGCCATCTGTTAGAAAACCGCACGAATTAACCGGTACCCCATTACATTTCATCCGATTATCCCTCGAAGGAGCTCCCTGGAGGCGGATGGATTCCTTTGACGAGGCTGAAATTTCCTAAAATATATATATCAAATCGCTTACTTCTCAATTCATTTTAAATTTCTGTTCCTTCTGAGACTCAAGTTGGTTAAATTTAGCGTTATGAACTTTAATCCCTTAAATTTTTGTTTTCCAACCGAATACTACTGATCTTCATTTTCCTAAACTGTATCTAGAAAGGTCTTCTAAATGCAGTAACATTTTTAATTTAGCAAAAATGAGGGTCCAAATTTGCTTGCGTGAATGCCCTCTATCTAATAAGTATTTCAATAAAGTGTCTTCTATAAGGTGAACTCTTAGGTTCCCTCGTTTCACCTATCATTCTTTAATATTCTTTCCACGTGCTTTACTTCACTTCTCATCACCGTCGTCACAAGAAAATTTTACTTTAACTTATATACATACATACCTACATTTCTAACTTAGTAGGCTCTGTGCGGTACCTATCCAAATTTATTTTGTGAAACTCTGTACTTATATAGGTATGTAATTCTAACTTAATTTTTCACCTGTGTCTTATTCGAGAATTTTCTTGCATTTCTTGAAAAAAGTGTCTTATTCTAGAATTTTCTTGCGTTTCTTGTCAAAAAAAAAATTCAAATTTTATTAGATCCCTTAATTGTGCCATACGAAGGAAAAGATTCGTAAAATGCGTTACTATTCATTTAATATTTTCCGCCTTCCTCCATCAGCTTCCGACATTATAAGGTTGTCGCTGTTTCCGTATCTGACCGCTGTATCACTTGTTTTATACCTTCACTCCTTGCTTTTCTTTAACTTTCACCCCATAAATTTCGGCGGGTGCTCCGTGTATTCTCTGGTCCTTGACTATGTAAATCGTTTTCTAGATTTTCTCGTTCTGTCTTCTTTCAGTTCGACCCGTTTATTACGAATTGTTAAAATTTTCCTGCTTTTTCTTACTAATCACGATCAACTCTTTTATTTTAAATGAATCCAGTTTTACTTTTCAATTTTTCGACACAGATCTTTTACTTTGTTTCACTCAATCCGATTCTTTTTCCGAACCTTTTCTGTTTTTCCTCGACTTTTTCTGTCCTTCTTGACAGCCCACTCCCGAAAATCTTCCTCTTCTTTTTGCACACCAACATGTCGTCTTGAGCGTGCGGAAATGCATTTCTTTCGGTTCGGGGTGCGTTCAATTTTCCACTCGTCACGGCCGGCTTACACGTTTGCTTCAGTACTTTGTGTAGCATATTGCTATACGCAATATGCTACGACCATAACAAGACCCGAAATAAGATGTGTTTATTCCGTCGAGACCAGAAATGATTATTAGTAAAAGATTATTTCAGTCGACACGACGAGATAATATTCTTTAAGTCAGTCGAGACCCGGCTTAAAGTGAATTTAAGTAAATATCTTAACTTCAGTCGAGACCCGAAGCAAGATTCTTTATTTCCATGGAGACCAGAAATAATAAAATGTTTTGTTAGTTGTTAAAAGGTGATATATCAGTCGATACCCGATATAAATGTTAGTCTCTAACTAGCCAACTTAACTCAAGCGATGCCAAGTACAAAAAGAGATCGAGATCAAGTCAAGTCAAGTCAAGTGTTCTTCACACGCGATTAACGAAATAAAACGAATTATGTCGAAATTATAACCGAACCGATATCCCGGGATATTTGAAAATGTTTACGTACAGGCTTTAATTTTGGCCTAGATTTCACTTATGTCTTTGGTTCACTTTATACTTTAACTGTTCGAAAAATTATTAACTTAAGGTTACACGATGTCGAAATTATTACAGCCTGTTGCGCGACGGCAGGCTGTGTTCTTGTCTGTTATTTAGTAATTTTCGGATTTAAAGGAATAGCGAAGTTGGATGGGAGTGGAAAGTTGTGGAATGTTAGAGATTTCTCTAACTAGTATTGACTTCTTCCGCATGCTGAGAGATATCCCGAAAGTCCAGAATGGTCCAACGTTTATAGGTCCCACGATGATCGAGATGCCAGGATGGTGTCCTATCCACGATGGTGGCTTCCTGTACTAGTGAAGAAAGTAAATCTTTCGCCCAGGTAATAAATGTTTCTCGTTTCCGAGTTGATTAGGTGGAGAGGTGATAAGTAGTGGAAGTTTTCAACTTGAAGTTGCGTTGAAAGCTGGCTAATGAGGGGGTTAGGATGTTGAGAGATCTTCTCAAGTTGTTTGACCGCTAGAGAAAGGAGATAGTCCTCGATTGGAGTAATGTTTGCACTGTCATACAAAAAGGTGTTGGAAAAGTAGCCTCCGTCAGGTTTCCTGTACACTCCTGCACAGGCCCTTAGGTTCTTTCTTCGAGCGCGCTGATTTGCTTCATATAGGATGGCGAAATGGTGTGCCAGATGGGGAAGCAATAGCAGATGATTGGGCGGATGAGCTGTTTATATATAAGCAGCTTTGTATCTTTCGGGAGACCGTTTCTCCTTCTGATAATAGGGTTGAGTAGGGAGTAGGCGTAGTTGGCTTTCCTCATGGTTAGCTTGGCGTGATTGTTGAATTTTAACAAATTATTGAAAGAGACACCAAGGTATTTGGTATTCTTTGAAGGTTGAAGCTTTTCGTTATTGACTTCGATTTCGATGTTGTTGGCACGTGTGGCGAGGTTGGGTCTTCCACTTGTGGAGGAATTTCGGATACAAAACATTTCAGATTTGTTAAGGTTTATTTTGATGCCCCACTTTCTGTAAAATTCGTCAAGTTTGAGGACATGCCGCTCCACTTTCGTAGCAGCGAAATTGGATGACATGGAGTGGGCATACGTAAGGGAGTCATCAGCATAAAGTAGTATGGTGGAATTTGACTCATTGGCAGACTGATCAAAGGTGAAAAGATTGAATAGAGTTGGTCCGAGAACCGAACCTTGAGGGACACCAGCACTGACTGATGTTGCCTGAGATGTAACATTCTCAATTTCTATGTAGAAATTCCGGGATGACAGAAAGATATATTTAACCCGGGTGAGATAAGGCGGGAACTCGAGGTTTATGATTTTGAATATTAGCCCCTTTGTCCAAAGAGATGGAGATCAGTCAGCTTGTCGTTTTTATAGCCCTTTCTTGACTACGACACCACTGATGGAGTAGCAGAGGCGCATGATTACAAGAATTGGCAGTGCAGCTGTGATCTTACGATATTAGCGGCACAATATGTATAGCAACGAACCAAAATGCATAGCAACAAGAATTTTAGAGCAACCCATGTTGCTGTGTTAAGTTGAATTATATTTCCAAAAATGTTATCTTTATCACTTAGAGAAGAAATTCCCGTTCGATGGTACTTGTAATGATGATAATGATAGAGTTGCAAATTGATCTGATTGATGTGATCGTATTTCTGCCATGCATTGTATGTTACATGACAACCAATTCTTAGGGTGCTTAATTAACAACACAGTAATTGATATTGATAACTTTTATCTTTATTTATCAACTTCACACAATTATGTACGTATATACTATAACTAATATAATATATGTTACTCAATTTACAACCAAAACGAAGCTCTAAGTGCGACGAGCAGTTAACTAAATGACAAACGACAATTTTTTAATATTCTACTCGACGTTGCTAATGAGCGCGACGAAAATAATCTGACTGAAATTTATTAGACGGAATTTTACTTACCGTAGGTAAGACCGACCGTCACCCAGTTAAAAATTCAACTCGGCTCTTGATCACTTTCGTCGCTATCAAGAGCCCTTGTTCAGGGTAGAAAATGAATAGTTGCATTTCTACCCTGAGAAAAATTTTCATTTATTCTGGACTTGTTTAAGCAAGTCCAGAATATTTTTCGTTGGACGGTGACTTGAAATTTGATGCTTTTATAAACATCAGCCACCGTTACGACGATTGAAATTGCGGCGCGCGTATGCATATAATGTATTTTCGCGGCGCGCATTTCTGATCGTGAAAGCTTTTTTGATATGTATGTACGTTCGTATATATACATATGGTAATTTTCACGACAAATCGTACTGAGGGTACGATTTGTCTTTTGCTTTATTTTTTCTTAAGTAATTATTTCTACTGGCAAATTTTGCTGAAGGCTGACGCAATTTTCTTCACTGATTGAATAGATAAGCTAACCATGGCATTGTTGTGTATTCCTTCCAAAGATAAGAAGGGGAACACACTGTGGTCCTTGGCTCCTGGTTGTCCTCACGAGTTTTCTGTAAATATACAATACTTTTCCTTTTCGGAAAAGGTTAGCTATTTATTTTATTAAAACATGTACCCAACGGTACCACACGGATTATCGCCAATTAAAAGTCCGTTTTATTTTTGAAATTTAATTACTTTATTCTGTTTGTAAAGAAATACTTTTTTTTTTTAAAAAACTTTTATTACAAAAACTTTTAATATAATACTTTTAATAATCGAAAGAAAACGCGGGAGCCACCGATATTAGTTTTTAATTCTTTAAACCGCGAACTTGAGCTTGCCAATTGAAAACTGCTCTTCAACTGTTAACTCAAAACTGCTCTGACAAAAACTGCCCTGCTCATGTCCCGTGACGAGTCTTTTAAAGAAAGGCTCAGTTGTTTCAGCCCTCTCATTGGTCACTTGAATTCACCTATAGGAATCTTCAAGTTACCCATTCCCCAAAATCAGCATGTCAGACCGGAGAAAGAATCAGCCAATCAGAATTGTTCAATTCTTTCCCACAGTCCAACATTGCTGATTCGTGAAAGCGAGCCACAAAAATTCCCATGGTAAAAATATATACACTTGTTAAATTTTCCTGGACGGTGGATTGCAACATGATCAGTTTACTTGAGTGAGATAAGCAATCGCATTTTTCTCACAGCTAATTATGCTGACCCATCGAAAAATGTTTAGCGCTTGAATATTTCACTCGACACCCGATCTATTTACTTAAATGAAATAAGCATGCGCGTCTTTCTCACGGTCAATAATGTTGACCCATCGAAAAGTGTTTAGCGCGTGCATATTTCATCCGAAATATTATACGTAATTGTCACATAATTTCTTGTCGTGCAGACAGAATTATTTAGAGCATGTGCCCTTGAATATGACTACGTCCGTTTGGACATGAGAAAATGATTTGTATATGTGCTGCTTAGATAGCCTGGCACATGTATACTCGTACTTGAATCTGAGCTTTGGAATTCGTGGATTTATGTATGCATTTTTGGATCCACTTTTAGAATTAAAGGAATTTATGGATGCATTTTGTTATGCATGCATAAATTTCTTTTTCTTTGGTTGTTGGTATACAACAGCATGATTAGTTTATGTGAAAATTTTATGATTTGGAATATTTTACTATTTTTTTAAATTTTAGGGCTTTTAGGAATTTGAAGAACTGATTCGCTTTCTTCAAATGTTTTTGAAGGTAAGCTAATCATGTTCCAACATGTATGTATGCCTACTAAAATTATACCTTTTTATACTTTTCTAGGGTATAATTTACGTACATAGCAGTTCCCTTTTCAGGAATTGTTTTTAATGCGAATCTAACTGCTTCAAACATATGATAATAATTTTAATTTGTCTGCTCAATGAGACTATACTGTTGTATTGTATTTGTGCAATGTGTTATGTAGATGACAAATACATGGCTTTGTTGGGTTGTGTATCTGTGTGTTGATTAAGTGTAATTAGATTAGATTTAATTTTACTAAAAGTTTTGATGCTTTGTTTTCTTCTCAGAAGGTATCTGTTAAAAAAAAAATATATTCGAATCGATTTGGTTCGAACAAGACAATCCAGCAATGAAGTTACTTCAAAAGATTCCAGTGTGGTTAATGAAGTTTCATTAACCGTTCCGAATCCAAATACAAACAAATTAACATTTACATTAGATGCATGCATATAACTGAATTGTACGACGAATTATATTATGATCATTTCTACCACTATTTAACATTATGCTACTAGTAACCATTTCTGCTACTAATACTACTCCTCTCATTTCTTGCAGAGCTGATGGTAAATGATAAGCAATTTCCAAATCCACCATACTGAGCCTAGGTCTAGGAAAACGTACATTCTTTTGTAAATTAAACATCTCTCTTCTTTAATTGTCGAAGTAATTCATCACCTCCACAATACTGTAGTACAAATAATCCATATGCCATTTAAGCATGGCAATTTCAAAAGCAAATGTTATGTTGATGGCCGTGCTCCTAAAGGAGAGTGTTCAGCCCACATATAAAATCCCTCGATGCAGCTTCCTTCCCTAGTTTGCATTTCCTAAAAAGAAACAAAAAAAAAGAAACAAAAAGAATTTCATCTTAAAATAATTTAAAACAAAAATACTTATCTAATATAAGGGAACTTCCTCCCTTTGGTCCAACGCCGTCCTGGGGCCTGCTCCATGATATTTCACCTGAAAATAAACAAAAAATCTTATAAATAACTAATAAAATCAATAAATATTACAAACTTACCAAAAATACCTACTGCTGTATATTTACAAATTGACATGTCAAAATGTCAACACATCACATCAGATGTTCTCGCCTTCGCCGCAATCAGAGTTCAGTGCAACTTTAATGGTCTCATATGACGTCACTACGGGACGCCGCCATCAAAGTATAACAACTTTGAGAACGAGCGTTGTCAAGGCAACCTATCATGAAGCCGAAGCGTAGCGGTTCGCGGCGGCTATAAAAAGGCGACGAGCTGCAGCAGAATTATCCATTCCCAATTCAGAATTTGATCTGAAAACATCAGAATTTACTCTGATTTTCCTAAATTATCCAAACATAATTTTGTTCCCATCTAAGTAGGAATTTACTCCTACTGCAGAAATATAATTCTGCTTATATTTTACCTCCCACCTGAGTAGGAATTTACTCCTACTGCAGAAATATAATTCTGCTTATATTTTATCTCCCACCTGAGTAGGAATTTACTCCTACTGCAGAAATATAATTCTGCTTATTTTTCATCTCCCATCTAAGTAGGAATTTACTCCTACTGCAGAAATATAATTCTGCTTATATTTTATCTCCCACCTGAGTAGGAATTTACTCCTACTGCAGAAATATAATTCTGCTTATATTTTATCTCCCACCTGAGTAGGAATTTACTCCTACTGCAGAAATATAATTCTGCTTATTTTTCATCTCCCACCTGAGTAGGAATTTACTCCTACTGCAGAAATTTAATTCTGCTTATTTTTCATCTCCCACCTGAGTAGGAATTTACTCCTACTGCAGAAATCTACTTCTGCTTTAATTCTATCCTACGTCTAAGCAGGAATCTACTCCTGCTACAGAAATCTACTTCTGCCTTATTTCATCCATCATCGAAGCAGGAATCTACTCTTGCTGCAGAAATTGACTTCTGTCAAATTAATTATTTCCATTACTACTATAGCGCTTAGACGTGCAGCACAAAAACTTCTATTTCATTTGTTCATGAATTTAATAGTAAATTCATTTTTTCTCTTCTTTTTCAGAAATAAGGAGAACAAATCTCTGTAGCAGTGTTTTTTTTTTAATTATTGAATTTGTATTGAATTGGTAGCTTAAGGTAGTATAAGTTTTTTTTGAATTCGTAATCGTAAGCTAGATTAGTCATAAGAGAATTGAATTTGTGATAATAGTTTATAAGCAACATACTGAATAAATTTTATATTTGAATTAAGACAAAGCTGAGTTATCCTTTTACAACCGGCACCCCACTTTAGCTTGAGCACAGATCTCACATTGGTCCTTCGAGCCGGATAACTCAGCTATTCAAATATAGAATTGAGAAAAATATTGCTTATCACGTCACAGTGAGACAAACTAAGCCTCTCCATCCAAAATGCCTACAGATGACGAATCTGACGTCGGGGACGAGACCATTAGCTCAGTATTAGAGTTGGTTGAGTCCCAAAAAGAGGTCAAAGAGTTAATGGAAGACCTATTTAAAAGGCATCAAAGAGAAGGCAGGAAAAAGACTGTCAAATCGACAGAGAAACGTTTACAAACGTTTACCGAATATTGGAAGAATTCCAAACACGGCATAGGGTAATTCGAAAAAGAGCGACAAAGGAAGATCGCAAATTAGAATATTTCACGAAAGAGACATTTAGTGATGTACAGGAGTATTATATTGAAAAGGCAGCAAGCATGGAAGAAGACATCGACAAATTAGCACCAAAACCATCTGTCAGCAATCCTCCCAATACACAGCCAACATCTGCTAGCACAATGTCATGCAATAGCGAGAGACTCCCCAGAATCAAGCTACCAACATTTAATGGAGAATATTCTACATGGATCTCTTTCCACGATTTATTTAACTCGGTCATACACAACAATAATAATTTGAGAGACGTTGACAAATTGTACTTCCTAAAGACTAATCTGGTGGGAGAAGCCGAAAAACTGCTCAGACACTACGAAGTGTGTGATGCAAATTACCAACCAGCCTGGCAGCTACTAAAAGAACGCTATTCAAATAAGCGAATATTAGTCAACGTACAATTAAAGAAATTATTATCTCTCCCACCCATACACCATGACACTGCCGATAATATTAAACGTCTGCTAGACAACATAACCGAAGCGTTATTAGCATTACAAAACTTAGGAATAGAAACAAGGAATTGGGATCCACTGATCATATACTTGACAGTGCAAAAACTACACCCAGACACACACGAATTATGGGAGCAAAGTTTACAGAGTAGCACAGACCTACCTGAACCAAATTTCTAGAGTCTCGCTTCCGAACTCTAGAAATGATTGGAAACAAGGTTACGTCATCCAATATGACACAGAGAAAACAATTCTCACCCAAACCTACATATGGTCTCTTGAACAGACATAAAAGTCCAGCACCAAATCACCCACCTACAAAAAGGTCCTCTTGCAGCCATTGCAAGGGTGACCATATCATATTTCACTGTCCTACCTTTAGAAATATGAACACCCGACAACGACATGAAGTTGTCACAAATAAGCATTTATGCAAAAATTGCTTATCTCCCAACCACATAACCTCAAATTGCACTAGCAATAAAAAGTGTTATCATTGCCAGCAAAATCATAACACATTGCTCCACTATGAGCAAAACGATTCGGTGACAGAATCACCTAATCAATCCTCCCAAAATTCCAATATGGAAGCTGAATTAAGCACACCCACCTATGGAAATGATGAACAACAAGTTCAAAGTTTTCTAACCGCAAACATGAAAAGAGCTCTTCTCTCTACAGCTCTGATTAACGTCACTGCACCATCCGGACTCATGATGACATTCCGAGCGTTAATAGACTCCGGGTCACAAGTGTCAATCATGACAGAAAAGGCCTTTAAGCTATTACGACTTAAAGGATCTCCAACCACCCAAGAATTAATTGGACTTGGTACAACTCCCACTAATACAGCTGTACAAGAAGCTACAGTCACAATTAATTCTTTACACACCAATTTTAAAGTTGCAAGTAACATGCTCGTGATTAGAAAAATCACAGATGTGCTGCCAACCAATGTAATTGAAGTGTCAAACTGGAGACACATTCACAACCTCCCGCTAGCAGATCCTACCTTCTCAATTCCAGGAGAAATCGATATTCTCCTTGGAGCAGAAGTATACGCCGCCATTATCAAAAATGGTATAAAGAGAGGATCTGGCAACTCTCCAACAGCCCAAAACACAGAATTGGGTTGGATTCTGGTTGGAGGAGTACCAGAAACAGAACGCACAACTACGACTGTGCTATCCACCTACACCACAACAAACATTAAATCAAACAACGAACTAAAAAGAGTTTGTAAATGCACCAATACGTCAACAATACCACCAAAAGACAGACTCCACGCTGTAACAAGGCAACGCCTTCCCTCCAAAAATTATGCATTCACCAAAACTCATGATGTTCCCCAAGACCAAGAGTATCAGAGAAAAAATTGGAGAAATGCTTCAAGTAAAGCAGTGAAACACTACACCTTAACCACATTCTCCACCTTTAGTACAAAAGGAAAAGGTACATCAAAACTGTCGCCATCTCGATCAGGTTCAGCTACTTCACACCCGACACAAACTGAATTCGATTGTAGAAAAACTCAGAATCTCAGTACTAGATGGCGCCACTATAGTCAAAAACCTTTTCACTCTACACTAGTAATGAAAGAGAATACTAATTCACCAGCGACACAATCTGAAGCAAAATATCCCCATACTTTGCACAAAAACACATATGGAAGGATGAAAAAAAAAAATAAAAAACAATAGATTTTCTAATTCCAATTAAAGAAAACTAATATCAAAATCCCTTTAAAGTACCCTTCTCAAAAATATTTTTAAAATCTCTCCTATCAAAAATAATTTCAAAATCCCCGCCAATAACACTTCTCTTTGGCATTACTAAATACCAAAACTTGCCGTTATATTTAAATCCGCCAAAATTCACATCAGTTTCGAAAGTTGTCAAGTGTATATTAGTGCGGTCAGGTTTTAGATTCCGTTTTTTTATTTGGTTTTAATTTTCCTTATATATTATTTTTTGAGTTAAATTTTTAACAATGGAGAAAGTGCACGGAGTTTTAAATCAAGAATCTCTTGATTCCATGGATACAGGCTTGTCACCTACACCACCAGAGCTTTTGACTTCCTTTAAGCCAATTAGGCCATTGAGCCCATTGCCACCAACGCCAAAGAAGGCAGAGCAATTCAAATCGGCCATTATACGACCGCCACCTCACGATGTCTTGCCTGTGAACAAACTTTTCCGGCCATTCGAAGCAAGGCCAGCTACAGAAGAGATCAAACGTTTGAAAAAGGAAGTCAAACCGACGAATGACTTTAAATTCAAAACCAGGACCAGGGAAAATAACCCAGCAGTTCGTATCCCGACAATGCCCCAAATTCATACCAAAAGCCCAAAGGCAGCCTGTACAAAAAACATAACTAGTCCCAAAGCAAAAGATAAACCAAAACAAAATCAACGTGTCTCAGAAGTCAGTGTGTCAACACAGTCACACGATTCTGAAAAATCTCCTACAACCATGACATCACAGCAATCTAGAAAATCTACCTCAATACCGTCGGACATTCCAGAATTGTACGAATTAATCAAAAGGCCAAAATCAACCTACCAAGATGTCATATTAGAGCCTCCGGCACAATCTAAAAATCCTCCAGCAATCAACAGGGAACCATTAAGCACAACACTAGGGATTCCAGTCAACCTAGATGAACAAATTATGGCCACTCCCAGCATAATCCAGTTATTAGAAACAAATAATATTCCATGGGATCAAATCAAAAGAGCGAAAAAGTTCTTCCGATTCCCGCTTTCGAATGGCAGCACACTAAAAGTTACAAAAAAGAAAGGCGTACTCCACTTCTTCAAACAAACCACAGTAAGTTAATTTAAAACACTTTTTATTAAAACTATAATAATTATATATACATATATACATTAATTGCCTCTTCAATTTTGAGGCGGGGGGATGTTCAGCCCACATATAAAATCCCTCGATGCAGCTTCCTTCCCTAGTTTGCATTTCCTAAAAAGAAACAAAAAAAAAGAAACACAAAGAATTTCATCTTAAAATAATTTAAAACAAAAATACTTATCTAATATAAGGGAACTTCCTCCCTTTGGTCCAACGCCGTCCTGGGGCCTGCTCCATGATATTTCACCTGAAAATAAACAAAAAATCTTATAAATAACTAATAAAATCAATAAATATTACAAACTTACCAAAAATACCTACTGCTGTATATTTACAAATTGACATGTCAAAATGTCAACACATCACATCAGATGTTCTCGCCTTCGCCGCAATCAGAGTTCAGTGCAACTTTAATGGTCTCATATGACGTCACTACGGGACGCCGCCATCAAAGTATAACAACTTTGAGAACGAGCGTTGTCAAGGCAACCTATCATGAAGCCGAAGCGTAGCGGTTCGCGGCGGCTATAAAAAGGCGACGAGCTGCAGCAGAATTATCCATTCCCAATTCAGAATTTGATCTGAAAACATCAGAATTTACTCTGATTTTCCTAAATTATCCAAACATAATTTTGTTCCCATCTAAGTAGGAATTTACTCCAACTGCAGAAATATAATTCTGCTTATATTTTATCTCCCACCTGAGTAGGAATTTACTCCTACTGCAGAAATATAATTCTGCTTATTTTTCATCTCCCATTTAAGTAGGAATTTACTCCTACTGCAGAAATATAATTCTGCTTATATTTTATCTCCCACCTGAGTAGGAATTTACTCCTACTGCAGAAATATAATTCTGCTTATATTTTATCTCCCACCTGAGTAGGAATTTACTCCTACTGCAGAAATATAATTCTGCTTATTTTTCATCTCCCACCTGAGTAGGAATTTACTCCTACTGCAGAAATTTAATTCTGCTTATTTTTCATCTCCCACCTGAGTAGGAATTTACTCCTACTGCAGAAATCTACTTCTGCTTTAATTCTATCCTACGTCTAAGCAGGAATCTACTCCTGCTACAGAAATCTACTTCTGCCTTATTTCATCCATCATCGAAGCAGGAATCTACTCTTGCTGCAGAAATTGACTTCTGTCAAATTAATTATTTCCATTACTACTATAGCGCTTAGACGTGCAGCACAAAAACTTCTATTTCATTTGTTCATGAATTTAATAGTAAATTCATTTTTTCTCTTCTTTTTCAGAAATAAGGAGAACAAATCTCTGTAGCAGTGTTTTTTTTTGAATTATTGAATTTGTATTGAATTGGTAGCTTAAGGTAGTATAAGTTTTTTTTGAATTCGTAATCGTAAGCTAGATTAGTCATAAGAGAATTGAATTTGTGATAATAGTTTATAAGCAACATACTGAATAAATTTTATATTTGAATTAAGACAAAGCTGAGTTATCCTTTTACAACCGGCACCCCCCTTTAGCTTGAGCACAGATCTCACAGAGAGCTCTCAACTTTCGTATCTTCGTGCAGAAAGACTATGGTTAGGGTTCTTTTACCTACTTTTCGTTTGCCTTTCTTTTGATACCGAAACCTTAACCTGGTAAAACCACAAGTTTATATGTTCATTTTGCACTTTTGAGAAATGATTTATATATTTCTTCTTTAATTAAAAAAATAACACAAATTTCGATTTACCTTTTTCGCTATAATTTAGATATTCTTTATTTTTCAGTAAGATTATAATAAACATAATTTTCTGTATTCATTTTCCACATTTTCATTTCATTTGAGAAATTTCATTTTTCTTCAGGCTTTTATTTAATCTTAATAATTTTCACCCTTATTACATAGATCATTTATTCAGAACAATACTTGGCGGAATTAGAAAAAACGACTCCTCGAGGTTTGGGCTTGATGGCCCCCACGATTTATAAAAAATGTTTTTTTTATTACTTTATTGCTTTCTCAGGAAAAAACGTATACGTGAGAAAATGCAAAAAAGTTTTGTACCAATGCATATATGTACATCAAGTAAAAAAAAGTGCACCAGCCTTGAAATATTAATTTTAAGTATGCGAGAATAATTGTATGTATGTACTACATGCAATTAGATTTAAAGAATTAAGTACTGTACGTATGTACAGTAGGGTGACCCAAAAAACAAAAGTGTTAAAATCTCTAGATACTCATTCAAAATTTGTTAGCTAATATAATTTTAAACTTCTATGCAAAATAATAATAAATAATAATAAAATTACAAAAATTAAATTCCGAACACAAACAACAACAATAGGTACTATACCCGTCGGCCTCAATATAGCAGAATTGTTTTCTAGGGGAAAATATAGAAGAAAAAATGTTTACCATGTCCATTCATCATTGATTATGTACTGCTGATAGAACTCGCTACTTCGCCATAGTTAAATGGAAGCTCGGAATCCAGAGCTTTATTTTCTGCCATTCAGACTAAATGTTTAGAGGTCGCTCAAATCGAAAATAGTGTTTTTTTTTTTTGGCTATTTCGGACTTTCAGGAAAACAGTCAACATTTTCTGTCATAATTTTTTAAATTGACAATATTTTTTCTTGATTTTTTTTTTTTTAAATTAAACGGAACATAGTTATGAACTTATTGCAGTGAAAGTCGTTTAAAAAAAATTTAATTTTTCGTTTGTTTTTTATAAATTTTTCAAAACGAAAATTCGGACCCGGAACTCGAATTTTTTGACTAATTTTTTTATAAGGAAAACTGGCACGCGGTGCGGGTATACTTTTTCGACTATAACGCTATCTACAATCGATTATCTTTCTAGCGACTATAACATAAGGGGCTCATGTAGGTATGAACTGTTCTCAAAATGCGATTATCTTAGGTGAAGTATTTTTACAATGTACAATTACAAAAAAATTGACACGAAGTCAAAAATTTGGAGTTTTCGTTTTCAGGGTCATTTCTGTGATACATCAATATTGTTATGGAACTACTATTGAGTTAGTACTATTGGACGTGAAGTCCAGACTGCCAGCATGCGCTGACAGCTCACTCGGTGAACAGTGTTGAAATGCAGGGCGGCACGCTAGTTCGCCTCGACTATTGGTGGAGGGTGTGTGGGTTGTGTATGATTTCACTGTTGCACACCGCTTCGTGTGCAACTTTCTTTTTTATTTTAATAAATAATTACCCCCTTTGTTTTTGTTCGCGATAACTTTGTTTATTTTTCACGTTTTAAACTCTTCACTTCGTACAATGTTGCATACGTTAAGTTATACTGAATACTATTATTAAGGTGAAAAAGGAAAAACAATACAGGGAAGTAAAATGACTAAACACAGGTCGTTTTTTTCTTAAGCGGATTGAATATATTTATATGCTTTTGTCTTACATTTGTTTGCCGAAGTAAGTATGTGGTGGCTTACCTACTAAATAGCTGCTGTTATCCGGTAGCTGTGGAAAAAGGAGAACAACTTTTGAGTATAAAACTCAGTGAGATGCAGCAAACAATCCTATTTTAATCATACACCCAGATACATTCTATCATATCTTTGCTACATCAATCACACACACATATGCATTCAATCATATATTCGTTACATCCTTAGCGTTTTCCCTCCTTCATGTGTACCGACAGGTTGAAGAGAGCGACTTACGCCGAACCGATGTTACCTGCGGACTCATACATTAAATGTATTTGCGACACACGCATAGTAAATGAAGTGCGATATACGTAGGGGCAGGCAGGTATTATGCGACTCACGCACTGATGGTGTGATGCGACGTACGCAGAACAGGAATTCGCTGATAGTGTGGTGCGACATACGCAGTACAGGCACTCGCTGATAGTGGGGTGCGACGTACGCAGTTCAGGCACTCGATTCTTTCGTTAATCACTCACACACAGAACCTAACTATCCTTGGCTACACATTACAATTTAGAATAGCGGAACTACCTGCCTAACCTTCAAAATACTATATACTTTAATATAAAATGTGTTTGTCTCTCACCCAATGATGTATATTCACACTTCACACGATTAATTGAACGCGACTTCTCATTTCTCACTCACTGCACAGACTGTGATTAAGTGTATGCTCACTCAAACTTTGCGCAATCTAATCCCTACGCTTCTCAACATCACATTCGCAACAGTGCCTACCAAACTAAATAGATACTTAGTTTACAGACTTACCAAATATTCCTAACACTATATTACATTACTTTTAATACAAATGAATTCTCTCAATACTTTCAATACAATTTTGCTCAATACACTTTGGACACTTTGTTTAAACACACTGGTAAACACTGGACGCCTTACCTTGGGTAGGGGGACTCTCCAGGTTAAACTCACTAGATAGAGGACGTCGAAGTGCGTGTTAGGAGTGATTGTTAGGTCGATGGCCATATTGTTATATAGCTATATATATAAATTTTTTGTTTTAATAACACTAACCGTGGTGTCGGCCCTTAGTTGTTTCGCTGGTAATCCAGTTTCTTTCCTTTTTGTTTTTGTTTCATGGATTAAGATGTATAGCCACTTATATTTGGTTTAACTCTTTTTATTTTGAACCTTTTTATCTTTTTGTTTCCATATATTAACACTTTTTTATATGTTCTAACTCTTTATTAACAATACCTAGTTACTATGATTATTTTTACACTTACGCCCGACAGAATTAGAATATATCTTTTTTTTAACTACTACAAACTAAATGCTTTCGAATCTTTTTATTATGTTGATTCGTTACAATTCACAAAAAACTTCGCCGACTCTATTTTTCTTTTTAAAAGATCAGACTGCCGATTTTTCCTATTCGATTAGTTCTTTAAGAACCTAAAACACTGACTGACTCAACTTCTTATTTTCGCCCCCAACAGTCTCTTTCAGCGGGCCACAAGTGCTTATCATGCATTTTTTCGTCAAAAAAAATAAATGTCACTTCGTTTGGACATGTCCATACATGCCCAAACGAGTTCCGTTCAACCGTCGTTTTAAATTGTAATTTAATACCGTATGCCACTGATAAGATTTTCGTCGTGTAAAAAGGCATGAACGTTCTTATGTTCATCGTCGGGAAAGCTTATTTTGCACTTTTCAAGTGCAATATTAAACTTTTGTTTTTTTTTTGTTTCGCTTGAGAAAAAATATTTCGTTCGCGAATGCAATTTCTTCAACTCTTTTAGCGATAAGCTAATCATGTTTTTAAGCATGATTAGCATATGATAACTTTCCCGAATGCAAGCTTTTGTGTGTGTGTACACTATGTATACGCACATAGTACTATAATTTTTCTATTTTGCTTGTCAGAGGTTTTTAGGAGGAGACGGGGAAAAGAGTGTCATATGTACAAACTTCTGAAAATGGTTTGTATAGGCTTTCATGGGATGTTTTGCATGCATATACCAATTTACACACTATGGTTTTATGTATACATATGTATACGTCAACCAAGATTTTGTATGTAACAATATGATCAGATTCCGCAGTACGAGCAGTGCAGGTATCATTCGAAATTTGTGGAAGAAGATTAACAAGATTAGATGTCTCTAGGAAGAAGTCAATAATAGACCCAGAGCGTGTAAATGTGGGAGAGTTTTGAGAAATCGCTGAAAAGTCATGATCAGCGGAGCCGTCTGTGAGCCAGTTGGCAATACAAGCTCCCGCGGCATTGGTCGTTCCAGAGGATATGTCTAGCGTTAAAATCACCGTCTATCACTGTGTAGATGTAATTGGCAGATAATCTGGTGAGAGTGTTCAGATTGCTCCTGAGTTCAGAATTTTGGGCAGAGCATGGCATCTGTTGTAGATAGAAATTAAGAGAATGGCTACTTCGTTCTGAAGATTGAGGGTTATAGTTGTGCATTCCATATTGGAAAGTCTACTGACTTTTATTTCACTGAAGCCGAGATCCTTTTTTTTATAAGGATAGCAGTGCCAAGAGTTGTTTCCGACTTATTAGTGCGGATGACTTGTTATGAAACTATGCTGAGCAATTGGCTTGGACGTGAAGTCCAGACTGCCAGCATGAGCTGACAGGTTACTCGGTAGACAGCGTTGAAGTGCAGGGCGGCACGCTAGCTCGCCTAGGCTATTGGCGGAGACTGTGGGGGGTTCCACGAAGATCTGGCGCTGTCACATACCATATACAAAAAGATATCGTGCCAGAAAAAAAGCTGTCGCCACACACCCGGTCCAGAAGGGACCTTTACACCACCTACCATTACCTACGTTAAGGCGCAGATGTTCTGCCTTCACTACCATTGGCCCATCCGCCCATATGACACTGAGGGCAGCGAATTATTTTCAGTGTCTCTATTGGTGATCTGAAAGAGAGTGATAGTGAACCTAGTCCACCTTCATTGCGAGAGGGGGCTCCAGGAGATTACAGGATAAAGAAAAACTCAAAGCGCCATTACGTTATAAACAAAAATTATTTTACTGAAAACTAAAGATGCATAACATGTGTAGGAACAATTTAAGTTCTGGGAAAACAAGAAAAGGTATTTCATAATTACGAGCAGACTAAGCACTATCAGGCAAAATGTATTTGCTATCCCAACATTTACGGAGTTATTACAAAAAAAAAATGAATTCAATATGATAAAAGCAGTTGGAATCCTTATACTGTATAATTTTGTTGTTCAATCTGTTTAAACAAATTTACATTATATTCAAAATTGTTGTTGGTGCGGGAGCACAGTAGACAGAAGTACTAATATATAGGTATATGTGAAATATTAACTTAGAAGATAATAATATAATATTGATATTTTTATAATCAAGTAAAGAAATAATTAGATGGCGACAACTTACATGAATTCTGTTGTTGAGGATCCGTCCCAGAGGCGCCACCGAGATGTTCCGCTATGCTACTGTTTACTGGCTAAATGCAATTTTAGTTTAAAATTTAGGACTCTAAGGGCGGTTCAATAAGTACCCGTGTTAGAAATGAAGACACAATTTTTTCAAAAATTTATTTGTTTTATTTTTCAACATAGTCCCCTTTTAGAAAGATACATTTCTCCTCTTCTCTTTTTTTAACCCGTCCAAAAAATAGGATTTGTCGAACCCTCCAAAATACGCCTCTGTCTCGGCGATGACTTCCTCGTTTGAGCTAAATTTTTTTCCCGCGAGCCATTTCTTCATGTTAGGGAACAAGAAGAAGTCGCAGGGAGCCTGATCGGGTGAATACGGGGGGTGCGGCAGCGATTCAAAACGCAATTCATGCAGTTTGGCGGCAACACATCCGGATGTATGTGCTGGTGCGTTATCTTGTCTCCTTTAATTATTTGTGGAAGCGGTCCAATAACTCTAGTATTGTCCAGTGATCGTTCATCCTTTTTGTAAAAAAATCATGAGGATGACGCCCTTCGCCTTCTTTGGAGCAGATACACCGGGAGAAATCCATTGTTTTGATTGTTGCTTAGTTTCTGGTGTGTAATGATGAATTCAGGTTTCATCAACGGTGACAACTCGACGCAAAAAGTCCTTCGGATCTCGCTTAAATTGCTCCAAACACTGCTTCGAAGTTAACAGCCGCATCCGCTTGTTGTCCACCGTGAGCAATCGCGGCACCCATCGGGCCGACAATTTTTTCATCGCCAACTTATCATGTAAAATATTAATTGCTGTTCCGGTCGACACACCTACGGCCTTTGCTACTTCGCGCACTTTCTTTCGTCGATCAGCGAGAATCATGTCGTGGACTTTTTCAATAATTTCCTCGGTAACCACGTCTGGCGGTAGTCCTGGTCGCTGCTCATCAAAAACGGATGTTCGCCCACTTTTAAATTCGTTGAACCAATACCTAACTGTGGTCATAGATGTCGAAGTGTCCCCATAAACAGCATCCAACTTTGCTTTTATCTCCTCGCATTTTTTCCTATCCAAAAACAAAAAGCGAATTACCGAACGATACTGTTCTTTTTCCATCTTATCGAAAATCACGAAACACGTCTCACTCGAATGGCTGCCAAATCCAAACTAACGTATCAATCAGTCTGAAATTTGTTTTGGCGTCGTTTGATATATTGCAGCAGACGAAGATAACACCAACTTCCCTCAGGAACATCCTCTGTCTTCAAACACGGGTACTTATTGAACCGCAATAGGTAAAATAAAAACCAAACAAAATGATGCTCGAATGGATGAAGTAAGTTGAACAAAAATTGACGCAACCATGCTGTACACGCTCACACAGATGATATCGAAATGAAGAAATTTGGAAACGCTCCTAAGCTGATATTGACAATTAGTAGGCACTATACAACATATATATGTATATAGGTGATATTGTGCCGGAATCGTGGCGGACACGCTCAATTAGCAGAAACTGGCGTTGATAAGGACTAGCCGGAGCCATGCTCATTCGTGACAGTGAAGTTGAACACAAAATAAAACCGCTGACTCGTATTGGAGATGCTCATAGAACTGTTGAAGCCATGAAAAAGAGCTTTGTTGGATACGTGCACCTCATTTCTAGGATATTGACCTATGCAAGCAAAATATATATATTGTAACAGGATGACTTACCTCGCCCTTCCACTGCCCTCCTCGATAATTCGTCCTTAAAGACTGGCTTTAAACATCCCCATAATGATCAAGCTCCATACACCCGATATGCTTCAATAATAGCGGCATGACCATATTCAACTTCTGGCAGAGTCTCTAGACCATCTAGCAATCATCTACTGATGGTAGATTGTACAGAGCGAATAATGAAACCTCGATCTCAATTAAGGGAGAATCCTGGCAAAACTAGTACTAGAGAGAGGGTACACTGTTTTTTTTCTTCTTCCTGTATGTTGGCATTTCGTGTAATCTGAAACGGACAGTGCATTAAATGGAATGATACGGCGGGTCAGCATTTGGAAAGTTCTCACTTACGACATCTGCTGATGATCTTTCGTTGCTTAAAGGACACCACGACGAATTCACAGCAGTCCAGTGGGAGGTAAATAAGTCCGGATAAAGGAATCCCCTTTCAACTTTTTCAACCTCCTGGATTTATTTGCACTTTTCCAGAATTGGAAATTGGAAGTACTCAGCGCGAATTAAGCTACCAAACAATGCCAAGACTATGAAGCACCCGCACCAGTTCCATAAGAAATTACCCAAATTTTCTTAAAATGCACGAATTCCGAACAAGCAGAAACTAAAAACTCGAAAAGTTTAAAATGCCGACTTGTCATTTCAGTAGAAAAATTATAACACGAACTTGACATTCCAATCTGTCAGATGACCCATGCCAGAAAATGAACATCGAGAGTCGGGAGGAATCTCGAATTAAACTAAGGGCGCGTTCCAATGCCAACCCAAGTCCACCATTACAATTCTAACTAAAATCTAGCTCGATGCGAATAAACTACCTCAAATCGAAGAGCACGCGTAGGAGCACAAAGCGGAAGCAGTTGCTAAACTCATGTCTAAACACAAAACCACAATAATTTCCGAAAGCAAACTATTTTGAAATATCTCAGGCCAAAACATTAGTATTTCTAATCGGAAGAGAAGAGAAGCTTTCGAGCTTTGTAAGTGAGAGAAAATCATAGAAACTTTTACGTTCGATAAAATAAAATTCAAAGAAATCTTTCGACATTTTTATAACTAAAGACACTAGAAACATTTCGACATTTATTAAGAAGGCAAAATGATAGAAACTGTTGACGTTTGGTAAAATAAAAATCAAGGAATTCTTTCGACATTTTTATAAATAAAGACAGTAGAAACATTTCGACATTTAGTAAAAAGGCAAAATGATAGAAACTTTTGACGTTCGCTAACATAAAAATCAAAGAGGCTGTTCGACCTTGTTATAAATGGAAATAGTAGAAACACTTTAGCATGAATTAAAATAGAAAGAGAAAAAGAAAAGAAACCTTGTGACGTTTATTAAAATAGAGCTGAAAGAAACAGTGCGACATGCATTGAAGGAAAATGAAAGGTGATTATACAAGTAAAGATTTAACCTGTCAAATTTATGGAGAATGAAATGTTGAAGTGTTCAAAATGTAATCTGTGAAAAATTAAACAAAATGAAATGTAATTAGATAAGAAGGAAAAGAAATTTAATCTGTCAAAATTAGCTAGAAGAAAATGAAGTTAAATAAGTGAATGTGGCCTCACCACAGGAGCTGTTCACACCTAGGGGTCAGTGAGTAGGCTCGGCCAGGAGAATAGTAAAAGATCAAAAAAATTTTGTAGTAGAAAAAGATACGTCGAGATAGAGTCTCGGCCAATTTTTGGATTGTGAAAAGAAAGAAGTTGATTCAAGTTTGGTTAGAGTAGCGAAAAAGACGCCGAGTTAAGCAAAGTTGTAAATGGAAAGAAAGAAATCTGAAAAAGAAAGTGATGCGAATAAAGTAAAATTGTCCAAAAAGTTCATTTTTCTTCTTTATTTTATCCTAATTGCCACGAAGTGTGTATATCCAACACGAAAGAGGAAATTTCGAAGAAATTAACCAGGCAATTCGTCGGCTGGAATTTTTGGCGTTCTAGATCTGCTGCGATAATACTCAGCGTCCCAAGTGGGGCTTCCAAGAATCCAGGGAGTGGCCCGAAGTATATAGGCCACTCAGCAGAAAAGGTAACGTTCGTTTTTTTGTTCACGTGTCGTCAATCGGAACGCCCGAACCCGACCTGATTCAACTGGAGACCGCTCGGCCAGACGATAGGGTTAACGGGCTCCTCCAAAAAAGGGAACGTTAAATATTGTAACAATATGTACGTGTATATACAGATGATTCTAAAGTTGGACCCAACTTTGGCGGAACCGTGCTGGATAGCTCCTTTGTAAGCACTGGGTAAGCCGTATATGCAATATATATAAATTTATATGTATATGATTAAGAAATATTTGGCGGGGCCGTGCTGGATAGCTCCTTTGTAAGCACTGGGTAAGCCGTATATGCAATATATATAAATTTATATGTATATGATTAAGAAATATTTGGCGGGGCCGTGCTGGATAGCTCTAATATGATATTTTAAGAATTGTCAAAAATTTTCGGAGTAGTGCTAATTTCAGCCGAGTAAAACTTTTAACAAAATCACTTTTTCTAGCACTAGTCCTCGCTTCTCTACCCGATGATCCTTTTGTTTTCCCTGTTTATCGTTTGGATCCCCCTTATTTTTCGTGATTACTTTTTTGTTTTTCCTCTGAAGCGAAACCTTTCACAATTCTTTTTCGAGACACTTCTTGTTCT
Organism: Dioctria rufipes; assembly: GCA_963924295.1. Lineage (NCBI taxonomy): Eukaryota > Metazoa > Arthropoda > Insecta > Diptera > Asilidae > Dioctria > Dioctria rufipes. The sequence continues at coordinate 288,725,583 of OZ002740.1, forward strand.
TTCTTGTCAGCAAACTTAGCTATATGGAAGTGCTCCTCTGTGTCAATTAGGTGGCGTTCGGTTAGCCGAATCAAGTCCCACCGTCCACACAGCCAATAGCAGCATGCTTCTCCGTGTGTCTTCGACCTTAACAGACTGTACTTTCCAAAGGAAGAGCATGCTTATCGAGAAGATGGGTTTTAGTTTGGAACATCACAGAGGAAGAGATTAAGTTCAGTTCTCCTGCCTCATTTCACAAGAGAATTACAATTGAGAGTCATTTGCTTTAGGGATCTTAGTTGCTTTCACATAATCCAAAAGCGAACTTTGTCTCTCTGAAATAGAGGTGAGTTTCCTGGAAAAATATTGTTGATTTTACCCATTACGGAGAAAACATCACAACCAAAGAGCGAATTTGGTTCTTTGTTGCAGAAATTGCAGAAATTGTCGGCGTCACTTCACGGGCTCTAGCCGTGGAAGTAGGCCTTGGGGACTGTTTAGGTGGGTTGGGGATACCGGTTGAATCTTTCGAATTAGTTGCATTAACAATCTGGGCAAAAGATTTACCTGGCTGGATGGAGTTCCTCGTTGACTCTCTGATGAAGTTGTCTCTTTGACGCAGTTCCTCTTTTCGTGAATTCCTCTGCTTTCTCAGCTCCTTGTACTTAGGGCATCCCCTGTAGCTGGCTGGATGTCCTTTCGTGTAGCAATTTACGCAGAAGTGTACTCCTACATTCGCGTTTTTCCTCTCACATTCCTCTGGCTCGTGCCTCTTCTCGCACTTTACACATCTGTAGCTGACAGTACTGTTGCTGGCGACACGTGGCCAAAACGCTGGCATCTTTTACATTGCGTTATTCCTTTGTTGTGGTACTTTTCGCAGTACATAAACTTTCCTAGAAGCTTCTTGGTCTCCATAATCTTTTTCATTTCGTAAAATCCGTCGAAACTGACAACGAAAGAATTGTTGTCTTCCTTAGCTTTCTTTGCTTTCATTTGGGTCACTGCGTTAATTTTGATTCCTGGCAGTCCTCTTTCTAGAGCTGCTTGAACATCCTCATCTTCATACGACTGTTGTACTCCTTTTATTACGAGGGTCGTTTTATCACTCTTCATGGTGAAGGAGTAACTTTGTACTCCGATTTCCTTAATGACATTGAAGCTCCTTTTGTGGTCTTCTTCAGTAAATGGCTTCATGACGCAGTTTGGATCTCGCATGGTTTTAAAATACAGTTTTGGCCTATGTTCCAGTTTGTTAAGTTCTTCGTTGAATCTTTTTATGTTGAGGTTGTAGCTTATAATTGGTGGCGATTTGGCATCAGATTTCGGTGGCAGCTGTTGCTTTACTCGAACTTTCTTCGGCATCTCAAGGTCATTTCCTGTTGCCAGAATCTCGAACCTGTTGGTGTTTTTGATAGTTGGTGCCACTGTTGTCCGGGTACTCTTTGGGGCTTCCATCTACCTTTTTCCTGAGACTACAGTGTAATCACTTACATCTCTGGATCCTGTTGATTCAGTTCCGTTTTCACTGCTTTCGCAGTCCTCAACAGTAGAGTCCTGTTCGTCTGTCTGCAGCTTTGTCGACTCATTTTCGATTTCCATCTTTTTTGACCTTCTCTCTGCATATTCAGCAAGTTTTGTCACATAGTCTGGGAGCTCTGTTACCCTGTGTTTTTCTGCCAGTGTCTGACATTTTCTCAATATAACATTTAGCAAAGTATTACTTGCATCTTCAAAAGAAGAAGACATAGTCCGTAATTGCTTTTACTAAATCACTAAAAAAAAGGTTACATCACTCAAAGTGTTTTCTCTCACTCGGGTGTCCTTTTCACCGCACTTAAATTGTCGCTGTTTTGTGCTTTCTTTTTATGTACACATATATACATATATACACAATGAGCACGTATCTTATTTGCTAACACACAAAACCCGTCGGTAGATTATATTTTACCTGCGGTACTCGTTTTAATGAAATCCCGTCGACACTTTGTATGTCACGATATCCCTGTTCTGCTAGTTGTTCACTACTACTGACTGACTTTCAATCAATCAGAGTTCTTCACACGCGATTTACGATATTTGAAAATTTTTACGTACAGGCTTTAATTTTGGCCTAGGTTTCACTTTTGTCTTTGATTGACTGACTTTCTGTTTGGTGCTCGCGTTTTTATAGTCCGAAAGTTTTAGAGCTCACGAAAGCACAGCGGTGGATATCCGAATAGAGTCATGAGCGCCATCTGTTGAAAACTAGTCTAGACAGACACGATATGTGGGGGAGTCGCGTATTTTGAAAGATTTCCTGTTGAGTGGTGATGACACAGAGTATTCATATGGATGTGAATATACTGTGGTGATGATCCAGTGATGAAGGTGGTTGCTAAATGTTTGGATGCTTTTCTAACTTATTACATTCATTGTGTTGGCATTATTAGCAGTTTAAGGCGAGTTATGAATGTAAGAAATATTATGCTGAGTTACTTAATTACTTGATGATCGATAAGCTGGGCTGATTTATTGTACATAGTTCTAAGCGTGAAACTAAAATGTGTATATCCTATAAGCAAGCAAGAGTGAAGCGGTGAACATAGCTCTATGCACTGGACTAAGGATAGATATTCTAAAATCTAGGGTGAACAATATATGAACATAGTTGTATGCATAAGACTACAGGATGGGGAAGGGGATGGGATTTTTGCTATAGGCTCTGGACGTGGAATGGTTGCAATAGAGCGAGGTTGCTAGTTAATTAGGCAGGATTTTCAAGGCTGTTAGGACTATTTCTACACGCTAATGTTGCATTATTGTAATTAGTAGGGTAGGAGAAGGTGGAAGTTGGGGAAGATTTTTTTAATTTTCAGTTGAAAATCACTGGCGCCGCAGTTCCTGCACTTTATGATTCGTTCTCTCCTTTAGTAGATCGGGAAAATGACGTTGTTGAGTTTGAAATGTGTGGAGAGGCAGACGAGGTCCGTTTCAACTGTCTTTTTGTCCATGTTTGTTAGAAACCGGCGGCATTCTACCAATTTTGGGAGGCCGCTAAGAGGCTGGGGTCCGTATTTATAGAGAGCAGATCCAGTGGAGAAAATTTCTTCCTCCTGAAATTCCGTAGGTATAGGGACTACTCCCTGAATTTCAACGAACTTAACTGGGCTGGAAGAGATGTACTTTGCATTGTGCTCTGAACTTTTGGCAATCGCATTGATGGTGGAGGGGTTTTTCGAAGTGACCCGAAGCTTATGCTTGGAGACGAAATGAATATCTTCAATTTTTGCATATTTGGTGTGTAGATATTAAGGGAGAGAAACCATATCGAGTCTTCTGACCTGGAGGGCTTGAAGAATAATAAAATATTCCGGTTGTTTTGATGATTCGGGATAGAGTCTGATCCTGGGTAATTTCCTTTCCCCAAAACCGTCGTCGTTCCGTATAATGGTTTCCTCAGGGAAAACCATATCAAAGCGATGGTGTGATCTCTGACTAGTATCCAACGATATTGGGATGCACTTGTGTTGTTTTTATTTCATTAATATACAAAGTAATTACTTGGATTAATATAAGTAATCTATGTCGCACTGAATTTGTACAATATGTAAGATTTGTTATCTTTATTTATATGCAAAGTTTGTAATTCTTATTTTGTTAAGTTTTAGGTTAGGCACAAGAGAAGGCACTGTTATGGAACTATAGTGAGTGACTGCCTTGGACGTAAAGTCCAGACTGCCAGCATGAGCTGACAGATCACTCGACGGACAGCGTTGACTGCAGGGCGGCACGCTAGCTCGCCTCGACTCATTGGCGGAGAGTGTGGGGAGATTCCACGAAAAAAATCTGCCGCTGCCGTCAGCCATAATCAAAAAAAATTCGTGCCTATCCAACAATAGCCGGCACATATTCAGTCCTGAAGGGACTGTTACGTCACTTACCTATATACAAAATTGAAGGCGCAGATGTTCTGCCTTCCTGCCTGCCCCATCCTCCCATCTGACTCTTAGGGGCATAATTATTCAGAGTCCCTATGTTGACCTTAAAGGAGACAAGAGTAGCGGACCTAGTCAACCCCTACATTGAGAGGGCTCCAGCAGAGTGTGGGAGAAAAAATACTAGACTACTCACAATGCATATTGATCCTTTGATTTATTCAATTCTTTTTCCTTTTTCATCAATTCATCACAATTTCACTTACAACGTTGGTCTTTGCTTAATTACTGTACATGTGTAATGATAACGAGACAAATTAGATTATTATTCGCGGTATCCTTTACCACTTGTGATTATGGGTATTATCATTAACATTGGTTTCCTCACTAAATAAAAAAACTCTTCTACAGTCTGCTTAATTCATAAGCTAAGCTCCTACGCTATGGGTGAACATATTTTTAAGCAATTATAAAAAAAATTAATAGCACTCCCAATGAGATTTCCACTCAAAATAAACAAAAAAACATATACTTTAGCAAGGAAGAAATCTGTTACTCACTCTAAATCCATTCTTCGAGAAGGCCTTCTGGAACTGGATGTGATCCTCTGCAAATAAACATGACTTCCCATTGGGTTACCTTACAAATTGTGCAAATAAATTAATGATAGCAAGTGCCAACGAAGATCCCTACATAAAGCCACTGTGATGTCTAAGTGCCATGGTATAAACGTCTCAAAAGGACTCTTTGTCGTAGTGGAGGGTTCTTGATTGGACAGGAAACTGGGCTCCTCTCTTAAAAGAACACGGACAGTGCCATTCACCACTTTAGAGGGCGGACACCCACCTAAAAGCCGATCCTTTGGCTGACAAAAACTTAAATGAACGCTCATGAATGCTACATATGTGTAGAAATCTTCGAAGTTTTCATCAGCATCGCGTGGTTTCAAAAAAAAAAAAAATTACTTTGTTCCCTTTTGGAACATGTGGAAACATTAACAGTTCTTACTTTAGTAATTAATATGTCTAAACTATTTCAGTGTAGATCTCTGCAAATAAAGTTTCGAGGTATAACTAAACTATAGCAAATGCCAAACTCTTACTTCAAAAGAAAAAGTATATAAATCAACTTATCGACTATCTATGCAAATCATGTAATATGAGTAATTCGAAAATATGGAATGTAAAGGTTCCGTAGGAGTTTGGGCTTCCTACGTCAATTCTTCCCTTTTGTGTCCGGCACCACCATTCAAAATGTTCCTTTTTGTTTTCCCGATCACCCCTTTTAATCAGGAATCTTACCGTGCTTGACTGACTCGCTCTCGCTCTATATAATCCCAGTTAACGTTTTTACTTCTTATTTGTTGTGCGCGTAACCACGTTTTCGGACAAATTTCCACCTCGTCCAGCATCCACAGATTTTCTGTTCACTTTCCGGATTTTTCACTACTTGATTAATTTTGTGCTTCACGCAATGCGTGGATTAGTTGGATGCTCAAAATTTATTTACACCGCTCTCCTTTCCGTATACTATTTTTCTTTCGCTGTCACTTAATTACCTCCGGAACAGGTGTCCCTATTGCCAACCTTTATAAGAAAAATCTCCTCTTCTTCTTCCTTTCTTTTTTCTTTTTTCGGGTGCGTTCGGCCCGTCTTGACCTCCATCCATACAGTAAACAGTTCGCGCTACTTCATGCTGCTACGGGTCGCTTAGACGGGTATCTAGCTCAGTGTAGCATACTGCTATATGCAATATGCTACGACCATAACAGCACGTGTGTGCACGCTTTTAAGGTTGGAAAGAGAATCTGAAAACTAGTCAATAGTTGGCGTCCAGTGGCGGTGGTGACATGAAATCTGTTACTTGGACAGTGGTGGCGGTGATAAAAGTAGTCTGTTTGGTGACCAAACAATTAGTGCCAAATTCACTTAAATTGACTGATATTTCGGGGCACACTCCTCTCAATTGCATTCTTAAATTTGATCTTTTTATCTCACCTAATACTCATTCTACTAATAGATCCATTCGTCTACCGGTAAGTGTAGTATAATCAAAATGCACAGTAAAAAATTGAGAAAGTAATTGTAAGTAGAATGTAAAGATAGTCGTTAACCGCAAGTATCTAATGCTTCTAATGTTTCATAAATTCATCGCTGTATATTCTACCTGAAGCAAGCGTCAGACCAATAGTGTGGACAATTGTTCCCACAAAGCTTAGGTATTTTTCCCTAAAATGTAGGGAATATTCCGTAAAATTTGCTAAGCTTTGTGTCAACAATTTGTGAATTTTCTACAGTGTATTTGAATATATTGGTAGGCATTGATTCGATGGTCTTTACCTAACTAATCAGAAATCTTCAGTATTTCTTTAAAAAACCTAAACGGATGGCAAAATTATGTAGGTTAATAAACTGGGCCGGGTGTAAATACTCTTCAGCGCATAAATTTTTTATCATTTTAGGTTTAAATGCGATCTATACATATGGAGATGATTGCTGAGTGTTATTTAAAGAACTTATCAATAATTTTATATTTTATTTGATTATCTTCAATTAATATTTCAGTCCGGGATAAGTTTGGCATCCATAATGCGCCGCGACGAATGTGCCATGCACTGTTTGTTCCTTTAAAATTCACACACATTCAACTAGTTGCAAACCAATAGAATCGCTGATTTCACAAAGGGCATTAGTTTCCAGAAAACAAAAAAAAATGTTTTTCTTTAATTTGTATAGTTGAAAAAATCTGAAATTTTTTGGGCATATTAAGTTAGTATTAATAAAAGGTTTCCCACCAAAAATGGGAATTTTTTTCCTTATTAACATTTGTAACAAATTTTTTTTTTTTAAGTGACTCATGCCCTTTATGAATTCAACTAGGTCTTTTAGGTTGTTTGGGTGTATATAACTTAAACAATTTATGTAATAAGACGTATTTTTTATTTACATGTCAATATTTTACAGTATTAAGTTAGTCTGTTAAAATATTTTGAAACTAGATTACATTTTTAACAGTTCAGGCATAATTTTTTACTCATTTATATCTCCTGTGAGAGTTTCTTCTTGTTCTCCCTAAACGGTTGGCCAAGTTGCGATGTCGTCATAAAACTCTTGGTGCTCATGAGGGATGTATACGATTGTTTTTTTAATGTCTTCCATTTTTTCAGGGGAGATGGGTTGTCTAAAGGGACAAGCTTTGACTGCACCTGGGTGATCACTTGAGTATGTGAGTATGTGATGTTTGGAAGGATACTTTTCGGTTTTTTGGCATAGCTCTGCCTAGAGTTTCATTTGAAATAGAAGTTTTCTTGAATAATTCGGGCCACCACGTACTAAAACTAGAGATACTTCCAGTTTTTATATCAACTAAGGTGAATCTTGATGAGATTTCTTTTATCAATTTAGAAATTTCTTGGGGAACATACAGCCTATCATATTTTTTGAGTTTTCTTTTTAGAACCCCAAAATCTCGGTCGCATGGTAAAACAGAGTGACCTCTAAGAGGGAAATAGTGAATGATCTTTGAAAATCTACCTTTTATAACCAGGCTTAAAAACATTCGTATGATTGTATTGTTTTTTTTTTTACCTGAGCAGCCATCGCTAAAAACATACAGTTCCTGAACAGAATCAGGAATGGTTTTTATAAAATTTGTCAGATAAAAACAAACTTAATTAGGACTCTTTTTTGCTATACCTTTATGGTATTGGTATAGAGTAGATGTTTTGTTGGCTAAATTGTGAATGTAGAATGTATTGAGGCCTAACTGCTTCATGTAGAAAATATCTTGCACGGGAATTTTAGGTAGATATATTACTTGCATATAATCAAAAGCTATTGGTAAGATGTCATTTCTTTTTTGAGATAACTCAGTTATTGCTGTAAGTTTATTGTATAGTAAGAGGCAAAGAGCATAATTACGAGTATCTGTAATAGTTTTATTAAATACAAAATCAATGCAGGAATACTTTATCTTACCTTCTCTTTCATCATCCAAAAGAGGGAGAAGAGTTTTATTCGATGGATCGCGAATTTCCTTTTTAAGAATATTCCGACACTTTTCGAAAAATGGTGCCCACTTTGAAAATAAAAGTGTGTTTTTTTGTGGATACAGAACCTCAAAGTCTAACTCAATCTGAAATATGTAAAGCATTTCTTTTTGATTTCTCATGAAAATTAAAAATGAGGCACAATAGATATAGGTTAGATTTAAATTTATTTGTAACATTAAACAAGAACAGAAAAAAAAAATTATTATAAAAGAACTTACCAGAGATGTCCCTATCTGCTGTTTCAAAATCGGCCACCTCTCCAAAAGATTTATATTATTATTTGTCACATCAAATTGTCGTAAAGAATATGTAGCTTGCCACTTTGATATGACTAAGGCTTCTGGTGTCTTGTTATGCTGCAACCATTCAAAATTTGGTTGGCATTCCCGCACTAATTCATCGTAATCTAAGAAAGCAAATAATAGATAAGATTACAAACAGGACTATTTGTAATATTTACGTAATATATTACCAATAACGGTAGGGGGGCTCACTTCCGGAGTTGAAATTGAAGCTGAAGCTCTCGTTTTCCTGTTACTGTTCAAAAATTGTTCGCTACCTCGTAGCTTTTTCGTTAGCGAGTAATATTTTTCGCGCAATTTTCCTCTGTGGAATTTATTTCCTGTATATGTCTCCTAGTAACCAAATGTTCTTTAATTGGTTGAAATAAAAACTCTTACTTACTATTTCTTCTTTTGAAAATATAACCCTAATTTCTTCGCCAGCATTCCTATAATCCTTCGTCGTAATTCGTTTTCCGGAGTTTACCCAATAATTACAGATAATGCCACACAGTTGTTGTCGGTGCGCTTTTAACAAAAATCCTTGTTGTTTATAGTTTTGGCGAATAGATCTGCCTACTGCAGAACTATCTAATAAAGATGTCAAGTTCTAAGAAGAGTAAAATTATGATCACGATCATGCTTATTATGTTTAGCAAAATACGGTGTGGAAAAGCTTAAGTTCTAATACTGAACTCTCGAAAACATGAACTACACAATACACTGAAATTTCCATATTCAGACTGGAAGAATTAAATAAAAGTACAGTTATATAGAACTATGGAGTAATCATATCTTTTCAAGTGGCATTATTAAAACAAGCTATCACTAAGAATAAATGCAGACTTGAAAACTTTACTTGAGATTGATTTGATATTATACATTGACATTACAAAATAAGGTTTCACTATAGTGCCACCAAATTTCATCCATTCATTGAATTCATGTTTTCGCGAGTCCATACTATTTACACTTACTAGACCAGTATCACTGCTCTCGGACGTACAACTAGGCGAAGAACATGGCACAACCGTTCCACTTTGTTGGCTTGCACTAGTATTTATCTAATTTTCCAGTGGGATTGAAATGGTATCTCCTAAGCAGGAAATTCCCTATATTAATGAAATAATTAGAACTTGTTTAGATCACAAAACAAACTCGGTTTGAGGGACGGATTATCTAGGCAGCCAAAGGGCGCCTATCTATAGGACCTCTAAAAGGCAACTGAAATAAATTGTATTTATTGTATAATGCGTCCGCCTTAGTTAGGTATAAACAAACTAATCCTCTGCACAATGTTTTTAATAAAATTATCGCAAAACGGAGAGCATTTATCATAAGATAGTACATAATGTATCTGTTGTATCTGCATGCTATGTACTAATCCGTCATGTACTTTTCAATTTTAGCACTAATTCTCATCCGGACGAAATATACCTTACAAGCCCGGTTAAATATCCAATTAAAGACTGTGAAATCAGATTAACAAAAATAGTGAGGTGAATTTTAACATTAGTCCCTCGAGATTAAATATACATTAGCTCTGGATCAAATGGACCAAAAGGCATTTGAGGCCGATGGCGAACAGCATAGTTAAGAGAATGCCGAGGCATATGTTGCCTAAAAATGAAACGTTAGTAATAGAATAGTGCAGTGTGACGATGATATGTTGGAGCCTGTGATTATTTTCCAAATTATCTGCAGGAAATGTTGTTATATTTCTCCTTCAAATATAAGTTGGAAAAATAAACAAATATGCATTGAATACAAAAAAAATTTATGCAACGAACATACACCAAAGAAATTAGTATACCGGAACTAGATATCAAATGCAACTAAATACTGTTATGTATATACAAACACTTATAGGATATTATCTAATAATCAAAAGTTAATATCTCTTTTCTTTTGTTTATAACCTGTTATAAACTATTAACAATAAATAAATTCGAACTTTTTGAAAATGTCATACGGAACCTAGTGGGCCTATTTTGTGTGCACAGCTTAGCCATATTACTTAATTATATAAAGACATAAAAACTCACAAGACTCACGTTATCACTTCTCCAATTAAATAGCTTTGTGCGAAATTTGATGCGTAAACCAAATTTTTCATCAGGTATTAGTCGGTTTAAGTCATCGCTTGTAAGGTTTTTGAGGACTTCATAGTCCAGTACACCTTTTTCTAAGCAAATGTTCGTATTTACTTAATTCGATATAAATCAACAGAGCAAAAATACTTACCACGAAAACTAAGAGTTAAGTCCGAGAAGCCCCAACTCTCCAAAAGTTCTTCCACACTCACTTCTTCTAATACTAAAGAATCCATTTTAAAATTCAATTTATATTTTTTGCAATAGAAACTAACCACTTCTTGTCACTGCGAAAACATGAATGAACCTGCGGTACTGAAAACTGTACATATTCCGCAAAAAGTAGTGAGATCGCACATATTAGTATACGAATTTTCTACTTATTCTATTAACAGCATTTAAATCACCTACACAAGGAACTACTCCTCGCTGTTTACAACAAGTAAAAAAATCACCTACTTAAGTAGCTAAATTTCCATTTTTAGTAGTTGGAGCAACTACAATAGTAGATGTTTTTTCTACACTTCTTCGATTATGTGGTGAAAATACCGAAACAAATAGTTGAAACTGGCTTGTATTATTCTCTGAATTTCAGTTTCGATGCATTAAAATATAAACTTTTATCAGTGAAATATTAAAAAGACCTTCAGTGTTACCACCATATAAAATTAGTCAGTTGGACAATAAATGTAAAATTATAGTGTTTATCCCATGTAAAATTTTAATTGACTCTGAAATGATTTTTTAATTGGGTACGTTAAAGAAAAATTATATTTGTAACCAAAAGACAATTTGGTCGATGTTTGGTAACTAAATTCATATTGAAATTTTTCTACTAGGTTCAAGTTCAAAAAGCCTTCAGGTACCTAATGAAGTAATGTACTTGGCTTAGTGTTCGTGTAAGAAAATTTTATATAAATCCGCGTTGAGTTGCGTTTGCGGTATTCTTCACAAATGACTTGTTTTAAGAAGATTTAAAATCCGGTAAAAACGAACGAATTAGAAAAGAGATTTTAATAAAACTCAATGGAACATTGAATTATAAATTCTCGTTGCCCTTTACATACATGACAACACTAATCAAGAAAAGTAGTTGAACTGTCTACATAAATAGCAACTCTATCTATAAAAATTGGCTATCAGGGTTTGGATGAATTTACATTTTACCTAAATGCATGAGAACGAATTTACAGGAATATAAGCTACCACACTTAAGTAGGTGGAAAGCAGATTTTGTCTCATAATCAAATACTATTATATTTTAGGTGGGATTGTTATTAATGTAGACAATTTCCACAATTTATATTTTCCTATAAGGAATTGTAAAATTACCTACCGCATTAGATGAAATAATAATTTTTATTCGGCTTGTACACCCATACATATATTGAAGTAGGTGAAAAATTTCCCTTGTAGATGAATTTCCTATTTCCTTAATATATTCAAACGACGTCTACAAAATAGGTACAGTTTTAGGAATTTTAAGCTCACCTAAAGAGGATTAGGTGGTTTACCTAAAGACAGTTATAAATTTGCGGTATCATTTTAGATGATTTGTTAACATTTGCGTATTTTTCACCTAAAAGAAAATCACCTAATCGAGATTAGGTGATTTTTCTAAACTTGTTTTTTCAGTGCACTGAAACACTTTAACATAAACCCACAACATAAAGAATATCAACAAACTCTGCTAAGAATGAGCTGCTTGCGTTGATTTCAGAAAGGGCTGCTAAGAATGAGCTGCTTGCGTTGATTTCAGAAAGGGCAGCAGTCACGGACTCATGCCGTTTGTGAACTACAATGTACAAAACTATCGCTCGCCTTAGCAACATAAAGACTGTGACGGATGCCCTTTGTCATCCCAATGATGCATTTACCCTTAAAAAGCAAAAAACCACAGCTAACTCAATTTCGTCAAAAACGTGACTCATGCCCTTTATGAAATCAGCAATTCTATTATGCTCCGCGAAAAAAGGTTGCGAGTTTAATTTATATAATTTTAACGTTATCATGATTTTCATTAATTAATTTCGAAATGGAAATGTGGAGGAAACTTCAAAACAAAAGCATTAAGTATGAACTAGGAAAAACGACTGACCTGAAATTGCTCTTATATTACACAAGTGTTTCACTCCCTTACTGTGTTTCTCAAGTTCGCTTGTTCCACACGCAATTACATCATTGCAAGCTGGACCTCACCTTAAGCGTTACCTTAACCTTTATCTTGTTTGTCTTTTACTAGGTTCATCCATCCCGTGAATTTTTGCAAGTCGAGCCACGAATTTTGGAATAACGTTTTTTTTTTGCAGTCATTAGAATATCTTCAGTTGTGGTGTTTGATTTTGTACACCGCGAGAAAAAGGGATGTATGGGCTTTAACTACGATTGAAAATTCACTTTTGAATTTATTTATTTAAAATAACAACAATTCACGTTATAATTCATTTATTTTTCTTGTTTTCTGTAATAAATCCGTTTAACTTATTATTTTATCTATCTTGAGCAATTCACTTTATTACACAAAAATTTATAACTTATTTATATATCCTGTCGCAATTCACTTTATAACTAAGGCACTTATATTTTATTCATTTTTCTGGTCTTCAATTTATTTTAAAACTCAGCAACAGACCTGATTGGTTTGTTTTTCTCAAAAACTACCGCGACGCTGACCAGACTCAAGAAAAAAACCTAACCTAAAGTTCATTTAAAAAAATGCAGAATCGACTACGCGTCATTTCTGTGCCAGAATTTTTTGATGTTTCCAAACAAGATTATTTTTATTTCCTACTTCGCTTTGTTTACCTGCGAAGTAGGTCATTATTGCGAAGGTAAGTCATTCTGCAATAAATTCTGATCAGCCACTAGGTCATTTTTTATTTATGCTGACCGGGCACGTAAAATGCTTTTATTTTATTTATCTTTGCAATTGTTACGATTGCAAAGAAACTTACATATGAGTTAATTTATAACATGAAAACATTTAGTAAAACGTTTTGAAATTAATCTTCGCTAAATGAAGAAATAATTATACAACACAGTCATAAGCATCTACACTCAGAAAAATATTTTCTAAGATTTACGAAAAACAACGATAAAATCTACAAAAATCACGCATGATTTCGAACCAATGGAAAATTTCGTAAGATATGCGAAGAGCATTTCGTAAATTCGAACAGTTTACATAATTCATCGTACTTTTTACGAAATTTTTACTTAAAACATTGTTAAAGGGATTTTACGTGGCTACCCCATATTTATTACGAGAATTTGATTGATTTTACGAAATAATGATTTAATTTAATTAAAACGGTGCCGTTAAAAGTACGAATATTTTAGTAGATTCTTAGGCTTTGTTTTTATTAGTTACATAATATTATCCTGATAAATATTTAAAAATTTGGTATTTTCGTTACTTTATTATTAGATAGGGTCTTTCGCCTGTAAGCGTATTGCAAGGACAAAGCTATTCATTTGTTATTGTAATTCATGTTTGCAGGTTTTTTTTTTCAACAGTTCTGGACAGTTATAGGACAAAAACAACTTGATCACTATGCTCTTGCAATACTATTATTAAAAATATCGCATCTAGCGATAAAGGTTTGATGATTTTTTAAAATAAAATCTAACTCTATTAATGCAAAATAATTTATATTTAATGTTGCCGCCTATATTCTGTACACACAAACATTTAATTCAGGGAACTTACCTTAAACAATTTCCTATGTAGAGTATATAATATGTGTGTATATACATTATGTATATCCAAGAATTTGTTAAAGTGTTACATTCATATTTTAATAAAAAATGTCATTGTAAACGTAATATTTTATTTTAATTCATTATACATTTCCTTGTGTTTTTTGGTACGTACTTGAGGTACCTATACATACATAGAGGTGCCCGGATAGCACAGTAAAAAACAGTATTATTGAGTAAAAAATTTTTTTTATTCTCACTACACATTTACCTGTCGGAAGGTAGTACAAGTGCGTTAGTGGATTAAGAAATTCTTTCAGAACTCAAATTTCCAGTTTTTTTGAATCATCTTTTATAATATACCTAACTTAAATAGTGTTATTAAATTTTGCAAAAAAAAAAAAACAGGAGGGTTTCCTTTCCTTGATAAAACTCGCAAAAGTCTATTTCAATCTGCAATTTTTAAACGATTTATTGAAATAAATTTATTTATAAGTTTATTTTTACCAAATTGTGACCTGAAGGATGCCGGTATAGTCACCATCGTTGTAAAAATTGTGTTAAGTTTTTATTTTCAATATCTTTTCTCCGATAGTGTTTTGATGCGGACCATTTTTGTTCTATTATTATCCATGGCTCCTCGTTAATTTGCAGCCATGTCATTAAATCCTCTACATTTTGTTCTATATGATTTTAAATATACATATATATAGTACATTGCATTAAACCTTAATTTATTTTAATGAATTAGACCTATTATGGCTGGTTCAGGTCTCTTTTCAGGATAGTTAGCACAGTCAAACTCCACCTTTCTTTTACAAGGAAGTTCCCCCAAAACGTCTTAATTTTTGTAAATTGTTGTGGAATTTTGTATACAACAGTCAACCAGACGCTTTTCGATGTTTTCGTAAAAAATAAGTGCCCTATAAAAGAAGTAGCGGTTCTTGCTTAGGGCCGCATGTGTCAAGGAATCATATTTATGACTGCCATTTTCCATCTCTGTATTAAATTAAGTCTCACTAAAGTGAGAGGAACATCAAATTTCGGTTCCGAAAAACGAAAACCAAAAAATAATAAATAAACATTGCCGCTTTGCAGACACAAAAAAGGAACTTCGACAATGCCGAAAAAATATAATACACTTTTCGAAATATGAAGAAAAAACGAGTTTTTCGGTTTTCGATAGTTTCTGTCGCCGAAATACCGATAAATTCGCATTTTGTGAAATGTACAGAATATTTACAAATTTTCTCATAAAAAACTAATTATTATTTGGATGCATGATTGTCTTTAAACTGAGTTATCTCACTTTTTCTGTTTGCATTTTACGGGATCAAAATTTGAAGTGCCTCTCACTTAATATCAATTATTCCAGATAATTGTCGGAATATGGCTGTTTTATGGTGGTCACAAGTTATGACTACTTTCGGCATATGGACCCTAATGTATTTAATCTACTAACTTTATCTTCTTTTGGAAAAGCTTCCAAAATTCTGTTGATGAAAATGTTCCAAACTAAGCCTCGTCAATGAAATGCACTTTTTTGAATCTTTATAAACTTTATTTTATCTGCTTAATTTAAGTGGACTGTAATTCTTTTTGAAATGAATATAAACTTGTGAAACGAATCAGTTGACTGCCGCTTAGTAAGTGTCTGAATTGAGTATTACAAGCAATTTTTTCTAGAGAGATCTAACATTGTATGTGTAAAGAAATAGACAATGGAACTGAGTTTCTACTACACAATCAAATAAGTACCTTATAGAACTAGCTTACCGATTGAGCTACAATATTTAGAGTGTTTCTTAATTCAATATTAATGATGTAAATCTTATGACTATATTAGAGCATTATTTCTTAACAATTCCCTTAGCTATTAGCTCAAAATGCCGTGGTCCTGGTTTGAATTTCTTCTGAAAAAACAATTCCACTATAATGTTAGTTAGTTCTTTTCGTTTTTCATCGTTAAGTCTGCCGTTGTTTTGATAAAATAACATCAACTTTTGTCCTGTCCCTTTTGATTTTAATAAATCTTTAATATCTACAATCTTTGAATAAAGTATAAGTATATTATCAGCTACTCTTTATACATAATCAGAAGAACATCCTGGCGAACCTGATGAAGATTCTAGTTGGTTTATCCAATGGTTACAGCTAGAAGAAACTGATAAAGTCCTACATGAAGCAGATGTATGCGATAAAGTTTCAGTGTTAAGGCCCTAAAATGTATACAATAGTATTCATAAAAATTAGTTTTTATTATATTATTCATATATTATATTTCGTAGTAACGTAACGTCAAAAAATTGTTAATATAAGTGTTAATTTTAGTTTATTCCTGAAAATGGTAGCTTCGCCAGATATATTGAGCGTAAAAAGCGTTCGTACATAAAATTTTACAAAAATTTACACTAAATATTTGATGTTACCGAAATAACATTCGAAAATTTAAATAAATTATACGCATCAAAGTGTTGTATTATTAAATTTTAACAATACTTACATTATCTTTCTGCCACTTGATGAGTTTATTTTCAAATTTTATCCGAATTCCCAATTGATTGTTGGCAGAAAAAAGCTTGTCCAAATGATGTATCTTCATGCACTTTAAACATTCAACATCAATTCCGTGATCTAGAAAACATTATATTTCAATTTTAAAATCACGAAATAACTCCACAACACACCTTTTAAATTTTGATACACTTCCACGAAATTCCAATCACAAAGCAAGTCAAATAAAGTGTTATGGAAGTATGTTGAAGGCGACTTGACCAGGACGTTAAGTCCAAACTGCCAGCATGGGCTGACAGATCGCCTGATGACAACGATAGCACAGGGCGGCATGCTAGCACCTCGGCTAAGGGTGGCGGAGAGTGTGGGGGAGTTCCCGAAAATACCTGCCGCTGTCATCATCCATAATCAAAAAAATTTCATGCCTGCATACAAAAGAGCCGACACACACTCGGTCCTGAAGGGACCCTTACGTCACTTACCTACTTACTGTGGAAGGCGCAGATGTTCTGCCTTCATGGCCTTGCCCCATCCTCCCTATGACTCTGCTCGGCACGATCTGCAAAGTCCCTTTGGCTGACCTGTGGAAGAAATTAGAGCGGACCTATGCGACCCCGAATTGAAAAGGCTCCAGGATGTGAAGGAAGAAAGAAAATATTCAATCCATATTTACGTTATAATGATCAAAATAGGCTCATATATAAACATTGTTATCAACCTACAAATAGATACATTCTCTATTATTAATTCAATTCCATAAGTACATACTTTGGGTTACTAAAGTGATCGTCCACAGCGTACTTGATTATTTCTTTTCTAAATTCACAAAAATTTTCTGACCTTATGTACATAGTAGATTTTATGGACACAACCTTTTATGCACCGTATGGCTTACTACGCTCAATGATATATATCCCGAGGTATTAATAGTATATAATATATAAATAATGTTTTCTTTTCTTTTCAGTTATGGCTTACTTTTCGTTTTGTATATGAAATGGTATTGATATATGTACGCGAGCCATCTCAAAGGAGATGCGCGGGTTTTCAATGGTTGTTCTTTCTTTATAGAATAATATTTATACCTGCATTGCCGAAAATAAATGTTTTTTTTAAAAGCTTTACTGCCGTTTTTCTTTCTTTTTTTTTTTTTGTTATAATTCAAAGTATTATGAGAAGAATTTATTACTACACCTGAACGTTGCGACAAACCCCGAATAGAAAAATAAAAGAATACTTTAACCGACTGCTTCAGTCGTTACATAATTCTAAATCATTGTTTATGATGCATTGATTTCTTACATGTCTATTTACTACAGACACTATATCCAAGTCACATTTTTAAAAAAAAGATCCTAACGACAAAAATTCAATGGCACTACACATTGAACTTGACTTTTCGTGGCGCTGATAAGTTTGAATAGAAATAATAAAACAGTCTTCGGAAGGTACTCTTAAAGGCGTGACTAGGAAGGACACCTTTACGGAACAAGCGCATTTTAGGTCTCCCGAAAGTTGGAGAATTCGAATGCTTAAGATACGGGCTTATATCCTACAATAATCATAGTATTTGACACTTAATCCATAAATACTTTCCTCTGACAGCCTTACTTGGCGATAATTTCGAGATCGAGGATTGTTAGTGCACTTGTCGGTCATATCTACTAGGCACATGCATATCTTACAGTTCAAAACTATGCTCCTAAATCTAATTAACAAAATCAAGTCAGGATTCCAAATTACATAAGTAGCTAGGCGTACCCATGAAGTTAGACGTATATGTATGTAATTATAAGTTTAAGTTCAAGATATATATATATAAAACGCACAAAACTTGACCATATCAAAAAGGTTCTGCAATGCTATACGTATATGTATGTACTTATAATCTTAAGTTTAAGATAGATATATATAAAACGTGCAAAAATTAACTAACCATATCAAAAAGGTTCTGCAGTGCAAGTCACTGCCGGAACCGAAGTGTAATACATATGTATGTTAAAAAAACAAAGTGTAATATTTCAAAATTACTCACATGTGAATCCTCGGCACGATGAAGCGCTTCAGCATTGCCTCCTGGATAAGAATTAACTGGAATTTTAATAATTTGATTACCCTGCTCTATCGCCAGAACACTTTTTGGGGGATGGTACTAGGGTTATGTCGCTTATTATATGAAAAATTTTTTTTCCTTATACTAAAACATATTTCTCGGTGATCAGATGGATCCTGGTGAAGTTAATATTGTTTCAATAAAATTTTCCCCGCTTTTTCTGCGTGCCGTAGGAATGAATCTCCTGCTGCGCGGGTTGAAGGTTAGCTCGAGTTCGGGGGCCTCCAATATGGGAGGAATGTGCCCTCCTACTTCTTTTCCCTCTTTTAGAAAATGTAAATGCACCAGGTCCGGTACCAAGCTCAAAACTTTATCAAATTAGAACTTGCCCAGCAAGTGGAAATAATATGCCTTATTATGAAAATATCCCTCAAACATTTGCTTTTCATACGTCTCTCTAATAAGAGATATTATTTAACACAAAACGAAATATAAATTAGTTCTGTTAACTACCTTTTCGAGGTTTTTCCTGACGTACGCCACACCAGATTCGAATTCCAACAGATCCTTTTTCTTATTTCATAAATGGGCTTCCGGAGGGAGACGCCAAGTTTTATGGGGTGCCGTTGGCGGATTAATCTTTGGTTACTGTGCGAATAATGTACCAGGTGGGGATGTAAATTTATTAATAACTATAAGTATTCTTCGAACTTACGTGAGGGTTTTTTTTTTCTTCGTCGGATTGCGGCGAGAAATATTTGATCTTGCGGGATTTTAATCTTAACGACCTTACTTTCCTGCTAGCAAACTATGACAGACCGATATCGATGGTCTTCTTCTTCTTTCTGTCACTGAACATGACACCGAGCTTGAGAAAGCATTTCTCTCGGTCGGGGCGCGTTTTGGTTTCATGCTGTAGTCGACAACAAGCCGGGCATACACGCTTCAGTCCGTGGTGGCATATTGCTATATGCAATATGCTACGACCATAACAGGGCAGAGTGGTCTGCGCCACCCGTGGTTCAGACGACGCTGAAAAATGGTCGACTGAGCTAGCCGGTCTTACACATAGGCCTCATCACTGCGGGCGCTCAATGTGTGTCACGACCCACGACCCTATGCTTTCCTCATCCTCAGACTCTACTTCCGATGACACGTCGAGGACACATCCTTGAAGTCTCGTCAGTCTTCGATCAGACTTCGACATCCTTCTCCGTGTGGGGAAGCCAAAGCTACATCGACAAGCTGGTAACCCAAAAAATCCAGCCGGTCGATGCCTCTCTGCCTTCCTTCACCGAGATGCTGAGGAAGCCCCGCGATCAGTAACCTAAAGAACTGATCGCTAAGCTTTCCCGGCGCAACCTCTCACCCTGATCTCAGACTGCGATTGTTCAAGGGTGTGTCTCCAAGGCGTCGTCGAAGTAGTGACATGTTGACAGCCGAATATGGGAATGGATTCCAACAGGTATATCACCCACCATTGACGGGGCAATAGGAGGGCTTCGTGATATCCTATAGTTTACCAGTTAAGCTGGCTGGATGCCTTCTTAGGGCTACCAGGTATAGATCTAGTACTACTATGTCCGACGATTAACGAAACGTTGCAGCTGGACAGACAAGGAAAAATTTTCCTCCTAATGAGGCCGATCCGGAAGGGACTATAAAAGGTTATCTACTCACAAGCGGTAGGGGTGCTATAATGAGATTGACTTTCAACAGGTATATCACCCACCATTGACGGGGCAATAGGAGGGCTTCGTGATATCCTATAGTTTACCAGTTAAGCTGGCTGGATGCCTTCTTAGGGCTACCAGGAATAAACGACAATAAGTATCGACGATGTTTTCATACTGATGATCACTGCTTGATGTCTTTAGCGTGATAGACACCTAACAGTTTTCCCCGCAGATCTTCAAGTTCGTATAGTGAGTTTCCTTTCTTGGCTCTAACCCGACATTTAACAAATTTTCGTCCCAGTTTAGCACTAGTCTGCTGTTGGAAATTGCTTTGGGCAAAAGTCCTTCTAAATACCTCCTGACCAACTTTGAACTCGACGGGTTTTGCCCTGAGATTGTAGGCTTTTGAACCCTGTTCGAATGCGTGTTGTAAATTTTCCTGCACTCTCGCACGGATCAATCTCATTTTATCTTCTGCGTCCACTCTCAGTGGCTCATTAAGAGTTCCAATGCTCCTCAAGATGGAATAGGAGCTGCCATGTTCTATCATTTGTTGACCGAAGAGTGTTCGATAGGGAGAGAAACCAGTAGCTTGATGGAAAGAGCTCCGGAGGGAACTAGCTATTTGGCTCAGTTTCTCATCCCATCTGGTGTGTTCCTTCTGGATATAGGCCCTAATCCCTGACAACAGAGACCGGTTTACTCGCTCTGAGGCGTTTGCTTGCGGCGAGTAAGCTGCCGTTCGCATATGCTTTGCCCCATACTTTTCCAGTAGTCTGGCGAACTGAGCCGAGCAAAACTGGACTCCATTGTCAGAGACTATGGTCTCCGGAACTCCGAACACGTGAAACACTTCAGTCTCAATGAATTGGCATACATTGAGCGTAGACGCTTTTCTCATAGGTTTGAGAAGTGGGAATTTAGAAAAGTGGTCAAGAACTATCAGAATGCAGGCGTTTCCTTTAACTGACCGAGGATATGGACCTAAGAAATCGACGTACAGCTTTTGCCATGGTCGTTCTATCACAGACTGGACTTTCATCGGTGGTCGCAAAATAGTATTAGGAGCCTTCGTTTCTTTACACACGTCACAGGCGGCTACGTAATTTCTGACATCAACTGTCATTCGTGGCCAGTACAGATGTCTTCGCAGACGTTCCAGGGTTTTCCCTATTCCTCCGTGTGAAGCTAGCGGCGGATCATGCGCTCTCGAAATGACGTCGGTGACAAGCCCACGTGGAATCCAAAGCTTCCACGCTTCTTCCTCCTGGATCGGATCGCCTGTTCTCGGAACAGTCCGAATATAAACGAAGCCATCCCTGACGCAAAGATCTGGTAGTTTGCCAGAAGTCGTTTTAACCTTATGCCTCAGTTCTTCATATTCCAACGAATTGAAATATGGCGAACTAAGGTCAACTTCCGGGCCCGGATCTTCGTTTGTGTTCATGCTGTCACAATGAATGCGTGACAGCGCATCAGGGACTACGTTCAGGCTTCCTTTCCTGTGTTCAATAGTGAAGTCGAAGCCCTGAAGCTTCAAACTCCACCGAGCAAGTCTTCCGCTGAGGTCCTTTTGAGACATCAGCCATTTCAAGCTCGCGTGATCCGTCACTATCTTGAACGGCATAAGCTCTATGAAGGGCCGGAACTTCTGTACGCTCAAGACTGCAGCTAGGCATTCTTGCTCTGTGACGGTGTAATTTCGTTGAGCGGAGTTCAACTTTTTCGAGACGTAGGCTATTGGCTTCTCGTGGCCATCGTCATCTAGCTGAAGCAACACTCCTCCAATACCTTGTTGGCTCGCATCGCACTGAATGACGAACGGTTTGGTGAAGTCTGGACTCACTAGCAACGGAGCCGAAGTAAGTTTTTGTTTGAGTAGATCAAGAGACGTCTGGGCTTCAGATGTCCATTTGAACTGACTCGGGTTTTTCAAAGTGTCTGTAATGGATGCAGTCAAATCAGCATAGTTCGGAATAAACCGTCTGTACCATCCTGCCATACCTAGTAGGCGTCGGGCTTGCCGAACAGTTTTAGGTGACGGATAGTCAACTATGGCTGATATTTTGTCCGGGTCAGTTCTCATACCTCCCCTTCCTACAATGAATCCCAGGTATTTAGTCTCCTTGATACAAAACTTGCTCTTCTCGACGTTTATAGTAAGGCCAGCTTTCCTCAAACAATCCGCTACCCTGGCTAGCAGCATGAGATGAGTGTCAAAGTCAGATGATAGAATTAATAAATCGTCTAAATAGACGAGAACGTTCTCACGCAGATCGAAAGGAATGACTTTATCCATGAGGCGGCACATCGTTTGGGGAGCGTTGCATAGGCCGAATGGCATCACTGTGTACTGATAGAGAGGATGACCAGGTACTGTGAAAGCGGTCTTCTCTCTGGAATCAGTGTCCAGTGGGATCTGCCAGAATGCATCTTTCAGGTCCAGGCTCGTTATGTAGTTTGCCGGAGGAAGTCGACTCAGAAGTGCGTCTATCTGCGGTAGCGGATAGGCGTCCTTCTTCGTAACCGAGTTGACCTTCCTGGCGTCAAAACAAAGCCGGACCTTTCCAGGCTTCCTTACCAGAACGACTGGAGAGCTCCAAGGACTCTGGCTCTCCTCTATCACACCCAGTGATAGCATTCGCTCTAATTCTGCATCCATCAAACTTTGCACTGCCGGGGAAATCGGATAAAAGCGCTGTTTTATCGGGGCGGCGTCATTCGTATCAATCTTGTGAGTGACCAATGATGTTTTTCCCAGGCCTAAAGAGGCGAAAGAGGGGAAAAGCTGTTTTGTGCTCTCTAAGCGTTGGTGTTCTAAACTAGAAAGGATATGCCCATCGGTGTCAGAGGTAGCTATTCCACTTGGATTCACTTCTGCGACTATACCTAGGACATCCGGAGCTAACCCAAAGAGGCGCCAGAAGTCTATTCCCAGATATAGTGCCTGTGTGAGCCCAGGAACCACGTAAAAACGCACGTTTTGGGTCTTATCACGGAAAGTGACGTCCAAGTTCACATGACCATGAACAGTCGTCATGGCACCATTAGCTACTTGGACCTGTGTCCGATACTTCTTCCATTCAACCTCTGCTTCAGCAAGCTTCTCGAGAGCTCCCTGGCCTAGAATACTGACAGTGGCACCACTATCAAGTAATCCAGTCTCAGTTCGCCCGAGCAGCTTTACTTCTGCGTACGGTCGAATGTCGTCTGGCATCGACACGGAAATCTGTGCTAGTTTTTTCCTTTCCAGTTTCATTCGTCGACAGTATTCTCGCCAACGAACGGTTGATCTTTTCCTTTTCGGTCTCATATCCCGGTCGGGAAACATAATCTCCGCTAACTCCGCTACTGAGGAGAAAATTCGGTCTTTTGCTGTGTTATATCTCTGCAGACGCGTATGATACGGCGTCAGCGGATGTAAAACTGGCTTACGCCCGCTCGTCATAACAGAGTTTGGTGGCCGTTTCAATACAGAAGTAACAGGAGGCCAAATCTCCTGCTCAGTAACCTTGTCAGCTACACGTGCTATAGGTGTCAACGGGACATCGAAGAGTAAAGACTCTTCTAAGGAAGTGTCTAGTATTGTCATGGGCTCCCCAGAAATGGAAATGGGAGCTTGAAGATCTGCGGAGAAGTCTACTAAGTTCTCCGCCCCTAATAATGAAGCACTTGTACCATCCGGTGTCCCGCCAATATCACCAGAATCACTGAATGATATCAGAGGTTTTTCGTCAGTGTCTGCTAATGGAGCGGACTTTCCTCCTTGCTCGAGGCTTGCACTGGAGGGTTCGTTGTCGTTGCTGCTTGCGACGTCGATGCTGGTCGGAAAAAGGTGGTGGTATTCCCGACCCGTCTCTCGTTTTTCTGTCTGCAATAGCGGCAATCAGGCTTGAAGACATTCTTGCGTCCGCATCCATAGCAGAACACAACTTGTCTTTCTTGTCTACACTCTTGATAAAAGTGACCCGACTGGTCACAATTCCAGCATACAATAGCATTTTTGTGTGACATACTCGATAGCTCACCTAGGCTGTTGTCACTGCCTATTGCTGCTGCCAGTTCCGGATCTAAGGTTGGAAAATTGTCAACTTCGTGCACCCGTTGGTTCCGGTGAAAGTTCCAACTACCAGCTGTTGCGATACGTGTCTGCGTAGCTTGAATACGCGTGACCAGCGATCTCAGCTGTCCTATCGTATCAGTAGGATGCAGACATATTTTTTCTTGAATCTCCGGCAAGAGATTCGATTTGACAATCTCCAGAAATTCTTGGTCTGGCATAGCATTCTGTAGCTGATCGCGCAGCAACCCCAAATGGTGGTGGTACATTGCGAACAGTTCACCAGGCTTTTGTTTTCTAGACATCAGTTGGAGTCTAGTCTTCAGATCATCTTTAGGCGTCCCCCATTCGTTATACAATCCCATCTTGATGACGTCCCAAGTTGGAAATGGATTTTGCCTTAGTACTGACCAATACCAGTCCTTCGCTGGTCCTGTCAATAGCGTAAGCATATTTCTGACTAGTAATCCAAAATCTCCTTCAAGAGCGGAGTGCGTGAGCGCTTCGACTCTGAAGATGAACTCGTCGACAGAGAGGTCCAAGTTATTCCCGTTATATGTCAGGTTCCATCTCCTGATTGGACTGCCTGATCGTCGGTATCCTACATTAGCAGGAACACGCATAGGTGGTGGAGGGGGTTGAGGTGGTATAAAGTTCGGTCTGGACTGATTTGTAGGCTGACCAAAAGGTTGACCAAAAGGTTGACCAGACGGTGGTGATGGTCTCCTAAATGATTGCCTTCCCCGTGTAGGAAAGTCGTTTGACGGCCTCTGATTGCTTCTGGACGAAGGAGGTCGTGTGAAGTCTGCTGGCGGCATTGCTGCTGCTACTTGTTGTCTGATATCGTTTCCTAACTCAGACCGCAAAACATTTAAACCCTGCTGGAGACCTCGGTTTATTAGGTCTTCCATCTTTATGCTCAAGCCTGCTATCAGCGCATCCGTAGCAGCTGAGGTGTTGTGGTCTTGAGCTGTACGCGCTGGAATATCACGTCGAGGACTCGGGTTTACAAAAGTCCTTGAATGTAAGTCAGGCATTCCTGGAGACAAGGATCGTCGATTCGAAGGTGGTAAGTCAAAGTTAGGCAAATCAAAGGTTGGCAATGAGTCGCGCCTTGTCGATTTCGCGGGCTTCACCTTCTTCGGTCTCTTTGGGATTGCACCAGAATATTCACTGAAGTCCTGTTGCGTAATGTGACGACGGCAGTTAGGACAACTAGAATGTTCACCTATCCAATGCTGCAGGCATGCCTGGTGGAAAATGTGCTCGCATACAGTCATGACCGGCTTCCGATCTACTGACCAGCTTGCGTCCCGGCAGATAGAACATGGTTCAGGCAGCATTGTCATACCGTTTGTCGCTGGAGGTGGTGTCCTCACTGTAGCCATAATGAATTTAGACGTAAGTCAGGTAAAAATTGTCAAATCAGGGTTTAGGATGGTTATCCCAAAAAAAAATTCTAGAAGTTGCACGTTTGGAAGAGACACGCTCCTTCCAATGTGATGATGGCTAAATACTATTTTAAAGTCGAAGGCCTTGGGCGAGATACTCAAATTCAGACAAAAGTTTTCCCAAACGTTCGAAGAAATAAAAAAAATTAGAAAAACAAGGATTCGAAAAGTTAATTAAGGCTTCTCAAATCGAGATAGTGTAAAGAATGAATTCCAAGACAAAAACCAATTTCGGGAAGCGTTAACAGCCTCGTCGAATAGAAATATTAAAAAAATCTGAAGATTACTAAGGATCCAACAGATCACGAAAACAGTTCAAGCGTTTCAAAAAAAAAATCCTTCAACAGAGATCATACAATTTCTCCCTCACCTCCCGAAGCTAACTCCCACATAAGAGGTCAGGTCGCTCTCTCTCCCCCAAGGTCAAAAACAGGATACAGGCAAGTGACGTGAGTGTGTGCATTGAAAAAGTCAGAGCTCTTGCAGAAATCTGGGAAGAGTAAAGTCGGAGGTATCAAAGACTGAGAATGCTGCCAGAGATTCTTCAGCCAGGCAGTTAGCAGTATGCCAACTCCTGATCACTGAAGATCTCCAGCATCAATCCCATCCTCCGAGAACTCGTTCTCTTCTCCTCACCGAATCGTCGTGTCCAGCTAGTTCGCTAGCCGGGCAGAGTCATGAGTCTGGTCAACTAATTAGCTGGAAGCCAAGAAGTTGTCTCGCAGATTCATAACTCTGTCCAGCCAGTTGCCCAACAGAGACATGTCCCCACAAGAGCTCAAACGAAAATTTCGTGAGGCCACCTACCATTTCCATGGCAGAAGGCCAGCGGGAAAGATCATCCAAAAACATTTCCAAAAACTTTCAAAAAAAATCAACAACTGTTCAGGCTTGAGGCTTGACCGAAGTCAAACCTAAAGCCGGATTTCAACTTCCAAAAAAACTTTCATTAAATTCAAAAAACGTTGCTTTACTTTAATCCAAAAATTCAAAATATCAAAGACTTCCAATAAAACTTTCAAAATATTTCGTTACTTTACAAAAAAAATTTTCAACAAAACCAATTAGACTCAGGTCCACCCATATCTTCTACTGGATGTGAGACCTGAGGTCAATCAACTGGCAGACACCAGATGATCATCTCTCTCAAAGTCTCAGTCCCCAGTAAAATTTATATTTAGACCACCGAAGTCTAACTGAGGTGGCCCCACGTTGGGCGCCATTTTGTTATGGAAGTATGTTGAAGGCGACTTGACCAGGACGTTAAGTCCAAACTGCCAGCATGGGCTGACAGATCGCCTGATGACAACGATAGCACAGGGCGGCATGCTAGCACCTCGGCTAAGGGTGGCGGAGAGTGTGGGGGAGTTCCCGAAAATACCTGCCGCTGTCATCATCCATAATCAAAAAAATTTCATGCCTGCATACAAAAGAGCCGACACACACTCGGTCCTGAAGGGACCCTTACGTCACTTACCTACTTACTGTGGAAGGCGCAGATGTTCTGCCTTCATGGCCTTGCCCCATCCTCCCTATGACTCTGCTCGGCACGATCTGCAAAGTCCCTTTGGCTGACCTGTGGAAGAAATTAGAGCGGACCTATGCGACCCCGAATTGAAAAGGCTCCAGGATGTGAAGGAAGAAAGAAAATATTCAATCCATATTTACGTTATAATGATCAAAATAGGCTCATATATAAACATTGTTATCAACCTACAAATAGATACATTCTCTATTATTAATTCAATTCCATAAGTACATACTTTGGGTTACTAAAGTGATCGTCCACAGCGTACTTGATTATTTCTTTTCTAAATTCACAAAAATTTTCTGACCTTATGTACATAGTAGATTTTATGGACACAACCTTTTATGCACCGTATGGCTTACTACGCTCAATGATATATATCCCGAGGTATTAATAGTATATAATATATAAATAATGTTTTCTTTTCTTTTCAGTTATGGCTTACTTTTCGTTTTGTATATGAAATGGTATTGATATATGTACGCGAGCCATCTCAAAGGAGATGCGCGGGTTTTCAATGGTTGTTCTTTCTTTATAGAATAATATTTATACCTGCATTGCCGAAAATAAATGTTTTTTTTAAAAGCTTTACTGCCGTTTTTCTTTCTTTTTTTTTTTTTGTTATAATTCAAAGTATTATGAGAAGAATTTATTACTACACCTGAACGTTGCGACAAACCCCGAATAGAAAAATAAAAGAATACTTTAACCGACTGCTTCAGTCGTTACATAATTCTAAATCATTGTTTATGATGCATTGATTTCTTACATGTCTATTTACTACAGACACTATATCCAAGTCACATTTTTAAAAAAAAGATCCTAACGACAAAAATTCAATGGCACTACACATTGAACTTGACTTTTCGTGGCGCTGATAAGTTTGAATAGAAATAATAAAACAGTCTTCGGAAGGTACTCTTAAAGGCGTGACTAGGAAGGACACCTTTACGGAACAAGCGCATTTTAGGTCTCCCGAAAGTTGGAGAATTCGAATGCTTAAGATACGGGCTTATATCCTACAATAATCATAGTATTTGACACTTAATCCATAAATACTTTCCTCTGACAGCCTTACTTGGCGATAATTTCGAGATCGAGGATTGTTAGTGCACTTGTCGGTCATATCTACTAGGCACATGCATATCTTACAGTTCAAAACTATGCTCCTAAATCTAATTAACAAAATCAAGTCAGGATTCCAAATTACATAAGTAGCTAGGCGTACCCATGAAGTTAGACGTATATGTATGTAATTATAAGTTTAAGTTCAAGATATATATATATAAAACGCACAAAACTTGACCATATCAAAAAGGTTCTGCAATGCTATACGTATATGTATGTACTTATAATCTTAAGTTTAAGATAGATATATATAAAACGTGCAAAAATTAACTAACCATATCAAAAAGGTTCTGCAGTGCAAGTCACTGCCGGAACCGAAGTGTAATACATATGTATGTTAAAAAAACAAAGTGTAATATTTCAAAATTACTCACATGTGAATCCTCGGCACGATGAAGCGCTTCAGCATTGCCTCCTGGATAAGAATTAACTGGAATTTTAATAATTTGATTACCCTGCTCTATCGCCAGAACACTTTTTGGGGGATGGTACTAGGGTTATGTCGCTTATTATATGAAAAATTTTTTTTCCTTATACTAAAACATATTTCTCGGTGATCAGATGGATCCTGGTGAAGTTAATATTGTTTCAATAAAATTTTCCCCGCTTTTTCTGCGTGCCGTAGGAATGAATCTCCTGCTGCGCGGGTTGAAGGTTAGCTCGAGTTCGGGGGCCTCCAATATGGGAGGAATGTGCCCTCCTACTTCTTTTCCCTCTTTTAGAAAATGTAAATGCACCAGGTCCGGTACCAAGCTCAAAACTTTATCAAATTAGAACTTGCCCAGCAAGTGGAAATAATATGCCTTATTATGAAAATATCCCTCAAACATTTGCTTTTCATACGTCTCTCTAATAAGAGATATTATTTAACACAAAACGAAATATAAATTAGTTCTGTTAACTACCTTTTCGAGGTTTTTCCTGACGTACGCCACACCAGATTCGAATTCCAACAGATCCTTTTTCTTATTTCATAAATGGGGCTCCGGAGGGAGACGCCAAGTTTTATGGGGTGCCGTTGGCGGATTAATCTTTGGTTACTGTGCGAATAATGTACCAGGTGGGGATGTAAATTTATTAATAACTATAAGTATTCTTCGAACTTACGTGAGGGTTTTTTTTTTCTTCGTCGGATTGCGGCGAGAAATATTTGATCTTGCGGGATTTTAATCTTAACGACCTTACTTTCCTGCTAGCAAACTATGACAGACCGATATCGATGGTCTTCTTCTTCTTTCTGTCACTGAACATGACACCGAGCTTGAGAAAGCATTTCTCTCGGTCGGGGCGCGTTTTGGTTTCATGCTGTAGTCGACAACAAGCCGGGCATACACGCTTCAGTCCGTGGTGGCATATTGCTATATGCAATATGCTACGACCATAACAAAAGTGTCTGTAATTATTGGCACTGGCTGCACTTCACTGTGTTCTTCGATATTAAATACACATTAGTATTTATTGCTCCGTTCGTGCATAAATCTAAATTATCCTCATTTTTAATTACCCAACAAAAAAATTATTTACCGCACCAAACAAGACACCTCTTAACAAGATCGACGATAACACAATGCGAACTCGAGAATAGGTTCCCGAATTCGCTTCAATGCTTTCAATACCTACGAAGTTCTGATTGACTTTATTGTCCGTTTCGTAAAGTCTACGAAAAACTCGTTGGAAAGAACAAAATGCCTATACGAATCAATCAAATTTTTGTTAATATGATCAAAACATTTCGTAAATTTTTAGGCATTTCGTAAATTCATATTTGCATCTTTAAAACTACGATATTTTCGTAGTATTGACGTTAGTGTATTTTTTACGAAAACAAATTACGATCGTTTCGTAAATACTCTTCACAGAATATACGAAAATATCTTAAACTTCAAGAAATTTTAGTAAAAATTACGAAAAATGCTTAAAATATGATTTAACGACACTTTTCGTAAAAAAAATACGAAGTATTTTTCTGAGTGTAAAATGTTAAGCAATGACTTAGTTTTTCAATGAATTTTTTAATTTATAAGATTACTGTGTGCTGTTATAATTTTAACAAACAACACACAAACAAAAATTAATAACTACAGTTTCTTCTACATTCACAAATTTATTCACGAGAAACAAAATTATTTATTGTGGTAATAATATAACTATTATACAAATTTGAAAATAATGAAATTCTTACTACGCGATCCGTATCTAGCGAAATTAAAATAAGCTCTGAAAAATGTTCTAGTTATAAAAAAAAGATTTAGATTGAATTTTTGATCGGGCCTCAACCAGGTATACCAGGCACAACAAGCGCAATTTGCATCATATTTTTGCTGAATTCGAATAATCAGTTGAAAGTTGATTATACGTCCGTGGGTGTAATAATTTACATAAAATGCAAGCGAATGAATTTGAGGGTTCGACGAAATTAAATATCTTGCAAGTGAAACAATTTATGTTGGCAAATAGGAAATTCATCAGCGGAAAGTTATGGCAACATAACAGTGCTTGAGTGGTTTATCCCGGAAAATTGTAATTTTAAAACAACCCAACTTCTGGTAATGAATGATTACTTTATTTATACCAAAGTGGATGAAAACAATACTTTAAGATCTAATTGAAATTATAAGTAGTTTAGATGATATGTACGAGATTAAGTTGAGAAAAAATTGACACTTTGAAATTGGTGCAGCTATTAGATACGAATCTACGAGAAGGCCAGATGACAATGATGTCAATTTGAAATCAGAAATCTTTCTGTCACACACACACATTGGCCATCAGTTTGGTACACACATATGTTTAACCATCGCATGAGTGCTTATTGTGGTGATTGAATGACAAACAATTCAACAGGGTGATCGCTTCAGTATCGAATTAGTACCACGCAACTCGAATGTACCAACAGATGGCCAGGTGTAAACAGATTCCACTTAAATTAGCAGGAATTTCGTTACGTTGGTACCCAATTGCTGCAACAGTATTCATTTAAATTTGACAGTGACAGTATACATTTAAAATAAATTGAAAATTAGAAATCATAATGATGTGTATGAACAGTTACTTATCACAAAAAAAAAAAAATATAGCGTCTAATATTTGTATTAGAAATTGAAACACTTGAACTTTGACCCAAATCAAGTGTCAAATTCAATAATAGGTTTTTTTTTTTTTTTTTAATAAAATCTTTCTTAACCCTGAAAATTTTTAAAGTATGTAATTTGAAATTTAAAAAATGAATGCTTATTTGCATTGTACACCATGCGAATCCATAAGCCTGGTTATTTTACCCTTATCACATAAAATTAACATAAATGGATATGTTAAATAATTAAATAAATTAAGAGGTGAACAAAGTTTACCTCGATTTCACGAAGATTTTTTTCTTTTTCCCCATATTACGCAATTTTATTGGAAAATTTCCATAATATGGGAAAGTTTGGAGTGCAAATGTTAAATTGATGGACAAATTATTCCGATGTATTTCCAAAAAAATGCAATAAATGATTTCATTGATTTTTTTATTTGTCTCATCAATTTTTAACCAGTTTGGTCCAAAAATTCTTTGGTGGCTATGAGAACAATGAACAATAGTGTAGCGGTGGGTGAATTACAGTACGAAAAAAACAATAGATGCGGGCTTGCCTTCACTTTATTGCTTCAATATTTCATATTTTCGTTTTAATTAAAATTAAATTTATTTTAAACTAATTGTTTCTGTGATATAATTTCCATTAATATCGATAATTCACTTACTTCTATTTCTACAAAAAAACCAAAAACAAAAAAAATGTTGCAGTTGGCACGTAAAAAATCAAATGCAGCGCATGTATAATTTCTTGTGCCAATGCTGATAAAGCCAGAATTTGACGCTGATCGTGCTGTTGATTGTTGTTACTGGTACTAGCTGTTCGCTATAAATCAGCTACGATGATCACTGCAATTAAAACTGTAAAAACTACCATGTACTATGTATTAATTGCCATGAGGTAGGATTATGCACTGAGATTAAATTGTTTGTCACTACACTGGTTGCTTGGCAAATCAATGAACACTAACTGAGCGAGAGATGCTATGCTGGTCGGCTTTTTATAGGTGAGTCGGCCATCTTGGTTAGGTACCGGACGTTGTGGTGTGAATTTGTTGCGCATATTTTAACATTAGAGTGGAGTAGAGTAACGTAGAGAGTCGACTGGCATCATTTTTTTCGCAAGCAGTATTGTATATGGCTATCTCTATTTGGCTCAGAGTAGAGCTGCATGAAAACAGGTTCTTATCTAATTTCACTCTGGCAATCCCGGAAGCTTACAAACTGGAGTTTTGAACTACTATCATATAGATGGCGTGGGAAAAGCTCCATACTTCTTTTTATCATAACTAGCATATATTTTCTAAGTAGATATTTTCTATGAATGCCTATAAAAAAACAAGGAAGAAAAACTTAAGCATTTTTTTTCATGTAGTAGCACCGCATCGATGTGTTCGTTTTAGACATGGAAATAGTAACCTGCGATAATTTCAGAGCGGGCACAAAATTTAGTGGTTGAAACTGTATCGAGTATTGAAGAAATGTAATAGAAGCGATTCCATGATATCGCAAAATTTTTACATTAATTTTAAAATTTATAATTTTATAATTTTTTTAAAAAAATTTTTAAGTTTTTTAGAATTTTCCTAGTATTTTCTGGTAATATTTCTTGGAGTTGCCTTTGTATGGCTGTTGTATCCCAAGGCGACAATAACAATTCAATTTTAAACAAACAAACTGGCATTGGAAAATGTTACATTTTTTTATCACGGTTGTTTATTTTGATGAATATTTCGCTCTTATTTTATATAAAACACTACAATTTATTATTGAAAGAATTAAACTTGCCTGAAAAATGATTTCCTAAAAGAATATCTCCGGTTGTTTCTGCAGTATAGCACAGCGCACTTCATCAAGATAATTCAAGACTCCAAAGTCTCGATTATATAAAATCTTATTCACAAAACAATATTTCACTATTGTTTCTCACTTTTATTAAATATAAACAACTTCTAATCACTTCTATAACACAAAATAACTAAAATAAAACCGAACTTGTTTCATAAAATCTGAAATAAATTAAAATGTCGAAAACAATATTCAAAAATTCAAAAAATTAAGGCATCAACTTACATGTGTTCTTTTGCGGTCTTCCACTGCAGAGGCGCCTCCGAAATGTTCCGCCATGCCACTGTCAATCTACGAGAAGAAAAATAAACTACCACATACCATGTACCTATGACTATCCCTAATTAGAGTTGGTTATCCCTGCTCATACAAGCTAGTTTTTGATATAAAACTTTATATTATCTGGAGCCATTAAATGAAAGAATTTCTCGAGCAGCAGGGATCTTGGTATTCTCTTAACAACTTATTAACGTCCTTAACGTCCCTCTGGTGTCCTCCGAAAATTCAAACAGATTTCGGTGTAGCTCCTTCGTTACCTTCGTATTATCAAGAGCATATACAGGAGCAAATCATCCGCCCTACAGATCAGTAGTGCCCACATAAACTTTGGAGAAAATGACAGAACGGGTGCCTGGTTACCCCTCTCGTGATTGACTGCATATATATGTGCAATGTAACGAATCGTCAGGACCTATTCTTAGCAAGCTAGATGTATTTTGCAGAAGATTAAGCAGTAACAATCAATTTTGCGAGATCGTCGGGAGTGCCTCCGTGCACCTATCTGCATCGGCAGGGTATACACTCAACAATAATGATTTGCGGATTGTTAATATAATTCAATATGTTTAAATCGAGATGCTCCTGTCACGCGGTCTGTAGCGACGGAATTGTATTTCTATTGGTAATAATTTATTACAATAATTTATCGAATTCCATTGCCTGTCAGCCTTTTGTTATGCTGGTCCAGAATTTCGAGTATTACCTACTCAGAATATGCTATTAAAATCGTATTGAGAGTACCCGTCTTTAACCTGGATGTTGTAGAGGGGCTTTGCTCTCCCTAATATGTGCCTAATATTACTTCTGAGCTTGGTGATTACTCACACACGGAACTTATTCCCTTTTTCTCGTTTTCGATTTCAGTTTTCCTTCTCGATACTTTCCGATTTCGATTTCTTATTTCCTTTTTACGAACTCTCTTCTTCAGCAAATACAGCACCAAAAAGAAAAATTACAACCCGTAAAAAGTCTTCTTCTTTCTTTCCGTTTTTGTCGCTTTCGTGCTGTCTTGTAATAATTGACAGCACCATTGCCGAGTGACTCTACACATTGAATAAATAACTAATAAGGTATATCGGGTGAAAACGTAAGCCACTCGTCGAAATGTATTAGTGTGCTCTAGTTTGTATTGGTTTCGTCATGGCAGTAATGAAATTCTGACATTCTGAAGGGGAACTTTTTTTTATAATCAAATTCCTATGTAAAATAAACAAATTTTTAGCTCCCCCTTATTTTCAGATAATATTTCTTGGCGTTGCCTTTGTATGACTAGAATAATTTAGAAACCATGTTATGGTTGTATGAAGAAAGAGTGATTGGTTAGGACGTTAAGTCCAAACTGCCAGCATGAGCTGACAGATTACTCGATGACAGCGATATCACAGGGCGGCACGCTAGCACCTCGGCTAAAGGTGGCGAAGAGTGTGGGGGAGTTCTCAAAATACCTGCCGCTTGTCATCATCCATAAACAAAAAAAAAAATTTCGTGCCTTCTTTCAAAACGAGCCAGCACACACTTGGTCCTGAAGGGACCTTTACGTCACTTACCTAATTCCTGTTGAAGGCGCAGATGGCATGCCTTCCTGCCAAGCCCCATCCTCCCATCGACGGCGGCACTATTTGCAAAGTCCCTTGTGTTGACCTGTGGAAGAGAGTAAAGCGGACCTAGACGACCCTTATGCTAGAGGAGAGGGCTCCAGGATAAGAAGGAAAAATTAAAACTTTACCGCCACATTACGTTATAATTTGAAACTTTATTTCTTTTCCGTCAACAAACAGCAAAAATTTTATTTCGATTGTCATTAGTTACCGAGATCGAAATTGCGTTCTTCTCTCGACATACATTTTTCAAAAAAAAAAAAAAAAAATCTCACTTAAACAATTCAAAATGATACCACGATTATCCCAAAATTAATTAATTCACTTTAAGGTGACATTCTCTTCGCGAAAAACAAAAGATTTTAATTACGTGAGGCAAGTGAAGTTGCCCTTATGTTTTCTTCTCGATTCCTACATGATACAAATAAGACTTCCTCTTAAATACTGCAACGTATCTTTAAAGAGGATAATAATAGTGATAAAGACCCGAAAAGCTAGAATAAGACAATAAAGAAGTCAAAGGGAATCTCTAAATCGGTACTGTTGCTTTATGTTTTCTTTCTTAAGTACGCAGCTTTTACATTCACTTTTATCTCATCTCCTTTTTTTTTTGTTTTTTTGAATATAGAAAATGCTTAACAATAGTTCAAGGAAAAACTTACTTAAGACTCCGCAGGGGTTCATGAGCTCACGACCTTATGTCACTACGGCGTACTCACAACTATATTCATGATAACCACTATAACTTGATCGTATGGTTTCAAAAGAACACTTGAAAATGAACCCAGTTTTCGTACCAGGTCATAGCTATAAAAATGTATTTAGAGACCTTTGCCTTCTTGTATACGTATGTATAAGGAAATATTCAAAAGAATTTACCTTTCAATAACTTGAAGGTAGGTATTAAATTTACGAATCAATAACCTCAAGTAAATATTAACTTCGCGACAGAATCTTAAGGTAATTATTAAATGCATGAATAAAAATCTTAAAATTAAATATTAAATTCACGGATCAAAATGTTAAAGTGACTATTAAAGTCACGGATCAAAATCTTAAAGTAAATATTAACGCCATGAATCAAAATCTTAAAAATAAATTTAAATTCACGGATCAAAATGTTCACAGCATTGACTATTTGACTAAAATTTACTTCCCTCTAACCTGCTGTTTTGTCGATCTTGTTGAGCGTGGGGCAGAAGATTTCTCTCCTGTAAGAAATTTCCTTGACAAATCCATCCAAGTTGGGTAGGTGTCACACAACAGCAACTCAAGGATCAGAAGGCGTTGTGGTCTTATAATTCTTCCCCTTTTCCAATTATCCTTTATAATGTGGTTTCGTCTTTTCAACGTATACCGCAGACGGATCAAAAACGTAAGAGTTCGAGGTGTGATGCGTAAAGTTATCTTTAATTCGCAAAGGTGAACTTCACTACTTTCCCTTTTTGTCAGAGAATTAGAGGATACTATACAGTATTCTTCGTCTTCTGAAATGTTCCAATAAGACCAAGATAAAAAAAAAACGTTCGGGTACTAACCTTTTGTGATTATCTCAAGTGTTTTGACAAATATTGCTCTGGTAAAAATTCTCCTTCTAACCTATCCACATCTCCTTAGCTAAAATTTTTGCTGTTTTGCACTGCGAATTAACTTCGTGTCTTATTTATCCAACTCGGACCGATTTTTTTAGATTTTGTTCAAAAGAAAACTAGACCTTTGTTGCTTGATCAGCCACACTTCACAGTCCGGAGTCAAAAAGTCACCGGAAGAAAAAAAAAACTCTTCCTCTTCCCTTTCCGTTCAGCATGCAACTCTCAGCTCGAGGAAGCATTGCTCTCGGTTGGGGTGCGTTCACACTTTCCGCTATGGACAGCCGACATACACGCTGCAGTACGTGTAGCATATTGCTATATGCAATACGCTACGACCATAACAACCAATGACAATTCAATTGTAAACAAACAAACCGGTATTGATAAAATGTTAAATCTTTTGCCATGGCTCTTTATTTTTATAGATATTTCACTTTTATTTTGTTAGAAACACTATAATTAATAAGTAAAGCTATTCAGCTTACTTGAAGAATGCTTTCCCACGACAATAACTCCGTTCGTTCCTGCAGCACAGCACAGCGCACTTCATTGTGATAATTTAAGATTCCGGAGTCTCTATTACACAAAATATCGTTCACAAAAGAATATTTCGCACTTATTTCACACTACTATTACGTAAAAATCACGTTTAATTATTTATTGTTCACAATATCGCGAATTCAAATCCGAGAACTTCTTTTCAAAATTATGAAATGCCAGAATGTCATTGGCGTTATAGTAGTAATTTAAAAAAGTAGTTAAAGGAAAGTTACCAATTCCGCTTTAAAAAAGAAAAAAGGGAAAGTCTGATATAAATCAACGGGCTCCTTGCAGTACTTTTGTCTTGCATGTAAAGTATTTTTCAGTCTTTTTTAATCAGTTCTTCTTGTGTTCGTCAGCAGAGCACTTTAACAGCAATTTCTTCAGATTGTACCTTCTGCCCATGAGTTCAGTTATTTCGAAATGCGTTAGAGGACGTGCATTGTTTTGAAAGCAGGTAAACGTGATTTTCTCTTGCTAGATCTATAAGATCAATGTTTCTCATATGACTAATATGTCCATCTAATATGAGAAGCACAGGTGATGTAGCTGGTAGAAAGTTTCTGAACCACATGGTAAACAAATTGGTTTGAACCCAGCCGGAAGGGTGACATGCGCAAATTTTTCCAGGGGGTGCTCCCTTCATCAAAAGAGGGTTGTTTCTCTTACGCGGGAATATGAACATTGGTGGTGCAAATGATCCTCCTGCACTCTTCCACATTATACAAGTAATTAACGAGCCTCTTTCTGCTGAGGTCAATGTTCCAATTTGCTTTTTTCCCTAAAACTTTGGGAAATTTCGCTGGGACTACTGATATTCCCATTTCATCAACGTTGTATATATTGCTCGGCTCCAAATCTTCTCTATCCATTTCATTCTCTAACAAATCGAAAAAATACTGGCCGTTTTCCATGTTAAAACCTTTGGAGCGAGCAAATGAAG
Organism: Dioctria rufipes; assembly: GCA_963924295.1. Classification (NCBI taxonomy): domain Eukaryota; kingdom Metazoa; phylum Arthropoda; class Insecta; order Diptera; family Asilidae; genus Dioctria; species Dioctria rufipes. Next base: position 288,763,889 of record OZ002740.1, read on the forward strand.
TTCCTGTAGGCTGGCGAAATGAAAGAGATGGATGGCGCTTCAACAATAGATGTAAGCAGTGGCGGATCCAGGGGGGGGGCGGTCGGGGGCATCATGGACCCCACCCCCTAAATTTGAAGAAAAAATATTTAATTACTTGAGTTATTTGAAAAAATATATTTTTTATTTTATACTTTTTTTATTTATATAATTCAACTTAAAAAAAATTTATTTCAATGAATGCTATTGTATGCATGTGATGTATGCGAATAGGTTTTTCTCAGAATTTGGGTTTCGGACCTCAACTTTGGGTGATCCAAGAGAAACACTTCCCAAGCCACGAAACAGACTCCCTCACTACCACATCAGAGCCCTAACTTAACTTAGTCCTAACTCCTGTTATATTTCGGGGCTTACCTTAGCCGAAGGCAATCACTCTACGCCGTTTCAGGAAGCTGTGATTAAGACAACTCGCACACTTTTATTTTATTTATATATATTTTTATATTTTTTTTTTTACTTTTACTTTGTTCACAAACTTTTTCTTTCACAAACTTCCTCTTATGGTTTCACAAAACGTTTATTTTTTTTTCTTATCGCAACTTCTATTTTCTTTACCTGTTTACAATTAGTGTTCAGCCTACCGCGGCGGACGATGGTTGAAATGAAATTTGATATTTTCATAAATATCAAACCATCGTCTTGCTATCGTGCATACATTGTTGCTCCCACAATGTATGCCGCTCGCGACAATTTGCTGAAAGGAGGCTTTTTAGTGAAGACTTGATCATTTAAATCTTCACCGAGTAAATTTTATGCGCCCGATATGTATGTAGGTATATATGTACATACATATCGTATTTTTATTTTCGACAAATCTTACTGAAGGTAAGATTTGTCGTGGGGCTTTTTTCTATTGAAACGACTTGGGTTGAAATTTAAAACTTTTATTTGTCCCAAGTCGTTCTATGGGAAATACTTTTTGTTTTTAACTGAGGAATTTGAATCAATTGCTGATGGCAATTTCTTCGCCTTAAAGAGAGATAAGCCCCTTTTCAGGTAATTTTGGCATGTAACACTCCTAACATTCTAAAATATTTGCAGCGTTCTTTTGTAAAACCACTGACATTTAAAATATGGACTGACTACGTCCATAGAAATACACTGCAGAAAGTGGGCTCATTTCTATATAGCGTTCTCTTTCGGTCTGAGCACCAACTACTAATTCACGTCACATAGAAATGTTACCTAACTCAAAATTTGTCGTTTTTGAGTTAATTACACCATGAAATTGGCATATTTCTATCTGATTGTTTTTGCCGCTAGATAGCGATAGTGTCACTTTTCTGTTACTTAAGAACAGAGATATTCTTCATAGAACAGTGTGTCAGTGTCACTTTTTGAGTTGTGACGATCTTCATAACAAACGTAAATATGTTTTCGACATTTTAACAGTATTATTTTAAATGGTGTCACTTTTCCACAAAACAGCATTTATTTCTTACAAATTTTATTATGAGTTATGACATTTTTCCACAAAGTTCAAAGTACGGAATTTAATTCTTAGAAATCGTATTTTGAGTTGTGCCACTTAAAAAAAAAATTTGTAAAAATATTTATTTCGCAACAAGGAAAAGCGACACAACTTAAGATGATGTGGGATTAACAGCTAACCTCGCCAACTGCGGTAAAAAAAACTTAAAATTCTATTATATAAATCTTCAGAAATAAATTTACTAACAAATTTATGAGTTCAGACTATTTTTAGCAAACAATTACTACGTTAAGCTAGAATTAATTCTATGTACAGCTTTTCGTTTTTTCGTTCTCCTGAAAAGTTGCATTTTTTGAGTTGGGTTACTTTTCTGTGTAACGTGCGAACTGAGAAAGGGCTGTGAACAATAAATAAATAAGTGAGTTTGTCGAAATAAATGTTTTTAAATTAATTATTTAGGTTAATTCGAGAGGTTTCACTTTTCAACTTTCCGCCAATGGATTTTTCAATGTTGGCACCGACGTATGAACTATTTTTGACACAAACAATTGTACCCGCATGAAATAGCATATCGAGCAGTCCATATTATATATGCCAGTGTGTAAAACTGAGAAAAGTTTGGCTTGAATGACTCCTCATTCTTTTTGGAGAATGGATTGGGTAAGTTATTTTTGACGATTAACTAAAACGCTAACGATCTGATGTCTCTCCTTGTCAATCCAAAGAATTTTCTCTCCATGGTTAGTACATAATCAACAAGTTACTCTTCTATATCTGATGGCAAAACCGACTTTTTACCTAATTTCGCAGATGTCACTTGATCCAGACTTAACTCTTTTCTAGCTACCAAGCGACGAAGTGTAGTTTTTGGTACATTATAGTGCTTGGATGCTTTTAGATATCCCATCTTTTTATCTTTTATTGTACATATAGCATCCTTCATTGCGTTTTTGTGTCATATTTGGTGCGATTTCGCAGTCGGTGTACGTCGTTGAGGCATCTCCTGTAATTAAAAAATTATGTGTGAAATATGGACCACCGGTCCATATATATATCTACATTGTTGAGATCTCCTGTACAGATTCCAATGCTATTGGGCTGAGTTAAACAGGTCATTTTATTCACATATATATATTATGTATTTATATCACGTAATCTTTTTAGTTCTACTCATATATAAATATATATCATTTATAACTTTATAGCTCGTGTATTTAATTTGTCGCGTATAACAAACCGTAACTTGATACTTCTCATCGAATCCAAAAATGACTGCCCTTCTTGAGTACTTTCAGCGACCATGTCACCGCGCATTCTTTGTTTTTCTTTATTTTTTATTTGATAAACTAGGTCACCGCTGTGACTAACCGGTAGTCACCTGCATATTTCGTAGTGACGCGTTTTCACAACAAACCTAATAATTCTGAGTTTGTTATGAAATGCGATACACTGCAAGTTTTAACAGTGCCACCGTTTAAGCAAGACCTGATTGCATTTATTGTGTAAGGTCTTGCTTTTCCCCACACAATAATGACCTAATCAAGAAGCGATGTCAACCAATTCTTGTTTCACATAGATTAATTGATTATTTATATTCAGAACAAGAATTGATTGATCTCTATTCACAACAACATTATATTGGGCCATATTACCCACACTGATTCAAATATAAAATAAAAGTTTTTCAAAGTAACTTCCACAAAAAAATCTTAAAAATATGAACGATAAAAGTGACTTAAGAATCGTATTTCCACAGTATATTGTGAATTTTTGTATAACATAACATTGTAGCGGTCGCTTGAATGGCAATGAAGCTTGCTCGTGGCCACCGCCACTGCGGCAGGAAGAGGAGGAAGCAATATAATAACACTGCACTTCTTGTTAAAGCAAATATAATTCGTAAACTCAAGGATATCTTTATACACCACTTATACCTATACATAACTACTACTAAATTACGATAATATTCTAATTATATTTGTACCCGGACGAGTTCCCTCGCTAAGCACCACCAAGCACGATGACGATCTTTTACAGACTGCCAGGAGATTTCATTTTCTCCTACCAAGTTCGCGGTGTAGAACATTCTTGGATGTTAATTTGTAAGGTGTGTGGGTGTGAACACAGAGGCGTATCAACTTTCGTCCAAATTTATTATTTAAAGAAATTATGTATTTATTTTATAAAAGATTGCTCACGCTACAACATAATTAAATGTAAAATGGTTGTCAAAACTTACTGAAAAATTGCAAAGAAAAACGAAAATTCACGAAAACTAACTGCGTGCTTTCCTCTCGAATCTCGCTGACTGACTGTAGTAAAACCTGTTCAGACTTGTTTTAAATGCAGCTGAATTCAGTCACGTACAATTTTTTGTTCTCGATATATCGCTGTGGTCCATATAAGCCGCTTGGGCCATATTTTCCGCACTTACTCTATACCTTTTGATGGAGTATCTGTACTCCTGTGCAAATTAATTTGGAAATAATTACAGCACTTAAGTTGATTTACAGCTAAACCCAATTCTTCGTATTCGATGGTCGCACCATCTCTATCCGTAAAATAGAACGTCTCATCCGGTGCATATTCAATCTAGGGATACAACTGCAAAATATTGTACGGAAAATTATATGCTTATTTCAGACACAGTTGTAACCAAACTAACCTGATATGAAAATGTCATCGCTCTGGAAATCATCTCTTCATTTTCAACTTCCTTCTTTCACTTGATAAGCTTTATTAATCCTTCCGTCAAAAAATTAATTTTTAACAAAGTGTCTTCTCGCAAAGATACCATTGTTTATTTAAGGAACGTCTGCTGCAAAATTAAAATTCACTCTCAATTTAAAGTCACACAATGAAAATGACGCGGCACGTGCACCAAAACTAACCCATTGAAGATTTAATTTTAACCCAAGCAAGTTAATTTTTATTCCCAATGAGAATAAAATTCGATCTTACAAAATTGATCTTTAATACACCGATAGTTAATTTTTATTCCATGCAGTGTTGAAATGTGATCCGGGATAATCAGATTTTAATAATAATTGAGTTTTAATTCCTAGTCGATTAAAATCAATCCATTAAGAAGAAAATCTAATATATAGTATTCTTGAACAGAAGTTATACAACTACAGTTTTAGATCGGACAAAACTAAGTTAATACATTGTTGTGTAACTGTTAACTCTAATTTTATTAAAAATATCTTTAATACTTTGGAATATATGAAGACTTACAAATTCCAGCTTTCATTGGATTAAAAAATCCACCCATATTTTTTACCGTGTGCAGGAATTTGTAGCAATTTAATATGTCCCATAATAATAGAAAATATTGTATTTGCATCAGATTTTCTAATTTAAGTACTTAAATCAAGAAATTTGTCACAAATCTTTTGTTTCTTTCTGTCATAGTACCTAACAACTAAAGCAAGTGCTTTACTCGTATACTCACATCTGTCGTTTCATTTGTTATTATGGAAAAACAAGTTTTTTGCAGAGTTTCATACAGCATCTTTTTAGCTTACTATGATTTTAATTCATTTTTTATTAATTTCATTGTTTTCGTCGTTGCACAAGATATATGAGCAGTAACTTTTGAATCGGGACAAAACCTTTGAAGCAGTTTCGGCAAGAGATCCATAATAGAAATTTGAAGATGATGTATAATGCAAAATAAAATTAAGCACGATTCTGCGTGCTTTGCCTGGGCAGCGATTTATTTGTTTTAGTGGGTGCTGGGTCTATTTCCATATTGCATATAAATTTGTGATATACGCAACATGATAAACGTCGTGCGAGTGGGTGGTGCACTACTTTCCACCATCGCGGGTGCGATTTATACTGGGCAGATATGTTTGTTGATATCAAGAGATGATGAGAGTGCACATACAGTGAATATCATTTGCAACACTTTCATCACATAAAGTATTTGGCTTGTGTGGTACAACTACAACTTTTCTCTAAGCAAAAAACAATCGTGGTTTCAAACTTCACGTTTCTGCAATGCAATGACATTTCATCTTTCCATTTCTTGTGTCAGACCTATGTTTGTTTTTGATTTTGTAATTGATATTTTTGATATTGTTGCGCGTGTTACAGCTTCTCTAAATTCTACTTTTTAGTAACATTATTATTGGTTTAGATTGAAAGTATTGGCAATAACTCATGCTGGAGTAATGTTCTTGTCCGAAGAACATTTCTCAAATTGTATTTTTATGTATGTACCCTCTCACTGGAGTAAGACTCAACAGTTTTCCTACCAAAATGTGCTTTGGTTTGGAATGATATGTCTGCAGAATATGCACGTCAGGAATCCAATTTTTTATTAAATGATCCCCATCATTCCTCCATTCGTAGATTTCATTATGTTAGCTTTGTCCAATAACTTTAAATTTTTGTATATAGTGAATAATACTTTGCAGTGGCATTCATTTGAGAGTGCATCTTAGGTTGCTCTTGTTGAAGTGATGTTCTATAGTTGTGTATTTTCCTCTACATCTCGTTCTTTCATAAATTTTAGAATTGTAATTTATTTCATTTGAACCGTCTTTAGGTTTCCTGATACAGGGGGTTCATATATAGTTGTTTATTTTGTATTGCATCCCGGTAACTGCAAATGCATTCAGTGGGGTAGCAATATAACGATTTATATTGTACCCGATCTATAAACTATCTACCGTATATATATATTTCTATAAGGTTTCTTTCAGGTATCTTAATAATGCCGTGTAGGCTCCTAATTGGCTATACAAAAACGTTTTCACTCCCGCCACGGAGTTCATCAGTTGTTTCCTAACTAAAAGATGAGGTTATTAAACTGCTTGGTGCAACTTAGTACACAAATGTAATTAAAAATCAAAAATCAAAGATTCCTAATCTAGCTTATTATTTGGGTATCCTTAATTAATTGGTCGTACATGGAACAGGCACTTACTCAATAAAATTTTAAATATGATTCCAATTAACCGGATATCCATCCCATACACAATCAATTAACCAAAATTTCTTCAGTATAATATCAACAATAATTAACTCATAAACCTTAGTGGTATTAATGCTATAGAACACTACAAAATCTTGATATATGGACCATTAAAACTTTTCCAATTACCAAAAGCAACACTTTCCAAATGACATTTGTATACATACAAAAAATATTGCAAAAAATTTTCAAAACATATATTCTGGTAATTTTACTAACCTTTCTTCTTATTCAACAGGGTATTAATGTATTATTTATCCTTTTTTCTAATAGCAAACACTATTGCGAGCAATTTAAATTCACCTTATGTCACATAACACCTGTTATACGTTTCACAATAATCACCCAAATCTATTGTTATCTTGTAAGCTACCATCAAAGTATTAAAACCTTCTAAAAGTATACTATCAATTATTTAATTATTTTAAACCTTTTAATTTCTATTTCTTTCTTTAATTAAATTTTTTCAAAACTCTTTTCTAAAAAACTTTATCACTATTTCTCGCGTCCGCTTCTGTCAATTACACCGTATGATCTGACTATTATTCATGCTATTTCATGCATTCTTCATTATGTTTTTTCTTTTTTGAATTCGAGTGGTGAGTTTTATGTGAACCCTTGGTTACGATTCCAATGAATTTTTTCTAAGTTATCTTATTTTCTTTTTATTGCTATTCTTTTCAAATAATTCCCTTAATTTCAGTGTTGCTAGCTTTAGTAAAAAAAATTTTTTATGTTTTTTAAATTTTTTTATTTTAATTTTATTAATACTTTTCCTGGTCCGACCTTGTTTTACAGATATCTATCTGTTTTCGTTATCCTGTTGATAATTATTTTGCTTCAACTATTATGATTTATTAAAAAATATATATAACTATTTATTGGAAAATGATTCCATTTTTAATGGAAACTATGCATGTGCAATCGGTTCACCTCCTTCTCACCAGTACCGCACATACTACAGGCAATTCATTACTAAGTGGTTGATTATTTTGCACCTTATAGTTATTTTGATGAAAAGGCGTTTGCTCATGTCGACTTAAATGGCTTACAATATTTACCAGCCCTTTATTACATAGCGAGCAAAATTCTTTTCCTTTACACTCTTGAACTCACGAATATAAATCTTTCCATTTTTCTCGGAAATATATTTCAATTTTTCGTTTTCTTACAATATTCTGTATTGTTGCTGTATTGTTTTATAATACTCTAAAATGTATATCCTATGTAAATTTCAGTATCCGAAATGCTTTGTTTTTCTATATCTGCATCCGCAACTGTATTTAAGACTGTTGCTGTTTTTTTTTTTTTGTGTTCTTACAACAAATCTAACAAAAGTTTTAAAAGTTATGAAATGCTGGCATTAAATTTACTATTGAAATAGTTAACAATTAATATACCTATCCATTTTGTACAGGAGGGACAATTTCAGAAGAATCATCACAATCACACATAAACAAAATGTCAAAAAGTCATTAGTGAAGTTTGTAACGATTTGAGTTATGTCGGGTCAGGCGCAGCCGGTAGCTATTTATCCAATAATAAGCCAAGCCTTGAGCCGACTAAACAATCCATACCCAGATGCATATATTTTAAAAAGTGCTGCCAAATAAATTTGATTAGGGAAGCTTTTTTGTGAATTGAGTTGATTTAGAAAATGAAACCACAATCGTTTCTATTATACTGAATTCTTATTTATTTCGCCGATACTAAATTAACAACTTCATATATGAGCAACAAAACTCCAGTAAAATCAGTGCACCCAGTAATGCAAGTTGGACAGAGATAAATCATTCAAAATATGTGAGCAAAGAAATTTACTTACTAAGCATATAAACCGGAAGCACAAAAACTTGCATGACCCAGTCGTATGATTTGCTTGAATGTACGTAGCGGTCTTTACACTTCACTTTACACTTCATCATTTTACCCAGTACAAAAAAAAAAGTACACCCAGAGAAATATCTATGTAAATAATAAAAAAAAATTATGTTATCATGAAAAAAATTTTTTTGTTATACAACCGACAAAACTATTCGTTCTTGACACAAACTCGGTTTGGTTAAATTCCATTTCCCCTCTCAAGCAAAATATTTGGTTACTTATAAAAAAGTTTTTTTTTTAATAGTAAAATTTAAGTTCATTTCGACTTTCGGAATATCGAAACTTAATTAACAACAATTTTGTTAAATTTAAAAAAATTTTCCATATTCTACGAAATATATTTTAAAGTAGACAAAATATATTTTTTAGGGCAACAAAATTTTACTTGCATATTGTTACGATTTTTATCCACCTTTGCGAGCGGTCTCCAGTGGATTTTTCGGTCGTTTTCTTACCAAAGAAAATTTTACCTTGGGGAATGCTGAAGCAGGACTCGGGTCCCTCCAAGAAGCGGCCCTCTGTGCGTGACAATCAGTGGAGCACCTTATTCAGACTAGTCTGCTTCTTGCAGAATAACCAACGAAACAAAAAACCAGACTTTCGGTTAGACTTTTCCTTTTATTTTATTTTATTCTTTTTAATCTAATTTTTTTCTTGATGGGCCAAAACGGTGCACAAAAAAAAAACAAATAAAAATTTCGAATTTTCTCGAATAGCCCAAAACTTACTATGGCCGCTTTCACACACCTCTCTCTGTATCGTCACTTTTCTATTTCGTGACTTACAATTTGCACCGAGTGGCGCTACTCTACACCTAATTTTGTAACCACATAGTGCCAGCTACTTTTAATTTTACATTTCTTTTCTTTCTAAGTTTTACTTACTTTTAAGTTTATATTCGTTGTAATAGTTCATTTCAATTATCTTTTTATTTAAAAAGGTTTCGAATCTAATTAAATACAAGTTTCCCTAACTTTATGCTATACAGTATTCATTTTTGACAATTTACAGTTTACACATGTGTTTTAATAGTTCATTTTAGTGGTTTCGCAAGTTTTCCTATCCAATTTAAAGTTCAGATTTGCTTTAATAGAGCATTGTACTAGTTAGACAATTTTCGTCTTTTAATTATTTATCAAAATTATCGGAGTTCTTTTATTCAAAAGTTGGCAATATTCGCCCTTCCATGTATTTAACAAAATTCATGGAGTTCTTTAATTTGAAAGCTGGCAACATTCTCTTTTCCGATCCATTTAACAAAATGATCGGTATTCTTTTATCCGAAAGTTGGCAATATTCGCCTTTCCATTTAGGACGCGTGAAAACAATTATTTACAGAACTATTGTAATTCCACGTCTAGGCACTAGTCCAGCAAAATGCTCGTGCCTCGTGCTGCTACGTGTGGTTTGCCCTTTATTTGCGTGGTTTATTTGGGAACACTAGGTGTCACGCGCAATTATGTATACTGCTGGGTGTAAGTAATCCTTGTAACGTCGTGTCAAGTATTGCTACGATTAGTCAGGAGGATGCCCAGGGCCAAATCAAAAATCCCACTACGTTGGTAGAATTGAAATGAGAACACTGTATGTTTCCCTTGAATTCAAATGCTTTTATTGTCTTTATCCTATTCACTACACAACTTAATTAATACACACTAATTTGTGAGTCTGTGAGGGAAGCGTACTTGTATACCTTTATGCGGAGGGGACGGGGAGATGTACGTCGGACCACGCAAGCAGCGAGATTACGTCGTAGCGTAACACTAGAGGAGATTGTGTAACGTCGGACCACGCAAGAAACGAGAATACGTCGCAGCGTTAGCACGAGGGGAAGTAGTGTAACGTCGGACCACGCACGATGCGAGAATACGTCGTAGCGCTACCACTAGAGAGATTTGTGTAACGTCGGACCACGCAAGAATACGTCGTAGCGTTAACACTAGGGGAAGGATAGGAAGAATTGTACAGCGTCAGACCACGCACGAAGCGAGAATACGTCTTTGCCCTAGCACACGGACGATGTGTCTTGTCGAGCTGCTGGGAGGCAACTGACAGATTTGAAAAAACAATTTTTGAAAAACAATTTTTTATTGGCCTACCAAATATAATACTCTAAGTTACTTGCTAAGTAATCCTAAGAACTTATAATTAGACAGAGATTTTAAATCCCTTTACCCTAATTTATACCTGAAGAAATCCTACTTATTTAAAATATGTTTGTGTCTAATCCCTGCTGAATTATTCTGCGAGAAAAATGGCCTTACAAAAAAAACTCGCGATACCTAACTTATACTAAAAATTACAAGAAGGTGAATCTTAATTCAATCATAAAATCTAAGGGTGACTATAAGCTGACTTAAGTAATTTATATATATTTAAGCTACCTGAGATTTATTCTACCTGAGTTATGTATAATATGTCTTAACTAAGGAGGAAATGTATTTTACTTTTAAGGATTAACGTTTTCGTTCTATGACGATTTAATGTAACCAGTACGTTCTGAAAACCCCAATTACTGTGCCGTGTTATAAACCAGGTGTGACCGGTTTAAGTTGTTGGGTCTGTGGTAATATGTGAGCTCATTTGCGTTGTTGTGAAGGGAATTGGTGTTGTTCAGGTGCTGTATGAGTACGGGCAGCTGGTATCTGTAGTCAGGGGATTCCAGGTATTCTGTAGGGAAATGAAGACAGCCCTCGAGGATGGGGTTTTGAAAGTGATCAAGTCTTTTGAAAAAATTGAGAGATTGCTTGATTATTATTTGGTCAATTCTGGAGATTTTGGTTCTTTCGTAGAGGGTTTTATTATTGAAGTAGTGGTTGGAATTTGGTTTCCTGAAGAGTCCTGTGCACCTTCTTAGGATTGACCTTTCAAGTATGCGGATGCGTTCCATTTGGGCTGAAGAGATATCCGTCCAGATAGGGCAGGCGTATGTAAGAATGGGTCTAACAAGTTGTTTGTAGCAAATGATCTTAATCCTTTCGTTAAGAGCTGCTTTGAGTACTGGTCTCAGTTTAATGAATGCAATTGTGGCTCTCTTTATAATATAATCTATGTGGCGGAATGGTTTGAAGTTTCGGGTAAATGTGAGGCCAAGGTACTTAACGGTCTCTTTTTGTGAGATGCGGGTGTTATTTATGTGAATGTGCATATCTCGAAGTAGTCTAATTTGGCGTTTTGTGGAGGTTTTGATTCCTGTGAAAGCAATAGTTTCGCATTTGCTCACATTTAGCTGGAGTTTCCATTCTGTGAAGTATTTCGAAATGGACTGAAGATAACGGTTTATTTTGTTTATCGCGAGTGTGGGGTTTTTAGAGCTAAGGTAAATTATGACATCATCTGCGTAATGCAGAGATTTTATATCCGAAGAGATAGACTCGGGTGATGGAAAGTCAGAAGTATATATATTATATAAGATTGGTGAGAGTATGGATCCTTGTGGAAGGCCTAGATCGGGGGAGAAGTCTTTTGAGAATTCTTGCTCAATTTTAACTTTAAAGGTTCTATTTGAGAGGTAGCTGTATACTACCTTGCAGATGTGGGGGTGGAAGCTAAATGTGTTTAGCATTTTGTGGATTAGTCCTTCGATCCACACTGAATCGAATGCCTTTTCAATGTCTAGAAGACATGCTATTGTGGGGGTTTTTTGATTAAGTTTGTGAGCAATGTCGGTTTTAATTTTTAGGAGTGCATGTGATGTTGAATGCTGCTGTTTGAACCCAAACTGGTTTATCGGGATTATGTTGAATTCCTCGCAATGATCGATAATTTTTTCCTTTAGGAAGCACTCATAGATTTTTCCAAGTGCTGGTAGTAACGAAATTGGCCTGTAGCTAGATTGTAAGTTTGGGGGTTTTTGCTGTTTGCGGATGGGAATAATGTTGGCTTGTTTCCAAGCTTTAGGGAAGTAGCCTATATTAAAACAGTGGTTTAATATTATAGAAAGTTTTTGAGAGAAGGACGGCGGTAGTTTTCTGATGATGAAGTTGGGGATGTCGTCTGGACCGCTAGACTTTTTATTCTTCCGGCTGCGAATATTTTGTGTTGTGTGTTTTTCGTTCGTGAAGTCGAGATCTCTGTTATTCTGATCGGTGAAAGTAGGTCTTTGTTGGGTTCTGCTGTTGGAGTCTGTTGCTGTGTGTAGAGTGCTGAAGGTTGTTATAGGATGTGTATTATTGCGGATTTGTGTTTTAATGCTATTAGATATTCTTATGGTGTTGGTATCTTGATACATGGGGTTAGTGTTGACGGTGCTGTTAAAATAGTTCCCTAGAAGATCGGCTTTTTCCTTGTTATTTGTTACTGTGGTGGGTGTGTTGTTAGTGGTTGTATTCAGGTTGGGGAACGTTCGGGAGCTGGGGATATTGGTTATGTTTTTTATTATTTTGAAGGTGTTAGTATCCATTTTAATATTAGAGAGTTTTTGGGTCCAATGGTTATTGTAGTGTGAGTTTATTTGATTTTTTATTAGTATGTTAAGTAGGTTTATTCTAGCTTTCAGATGATTGAATGAGGAATTATATCTGTTTCTATGAAGGATTTTTCTGAGTCTGTTTTTCGTGTCGATTATCTTAATAGTGAGTTCTGGGAGTGGGATTTGGGAGTTTTTGTGGATCGTGCATTTCGGGGTAGAGGAATCTATGGCGCTATTCAGGATGTTGGTTAGTCTGGTAATTATTTCTTCTATTTCCTCGCTATTGAGGTTTCTATCTATTGGGATATTTAAGGATTGAAGTTCTCTGTTTACTGTCCGTCTGAGCTTCTGTGTATTGGTCCTGCTGTAGTTACGTATTATTGTTGGATTTGGTGGGCAGTATGTATCCGAGACTATAGTGTTAAGAATTACCGCGTCGTGGTCGGACTCGAAGGGTGTAGACTCCAGAAAGGGGTGAAAGCTAGTGTTTGTGTCGATGTTGAGGTTAGCAGAAGTTACGAAGAGATCTAGATATGTATGGGTGTCTGAGACGTGGTGAGAGGGGTCTCTGCTGGATAATAGGTTTAGGTTAAGGTTGACTGCATTTGAGATATACCAGTTGTAGAGTGCTCTTCCTGAAGTGTTGGTGGTGGTGTTTAGCCAGAAAGGGTGCTTAGCGTTGAAATCGCCTCCAATTATGACGTAGCCTGATTTGTTTGGTGGGATAGAGTTTGTTAATTGAAAGATTTTAGACAAGTCGCTTGGGTTTAGGGCGTTCGGCATGGTATGTGTGTGATAAATCGCAGAGATGATGAATTCCGATTTGTCGCAAATGAGCTTGATAGTTGTTTGTTCTATTGAGGAGAGCTGGTCTTGAATTTGTATAGTGGTGAAGTTGAGCGAATTATGAATTAATATGCCCGTACCGCCTCCTGTTCCGGTGGGTCTGTCAGTACGAATGAAAGTGAAATTCTTGAAGTCCGGTTTATGTTTTTCTTTAAGCTTGGTTTCTGAGAGGAGCATTATATGGGGTTTGTTTTGTTTGATAAATGTTTCCAGGTTATGTCTCTTGGTTTTGCTCACAAGAGAGTTGGTGTTTAGAGCTATTATTTTGAGGCTATGGATGTTTAACTTGCTTGTCCGGTGGCGTGCGGAGCTCATTGGGCTATTTGGAATAGAAATGAAATGAGAGCAAGTTTCTTCTCGTCAGCAGAGTTGATGGATTTGTACTGGGGTAGGAAATCGTTTATTTGCCGAAGGATGTTTGAGAAGCTATTTCCGAACAAGGATTGACACTCCTTGTTGAAAAATGAAAGCGGGGAGCTATGAGGCTGAGTAGGTATGTGTGTCTGGTTTCTGGAAGGTGCTTGGATGTTTGTGCTAAGCAGGTTAGCGAATGAGACGTTAGGTTGAACATAATTGTTGACAGAGGCTCTCTTGAAGGAATTCTCTTTGCGGAGATTTTCCTTTTTCTCCTGAAGTCTTTTCAGTATTGTGAGATATTGAGGGCAATTCCTGTAGCTGGCAGGGTGACCGTCCTCACCACAGTTAATACATTTAGGCGCTTCATCTGACTTTTTTGGGCATTCACCCGGAGAGTGGCTTGTCGTGCATTTCACACAACGATAAAGCATTCTGCAATTCGCAGCAGTATGTCCATATCTTTGGCAGTTTTTACACTGTAAAATTTCAGTTCTTTTTAGGGGTTCCACAGAAACTGATTGATAAAGAAGGTAATTTACCTTTAAGAGGTCCTTTAAATTACCTAAATGGGATTGTTGGATTAGCCACATGTCAAGCGTTTTATTTAATTTAATGGAGTTCCTCGTGCTAAAGCGGGAAACTTTGAGGATTTCGGTGATACCTCTGCTTGTCAAGTCTTCCAAAATATCTGCCTCGTTGAATGGGCCGTCGAGGCCTTTAAGAAGGACGCTATGCGTCTTAATATGTTTCGGGGTGTACGTGAAGTACTGTTTTTGGGAGCTTTCTAGGAGCTCTTTAGTTTTAATGAAGTCACTGGTGTTTTTCACGCGAATGTGTGTGACGTTCTTATTAATTTTCTTGAGGGTGAAATCCTTACTGAACGATTTCATGGTGTCGATTGTGGCTTTCTCTCTATATTATATGTGACAATGGGTGGTAGTTTTTCCGTAATAATGTTGTCTGTCATATCTCGGTCCAGTAAACTAAACCTATTAGCACTAGCACTTTTCATTGATATGGGGTTTTCAGAACTTACTTGTGTCTTATTTGGGGCGACTAGTCTCCCGGTAGAGCTGCCAGGTTGTTGGTTCCCCTGCGACTGATTTGCTGTTTTAGACGATGATGATGATTGGCTGCTTTGCTGCTGCATAATCCTCTGGAGGTCTGCTACTGTTCGCCTGAGTTCTTCAATCTGCTTCACGTATGGTGCGATGACTGCCTCTTTAGACTCGCCAGGCGAAAATGGTGTTGACTTGATTGTCGAGTCACTGCATGTCTCCTCATCTGTATCCATATCGTCATTTGTCTTCTCTTGTAGACCTGTTGGTTTTGTATTTCCTGTTTTTCGCTTCTTCCCACGAATTTTGTTTTTACCCCCCATTACTGGGAGCTTTTTCTGAAATAATAGGCCAGGGAAGTCCCCGGCCACAAAATGTGGTTCAGACACCGTATCTACTATGTCGTTATTATCGGAAATATCTAAATTACCTATGTCGTTTTTGAATTTGAGCCAGCGCCTAATCTCCTTGGCTCGTTCACGTCGTTCCTTCCGGTTCTTTACTTCTACTATCCTTCCTTCCTCCTTTATTCTGTCTATGATATCCACTTTGTGCGTTTTGTCTGCTTGTCCGCTTCGTCCGCTTGTCCGCTTCGTCCGCTTAGTCCACTCGATGTTATTCGAATAACTGACAGATTTCCAACTGGCGACGGCTTATATATAAGCCAGCGGTGTGTAGCTCCCTCAGCGGTGGTACTGGAGATCGGGCTTGTTTGCAACTGCGGTACTGCTACTTGCTCCGTATTTCTGGTACTAGTCTGGTTTTGTGGTACTAGTTCGGTACTGGTAAGTGCTCGGTACTGCGGTTGAACATCGACTGATTTCTCTGTTCTGGCGACCTCCTATTTATATGGTTCTGGACACTGTATTCGCTGTCGACTGGTCTGCCCCTCCATTTGCTATTTCGTCATTCCACTATAAGTGATCACGTATCACTTGGATGATTTGTTATTTTACTCTAAACGAATCTTTCTGTGAATCTCACAATAATATTTGTCATTGTCGATTATTCACCACTGGCCCAATTTTATCAGCTTTCAAGATTGGTTTCGTTAGTATTGCATGATACTTATCGAATACCAAAAAAAAATCAACTATTACTTAAATTCTAGCATTTTACATGCTTTATCAAATAGAAGAATATTGTTAGGACCTCTACATTGTAGGTATATAGCACACTGTTTTGAATATCTTATGTGATAATAAATTGGGCGTTATTGATAACTTAAGCAGGACAGTCTCCAAGGATAATATTTTGATGACAAGTTTAAAACAAAAAAAGGTTTAATTATGAACGTATATTGCTGGAAAATTTCAAATATCTACTTCTATGATTGTTATAAATGACATACAACGATAGATATCATTAAGGCACAGCCATATTCTATCACCCATTTTATTCCATAGTGCTCCGTTTGTTTCTTTGTTGTCTCTATCGGAAAATCCACAACACACTTTTATTCTACCCTCACAACCTGTAAACGAATTTTGGAAGAGAAATAGGTTATGAAATAAAAAGTTATACAATTTTAAATCAATAGTTGTAATTTTTAAAATTTTCTCCATTTAAAATAATACAAAAAAATTCATTAATTTGGTTTCTTAGCGTTGGCGTTTGGCGTTTTAGTTGATCACATTTTAATTTAGAATTTTTGCTCCTTTTGTAGCTCTGTTAAGAGCATGAATACATTTGAAAAATTTTTTTTCATTTTTGTGGTTAATTTTATAAAAATATTTTTGCAAAAATTGCCAAACGGAATAACATTGCAAGGGATATTTTAAATTAAAAACTTGGAACAGTTTGAAACAAGTATCCACTGCCTTCAAAACATTATACAATTTTTATTTTGTTGCATCAAAATATAATAAGATATCTGAGGGATCGATTAAAGATTTGCCAATGATAATCACAAAGGGAATCTTTAATTGTATATTTTATAACTGATTTAGTTCCATCTTCATCGCGGGTCACCTTTTTTGTTGATGGTACCAAAAGTCCATGGAGAATACAAAATATTCCAGCATTATAACCATCTATAAATAATTATATATGTATAAGTGAACAAATTTATGATTTTTTACAAAAATTATAAGTAAACATATGTCCATAATGTAAGCTAATCCTGATAAGGTTCGAAGAAGCTAGATTGACCGGGTATTCGCTTCGAAATTCTAAAGCTTTCATTGACTTAACAGCTGTGAAATACTTTAAGCTACTCAACCGAACTGTTTTAAACAATAATACTAATTAGAGAATTTAAGTACATATATGTATGCACTTGGCGTAACGTATTTCATTAATCATCTGGACATTTGTGAAATGAAACGAGTAATAGGTCTACATGGTTCATAAAGTGTCCCATTAACATTCCACTATAAACAATCTATTATTCTATTAATTTATGTTTCGCGAGATAAGGATAAGATTAAAAAACGAGTTGGAACTTACTTTCTGTTATAATTATCACTTGAGTTCTTTAAGTCTTCCAATATGTGGCGACTGTTGGGATCTCTCACCTGTTGATCAAATATTTTGAGCATTTTATTTTTGAAATCCTCCCATGTGTCATATAGAGTAGGTTGGTCTCAATAAATTTACCACAATAATCAATGTTTATCTGAAAAGGTAGTGGAGATAATGATAATATTTGATATAATGCTCACTTTAATATTTACGAGTCTTGGTCCAAATGGTTTTTTATAATAAGGCCATTTATGCATTATTTCTGCAGTGCTGGTAGATATGTTGTTTATAAAATTTAATCTGTAGTTTAGACATCCCTTCCAATGTTTGTCAAAGTCATCAGGATTCAATTCTTCAAATTTTAAGCATCTCACGTGGTACTCAGCATCAGATTCAGAATCTTAAAGTTATAGAATAATTAAAATAACTTGTTGGAAATTTATATAAAGCCTTACCTATCCGTTTATTTACGGAAGCAGATATATCTTCCGAAGTGTCATCCGACGAATCTTTATTTGAAAAAGATGAATCAAACCGTAGGCCTCCCTTCCGAAGCCTTGTTTTAATCTTATGAAACTTGTAATATAATTTTTCTTTTGGTGCTGCCTTATTGCGATGGAGAAAGTAATATTCCTAAAATTGTAATTACACATTTCATTTCAATTTCTCTGATAACAATAAAAAAAAAACACTTACTTCAATTTCAGATGGAAAGAGGAAAACTATTTTTTTACTTAAACGTGAACACAAATCTGTTGTCATATTGATTCCATTTGAGATATAATGTCGTACAATAGTATCGACTAAAATTTGCCGGTTTTTGTCGGTTAAACAATTATTCTCTTTGTAGTAATTACTAATCATTCTTCCTTCATAATTGTACTTAAATCAATTGAAGGATCATAAGTGGGAGCGGTACGATTGACCGCAAATTAAAATCTCTAATAACGAAATTTCGCATTTTACAGATAAATCCCAAAAAACAAAATACCGCATTTCCAAAATGTCGCATTATCCGGCATTTCGCATTACAAAATCTCGCAATGGCAATAAAAATCTCGCATTTAGAGAATAACTATTTTACAAATTTCAAGAATCAATAAAGTTCCTTTTACGACAAATTAACATAAATAAAAAAGATATTTCTCTAAAGTTCATTTATTGATACAAAAAATAATGTCTTCACAAATTCATTTCATTTAATTGTAAATCTTAACAAATGGAGATGTTGTGAGCTATGCTCCGCAAATATTCCAGTTTTGACATCCCAAGTCTTCTACTTAAAATAATTTTTAAGGCATTGTTGCGTAAAACAGTTTTATTTCGCTTTTTTACATGTCGATTAGATCTTGCTTGCTGCAATTTAAATTTTCCCATAATTAACTCATTTGATAGATATTTCACTAAACTATAAAGGCCAATGTGTCTTTTATTCACAATGGCGTTTAAACGCCTATGCCAAGCTTCCACATTATTTTGTGTCCTGGGAAAGTTTGTTGAAAACGTGTCAACAACATTCCAGAAACCTGGATCGTATTGTGGAGGTGTAATCTTATTATTCTGGCTCGACTTTTTTCCTCCAGTAATATAATATTTTTGAAACCAGTTCCCAATTCTTTCTGCGTCATTGTCGTCAAAATTATTTTTCAAAATTGAAAAATAATTAGAGAATTCATCTTCTGGCACAAAGGCTAAACTTTTTATCATTTTTATCTGAATACTAAAATTTTCGTTATTTCCATATTTTTCCTTAAGCTTTTCTTTTTGAACCTTCCGCCAAATTATCTGGCCGAAATGAAAAAGACAGCCTTTGAATATACAAGATGGAAAACATTCTTTTGCAACCAGAGGTACACATTTCTCAAAGTCAGTACTTATTTGTGTAGGCTTCAAAGTGATGTTGATGCTAGCAGCTAAGTGGCATAATTCTTTGAAAAATTCATCATATAACGTTTTGTTTTTCCGGGTCATTAAACAAATACTAAAGGAATTATTTCCGATTCAATTTTTCCGTGGATAGTATAGAGCTGACGCATTATGGAAGGTACAACATCGAAAGTGCCGTCCATAATCCAACATTTTGCTTCACTTAAAAGTTTCAAACTGGAATGGGTCCCGAGAATTATAATCATTTCACCATTTATTTTCTTTTCAGATAAAACGAATAAATCACCTTCTGAGTATTTTAAACACTCTGGAATATTAATATCGTTTATACATTGAGGTTCCCTTAAATTGGGGCAGCGTACACGAGAAATTTTTTGTTTTAAAGCATGAGTGTTTGGTAGATACACTCTACATACTGGATCACACTGAACAACATTATCTGTAATTATTTGACTTACAGTTGCTGCACTGTGTTTTGCATCATTTTTAAGTTTGTTGTTAGTTTTTATAATTTCTTTTTTATATCCAACTGGATCGTGACTGTGATCACTAGGATTTTTAACAATTTTGTGCTTATTATTATTACACACTGTATGCACACGGCTTTTACAAAAGAGCTGCTTTTTTTTAGAACACACCCACGAATATTTTTCATTTTTACGTCTTTCTAAATGATAACTATATCCGTCAATAATAAGTTTTTTACCACCTTTATTACTGTCTACAATATCAATCTGCATTCTAATTAAGATTAAATAATTCCCGTTCCCGTTTAGAGTGCTATCACTGAACTAACAATATTGTTCCCGTTTAGAGTGCTATCAGTGGACTAACAATATTCACTGACAATTGTTGTAATATAGCTAACTACAGGCTATTATAAAGATTCAAACAAATCGTTTTGAACAGATTATTGGGTATTTGTAATACAATGCAATTGTATTCAAAGTGTTGTTAATAAGAACGAGAAGAAAATACAATTTTTTGGTATGTATGTAAAAGAATGCAATTATTTGTATTGTATAGCATTACAAATACGTAATAATCTGTTAGAATCTGTTTGATCCGTTATAACGTTATAAAATGCTGGAGGGAATGTTAAGTTGGAAATACTAATCTCGCATTGAACTAAAATATTTTTTATTTGGCGCCGCGAATTAAAAAATATTTTAGTTCAATGCGAGATTATGCGAGCTTGTAGTCAGCGAGATTTTGGCAAAAAGATTTTTACATCCGAGATTCTGAAAATGCAGAAATTTAAAAATGCGAGATTTAAAAATTGCGAGATTTTAATATGCGAGATTTTGTGTGCGAGATTATGCGGTCAATCGTACCCAACCCATCATAAGTACAGTTGGGTGAATGAATAGCAGTGGAAGGACTCCGAGATGATGTTGCTATGTGTTGACGATCTTCAGTGTTTTGCGAAGATATTTGGAAATCCAATCTGTGTTCTTCTTGCCACTTTGCGAGATGAAAATCAAAACGTACTTGCACACCAAATGGAAAATTAGCCACTATTTTTTCAGCATAATGCGGGCGAATATATTTGAAGACACAATATGCAAGTCATTGGTTAAAATAAATCAGTTAGAATTTAGCATTCGCTAAAATATATTTACAACTATACTAAAAGTGATTACCTAGAAAATGGTCATAAAGTACGTCCAGATCCCAATTATGTAGGAGATTCTTTAGGTCCACCCATTTTGAGTCGAATTCAGGTGGTGGTGAAACTGTGTATTGCACTAAATCCTCATTTGGAATTAGAAGAATAGTTTAGCTGTTGTTCATAGTATGGTTACTTTCCGTATTTCTTCCGGGGTTCTAGCACTGTAATAAACTTGTTTGATTTGGCATACAATTATAATCCCTTGATGTGTGTTCCAGATATTGTATAATATCACTTCCCAAACTATCCATGCTTACAGCGGTAGCTAATGTTAAACTCAAGGAATTTTGTGACGACATGATTAGAACATGAATTTGGAGAAAACGACAAGTCCAACGCTTTTATAATATTTTATAGTTTTTTGCATAATACCTACATCAAAGTTCATAAATTTAATTGATAGTTCACTATTTCAAATCACATAAATGTAATAGTTTTTTTAAAAGTGCGTTGGAGGGTGTGGCTTTGATGGCCATTTATATGTGCTGTGCCACTTTATTCACTTCAGGATGATTAGTGGTTAGAAATAAAAACTTTTGTCTATAATGCCTTTTAATTTCTTGCACTTCGTTATAAATATATGTTTGTACAAAGGTCTGACTGAATCAATAAAGAACTTTGGATTTTAACAATATTAATTACTTGCTAATCTCTACTCGCTGTCGATAGCTTGGCGGATCGTGTTAGACCTCTTGGTTGATTGTGACAATCACTGAACTTCACCGGAAGTTCTCCTTTTTTGTTATCTCTGCAAGAGGTTGGTGAGAAAGCTGTATGGTTCGTGCATTAACTTTTGTAGCTTTCTGATATTGCCAAGTCGCTACAGAGGGTTTTACATAAAGTATTCCTTTAGTCGGAACATTAATTTTCCATTTGCCATTTTATTTAAATTAATCTGCGGTCCAGGAAAGTCCTTTATACTGCTGATGTGTAATGTGTCGTTTGTTCCGTTAAAATCGAAAGAATTTTCATCTCCCAAAAAATAAGATTCTAAATGAGATTCATATTTAAGAGTGCCTATACACAATATGAAACAATGTAGACCTGTTCCTCAGACTCAAAAATTACTATTTCTTCAATTAAATAAGCATACATATTTTCGTCGTGTCGTATTTAGTTAAATAGTACCCATTTTTGTAAGTTGTGGAACAATAAGTAATTTTTTTATATGAAGTGAAATTTGCTATAGTAAAGTATCATTTTAAAAAATCGGTATAAAAAGTATCACTTTTGCTACAATTGTAGCAACGTGGCAATCACACTTTAAATCTTTAGCCACTGCAGAATTTTCAGCATCATGATTTCTAAAGTATTACGTGTAAAGACTACCTGAGATAGTAGAGGCTGTCGCTGCAAAATTTTAGCATTCCTTATATGTATGTAAGCTGGTGTTACTGTGTCGTTTAAGTGCCGAAGTTTCTCCTGTAACAAATAAATTTTTCTTGCAAATTTTTGCAAAATACTTTGCTAGAATCAGATTTTTCTGTCCATTTTAATTTATTTTCCAACTAAGCTGAAGCAAATTTTAGATGATATTTTTTTCTTTTTACACAATCTTCAACTGAGAATTCTTGATTAGCTAAAAATAGTTTCGTAGCAACTATCGACACTTTAATTTGAATTGCCTACATTGATTTCTTTTTTGTTGGGTTCGTTTGGTTTATTTCTTTTATTTTTTGATATATATTTAACCATTATACTTCTGCCTGAAATAATTAATATTATTTTACTTCTAACGCTATCAGACACTGAATATTTATATGCATACGCACCTACAACTGCTTTCTTTTCTAAAAAATTTCACTCCGCCGATTCTGATACTTAACCAAACTTTAAAAACGTTCTAACTTAAATGTCAAAGTTAACCACATCATATTAATGTTATAAAATCTATAAGATATTCACCTTGTTCAATTTCTGGATAAATTCCATTCCATTCCATAGTGGCATTGTTTATGCCTTAGGTCGAAGCTAAATTAGTGTTGCTTATGTCCGATATGCTAGAACCAAGGAATTTTTGTTTATATACAAAAACTATGTAAAATAAAGTCATGGAATGCTCAAGGAATTTTTTTCTTTGTCGATTCCTTGAAATAGTATGATAGAGACTAGAAATTCGAGCAGAAAAACTCTACTTCTCTTCAGCTTTAATTAAATCACTAATTCTTTGTGGTAAGGTATTAAAGATAGGCCCTATTTCTTCTTTTTCAATGGTTCCGAAACTGTTTTTGTCCGTAACCCAAATTCATTGTTATTCTTGGGTTTAATCGAGAAGTAATTTAATTTTCGTTTGATTAGACTCCAGACATGTTCTATAATATTGAGGTCTGGAGATTGCGACTGTCAGTCCATTGTTTTTCGAGCTCAATGCATAAGATCATCGTCATGTTGAAATGTAATGAAAATTTTATCGGCTCTAAAAATCTCCAAGCTCTCCAAAAAGCAGTGTTAGAGATGTTAATGTCATCCTCAGCCGTCATTCTACCGGATATTAGATGAAGCTTTCTCAATTTTGTGTCCATTATGCAACCCCAGATCATGATATTACCGCCACCGAACTTTATAGTTTTTTTAATGCAACGTTTGTGAAGCGATTCACCAAGCTTTCTTCACACCCATTGCCGACCATCTGATCCCATTCTATTAATTTTGGACTCATCATTAAAAATAATGTTACTCCAGTCATCAAGGTTCCAGTCCTTGTATCTGCGAGCAAATTCCAAACTGCTTTTAATGTTACTTTTTCTGAGGGCAGGTTTTTTCTATTTAACAAAACCTATATTGCCACTTTTTCGGAGTGCATTTATAACGGCTTGCACGCAACCTCTAAAATTTTCTGTCGTGACATGTGTTATGGAACTATAGTGAGTAATTGGCTTGGACGTAAAGTCCAGACTGCCAGCATGAGCTGATAGATCACTCGACGGACAGCGTTGACTGCAGGGCGGCACGCTAGTTCGCCTCAGCTATTGGCGGAGAGTGTGGGGAGGTTCCACGAAAAACCTGCCGCTGCCGTCTGCCATAATCAAAAAAAAATTTCGTGCCTATTAACTAAAAGTCGGCACACATTCGGTCCTGAAGGGACCCTTACGTCACTTACCTATATTCAGTTGAAGGCGCAGATGTTCTGCCTTCTTTGTATGCTCCATCCTCCCATCTGACTCTGAGGGCAAGATTTTTTCAGAGTCCCTAGTTGACCTGTAGAGAGAGAAGGGCTAGGCGAGCCTAGACGACCTTCATATGAGAGGGCTCCAGGAAAGTAGAAGGAAAAGAATTCAAAGCTCACGGAGACATTACGTTATAATAATTTTATTCGGGAACAAGTTTGTCGTACTGGATAGCCGTCATTATCTACTACTTCCTGATGGCAAGAACTTTTAGTTGCATTACAATATGTTCTTAAAGAGATATAAAAACCTTTCCATACAAGAACAATATCTAGTTATAAGTGGTTATCTAATTGTACCGTTTCCAAGTCTCTATTTCTGTTGCACATCCAAATACAGTTTCACTTTAGAATTTACCCAAAAATTACCAGGAATTCTTATACTATTTACATATGTTTAATACTATATAACTAGGAATCAAAAGTATACTTCTAAAGTTCATAGCGAAAGTAAGGTGTGAATTCATTTCAAACAAAAAAATAAATGCTATGTACCTAGGACTGTACAACTTACGGACAAAAATTAAGAATAACGATGATGAGTAATTAAATCAAGAAACGGGAGCTAAATCAAAATTAAATTCAACATATATTTTCAACGACTATTTAAGTTGACGCGGTACACCTTTTGAAACTGGGAGAATTCAAGAACGCGAGAGTCAGTAAGACCATAATAAATTGTTTTGATTCCCGCATTCGATGAAGGCACCAGAACGTTACTTTTAAAGCTACAAATGGGGTTCCTTCTCCCCTTTTTGTTTTTAGTTGATGTCTGTTTATTATGGTTTTTTCTTCTTTTTAATAAAAAAAAATATATAGAACACTTACAGTTTTATTTTCGCTGAGGATCCATCGAAGAGGCCCCCTTAGATGCTTCGCTGCTACTACTACAAATGACACTAAATATATTTCATATTTCTTTTTCTCTCATCATATTTCTTTTTCTCTCAAATCAAATAAAATCTGAAATTTACCGAAACTTAGAAAAATTTCACGATTTTTGATTTAATTCTTACCAAATCTGGATGCACAAAGTAATAGGTACATTTTGCGAAAACGTCAAAGCTCGTTGACTTACTTTCATTTCGTCTGTGTGCTACTGTAGCTTTCAGTTTTTCCTTTACCAGGTCTAACTGTTTTGGTAATACAGCATTCCGAAACTCATCAAGATCTCTTTGAATATTGTTAAGATCTACTTCATCGTCACTTACTTCCTTTCGATGTGCTCTAATTCCAGAAAATTCTTTCTCTAATGAGCGTCTTTTGACGCGATTGTTTTTTAGCTTTACTTGTAAATAGCCAGAACTTCCTGAGTTAAATAATAATTCCTAATATAAGACGATAAATTAATGAAATCCTTAAAAATAACATTTATACGTACAATGGAGTTTTCACTTTTTGTCTGTAAGCAAGGAAAAAGTGTACAACAGGACTGCGCGGCTGCAATTTGAATATCACGGGATGGTGAAAACCCAAAATTCTCTTCTAAATATGAAGCCAAAAAGGCAATTATTTTCCGTCGAGCATGGTCAGTAAGTGTACGTTTCATATGAAAGTCTTTTAAAATATATTCCCCCCCACTTTGCTGCGTTATGTATTGTTTAAGTGCCTAAAGAAATTTTACTGAAATAAAAATATTATAGCATTAATACCTCTGTATACCTCTGACGTGATGCTGGGTCCCATACAAGCATTAGAACGTGGCAACCAATATTTTTAGTCGTTTCGTTACTTATGCTAGCCTGTGCATGAGTGTCCGTGTCATAGGAATCCAAATCCATAATATTTTTAAACGTAACGTTTAAAAAGAATAGTGGATTTGCGTAATGTTGATATAAGTACTCAAGGAAAAGTTCTGGTGCTATAGGTACATTTTGACATGTAGTAAATCCATCAAAATCTTCAATATTTACATCTGTATCTCTAAGAGCTAGGCAGGTGCACTTTACAACTTAAAACTATAAACATGATAATATCTTAACTTTGATACTTACCAGAGTAAACGAAGTCCATATATTCAAAATCTGAACGTTCTGTTGAAGTTCTTTTTATTTGCACAAGGTTCTTAACTCCCTTTAGTGAAAATGTAAGAATCATTACGACGTATACAACAATTTCACTGGAAAGTTACACGCGAAAATCTTATTTCAACTTCTCCACAAAACAAGCACTTCACGAATGATCTATAAATTTTTTCCGCCACTTCGAGAAATTCACACAATTGAAATTCAAGATTGTGTGCTATATTCTGTTTAAATGCATACCAAACCATCATATACATTTGTCGGTACACCTATAACATGCACGAGGGTCTTTGCTTGTATAAATAACATAACGGTAATATTTACCATACAAGATGTTCGCTTCATCTATACTTTATCGCTTTTCATTTTGTTTTAATATACTTCTCATATAAAATCAATACCGCCTAGTTATAAATTTTATTCAGTTTTCGATACGACGCAGTTTTTTTATACCTTTTCTATATAATTTGAATGAGAGGCTGGTTGAGTTCATAGAAATTATTAAACAGCATTTTCCAAATTCTAAAGAAGCAGGGTATTTTATATTCCAGCCTATATATTATATAGAACGAGGATATTAAAGTTCTATTTGTTTGTATTAAATCCATATGGGGCAGTTCTGAGTTCATGATTTATATAATTTTTGTATAAATTCTGTAAAAAAGTCGTATTCTGTCAATTTATAGGCTTTGAACTTCTAACTTAAATACTAAACTTCATATGGATGGGTTTTATACGAAGATGAAATATACATAGTTTTATACTTTATACTTAAATTTCTAACCGTGTACAAATGACACTAAATATGTTTCATATTTCCTTTTCTCTCTAGCACACTTGTGCCTTAAGCGAATTGCGGACTACAAACAATTAGAATTTTTGACGTTTACGCGGGCTTATGCATGAAAACCACTGAGAATTGCTGGACGACGCTATTTGTCAAGGACCTCCGCTTTTGAAGTGAATCTTGAGACTATGCATTTCTAAAAGTTGTTTAGTTACCTTTTCCTTGTTTTACACGTTAAGCTATACTGAACATAGAGTAAGGTCAACTGAAATTTGTTGAGCTGACTTCTAAATGAGTTGCAACTCATGCCGTAATAAATTTATTCCTTTTTTTTTATTTTTCTTTTTAATTAAATCCTCTTCTTTTGAACCTGTACTAAAAATTTGCCGGTGTGAAAGGTGAAAGTGGTGCTGACGTCTGCCTGTACTATACACTACACATGTTGTAACTCTAGAATTTGTCGTTGCGATTGCTGCTTTTGCATCTTTACAAGAAGATACAATAAATGGTGAAAAGGCCGTCGCTAGATCTTCGGCTCATAATTAATTTAGATACATCACATCTCGTAAATGCATCATCATACTTCGCTCTGGCAGTGGTATGCCTGGAGCACAGTATACATACAGTAGACCAGCTTAGAACAAACTACTGAAAAGTGAATTTTAAAATTTTAATTACAAAAAAAAAACCTCAAAATTTTTCCCATAAGAGGGAACTATTAAGTATGATACGGAAGAAATGGGCGAACGGTATAGCTAGTTGCACAATCTACGGGAAGAAATATTAATTTAATGTAAGTACACATTTCGACAATCTACTTAAAAATGTATTGTTCCATAAACTGAACATCTGTTTGACTGCAAAGTGTTGTACGTTCATAAAGATGCCATGTACAGTGTAATATATGCAAAATGGCTGTAATAATGTTTGTGACAATTTGAGAGTAGAACCGAGCCGAATGGCATGGGAAGTGGAACAAATTGTTATTAGCTTATTTGCTTGTCATTTTGCCCTTTTTCCTCTAGTACAAGTTTGTGCATTCCTTAAGTTCTCTTTGTTCCACTTTAGATTTAGATAGGAGTCTTTGTATTAAAAATTGGCAAGTGTGTTAGGCAAAAATGTTGAAAGAGAAAGTATAGTCACATTATAGAAGCATCCTATTCATGTGACAGTTTTGACAGAGCTGTTCTACTGTATGGATATACTGTGCCTGGAGTATTGCACAAGATCTGCGGAGTTTAACGCTGGAGCTGTGAAATCCCACAGGGCTGTTTATACTCCGTCATGTATATATACATATGTATATATATGTTTTTAAGGTTAAGACTTTACTATAGCCCCTTTGATGATTTTGCTTCGCTATTTATTTTATTCACAGCGTAGAAGCGGCGACTTTGCTGCTGCTGGAATTTCGCCGGATTTTTTTTTTTTTTTGAATTTTTTCTCCTGGTGCGGGGTTTAATTCCTAGCCGATGTTTATTGAAAATTCTGGAGGTCACTCTTCCTTGTACACGGTGAGGAATATTTGACGGGACAGAGATGATTGTCTTCTTCTTTTCTTTCCGTCAACATGTCACACCGAGCTTGAGGAAACGCACTTCTCTCGGTCGGGGTGCGTTCAAGTTTTCCGCTTAACAGCAGCCGGCTTACACTCTCGCTTCAGTACTTCGTGTAGCATATTGCTAAATGCAATACGCTACGACCATAGCACAAGATGATGGTGAACCTGGACGGAATTCTCTATGGTACCACTTCGAACAAGTCGCGTTATTCTACGATGCGATTCGAGGCTAATAAGTGCCTTTCGCCCACCAAGACTCTTCTCACGTTCCGGACGGCTCTTTTTGCAAATTCTACTTATAGCAGAATAATGCCAACCTACTTTTATAGCAATTTCTCGAGTACTCATGCCTTTATCGAAAAAAAAAGCACTTCCTTTTCCTTTTCCTGAGACGTCTTCCTCATATTGTGAAACACACTGTTGACAACGTAAGCGCTGAAGAAAAACTAAATAATTTTTTTTTTACTTTTTCTAATATAAGCCTTATTTAAATTTTGCAGTATATAAAATTACAGTTTAAGACAATAAAACACACGCAATAACTGTAATTAATATGTTCCTGCTTACACTCAAACAATTATTGCAATGAACCAAAGCAAGCTATTAGCTCGAAAATATAGAACGAAACACCAATACACGAGATTCTATCATTGGTATTATGTTTAGATCAAATAACAAAAAGGATAGGCTATGAGGAAGCAAAACTTAAGCATTTTTCTGCATTTAGTAGAACCGCATCATTGTACTAGTTTTAGTCATGGAAGTAGTGAGCTACGATATTTTCACACCGGGCGAATAATTTAGTGGTTGAAACTTAGTATTGAAGAAATTCAATAGAAGAGATCCCATTATATCACAACATTTTTTAATTAATTTTTAAGTTTATAATTTTATAATATTTTTATAACTTTTAGCATTTTTACGAATTTTCCTAGTGCTCCGTTTATTTTCTGATAATATTTTTTGGCGTTGCCTTTGTATGGCTACTGTAACTTAAGGCGACAATAACAATTCAATTATAAACAAATAAACCGGCATTGGAAAATGTTAAATTTTTTTGTCACAGCTGTTTATTTTTATAAATATGTCACTCTTATTTTATTTAAAACACTACAATTTATTATTGAAAGAATAAAACTTGCCTGAAAAATGATTTTCTAAAAGAATATCTCCGTTTGTTTCTGTAGCATAGCACAGCGCACTTCATCATGATAATTCAAGACTCCGGAATCACGATTGTATAAAATCTTATTCACAAAACAATATTTCACTATTGTATCACCCCAATAAGCAATTCGCACGGAATTCCGGTCGTTTTCCTTGTCATTTTTGATGAGTTTACCTGGAAATCCGTACTATTTGCGCACGGAATTCCGCTTCTCTGGCCGAAGGGAACTGCGCCGAGATTCCAAGTCTTTGAATGTATTGGTAGATGGAAATAAACGTGGAAATCTATCGGATTTCCATGTTATTTCCTTGTTATTTTCGCATGGAAATTAAAGAGAATTCCAAGACTTTTCCATGCAATTTCTACATGGAATTCCTATGGATTTCAATGCTTTTTCTGCAATTTTTATTTAAGGAAATCTAACAGAATTCCAGATGTTTTCCGTCCGATTTAGATACGGAATTCGTAGGGATATCCAAGTGCTCCTGCTAATTTGCTATGAATTCCAATAAATTTACAAATTATTTACTTACCTAAATTTCTTGAAGCTGCAGCAGTCAGGCGTATAAGTTTTGAATAAAGAAAAACAATTTCAACTCAATATGTAAAAAGTTTATTAAAATATAATTATTTCAATATCACATGACATTTTTTATTAATTGCCCTACTTACTTGACAGTTTTTACAGAGAGGACTTAATTGTATATATGTATAACATATATAACGGCTAAAATATGTTACATTAAAACAAAGATTGGTCAAATATATTAAGAGTAATAGTATAAGATTAAATAAAAATAAGACTTATTGTCCCAAAATATTAAATAAAATAAAAAACATGTCTCCTTGACATTAAAACAAAGATCTTTTCATTGATCAAAAATAACTAATAGTATAAGATTAAATAAAAATAAGAC
Source organism: Dioctria rufipes (assembly GCA_963924295.1). Classification (NCBI taxonomy): domain Eukaryota; kingdom Metazoa; phylum Arthropoda; class Insecta; order Diptera; family Asilidae; genus Dioctria; species Dioctria rufipes. The sequence goes on from OZ002740.1 coordinate 288,794,548, forward strand.
TTATTAATATATATTCCACACAACACTAAACGAACCTTCCGGCAATAATATTTAGTAAACTAAACACGCTTTCCAAAGAAAAAATACTGCAACCAAATGCAAGCCAATAATCCACTAAAAAAAGTTGCCGGGAATAATATTTAATTCACCTAAAAAAACTTTCGACAATTGTTTAATTCACACAACACTAAAAAAACTTTCCGCATTTATATTAATATACGCTTTCCGCCAATAAATCGCAACGAAAAAATACTGCAGCCAAACAAAATGCGTATAAATAACAGCTGAAAATGGCGTCCTGTAAGCGTGTAAAAACAGCGCCTATGTGTGTGAGAATGCCGTCACATTTTCCTCTGGAATTCCGTGCGAAAATTCCACATCTGGAATTTTTGCTTATTGGGACACTACTATTAAGTAAAAATCACTTTTGATTAGAACTGATGAATAACAAGGCAATACCCCTCTTGTCATTTCACCTCCTTGTCACAAGAAAAAATGCTTATCATACGAATTATGTTTTTAGTTTTCGTGATCTAATGAAAACTGGAACAAACACTTAAAATTGGAAGAAAACTAGGAGATTTTGTATTTAAAGAGAACTTTTATTAGAACTGATTACTATTTCACTATATATAACACTTTTACAAAAATATGTTTTTCTCTTACGAAGTACTCTTACACAAAACTGGACAATAATTGAATTAGAACTCGATAGACGTTTCTTATAAATATGCTTCTTTATCTTATTTCTGTTTACAATTTGAGATTCGCTGAAGTATACTTCTTTATCTTTACTTTGTTTACAATTTGAGATTCGCTGAAGTATACTTCTTTATCTTTACTCTGTTTACAATTTGAGATTCGCTGAAATATACTTCTTTATCTTTATCTTGTTTTTATTTACTTATTATTCATTAATTTGATTACGTCAAACAATTCTGGCCTTATCGAAGGTTCAGAGTTGTTTTGAACAGAATCTGTAATCTGGTTACTCATCGTATTTTCGGAAGAATCAATATTCTGATTCATCGATGATGTAACTTACCTACACGAATTTTACACAGCATAGCCTATCCTTTTCGTTATATGATCTAAGGCAGTGTTTCCCAACCTTTTTTTCCTCGCGAACCAAAAGAAAGGTCCGAAAAAATTTGATGAACCCCCTATGTAGTCGTTAAGGACAGGTAAAAAAAACAATAAATTTTGATAGAATATATATTTTTCATATTGCAGAATAATTGATTATATTAATCGTGAAACATTGAAATGAAACATTAATAAGACTAAAATGATGGCTATAAAAATTGAAAACAAGTTAAATTTAACAAACTGGTTCTTATGTTAGGTATACATATGGAAAAACTCTTAATGGAATATTTGTGGTTGTTTGATAGAACAAAGCAATTCAAAGTTAGGCTCAATATCTGACAATTTCAGTCTTAGATCAGGTTCTGCATTTAACCTGTTTCTGTATTTATCTTTCAGATAAGTATATGTTGAAAATCCTTTCTCGCATAGATATCTTTTGCAAAATGGTAATAGAACTTCAATGGCTTTTTTTGACAGAACAGGATATTCCTTTTGTATGCTGAGCCCGAAGTCAATTAAAATTGCTTCTAGAGAACTGTTGGTACGCTCGTGCTCCCCGGTTAAAGATAGAGAAGCGGTCGGAGAAAGGGTTTTAATACTTAAATCACAGCTCACTATCTATATACAGATATTTATTTAAGCCATATTTACATTCCAGTAAATATTGAAGTATTTCGAATTTCTTATTCTGATTCTCAAACAGTTCTCAATAATTTATTTCCAACAGATTTTTATTCCACTAGATATTAAACTATAAGCTATTTCGAGATTTTCACTTTGATTCTCAAACAATTAATTTATGGTTATTATTTCCAATATCTTCGTTCCGATACACTAGTATTCGTTATTAATTTATTTTCCATATTTTATTCTGATTCGCAAAATAATAATAAACTTTTATCTATGTTCAAGATGTTATTCTCGTTCGCGAAAACTCTACGCGTTCCTCCTAGACGGATTTTTAAAAACGAGCTCCCCGAGGTTTGGTGATCTTGCACCCAGGCACCCACGATTGCTTGCAAAAGCTTTTTCTTTTTTCTTTTGCTTTCTCACGACGATGAATTATATTATGTGCATTAAATTTGCACGACGAAAAATTATATCCGATTACACGGCATGTAGGTAGGTATACCGTGTGAGTGGAGTGCATTACTGATAACGAAATGCAATTTATGCTAAATTGCATTTTGTTACGACATGCAAATGCATTTGAAATTTTTGAATGCAACAAAAAAATTTAAATGAAAATTTAAATTTGTATGATTTTTCGTTTTCAGGGTCGAGCTTTCAATACATCAATATATTGTATAGGACAATATATTTATGTATTGACTATATGGTTGTGATTCGGGACGATAGGTACCTGAGTCACAACACTGTCACAAGATAACTCTATGAGTTTTTCTTTTTCCAGTATATTTAGAGAGGTTTCTAAACTTACATTTTGACGTATATTAAGTACCATAAATGAATTGTATATGTGTGTATACTGATCTCTCTTCTTTCTGAGATAATGTATATTGCTTCGCAATCAGTCATTGTTTTGGTTTTTAAATAATATACTACACATTTTCTTGAAATGGATTACGTATCCAGTTGTTTGAGATGGATATATTGCATCTGTTAGAAAATAGTCATCGAAAGTTAATAGAAGATAGTTCAGATGTTCACATATACTATACTCCTTTTAATGTTTTCGTCAAGTTTAATTGAATTTTCTGATAAAAAAGTGCTGACAGAATCGAAACTCGAAACATCCATACTCATTCATCTGCAGGCATTGAATCCAAAAATTGATCTTTTTCAACATAGCCTCAATCATGTACACTGAAAATGGTGAGGGTGTCACCTTGTAAAGACATATTTAATTCATTCAGTTTACAAAAAATGTGTGTGTCGCACGCAGAAGTAGAGTACTTCAATAAGAGGAATAAATTATAATGTATAAAATTGTTGATATAATTTGATATTGATGAAGTAATTTTTAAAAACAAATAAGGAAAAAAGAAAATATTGAAATTTATTATAGATTTCTTAACAAACAGGCAGAGAACAGTCTCTTTTACAGTGGGTTTATTCTTTAATTTATGTGTTTTTGTATTGTCATTTTTTTTTATATTAATGGTGTTTTAAAAAATCCGCCATTACAATATTATTTTCGCGAACCCCTTCTGCAAACACTGTGAACCCCCAGGAGTTCGCGAACCACCGGTTGGGAATCACTGATCTAAGGTATTATGTTAGCGTTATATCTCAAAACATGTACAGTCAAGTCAAATAAAAAGTGTATTGTTTACACATTGCGATACAAAAACGGAAAATGTATGAATCATTGTAACAGTTGTATGTCAATATTTCTTGGAGAAATCGGTACTTAAGTACATTTATTTCTGCAAGGAATTTTGATGTTGGTGAAATAATTGAAAAATTTAAGAAATGAACGGCGATTTTGAAATAAGTAAATCAATTTTAACCTGATAAATGAAGGAATGAAAATTAATTAACGTGTTTCTTAATTTTTTAATTGATTTAAAGCATTGAGGCACTTATAATTAAATCCACAGCTTTCATGTACTTTGTTTTGCAAAAATAACAAATATTATAACACTTCCGATATAATTCATTCTCCAATGGTCAAATTACTTAAAATTTGAAATTATCCATTTCTTTATTTTCTTTATTATTTGACATCTCACACAATTGTCAAATCCAAATTGTCAAAAATGTCAATTTTTCTTTAAGAAATAAGTGGAAAAATTTCTTGACCGAATTCTTTGGATATTGGGCTTAAACACAGAAACATAATTACAGCTTTTCAGCTAGCTTGAGTTTTAAATCAACGCAAAATAAAATGTGAAATGTTTTTTTGGTTGGCTTCAAGATGGCTGCAGTTTTGAAACTTACGATATTTTGCAAGCTTTTCTTACATTCTATTGTTTGTTATGGAACTAAGCAAAGAGTGAAGGCCTGCAGGATGTTAAGCCCTGTCTGCATTAGCTGTCAGCTAAATCAGGACGGCACTCTAGCACTACGGACTAATAACGGAGAATGCGAGGTGGTTTAAAAAAAAAAGTTGTCTGTCACGTTCCCATAAGCAAAACGAAATTCGTGCTGAAAAAAAGCTGAGATCTACGAAAAAAAAAACCACACACTGGCTCTAAAGGGAGCACGTACGCGTTCATTCTAAGGATCGCATGTTGAGATCCTTGTGCCGTCCCCGGCCTTCCATGACATCGTGGGCACATGATTAAGATGTCCCTATTTCATTTACTTGCAGGCAAGAAGAGAGAAACCTCGGGAAGAGGATTGTAAGGGGTTGGGCTGGGAGGAAAACATAGGTGGGGAGGGGAATGTATATTGCATATATATATAGTATATCTATAAGTATTTTTAATTGCTCCAGCAATTTTGCTCACTTTGTTCTTTGATTTACTTTGCTGCCACCAGTTTAATGCAAGAATACTTTACTTAGCTTTGCTCTGAATATGTAAAAGAGTAATTTGCACTACTCTTCGTTGCTTCGAAAGCTTTTAAGAGCATTTTAAATCCTTTTCTCTTCAAAGCGCACAGCAATTTAAGTCTTTGGGAAATTACTTTCGAATGCTTAGAATGCTTTGCTTTGCTCTCGAATATTTTTGCCCAATGGTACAAAGATGAAATATTTAGTAATTCGTGCAACTATTTCGTTTTGATTTATAACGATATCCTAATTACCTCGGTGTCGTTACCAGAGGGTGTATTGACTGTATTATAACATAAAACTAAATGGAGTCTTTTTCTTGATCTAATATTAGCTCGCAGTAGCTGTTTCCATAGCTGTGTTGTATAAATAATATTTATGATCAACTAAGTAAATTGCTGCAAAAAATTTAGACTAAAATTTGTTCAGTAATAGTAAAATTTATATAAAAAAGAAGAAAATGTCCCTTTTATAAGAAGAAGACGAAAACTTGGATCTGATTCTTTGAATACAACAAAGTATCAACATAAGCAAAACAAAAAATAAATAATTCTAAATATATAATATAAAAAAAAAATAACAATATTATTTTAATGAGTTTCTTAAGTCATTATCTTCCTCAAACAATTGTAAAGTGTTGACAGCTTCATCCAAGAAATTTCGATTGAGTTTTATTATTAAAATGTCCTCAAGAAGATCTTGCTTAAGCTGGGTCCTTAAATCTGATAGAATGAGTTTAAGAGCAGAAAATGTTCTTTCTACAGATACTTGCATTGGAGGTATTGCGAAACATGAGCTTGCAAAAAAATCTATATCTACAACAGAAAATTTCGGTGAATACCTTTGCAGTTTCGTTTGCACATCCATTTCTTTTTGTAAATTTTATTTTCAACACCTTGTTGCAAAAAGTTATTAAGAATATTATTTTCATTATCATCATCAGCAAAATTATTAACGTTTGGTTTTCATTGCTATTCTGTTGGTTTTTTTCATCTGTGTTGCACAGTTCAGGATTTATGATTAATATAATTGAAAATAGGCAGTGTGCCCAATAAGTACACATTTGTTGCTGGATTAAGACTAAAATTTATTATCATGAAACTTATTCTTACGCTTAGCCTAATCAATACATCAATGTGACATTTCTATGTATTGCTTTACATTATCTATCAGTTTACATACGTATATGTAATATATATATATACAGGGTGTTTCCCCTTAGGAGGTCCATAGAGCGGGAGGTGATAGTACTCACCTAGACGAACCAAAAATTGTATGGCAGGTGGGGGGGCAATATCAACCGTTTAGGAGTTACAGGGTGATTCATAAAAAAAGCTAGGTTTTTACAAAACACCCTGTATCTTAAAAACTACAGAGCGTATGGTCATAGTTAAGGGCTCACTGTATGCAGAACTTCATGGCCTTTCCAACGACAGCTCAACCAGCCCCGTGCCCCTCTCCCCTCAGATGTTATGAAGGTCTAAACTAAAAATTTCGGATTTTCTTTCCTTTTTTTTTACTTTGACCTCTATTATTTTTGCAAAAAGGTCATTAACATAACTTTTTTTTATAAAAACTGTAAACTGTGGAGCCTCCTCTTTAATTTGACCTATTACACCCTATGTGTTAACTGTAGCCGTTAAACAGTTATTAACTCATAACCTATTCCGGTCACACCGAAATTAGACGATATTTTTTAAAATGACGTACTAAGGGAACAAAATTATCGTTGAGGATAGGTTTGAAAATAGGTTTGAGAATAAGTTTAGAGCTAATAACTCTTTAACGGATACAGATAGCACATAGGATATAATAGGTCAAATTAAAGAGGAGGCTCCACAGTTTACAGTTTTTATAAAAAAAAGTTATGTTAACGATCTTTTTGCAAAAATAATAGAGGTCAAAGTAAAAAAAAAGGAAAGAAAATCCGAAATTTTTAGTTTAGACCTTCATACCATCTGATGGGAGAGGGGCACGGGGCTGGTTGAGCTGTCGTTGGAAACGCCATGAAGTTCTGCATACAGTGAGCCCTTAACTGTGACCATACGCCCTGTAGTTTTTAAGATACAGGGTGTTTTGTAAAAACCTAGCTTTTTTTATGAATCACCCTGTAACTCCTAAACGGTTGATATTGCCCCCCCACCTGCCATACAGTTTTTGGTTCATCTAGGTGAGTACTATCACCTCCCGCTCTGTGGACCTCCTAAGGGGAAACACCCTGTATATATATTGTTACAAGATCCAATTGTTACAATCCAATTGCTACAAAATCCGCTTTCGTTGCTGTGGAACTCGGGGAGCACCCCTTGTTTTTTGTTTCGCCAGACTACACTGCTGGGTGAATTTCGTCCACTTGGCCGAGCGAGTACCAGGACGATATGCACCAAATGCCAGAGTTCTTTCAGGTGCGCGAAAAATGAGTGAACAAATTCGGGCTGTTACCTGGTATCTCCGAATTCAGCTGGGGCGCCTTACTTTAGAAGTCTGATAGAGCCTCTTTATATTGGGGAAATATTAAACGAGCCAAAACTTTTATTTTGTGAATTATTTTTGTTTTATTTCTTTTTCCTTTAATTCTCAGGTTCAGTTTCGTTATTCTTAGTTAATTGCGACTTACTTATTTATTTCTTTTTAATTAAAATACAAAAATTTTTACTTTTTTATTTCTACCTCTATCTCGCTAGTCAGGCGCAAAAATTGTGTAGATCTCGCCGGGATAACACAGTCGCAAATAGTTCGCATGGCCAGGTTGCCTTGGTCACTTCGGAGTGGAATGCGCTCAGTACCTACTAGCAGAGTGAGATTTTCTAGATCGATCCTGCATTTATGACTTGCTAAGAAATCCATTCCCAGGATGCAGTTATCGAAGATTTCCGCCACGTAAAACGTATGAGTTGTTGTGTATCGCTTGATGACTACCGGCAAGAGTACTCTTCCTTCCACTTCACTGGTTTCGCCAGTTACATTTCTTAGAGACGTTAAGCATGGCTGAAGTTGTGATTGGTAGTGCATGCGTCTAAAGACTCGTCCGTGTAAAATTGAGTGTGTCGCTCCTGTGTCGATTATCATACTACATGTAATCCCTCCTATTCGTCCCGTTATTTTGATAGTATCAGTCAGTGTACCTTGGCTTACCGTAATTACTAATGGAAGTGGCAAGGTTAAACTTCCCGATTGAGATTGGGTAATCGTGGGCGGCGAAGATGTGGAAGTTGCTGTAGGTTCGCCACTCGGCTTGGTGTGTATGATGGCTTGTGTTCGAATGATTGATTTCGCGTGAGATGCTGGTGAACCCGTTTGGGGGACAGTGGGTAGTTGGTTGATTGTTAGTGGTTGGGTGGTAGTTGATATGGTGGTGTTAGCGAATGAGGGGGAGTTGGAGGTAGGTGTATGACCTGTCTCTGGTATGGCAGAGCTAGTTAGGAGGGGTTTGGGGTTCAGATTATTAAGAATGTTATCTCGCGTGGATTGTGTAATCAAATCATTTTTATCGTTTAATATGGGGTTGGTTATAGGGACTTGATCTATGGTTAGGTTGTAAAAGCCTGAATTTGGGGAACACATCACGCTAGGTGAGACGGTAGTTTTTGGAATCAATTTTAATGTACTACGCTTTAAAGATGGAGTCTCCGCGGATTTAGATACTTTTGGCATGGTAGCTGAATTAATTGATACTGTTTAAACTTGGGTAAAATTATTTTACCTTCCCTTTAACGACGTAGGCCTTTGGTTCTTGTACCAAGACCTCTGATGGGGGAGCACAAGCGCATTAACTTGTACACCAAAATGTATTTGTCCGGAAAATGGATTTGCTGAAGCTTGTTGATAGGATACAAAAAGATTACAACCGTTCGCCTTGCGTTTTTGAACAAAACTAAACTTTATTCAGAACTAAATTAATTAACATAAATTTCACCTCAAGTGAAGACGTGCACTTCACCGTGTGAACAACTTACTCAGCACATTGTCTTATCAGCATGAGTATGCCGGCATGAAGCTCTCGCAAGTAAAGACAATTCAAGCCGTGGACACGATACTCAAGTTACCACGGAATGTGATAAACAAAATGCAATGTACGAAATGCTGATGAGTATAATTGCGACAAATGCATGCTGATAAGCTAATGTGAGATCTTAAAAATATTATTACGCGGCTGGATCTTAACATTCTCCCCGCCGTTGAACTCCTGGTTCAACCTACGCTTCATTCGATGTTGACTACGAAATCTTCATGGCGCTGCTGCTGTCTCGGTAAAGGCTTCGGTTTGCCCCGCAGGCATTTTTGCATGTCTTCTCGATGCTTGTAGAGCAGTCCCAGTAGGATAGTTATGACCAAAAAAACTCCTGTATATCCGATCGCCAGACCATGGGTGGTACGTGTATGAATGTCAGTGGGTAGGTCGAATTTCTGCTTCTTGATGATCTCTTGTAATTCTTCAAGCTCCTTCAATTGCGGATGGTAATGGCCTTTTTCTTGCAGGATTGCGGATAGGTGTTCAGGTGTAGTGATGTTGAGGAGCTCACTTAATTTGGTATATGATCTCCGTGATTCACTCGAGTAGATGTAATGGCCTTGAAGCGTTAGCAACTCGTGTTTTATAGAGCAATCGGGCTGTAGTTTCAAAAGCCCTGAGCCATTTATCGATGTCGTTATTGTGACATTACTACAGGCAACATTTATTGAGGTTGTTCCCTTTAATGCATAGATCCACTGGTTCTCATGAGTTAGTTGTAACCATATGGAATCTTCCTCTATTTTCAATACATTGCATGACTGTGTATATGGAATTCCATTCAAAAGATCGGATTCACAAGAACACACGTTGGCTCTTCTGCGATAAACGGGGTGAAGCTGCTTACATAGATATACCCTTTCTTCTACTGATTTGCACCCCGCCAATTCTTGGTCAGTCAACGGGTAATGTTGATCTCTGTGGGACGTAACGGCCAAGTTCGATGCACATGATCGTATTGAGATGAATGTCTCATTTACATAGACCGGAATTGGCCATGTCTTGAACAAATCAAACTTCTCCAAGTTGATTAGCGGTATCATGAGCTTGAATATGACATAATTCTCGACGGCTCGGCCTTCGACACTTATTAATTTGTACAGCGGTAAGATGCTCCCTTGACTTGTTGGCAAACTTAAGGATGTTGGTAAGTGGCTTTGGATGAGTAGTACTTCCTCTCTCAATTGAGCTGGTGATAGAAGTCGTGGGCTTATTTGGCCGTGATGAGAATCCGTTAAGGCATCGATGATGGATAAATGGAATCGTTGAATATCACTCGCAATTAAGGTCATCTGGATGGACAATGATGAGAATAACTGCATCACCTTAAATTGCTGAGTCTCTTCACCTGTATCAGAAATGCGGTTGATAATCTGTGTCATTTGCTCTTCTAATGCCATGAATTTTTTATTAGTAGCTTCTTGGTCTCGTTTGACTATGTTAACAGTGGAATCAATAATGGATGTTTGATTCTTGATTAATTCTAGGAGATGTAATTCATTTCCTTTGACGGCCTCGATTGTTTTCGCCATGTCTTCAGCGTATTGCGAGTCTAACACCCCAAATAATGAGTTAGCGATGTTGCCTACAATGTCAATAGCCCCTCTTTTCTCTCTTATGCTTGAGTTTTGTGTGGGAAGTAGGTCGTTGTCGACGATAAGTTCCTCTTGAATGTGTTGAAATTGCGTGATGACTGGTATGCAGGAACTCTTGTGTTTTATTTGATTGCAGAGGTGCTCTAGCGTCTTTATACCCCTTTTCAATGTGTTGAACTCCATTCGGTATGGCCTGAGATTGTAATATGTCACCAAATTCCATTCGGTAGAGATCAGTTTCGCTGTTCCCAAGTGTTCGAAATGTATGCCAGGCCGTGAGTTGAATGTGGTTACTTCTACAGGATCTCCCTTTAGAGCTGGAAGAAATAGGCAGACTAACCAAGTTGATACAATTAGGGATCCAAGTGATGTTCGTGCCTTTTTCCGGGGGGAGCGATTTGCAGTGTCACTTGTCGAGGGGCGTGGGTCCGCTCCATTGGTAACTCGAGGGGTTTCCTTATGTTGGTCATCTTGTGTCTTGAGAGCTGATTCACTCTTAGTTACCTGTTCTGCACTTGTGAAGGTATGTTGGGCATCATTCGCTTCTATGGGTAAGGGCGCAAGTTTGTGAATTGGCCTCCGGAAGACGCCCGTGACTGTTCGAACATCCGCTACTCTTGCGTAACCATCAGTACCCTTGTGCAGTTGAACTATGCGTCCCAGTGGCCACTTCGTGACAGGCGTATTTTCTTCTTTTAAGATGACTATGGTTCCTGGTTCTACGTTTTGGCAGCGTTGCTTCCATTTGTAGCGGTGTTGAAGCTCATTCAAATATTCACGCGACCAGCGCCGCCAGAAGTCATGCTTGATGTGGGACACTAATTTCCATCGTTTCAGGAGGCTAGCTTTACACGGTTCTGAAAATGCATCTATGGATGCAGTAAGCGGCTCTCCAATAAGCAAATGGCCAGGAGTTAGAGCTGTTAGGTCATTAGGATCAGCCGACATTGGAGTCAGCGGCCTGGAATTCAATATGGCTTCGATTTCCACCATTACCGTCTCCAGCTCTTCATATGTTAGCGATGCTGAAGTTACGCTTCTTAGAAGCAGGTGTTTTGCCGATTTCACTGCGGCCTCCCACAAGCCACCGAAATGAGGCGCTCGAGGGGGGATAAAGTGGAAATCAATTCCGCGTGCGTTGCAAGACGAAGCTATTTTCGCTTGAGCGTCATCAGAGTAAATGGTCTCACTTAGCTTGTGTAGTTGGTTCCGAGCCCCAACGAAATTCGTCGCATTATCACAATACAAATTTTTGCAGTGACCTCTTCGTCCCGTGAATCTTCTTAGAGCTGCTAAAAAGGCTTCTGTTGTCAAGTCACTCACGACCTCTAAGTGAACTGCCTTCGTGGCAAAGCAGCAGAACACTGCCACATAGGCCTTGTGAGGTTGTTTGCCTCTGACTCGGTAGTGTATGAAAATTGGGCCGCAAAAATCAACCCCGGAATTGATGAAAGGTCTGGCGGGCTGTACTCTGGTAGATGGAAGATTTCCCATTATTTGGGATAACAGCTTGGGCTTGGCCTTCGCACAACGCACGCAGTGTTGAACTATCGATCTGGCCAAAATTTTGCCCTTAATGGGCCAAAAGCGCTGTCGCGTGGTGGCTAATAGTGTCTGTGGTCCACAGTGCAAATTTTCATTGTGCAGATCTGTCATCAACAGTTTTGTCCATGGATGCGAATATGGAAGCAGCATGGGATGTTTGCTATCGTATGAAAGATTTGATTCTTCCAAACGTCCTCCTACGCGAATTATGTCATTTTCGTCTAAAAATGGTGCAAAGTCGCTTAGAGAACTCCTCTTGTTCACTTCTTTGTAGTGGCGAAGTTGATTAATTTCCTCGTGAAACTCCGACTGCTGCATTAGCTTTATGAGCACGTATAGTGCTGAGTCGAGTTCCTTTACCATTAGAGTTGCATCCTTTGATGGGGGTGATACCTTCGAGCCTTTCACCTTGTTGATAAATTTAATTAAATAAGCGGTAATTCGTTGCAGCCGTCTGAAGGAATTTCCATGCTGAATGTTGCATATAGGATTGGATGAACGATTATTAGCATTGAGTGCTGTGGCTACGGGCAGTGAAGCCCGTTTCCGTTCTAGTTCACAAGGAATCTGCAGATTTTTGTTGTATATCGAAGACCACATTGCTTCTTCGCCATGTAAAAACGGGGGACCGTAAAACCAGAGATTATGTGCCTTCAGCTTTTCAGGTGTAGTTCCCCTTGATAGCACATCAGCTGGGTTCTCCTTCGAACTGACGTGGCGCCATTGCTGCGTATTTGTGAGTCCTTGAATTGTCGCTATGCGATTTGCAACAAAGACTTGAAATGATGATGAAGTGGAATTAATCCACGCCAGAACAATCTCGGAGTCTGTCCAAAAGTGTGTGGGGCTGTTTTCCAGTTTTAAGTCTCTCTTAACCCGGCTTGCTAGTTCCGCAGCTAATTTGGCAGCGCAGAGCTCGAGTCTGGGCAGTGTGACTTGTTTGATGGGAGCTACTCTGGATTTGGAGCAAATAAGTCGGACAAGAATTCTCCCATCAGAAGTGGTTGATCGAATGTACATAGCGGCGCCGTACGCCCTTTCGGATGCATCCGCAAATGCATGAAACTGTACTGTTTTTGGAACGTCGCCTCCGAATACGTGTCTAGGAAACTGTATGTTTTCCATGAACAGCAATTCTTCGTGAAATTTAACCCACCTTGTGTGTAGCTCCATTGGAAGGGACGCGTCCCAGTCTAACTTAAGTTGCCACAGTCTCTGAAGAAATATTTTAGCAGTGACGACGATTGGTGATATTATCCCGAGTGGATCAAATAAACGAGCTATTAGCGATGCGACATTGCGTTTCGTGACTCGTGATTTGTCAATACAACAGGTTTTCACACAAAATTGGTCCGATTTTGGCAACCATATAAGGCCTAGGGTTTTTAAGCTTTCGTCCATTTCCTCACTGAAGTCTAGTTGTATTGCCTGATCTTCCGGTGGTATGTTTTTTAGTAATCGGGAGTTATTTGAGCACCATTTCCTGAGTTTAAATCCCCCTTCAGTTAGCAATGACATGAGTTGCGACTGGGTCTGTATCGCTTCATTGAGACTATCGCTGCCAGTTATTACATCATCTACATAGCAATTTTCTAGTATGGATTTTGACGCCAAAGGAAGTCTTCCACTTCCGTCATGGGCTAATTCGTGCAGGCACTTTGTTGCCAAATATGGGGCTGATGTTGTGCCATATGTGACTGTATTTAATTGGTAACACCTTAATGGTTCTTGCGGGTCACTCCTCCAGAGGATCAGCTGATATTTTCGATCATCTTGATGAATCAGCACCTGACGGTACATTTTTTCGATATCTGCCGTGAAAACAAATCGCGGCATTCGAAATCGCAATAAAATCGAAAATAAGTCATCTTGTATCGTGGGTCCCGCATGCAAAACATCATTTAAAGATAGATTAGTGGATGTTTTTGCCGATGCGTCGAAGACTACCCTAAGTTTAGTAGAAGTGCTTTCCGGTTTGTGAACACCATGGTGTGGCAGGAAGTAGTATGGAGTCGTTAATTTCTCCATGTCAATTTCCTCCATATGACCCAAACGTTCATATTCCTCCATGAATCCCACATAGTGTTGCCTGAGTACGTTGTTTGTAGCTAACTTTCTCTCCAGAGACAAAAATCGACGTAGTGCTATATTCTTCGATTCGCCTAATTGTGTGGGATCACTCGCAAATGGTAGTTTGACCAAGAAGCGTCCTTCATAGTCTCTTTGAGTTGTTTGGTTGAAGTAGACTTCACAACGGCTTTCCGCTGGTGTTAAGCGAGATTTGGGTTCTTCGACCTCTTCCATTTTCCAGAATTTTTCGATGACATTGTTAAGGTCTTCGTCGGTGCATATTGCACACGCCGCTGTAGTTAGAGGTGCTCTTTCCACCCTTCCCGCAATGATCCAGCCCAGCATGGTGTTCTGCAAAATTGGTAGGTCTTCTGATAACTTTATCTGCCCGATGGACAATAATTGATGGTAGAATTCAGCTCCTAGCAGGATGTCAATTTGGTCTGGACGATTGAAAGCGGGGTCTGCTAATTTTATGTTGTTTGGTATGGCCCACGAAGAGATATCCAACTGTCGTGTTGGCTGAGGAGAAATGATACTCCGAAGTATGAAAGCCTCGACTCTGGTAGAGTATCCGTTCAACCTTGACTGGAGTAGCACATTTACTCTTTGATGCGATTGCCGCTTTCCTTGCCCAATGCCCTCTATGACTAAAGAGTCGGAAGTGGGCGCGAGACCAAGCTTTTTAACAATCCTTTGGCTGATGATATTTATTTGGGAGCCCGAATCTAAGATGGCTCGACATTCTAAGCTGCTTCCATTGCTGCTAGTTAGTATGACTCGTGCTGTACTTAACAATACAAAACCACGATTTTGTTTGCTACTCAGGGCTGTAACACTGGACGACGAGTCAATTGGTTGGTCGACTGTTGAAAACGAAGACCGTGGTGGGGTTGCACGGCATGCCACTTGTCTTGGAGCTAAGGTAGTAGAAGCTTGTTGTGATTGCAATCCTTCACAGTCGTTCAGATGCACTAGCGTGTTATGCATCTTGTTGCATTTAGTGCATCCACGTGATTTGCACTTGACTGTAGTATGTCCTGATCTCATACAATTGACGCACAAGTTATTCCCCCTCAGCACCTTTAAGCGATTTGATGGCGTTAATTTCAAAAATGTGGTGCATTGGTAAAGCTGATGGTTGCCCTTGCATGATACGCAAGCTGGTGGTGTAATGGCAACGGAAGCCATTGATTTGGATGTGTTAATCTTTCGCTGCTCATCCACATTTTTGCTCTTGTGGCCTAACGCCTCCAGCGATTGGAACCTACCCTCTAAGAATGACAAGAAACCCTTCATAGTTTGCAGTCCTCTTGGATTTGGCAACGATTGCTCATATAATGTGTGGCTAGCCTTGTCTAGCTTTTTAACCAGGATATGGAGAAGTAAGGGATCCCAATTTGTAGTTGAAACCTCTAAATTCTCCAATGCTAATAAGCATTCTTGTGTAGTATCGTGTAACATTTTCACAGCGCTAGCTGACACGTTGTCGGATGCGTGGGAAGCTTGTCCTAAGAGTTTGTTGATCAGGCCGGCTACTAAGATTCGCATATTGTTGTAACGATCTTGCAGCAACTTCCAGGCCGTTGTGTAATTTTCCTCGCTCAGTGGAAGATGTCTGATGAATTTCTCTGCCTCACCCACCAAGTTTGTCTTTAAGTACCACATCTTCTGACAATTCGGTAGTGGTTGATTATGAACCATTTGCGAGAAGAGATCGTAAAATTGGCGCCATTTAAGATAATCTCCGTCAAATTTGGGCAAAGTCATCCTTGGAAGTTGCAATGTAGTACCTTGTTGCACCAAATTTGGTGTGGGCGCCACATCGATCCTTGTAGAAAGCTGTACTAGTGTATTTTGTACTCTTTCTTCTAAGGCGATGTACTCATTGACATCATAACCCATTGTGACGGGATCATCGGTCATTTCCCACAGTGAATAGTTCTGATTCTCAATTTGACACCACTGTTGACTGATGGTTTCAGCCTTGATTTTATAATATTGCCGTGGATGAGCGTCGTCGTATTGAACCCCTTCGAGCACTCTCCGCAGCGATTGGATAATGCCTCTTTGTCGACGTATTATTTTATTAATTTCAACCGACTCGAGATTGCTCTGTGCCATGTCAGCCTTTTCTTCAGGTTGAAATGGCTTTGGCATTGCTTGTTTTGGAGGTGACCTTAAAGGTACGTCTTGAGTTTCTGAGCCCTTGTCGGGCTGTTGAAGTGGGTCTTGTTCTTCTTTGTCGAAGGAGTCGATCTTTTCGTTGAAATGCTCCCGGTATTGCTCGTAGAGCGTCCGTATCGAGTTGTAGTAGTCCTTCGCGAAGTATGGGTGGTCAAGAGGTAGCTCGGGTAGTGATCTAAGTTCATTGTCGGTTAGTTCAAACCTTGACCATGCCTCCTCCAATCTCCTCGCTCTTTCTATATAGTACTCTGCTTTGGTTTTCCTGTCTTTCGGATCCTTTTTGTAGTTGTCTATAATGTTTTCTAGCGCCTTGCCTAGCTCAGCCTGTCGTTTTCCAAACTGCTCCATGATGTAGAATAATGTCACACTCCTGAGACAACAATGAGTTTCGCTTGTGACGTGAAATCACGTCGGGGTCACCAAATGTTTAAACTTGGGTAAAATTATTTTACCTTCCCTTTAACGACGTAGGCCTTTGGTTCTTGTACCAAGACCTCTGATGGGGGAGCACAAGCGCATTAACTTGTACACCAAAATGTATTTGTCCGGAAAATGGATTTGCTGAAGCTTGTTGATAGGATACAAAAAGATTACAACCGTTCGCCTTGCGTTTTTGAACAAAACTAAACTTTATTCAGAACTAAATTAATTAACATAAATTTCACCTCAAGTGAAGACGTGCACTTCACCGTGTGAACAACTTACTCAGCACATTGTCTTATCAGCATGAGTATGCCGGCATGAAGCTCTCGCAAGTAAAGACAATTCAAGCCGTGGACACGATACTCAAGTTACCACGGAATGTGATAAACAAAATGCAATGTACGAAATGCTGATGAGTATAATTGCGACAAATGCATGCTGATAAGCTAATGTGAGATCTTAAAAATATTATTACGCGGCTGGATCTTAACAGATACTGCTGCTTTTGAATTACGTTTTAGGTCTGGTGTAATGGGACGAATTCTTAAAACTGATGAATTTGATGATGGATAATTCGGGGAGTCATTGGCTGATAAGCTTAACATTGATGTTAAGTTCCTTGGTGGAATATTGTTGGGGATTCCGTTTTGTATAAAAGACCGTTTCATAACTCCAGCCTGATTCGACGTATTCACATCTTTATCATTCCGTTGAGACGGGGGGACTATAACATTTGAGCTTGTATTTGCGGAGTTAACAAACAATGAACTCACTATACTTGAGTCGGCTGAAGTCTCTAGATCATTCCTACTTGAATCCACATTGCTAAAAAATTTATTAACAGTCTGCTGGTTCTGGCCGGGTGTTTTCGTTCGATGTGGAGCATCTACCGTCCACACTGGTCCCTGCTCCCGAGGATCAGCGCATCGGTGTTTAACTCTTGTGGTAGTGTAGATTTTATACTTAATGTATTGCTTGGTGGAAATTGATTCATCGTAGTGTTTTTATTTACGGCTGGATGTGGTGGGGTATTTTGATATTCCTTCGGTTCACCCGCAGAGGTTGACTCATCGTTGCGCCTGGGAATCGAAATGATGGAAACATTGACTGCTTTATTCGTAGGATTTCCCTCCACTAGACCAAATTTGACTTTGGCTCCGGTAAGTAGATTAGTCACAGATTCCGGTTTTGGAGTCTTTAGGTGAGCTAGGTGGAAGAACGCTTCCTCCAGGTTATCGTCTCGGATAATAAACCCGAATTTTCGAAGAACACTGAACCATCTGATGGTTCCTCGCAAGTTCTGCGCAATGTAAGTTTGCGTGGAAAGATTTGTTGGCTTTGTTGGGGTTCTTTTGTTAACTGGAGCTAGCTCAGACCCCGCTAAGCTAGCTCGATCTCGTTTCCCGACGGTCGGTTCACAGGCGCTGGTGCACGATTCTCCACTCTCTCTGATCGATTATTCTGTCTAGCGGAGCTGCGATAGTTGTTTTCTACTAAGGTCGATGCCGCCCGAATATTTCTTCTCGACGTTCTCGTAGCTTTCTGATTGGCTTCGAGCTTGGTAGCCTTTTGTACTGCTTCGTTAAGTGTCAACGGCTCCGCATCTCGGACTTTTCCCTGTACTTCCAGGTCTAGAATGCCGTCTAAGAACTGGTCCAAAGCGAGGCGATCTTTCGCGCTCTCTGTACAATCTGACAAAGTGAGAGAAGTCAGTCTCTGTAAATCGTTAGCAAATTCAGAAAGACTTTCGCCGTTCCGCTGTACTCTTGAACACAACTGCCGGTAAGTCACAGGTTGATGAAAATCTGCACCGAATTTAGCTCGCATTGCTGCACTTAGTTTATCACAATTACCCCTCTCAGTTTGTGCTAGAGTTTCATAGTATGCCAGGGCATACACATCGACACAGTTGTAAATGGGCTATTACGAGTGAGTGCCTCAACTACAATTAGTTTATAATGAAATTCAAACTTGTGCCGAAATTTAAACAGTTTCAGTGATTCGCTATCACCAAAATGTTATTCGCCTTACTCCCCAATAATTTACACCACAAGTTTTTAACCCAACCCAGCTCGAGCGGGGATAGATAATATTTATTATCCAAGGTAAACACTCCTTGGAGTCCACAAGGATTATGTTTCTTTCCGACGTAGACTGTACTGATGGCAAACAAAAATAAAACTTTTCGATTATAAAATATACAAAACCAGAATACTCTCGACCCAAACAGTTTAATTTCCTATCGAGGGTTCTTAACCTTAAAACCGATTTTTATGAAGTATTAAGCGTTCGATGGTTTTACTGT
Organism: Dioctria rufipes; assembly: GCA_963924295.1. Lineage (NCBI taxonomy): Eukaryota > Metazoa > Arthropoda > Insecta > Diptera > Asilidae > Dioctria > Dioctria rufipes. Next base: position 288,813,234 of record OZ002740.1, read on the forward strand.
ACCCTATTGCTATTAAATCCGGCTAATAATTTCAAAAGTACTGTTTGGAAATCGGGTAGTTTTTCAGGAAAGCATACGACCATACAATTCGGATCTAGAAACTTCTCAACACCCCGTATAAATTTCCGTCTGTACAAGCTCCTAAAATCAGAAAGAATGTCCGTGTCTCAAGAAGATGTTACTAAATATTACTGTGCAGAAAATCTCAATTAACTTAGTGGGCTAAATCATATACTATAGTTTCTGCCAACTCAGTTGATCAATTTTCACCCATATGGTAGAATAATCATATATTCTGTAAAATCACATCAATCTCTGAAGTATTTATTAATTCACAATATAAATGTATACAATGTTACTCTTCGCAGTCCGCAGATAAGGGTTAATTAATACTGAGTGGACGAGAGCTAGGGCACTGAGAATACCATAGAGGGAGAATTCCTGTTTACAAGAAGAAATTTTTTAGCAAAATGTTATTTATTTTTTCGGTCGTATCATACATATCGCGGCTTTCAGAGGTAATTTCTATCTAAAACAAAATTGGAAAACGAGTAACTAAGCCAAAACCAGAATTGCTCTGAAGAAGCGATAGTCCTTAACATATATGTAAAACTGTATCCCCAGACTTTCTTTCGATTATTTCTCAATACATACGATATCCGTGGTGGTCTGGTTTCATAAACCAATTTGTTCCATATAGGAACTTTACTGTCTCACTTTTGATCAGAATGTGCGAGTTGCTTTTGAAATCTTACGTATTTAAATCTATATCTATGGGTATAGGTAGAAAATTTAAGACCCAGGATTCAGAAGCAGGGCCAATAAAAAAAATATAAAAACAAAAAAAAAATCTTCTGCCTTCATAGGTCCTCCTTAGAAATTCTCCATTCTATTCATTCATCATTCGAAATGAACCATAACAACGAGAGAGTCTGGGAATTACTTGTCATTGTCGAACGCTTTGTTTTTTTTACAAAAATATAAATATTAAAGTTCTAGTTTTCTCACGAGCGGTAAATTTCAGGTCCAATTCACGACCGTTATTACAATTGAGCACTAACATTAGATGGCAAATTGGCTGAAACGAGAAACAGCTTGCAAATAAATGATCTGATTGAAGAGTTTTTCATACAACATTTATCTATAGCTGGCCAGTGTTGTTTGTTAAGTAACGACTTGACTTCTAGCATAGATGGCACAAGAACTAGATGTCGCATGCCATACTAAAGCAGAGTATACACATTGTGAAATGAGTAGTGCATTCTGAAATGGACCATAATATGTTTGAGATTGTCACGAATGCAACTGATTTTATAATAGTAGTTTTGTATACATTTGATCGGCTTCCCCAACACTTCAGATACGAAAAAATATGAATCACTCGTCGTATACATCATTTCAAATGTTGTGGTCCATTCCGGAATGGACCACCCAGCCATATAAAATTTGTATACTTTTTTGGTACTGCATGCGACATCTAGCTCTTGTGTCATCTGTGCTTCTAGCCAAATAGTTATAACATTGCTAGAATTTGTGCAATATTATTGCCCTTTCGTGAATACTTCTTTTATCAGTGAAATATATCTCCACATAATACAATTGCGTACACATCTGAGAAGCAATTCAAAACTGTGATATTATTAAATAGACACGATAAATCTTGCCCCAGGACTTTGTTTGATATTTGGGTAATTACAAAGTTGAAGAGTTTCCTTTATATAAAATTTCAATCATCTAATGGGAGAGAATGAATTGCTACTGAAGCTGCAGAATGCAGTTTTACTGTAGTGTTTTATGCACCTTAGTCGTCCCTAGATTATGCTAGTGTACTGTATGCCCTGGATAGGTACCGGAAAAACACTCGTGGTGTAATTGTTTAACCGAGTAATTAAGTTTAATGTCCCAGTAAGAACACATTTACTTCTGTGGGAAGCAGTTCTTTATAGAATGATGAGCTTTCGAACTTAACACGCGAGTTCCCTTTTAACCTGTATTGCACTAGTAATTACACTGTTAGTTATAACAATTCGATTTTATGATCCTAAAACGTATAAAAGTTGCATTGTAATAATATATCGAACAAGAATAATTGCTTTTCATATGTAAAAGTTACGTCAGAAAGAGAGAATAGCATTAGATCCTATCTAGATTTATAATATTATGTTCAATATAATTCAAATTTAAGAGGCAAACTACTAAATTTTATTTGAAATTATATAAAAAAAAACTTAAACTAGCAATATATTTACGGTACTTGCATAACCCTGGGTATCGTCTCCCACCTGGGCACTCCTGGTTTGAGGTTAGGTACAACTTAACCACGTTGCTTCTAATTTAAATTTTTCTCCTGCTGTTGATTTACTCTCCAGGTCGAGATTTTGAGGTAAAACAAGACGTCCTTGTGCAAAATAGAACGCGGTGGGGTGATCACAATTACGCAATCGATGACCCCACACTTGACACCAATTGTTACAAAATCCAATTGTTACAATCTAATTGCTACAAAATCCGCTTTCGTTGCTGTGGAATACGGGGAGCACCCCTTGTTTTTTGTTTCGCCAGACTACAATATATATAATTGTATAATTGGAGATGAATGACTCATACATATCATATTCACTCTCCTTTTAAGCTAATTTCCCTTACATAACTTAAGAAGCTTTAATTATATTTCATAAATTCCAATCAAATAGTATTTCAAATTCCTTTTCATTCAAATTGTACATTTAATTCAATTTTTTTCTTTTAATATCCTAAATTTCATAAATTCCACATTTTAAACTTTATAATTAATTTTCTTTTCACTTCGTCGCAATGTTCGTTGTTTTAAGCCTATTTCTAAATTTTCTTCTTCTTTTATATCTTCTCTTTTGGTTACATTATTCTCTTCTTTTGTCTTTGAATTTTCTAACTTTTCATTTTTATATATTGGTATATAATGATTTTTTACTACTTTTTTTTAATTGTCTACGATGAACCCTAACCTTTCTTCCATTAAAATCAATCAAATAAACTACACCTGAAATTCTTTTTACAATCTTAGCCGGTTACCATTTCGTTTCGTTTTGACTATTCACTAAATGTAGAACTTGTTCGTTTTCCATTAATTCAAAATAACTAACTTTAGATGATTTTCTACTTTTGCTATCTTTATATTCAGTTTTGATACATTCATTGTTTTTCTGGTTAGTTTATGTTTCTTTTCGAAATTTTAGAAGCTTCAAAGCTGTTATGGGCTCGTAGAGGAAAATTAAGTTTGAAGGAGTGATACCTGTGGTAGTCGTAGGCGTATTTCGATATTTGAAAAGGAATTTGTAGATTTGCGATTGGACGGATGTTTTATCCGATTTGTTATTTTCTAGAAAGCATGCTTTTAAATTCTTTTTTATTGTACCTACCTCACGTTCAGCAAGTCCATTTGATGCCGGGCTATATACCGCGGTTGACGTATATTTTAATTTGATTCAGCTTGCAAAATTTTAGAAATTCTGAGCTTGCGAATTGAGGTCCATTGTCGAATACAATAGCTGTGGGTAAATCGGAAATACAAAATTGCATTTTTTTAAGCTTTTCAATAATATTGGTAGTGCTAGTTTTCGTTAAGAGATATACATACATCGAACCATTTAGAAAAGTCTTCTACGGAAATCAAAAAAACCATTTCTTTGAAGTGTAATAAATCAATATGTATTCTTTCAAATTGGCTACGTAGTTACTGGTCACGAGAAATTTGGACAATCTTTTTTCACTTTGCGATGACCGGCAAATTTTACAGGTACTAACAAAATGTTCGATATCACTATTCATTTTGGGCCACCATACCGTGTTTCGTGCAAGCAATTTCATCCGAACAATTCCTACGTGTTGGTCGTGCAGGTCGCGCTGACACTAGCTGACATTACAGACATTACAGACTAAGGGAGCGGGCCAATTACTAAACTGCACTGGTTCAATTATCCCAGATTTGCACATACTATCGAGTTCATTATTGACCGCTTCTTCGAAACACCACGGAACCTTATAAGGTTTAAAAAATCTTGGATAAGCTCCATGTTTCAGCTCAATATCAGCAACGAAATGTTTAATTGGTTGACTAGAATTAAAAAAAAAAAAACATTTTCAAAACGCGTATACAATTCACTAGGTATTGCAATATTCTTTGCATCAATGGATTTGCTGTCGGAGGGGTTAGTAATTTTACCCAAATCTCTATGAATAATTAGTTTAGATTCTTTAAAGTATTCACGCCAATCTGGAAATAAGACATCAATCTAATCTCTACCCATTAATAGCTTGAAATCTTTTTCGGTCTGAAGCACAACTAGTTTTAACTGATATTTTTCTTCCACTACCACAGATATCATGCCTTTTACCCCAACTTGTTCTCCTGTAATTACCTGCAAACTAGGAAGATTAAACTTTTCTAATTTCAGATCGCTAAAGTACGTTTTGTAAAATTTGAAACTACAAACTGTGCAAATTGCCTCCGTGTCAATTTCCAGGTCGATGATTATTTTGTTATGTTAGTATGAAGAGTGATTGGTCAGGACGTGAAGTCCAAACTGTCAGCATGAGCTGACAGATCACTCGATGAGAGCGATAGCACAGGACGGCACGCTAGCACCTCGGCTAAGGGTGGCGGAGAGTGTGGGGGAGTTCCCGAAATAACCTGCCGCTTGTCATCACCCATAATCAAAAAATTTTCGTGCCCATCCTCCCATTGACTTTGGGTGGCACAATCGTCCAAAGTCCCTTATTTTTTTGACCCGTAAGAGGGATTCAAGCGGACCTATACAACCTTCATGCCGGAGGACGCCAGGGTAGTGAAGAGAAATAACAAGAGCTTACTTTTCCATTACGTTATAAATCAACTTTATTTCTTAAATTCTCCGTTGTTCGAACACTCTCTTCAGATGTTATAAGTACTCTATGTCGCGAAGTTCAACCAAAGGAATTGGATAGATACAAAAGAAATAGTATACAAATGTATAAGTGGTTCTACTAATTAATTTATCATCTCTTAATTCTACACCAGATTTGTTTTAAATAATATATTTTACTTTAAAAATCTTTAAATAGTCCAAAATAATTCCTAATATCAAAATAAAGGTAAAGTGGAGCACGCTTCGGGAGTGTGTCTCATTTCACACGAGTTTACCCGTTTGGATGCAAGCGGATCCAGTCAAGCAACTATTTCTTTTCAGCTAACTTTCGATAACATGGTTAAGATACATTTGACTAACGATATTGATAATACATAGTAAGGAACTAATCGATATACACGCGGGCTTACGTTTAATGGAAATACTGATTATATTGTGATAATAGTGTAATAATAATAATATTAAGAAGAACTAAAGGAGTCGTTATATTAAAAAAAAAACCGTATTCAGCAGTGATTTGGTTTATAAAGTTTGACAATAATCCATGACATTATTTTCTGTTGAGTTTGCTGCTGTTGTTGGTGTCAAAATTTTCATTGAAATGTTTCTTTCTATTTGTTTTGTTTTCCTTAAAGTTCAGTTGACATTTAAATTTCATATATCCTTCTTTCTTTCATCTCAAAATTTTGAAAAAAAATAAAAATAAAAAGATGTTTTCATGTCTTTTTCTCTTTTTGTTTTAGTTTCTAAGTATGCGAGTAAGATACCGAAGAAATTTACTAACCTAACTCTTATTTCTGTATGAAAAATTTATGTACGCCGTAAATATAAATGCGACCGATCCAAGAACTCTCTTTTTCTCTTTGCTTAACTTAAATGTACAAAAAAATAAAAATAAGTGGCAACAACTTACATGCATTCATTGTTGTGGATCCATCGCCGAGGCGCCTCCGTGAAGATCCGCATGCCACTGCTTACTTCCTGGAAGAAACATGATAAAGGCAGTTGCCCTAATGTATCGCTTGTGTGACTTAACGTGAACATTAATCCAAGATATACATTTTCATATGACCGACGTGATACACGCTTTCCTGAGTATTATTCATTTAAAAAAAATTTTTTACAACAGCCCCGGCATATGAATATCTCCTTCGACTTTATTTTACAGGACCTCTCGTACTAGTTTTCCTTTCCTTTTCTCTTGGCAGTCGACGACACTTAGAGTACTCATTCCACCGAGAAGTACCAATAATCAAATTAAATAGATGCGAAAATTATAGAGAATACTGTGAAAACATCTTCCATTACATAGGCACAGATCGAGGCGTCTGCTGACCACAACACAGTATGACTAGTCACCTTAGGAAATAGGACTCTGGAACAAAGTATCACTTTTAAATTTACGAGTTAAAAGGATACTTTCACGATTAATAATATTATTCTTCGTGCGACGTTTTTTTTTTTGTGTTTAAAGGTGGGTGGAGAAACGCTTTTAGCGACCTCATCGCCATAGCACGATCATTGTCGCTGCCTTCTTGGTTCAAATTCTGCCTGAGACTCTTGGTCTCGAAATTGATGAGAGTTGTGTACACCTTAGATGTAGTATGGAGTCGTGAAAATGTCCATATGCTTTAAGTATTTTTCCCAACGTAAAAGGAATATTGGTGCCATGCGTTTTGATCAGGCGGCTGTACTTGTAATTCATTTGGCGCGGGTATATGGAAATAATTCTATTAATTGAAATTTGATCAGTGAGAGAGCTGAGAAATATTCTGAATTTACTTACAATGTTAATTTCCTGGCCGATGTTTTCGAAATCTTTCCTTTCTATTCTCCTCGATGTTCCACTTGAAACGATTTTGCCACCACAGAGAAGATTGTCTTCTTCTTCCTTGTCAACCTGTCACTTACGCGACATTTCGGACTTGAGGAAATGCACTCCGTCGGGCGGGGTGCGTTCATTTTTCTTTATGTTTAGTACAGCCGGACTACACGCTTCAGTACGTGTAGCATATCGCTATCTGCAATATGCTACGACCATAACAATTTTGTTGATTTTTATTTTAAACGTAATCGCTTGAGATCGCCCAATGTAATTCAAACCGGCTAGATGGCTGATTGTTAAATTCTCGTCATCTGTGGTAGAATTACTTTTATCTGCTGCCGCTATATGAAGATCATTCATATTGCCTCTTAACGTATTACGTGAATAATTCTTTCTCTTACTGGTACACACTTTAGAATAATGGCCTTCAATACCGCATTTAAAATATTGTGCATAGCGTGCTGAACATGTATTATTACTAGTGTGTTCCTCCACATTTTCCGCACACATTTTTCTGGCTTTTGTGATGCAGCTGCTTCTTATGTGGTCGCTTGGAGATATTCAGAATGCTGGGCGACAACATGCCCCTTCGACCTTCGTTTACAGCATGGAAATTATTTGCGATTTCCACCGCTTTATCCCATGACAATGAGCTTCCTTCATTTAGAAGTTTGTTTTGTAGCGTTGAATTAGAAACACCACACACTAGCTTATCCCTTAAAGCGTCCATTAAAAATGAGTCAAAATCACATGTAACAGCCAACAACTTTAATCTAATTATAAAATCTTCCATACACAACTCACCTTGGACACATCAATAAAATTTAAATCGCTCGGCTATTGTATTCCTGATAGGTTCGAAATGCGGTTTTACTTTTTTTTTTATTAAATCCACATACTTTTGTTTTCCTGATGTTTCTGGGAGAAGTGCCGCTTTTATTCTCCGGTATGCATCTGGCCCGATTAGAGTTAGAAATAACGATGTTTGTTTATCTTCATCTACAGAGTTTATCTCATAAAGTCGGTCCATTCTTTTTAGATACTCTCCAAAATCTTCCCCGATTATGAACTGCTCGATAGCCCCGATTAACGACATTTTATAAATTAATGTAAACGATTCTTTTTTGCTATACGTGGTTCCTTTAACTTTTTTTTTTTGCTCGTCGCCAAATTATATAATTGAAAATAGGCAGCGTGCCCAATAAGTACAAGTTTGCTGCTGGATTAAGACTAAAACTTATTATCATGAAACTTATTCCTACGCTTAGCCTAATCAATACATCAATGCGACATTTCTGTGTATGGCTATCAGTTTACATACGTATATGTATATATATGTACATATATATTAATTGGAGATGAATGACTCATACATATCAATGATCTGCAGTTGTCCCAAGAATTTTGATAAGAAACTTAACGTTTGTTGCCTTTTCTCAGCATTTAATAAAAGATGGAATCTAGAAATCGAGGAATAAGCATGCATTAAATCTTTCATTGCTTAGTAACTTCTTCTCTCTAGTTTCAAATGATTTTAAAAGTTTTTCTCCAAAATATCTCAATAGAAATTCTTCAGAGTCTCCGCTTTCTGTGTTGTCTACTATTTTTTTTTAGTCAATAATTTGCATTTTAGCCAACTGGCGTAGAAATCCACATAGCTTAAGTCTTCCTGTTGAAATTTAATTAAAGTTTTGTGAAGTGGAGCGAAAGTTCTGACATAAAAATCAATAAAATTTCAATAAGATTGATTCACCACGAAATTTTTATCATCAGATTTATTAGTAACATTTTATCGATGTTTTCTATTATGTTTCTTGCATTTTTAAGAGCTTCTACCATTTGATACGTTGAACCGCATCTCGTAGCACAATCTAATCCTGGCACTCGTAGATTTTGTATTTCGAATAGATCTCTAACTCCATTCGAGGATTTTCTTATGAATTTCAATAAGTTATGTTTTATAGTTTTGTCTTTAGTCAAATAAAGTGCACACAGCTGACACGTGTAAGCTGCAGATTCATCAAAGTGTTCGAAGCTGTTGCTATTACCGAAATAAATTTCATTTGCTTCTCCTGCGTCATGTTCTACACCTGATATGTATATGAGAATTTGAAAAGAGTTTTGCAGCCTTAATCATGTTAACTCCGTTGTCTGAAGTGATAGATATTATTTGTTGGAGAGATATGTTGTATCGATTCAATACATCCAAAATTTTTCCAGCAAGTTTTTTGGATGTGCTCGCCATTGCACCTTTTAGTTCAAACATTCCCAGTAACCTCGAATTAATTTTGTCATTTGCAATGTATCCAATAGGTTTGAAGCATAATATCTTGCAAGCACTGTTAATTATATGAGGCTTTCCAATCTCTTCGGATTATAGTCCTGGTTATGTTTCGAATGTCACGATCTTCATAGGCTCTGTAGTAAGATTGGAACTAGCAGGAGTGGTGCTAGTATTTATATTGTAACAGGATGACTTACCCCTTGTTAAGCACAGGCAACAGCCGAGCGATAGCAGTCAGCGCTCTTAAGTTGTGACCAACCGTGTTGTGAGATGTGCCACTTCTGCTTCAGACACCCTATTTCCTTTGCCTCCAAAATAGTCATGGCAAGGCGACATGAAATGGAAAATAACAAAGGCGTCATAGCAATTTCCTACTAAAAAGAAAGAAAAGAAGTACACAAGAAACAACGAAAGAAAAGTAAACTTATGCATGAACAAGGAAGACATAGTGCTAAGGCAGTCTGTGGAGCAGCAGCAGTAACTTGTCCTACATAACCAGCACTGGCTGTCGTCGCTCATTTGGGGAACAAGAAATCAATTTCCCTCTGCTCACTTTGTAAAGTTGTTTGGCAGAGCTAAAATTGAATTTCATGTCTAAACAGCACCTGCTTTCATGCACACCCACCTTAACCACTTTTCCGACAAATTTCAGCGAACTCTCTAAAAATTTTTAACAGTGAAACTTGCAGAGATACGAAACACGTACCACGAAAACCTCAGATTGCAAGGCAACACCATTCGATCTGACAGATTTCCTGTCAGACCATACACCTTTGATAACCATAACAGAGCCTTGAACCCTAAAGTAAAGACCCGTTTCCATTCTAGCCGCTATCTGTCACTACAATTCTCTAAATCTAGTCCAATTCTGATGAACCATGCAAGACGATTTTACAAGGGGCCAACGTACATGTAGGAGCATGTGTCGTGTCCCAATGATAAAACTCACGAATCAATAAAACAATAAATCTTTAAACCAAAGAAAACACACGAATTGCATTTAAAACAATACTTTATTTATCCGAGAACTGACCTAACTTAATGACAACATAACTAAGCTACCTGGCGCTTAGGTAACCTGAGCCGACTCTAATCACGATAAGACTGTACACTTTACGGCACTCGCCAGTCCAGTCATTGGTCTTTTATGCACCAATATTCGGAAGTAGACTTTACTTAACAACGCGGATGTAAACAAACGACAACAACCTTGCCGTTTGTTCTACCGGTTGCAGCATCTGAGTCGCTCAGTAGTAAACAATCGCTTTACATAATAATTACCATGCGAGGTTAAGTATTATTGTAATCGTCGATTGCTCCACTAGGCGCTCATCGCAGCCAGCTGTTGAGCTAATCAGCAAAATAACCGACAGTTGCAGAACAGTACCATGCGAGGTTACTGTTTAGCAATTGCTAATTATTTCACTAAAATTCGCCCTTGGCTGCTGGAAGAATCTTCCGTATATTGGGCCATAACATCCCTCCCCCCTTGGAAAAACTAGTTTCCGCCGGGAACTAGATCTGGAGAGTGCAACAATCTTAATTAAAAACTGAAAATGTCTTTATCCTCATTCGGTTCAGATTCTTTACATTTTCCATTATATACCTACTATCTAAATTGTTTTATTTTTCTTTTTCAAACCGTACATTTTACATTTTTACATCTTTTTACATCATTTCTCTTTTTATTTTATTTTACATTTAACTTCTTTAAATTCAATATTTCATTTTCACATTTAATTCCTTTCTTTCATTGTTACATCTTTTTACATCATTTCTTTCATTTATTCTGATTTTACAACATATCTAATTACTTTTTTTTTACTTCACATGTCCTTTTATTTATTCTGATTTTACAACATATCTATATACGTGAAACCTCTCTAAGGCGGACAGGCATGGGACCAAGAAATATTGTCCGTTCAGTGGGATGTCCGTTATTGAGGGAGTAAAAATAAAAACACCAAAAATGATATGCCTAAATACATAGATACATACTAGTATGTACATATTTACATATATATTTATTTAAACACATTTTAAACCAGTTTGAAAGAATTTATTGTATGGTAGTATATATTTTAAAGAAATCATCTATTCGGCTTTGCTGTAGATGTTTCCCCGAAGTAATAACAGTTTCGTAATGTGTGCTTAAAATTGAAGTCATTGTAAGTGCCTCGTGATCTCCTGTTTGTAGAGCAAAATGCTGTAGAGATTGACATACTTTATGGGCCTTTCTGTGAGAGTCGATAACAGTTCCTGCTTCAGATTCAGCGTAGCTCTCTTTATCAGATTCAATGTCGACTGTTTCCATCCCATCTGTCTCCTGCTCAGTATAAGAATACAATTCTTCATGTGTGTTCAGATTACTGTCACATGTGGCGTATTCGAAGGAGTCGAAAATTTGGTCACAACCACTCTGTCTAATGAGAGAGGACATATCTCTGAAGCACGTTAAAGGCAAGTCATCTTCTGGGTCGAATCCATCATTAAGACTGTATGTGTTGTCACGAATGTACCCTGATTTTCGAAAGCAGTTTTTGATGGTACTAATTGAAATTTTTTGCCAGGCTGCGTCAGCCCAAGTGATGGCATCTAAAACGTTCACAGACGAGATATCATCCATCTTCGCAAGTAGGTGTCTTAAGATAGCGTGGCGATAAAAAACCTTAAAATTTTTTATAACGCCTTGGTCTAACGGCTGACTAACCGAAGTCGTGTTTGGTGGTAAGAATATGAGCTTTATATTACTAAGTGTTAGATGAGGATGAGAGGCAGCATTATCCAAAAATAGCAATATTTTTCGTTTCTGCTTTTTCATTGAGTCATTAAAGCTATGCAGCCATTCACTCATTATATCTGAGGTCATCCAAGCCCTTTTATTCGACTTCCATATCGCAGGTAAGTTTTTCTTTTCTAGGTTTTTAAAACAACGTGGGTTAGCGTACTTGCCTATAACTAATAGTTTTTCTTTTTCTCCTGCCATATTTGCGCAATGCAATACTGTTATCCTCTCTTTTGAGGCTTTGCCACCAGAGCAAGTTTCACCCTTGAGAGCAAATGTTTTAGAAGGAAGGGCTCGAAAAAACAGACCTGTCTAATCTGCATTGAAGACGTTTCTGTCTTCATAGTCTTCAATAAGTGACTGTACACGTTTGGCCCAATTTGTAATAATTTCAAGATTTACATCGGCAGCTTCTCCAGATATTGCTCGGAAAGATATTCCATGCATTTTAATAAAACGCTGAAGCCAGCCATTTGATCCCTTAAACTCGTTTTTCCCACACCTTTTCGCAATCTCTAATGCTTTTTCCTTTATCAAAGGTCCCGAAATAGGTATGTTCTTTTCGCGTACTTGAGCAAGCCACTGATAAGTTAAGTCATCAATTGCATGACGTTTTGATTTGGAAAGCCTTCGTTTCATATTCTCATTAGACCCGCTGTGCCAAGCCTTTAAAATGCTTTCCTTTTGTTTTAACAAATCTGCTACACAAGTCTTTCCAACAGTAAATCTTCTTGCTAGAGATCTTGAACTACACTCTTTTTCGTTGGTTGAATTTTTAGCAAAATTTATAATTTCTACTTTTTCTTTAAAAGTCAAAATTTTCCGTTTAGGTGCCATTTTAAAACTGTCCGATAAATGTTTGTTGAAAACTAGAACAAAAAAATATAATTTTGTTAAATCAGTCACACAATTTGTTATTGTGAAAGCCTGATCTTTCCAAACATTATAAGACTGCTCATACACAATTGAATTTCTACAACCATGAACGATATTCAATAGTTTAAAGCAATTGTGTTAAAAAAAAAAAAACAAATGAAATCATAAGCCAGCAAATGATTAGAAATTATAATATGCAATGGTTATGGCTCAATTTAACAACGTCGTGTCTTCACGACAGTTTATTCTGATGAAGAAATTCGTAGTGTATGGTCGATCTAATGAAGCTTCAAGAACAGAGGTTATAGAATAGATTTATGCACACAACAATAACAAAATTTTGTGAATAACTTACATTTGTACACTACACTTGCTTTTAATCAATTTAAGCTGTATCATCTGCACTACAATAAATGACAAATCAATCCAGCACCTTTCTATGCCAACACACTTTTACCCCAAAAAACAATGAAAAGTTTCAGAAATAGTAAAAGTACCGTAATTTTGCTACCACAAATAATCGTGTAACAAAGAAATACAAAAGAAAACTTATTTTTGTTTTCATTCGTGACCATCCACGCAATGCGATGAACAACGCAAGAAATTTAAAAATTATTTTTATTTATAAGAGCAAAAACATTATCAGGAATTAATGTGTAAAAAAGGGATGGATAAAGCCATGAGAAATTTATAAAAAGTCTTTCCTATAATCATGTTAACATAGGCAAACTAATAGCATGCAAAGACTGGACAAACCAAAACTATGTAACCCCGCTCAAATATAAATACGACGATGGCTCCATGTATGGAAGCCCTTAATTTTTTCTTAGAAATAAAGAAAAAATTTCTTGTACATTTCTAAGAAAAAATGTAGGCCTTTCCTACATCAGGGGGCCTATTCTTGAATTACGAATGATTTTAACGTATGCGATAAATAACGAATGGTTCAACCCCATTCGTTATATAACGAATGGTTTGCGTACGAATATAACGAATGCGGATTTCAAGAATACCACATAAACATTCATTTCGAATGTTTTTGACAGATTAACGTATACGTTATCTGGCTTCGTTATTCAAGAATAGGGCCCCAGGTCGAGACACCGTTGATTTTATATTGGAGCGAAGCATTGCTGGTTTATCCTTACATCAGCAGCTATAGTTGGTCTATGATGTTACTCTTTTCGCACATAATAAATTAGGACAACAGAACGGTTGGATTGTGCTAAACAAAGAAAGCACATGTTCGCACTAAACTTTAACTAGGTATTGTCTCTTTCAGCTTTACATAACAATCTTATTGAAAAACGTGTTGCTCTTTATAAATTTAGATAGGTTTTTTGGGATTTTATTTACCCTTTTTAAGGTATGTACATATCTACTCCCTTTCAATGGGCATCTCATTCTTTACTTTTCTTTCCTTTAGCTTTTCTTGTTACAACGTTGTTCGCTGCCTACATGTAAAACATATATATGTGCAATGTTAATTTATTTGTGATCGGATTGTAAAAAAATAAGCAAAAAATCAATTTCAATAAAATTTCAAGGAAACTGTCCGCATATGAGAGGGAATTCGACCAAATATTGAGAAAATTACTGTCCGCGTCCGAATAGGAGAGGTGCCCGGTTAAAAGGGGTAAATTTCCCATTCCTGCCATTGGGATCTACCTTAGGAGCAATATTTGTCCGCTAATAAGGGGGGTCCGCTTATGGGAGGTGCCCGTTAAGAGAGGTTTCACTCTTTTTTTACTTCACATGTCCTTTCTTGGAAACTTCCTCCACTTCTTAAATACCTTATTATACTAATAATTTCCTACATTTGAATCTTATAACAATTAATCTATTTCTTTCCATTGAACATGATTGAATATTAGAAACCATATATACATATTTTTATTTCTATATAACTTTACACGTTAATCTCTAACTATAGGTTGCCCTTAAATTACTTCTACGTTATACAAGTGCAAAAAATATATATATATACTTAACTAAACCTATGGCGGCTACTCTAGCTGCACAAGTTGTTTCCCCACAATAGTTGGCAGATTGGTGGTTGGCAAGTCCGCTGTCGTGGGCAAGATTGTCTCAATGGTTATGTTTGCATTTTGGGCCTTGGGTTGCTGCTCTGACTTATGAACTATAGGTAGAATCACTCTGTTAGTGCCGGCTTGAATATTGTTCCTCTTCCAGCGCTTCAAAGGCATAATACTCCTATCAGGATTATTAAGCTGATGATGGCTAAACATGCGGTAGTAGTTCTCACTACTAAATGTACTGGATGTGGAATGGCACGTCTACTTGCCTCCTCCGTGCTGATTTTGTCTTCAACCCTTTTTATAGCTGCATCCTTCTCTCTCCATGCTTGATTAAAGTTGTCACTAGCCAGCAATCGTATTTCGTCCTTTTTTCCTTCTACTACCTCCTCTCTCTGCCTGTCTGTTTGTGTTGCGATGCTGCTCCAGGCTGGTAACTCCATTCGTTTGGGCTGCCATAGAGATATATTTCGCTGCGCGGCATCTTCAGCTTGTATTCGTAGGTCACCGATTTGTAGATGACAATGTTCTTCGATGAATAATACCCCTGTTGGTTCCAGCTCACCAATGGAAGTTGGTGAATGTTGGCAGTTCACTTCCAGCTTTGTCTTCTCGGACATCACAAATAACCAGTGGTTTCTCGTTACCATTCTCACTAAGCTGCTCCACTTTGCTGTAACTCTTTCCTTACAGGCCTTCGCATTTACGTTGAAGCTCCGGAAAAGGTTCAGCACACAGTTTTCTCCAATAGCAGTAAAAGTTGGGGCTAATTGTGGGCATACGATTTGCGGGTAGTCTGATGCGGTTAACAACCTCTGGCACTTCTGGTACTGTTGGTAACTCAGCAAGACATACTGTCGTTCATGATTGTTGGCTGCCACAAATTCAGCGTCCAGATCATATACATGATACCCAAATTCATCTATAGCTATCGGGATCGTGTATACCTTATGTAAGTCAAATGCAACTCGTTGGGGCTGTGGGATATCTACCCTGACTAGGATTTCTTGGCCTACCTGGAGTGCTTGTACCTTTGCAATTTGTACCAGCAATTGGAAATTCTGGAATTTTTCATCTAAATCCAGTTTAGCTTTCCTACGTTTAGGGAGATTAATATACTCATCATTGTTTCTTGCATTTCGCTGATTAAGTGAAGGCTCATTAGCGTAATTACCTCACTCAATTCCATTCTTAGTTTCAATGACGATTATTCCCGATATTGACCCTGCTGCTCTTTAACGATGGTTGAAAGTTTCTCTTCTGCTGCCTGTAGCTTTGAAGCATTAAACAAATCGAACGTAGATTTGACGACTGTAATTTGGTCCTTCAGTAGATTTAATGTTCGGCTCTCCTTCTCATTAAGGTCATCTATAGCTGCATTTATTTCTTCCGAGTCGACATGGTCCATGGTTCCGAACAGTGTCTTGGCCAGAGATCCCACTCCATCAAAAATTGAACGCTTGTTTTTTCCGGGCGTCTCATTTTGGGTATGATGCGAGAGTTCCTCATCCTGACGCTTAATTTTTTCCACCCAGCCTCCTATCTCTTTGACTGCTGCCTTACACCTTGCAACGCGTTTAGTATCGGTTACGCATAATTCGCTTATCAAACCGCTGCATTTGCTGACGAATTTTAAGTCTTCAGTGAGATCTGGTATTTGGAACTTAGACAAAATAGTCCAATGTTTCGTGTAGAAATTAACCACCCCGAGACGCTTGAACAACACTCCCGACTGTGGTATCGGCTCGAGGCTATAACCTGCCTGCTCTGCTTATATCCCAGCTACCAAAGCGAAGATTAAAATTATTGCCGTCTTCATCGGGAAGCTAAACCTTACTTTATAACTATATAAATTTAGGGCAATCCTAGTATCCTTAGACAAAGTGAATTTTGTTTTTCTTTAATATAACTCCTAATTTATTCTACTATATTTCAATTCTCGCTTTTGTTTTACAATCTTTATTTCTCTTACACCTTCTTTCTTTAACAATTCTCTTTTCTCTTTACACAACTTGTATAAAAACTTCTCTTTCTTTTAAATTTCTGAACCTTTTTTTTTAAATCTTTTTATTTTTAACCTCTTATTTATGTTTTCTTTCAACAGCTCTTCTTATTTATTTTCCATTATTTCTTTCAAAATTTCTTATCTCTCTTTTTTTAAACCTTTATATCTTGTTTACTATTCCTCTTTTCTTTCTCTTTTTTTTTTAATTATTATTATTGCATAATCTTCTTTTTCTTTTCCTCTGAGCCTAAACGCTTTAATGAACCTTGTTCTGCAAGAAAAACAAAGAAACTAAGAAAAAGACTAAATAAAATAAAATATTCAAATTGTAAAACTATTCTCTCGTGCTTCATTCCACTTAGGTTATCGGAACAAACTCTAATCTTAAAATTAATCATGATACCTTCTCAAACGATTCGTATGAATCCGCTTTAGCTTTTTCCCTTGAAGTATAGTTACATTCTCAGGACTGTGAACGTAAATTACTTCATGTGGACCTTTAAAAATTTCCCTGCCCTAGCTAAGTCTTTAACTAGAACCTTATCACCAATATGTAAGACTGCCGGCCTAGCTGAATTGTCATGGTACTTCTTTGCCACTAGTTTGCTTTTAAGTAGGTTCTTCCTAGCTAGTTGAAACGCCCTCTGCAATTTGAACCGCAATACCGAATGGTACTTACCCATATTATATACCGGTTCAGGATGACGCTGTACGCTACTGGGGATTTCCGCTACAAATCCAAACAACGTTTCTATGGGCGTAAATTTTGTCCCTGTATGCACGGTGTTGTTGTACGCATGCGCTGCGCCAAAACAGCAGGGAGTATAGCAAACGAACTATTTTGACTCGCTCCCAAACCATCTCCAACCCTAAAAGCAAATAATATTTCATGCCAAGTATAAAAGGGAGAGTCTATGAGCCCCTTAACAGTTATGGAGTTTAGAAATAGGAAACAAATCTTGAGCAATGTGGAGAACGAAGGCAATAATGATTATGACAAATATAGAAATTACCTTCATTGAAATTACAAATAAAGGAAAATTTTACAGATACAGAAAGTCAGGTGTAACGAGCCGTTTTATCCTTCATCGAAATTAGAAATGATGGACAGATACGGAAAGTCAAGTGTAATGAGCCATTTTACGCTTAATTGAAATTATAAATGACGGCAAGTTTGACAGATACGGAAAGTCAAGTATAATGCGCAATTTTATCCTTCATTGAAATTAGAAATGACGGAAAAATTTGACAGATACGGAAAGTTAAGTGTAATGAGAAATTTTCATTTAATTGCAATTATAAATGACGGAAAGTTTGACAGATACGGACAATCAAGGTGCATGAGTAATTCTATCCTTTGTTAAATTTGAAAGTCTATAATAACTAATGCTAGCTTGACGAATGTAGGGTAGAACTAAGTAGTAATTATAACCTGTATTAGGAATCAATAGAAAAAAATAACTTTGATCATTTTGACAGATGAAAAAATAAACTACAGGAAGAGTTCGTAACCTGTATTAGGAAAAAATAACAAAAAATAACTTCATTTTAACAAATGTAAAAAATGAACTACAGGAAGAATTTGTAA
The DNA here is from genome assembly GCA_963924295.1 of Dioctria rufipes. Classification (NCBI taxonomy): domain Eukaryota; kingdom Metazoa; phylum Arthropoda; class Insecta; order Diptera; family Asilidae; genus Dioctria; species Dioctria rufipes. The sequence continues at coordinate 288,831,516 of OZ002740.1, forward strand.
CCTGTATTAGAAATGATATTAGGAAAAAAAAATAATTTTGATCATATGATCAATGTAATGTGGAATAAGAAAAAAAAAAAAAAAAAAACTTCAACTTAACGCCAACTTGAAAAAATAGATGACCCAAATCGGCTCAGGTCGAGTTAGTAAGAGATGATAAGAAAGTTTGTAATAGAGTAAGTGAGGTGGGCCCGCGTTTTTTTGTGTGAGCGGCCATGCTAAGTTAGAGATTCGATTCTGTTCGGTTTTTAAGATTAGGACCTGTAGCACAGGAATAGGAATTACCGAGAGTTTGTTTAAGGCGAAAAAAAAAAATAAGAAGATTAAGAGTACAATTAACGAATAGTTGTTTTATTAAAAAAAAAAAAAAAAAAAAAAAAAAAAAAAAAAAAAAGTATACACAAGTTTTCTTTTGTTGGGAAGTCGAATTTTACGAGTAACCCGGGAGAATCAAAATTAACTGCTCAGACACCCGGAGAATCCCCGGCCTTCGCTACACCAGGTAAAATTTTCTAAATTTCTAAAACCCCAGCCCACGTGGCGCTTGTCATTTCGGACCAACCAGATTCCACCGCCTACCACTGGTGACCGCTCGACCAGGTGGCGGATTCGTAGAGGTGGCCATTAGCATAAAGGTTACCCGCATTCCGATAATGGGTTGTTTTAGTGTAGGTTGATTTGTTTAGCGACTAAATTGCATTTCGTGTCATTTATTGTCCTGTTGTTGTTGTTCCGGTTTTCATAAAATTTTTGTACGGCATTGCTACTGGTCTGATCTTGTTCCCCTTGTGGCGTTTAATGGATTTTAATGATATTCGAGTCTTTTGCAGAAGTACTTTGTAGTTGAAACTAACATATTGTCCTTTCTTTTTAAATCTGGTTCACAGTGATTTTCTGCTGGTGTCATTTGATTATTGCCTTTTTCAACATTCTCTAGTGCCAAAATATTACGATAGCTTGGCCCAATGCTTGGTTTTCAGTTGTAATGATTAACTCTGGAAGTCTAGGTTAATAAAATAAAGATGTTGTTAGTTGGTTAGTAATGCTGCGGTCATCGTCCAGAGATATTACTTCTTAGGTACAGCTGAAACGTTCCGGAAACTAAGCTAATAGCCAGCTATAGTCACCGGAGTAATATTTGGCGTTCAAGAATAACTTGAGCTGCAAACTATTGAGACAAAAATGTGGAGTTTAAAAGAAAAACTGACTTTCTCTTGTCTCCAGAAAGAGTGAGTTTATTCATAGAACACTCTGCTTTTTATACAATAATTCCATGTGCACAGTATTGGAAAACTCTTAAATTGGTCAATTGAAATTCTTAAGTCGCTGACGACATTCATAACAAAATTTTAATTTTTTTCAGTCAAAGTAAAATTCTACGTGATGCAATCACAATGGAAATCGTTCGCAAGAATTTTTGCTACCTTCCACTTTGATAGGAATTTATTCGATTTCCCTCAGAAAGAAAAAATTGTATAGGAATTTGTCGATGTTAAGAGAATTGTAAATATTTTCTTACACCGGAGAGGGTACTCTTACCTATAGAAATTTAAATCAGAGGAGAAGAGAAATTATGACTGGATCTGAGAAAAAGAAGAAGTGTATGTTCATAAGTATATATATATATTACATAGTCTACTTAAATATTTAAATTTTCTTTGATCAACTTCCTTATTATATAATCTAGATCTAAATACTATACAGGGTGTCCCGGAAGGGTACCGCCATACTGCACCCATAGAATCTTGACAGAAAAAGGAACAGAAAAGTCCAACATGACATATGTCCTATCTTGCGTAGTTTTGGAGTTATTAAGGAAAAACTGATTTTTCTTAGAATCCGCTCCGTAACTTACAGTTTACCCTATAACTGGGTAAATACTTTGCGGAAATAAATCGCACCTAGTAATTTTTTTAGAGCAACAAATTAACTTTTAAACTGTTTATTAAAAATTTTGCAAGGTGATATGCCTTCCTTTATTTTTGACTTAGAATGTGTCGTCGTGCCTTTAGAACAAAATAAACCCCAATTTGAAAGTAATAATTCTTGGAAATTTCTTATAAGAATGGGATGCGCAAGTATGGGGAAAACTTCTTCATTTTATGACCTTTTAAATTCCCGAAACAATCATTTACCTAAAATCAACGGTTTCAAAATCCCAAAGCAAAGTCAAAGTCCTCGCTGTCGTCTGAAAAATAGGCGAAGTCGTCTAATATGTCATCAATAAAGATGGGCTCCTCTATTCTTAGGGCTGATTCTGCCTTAGGCCAGCACATTCGTGTTTTCCTCTTATTCCTGTTGGTAAAATTTCTGCTTTTTCTGGGCTGGTTTTGCAGGTCTTAAAAACCTTGTAAAAAGTCTGTACCGCTGCCACCAATATTTTGTTATACGTTGTTATACCTCTTTTGGTATAACGCAATATAAGCAAAGTAATCAAAAACTGCTACTGAGAAAACAAATTTATTAATTAAATATAAAAGATTACGTTTAACAGTAGATATTTTTTTTATCTGCTTTCCACTCATTAACTTATAACTTTCTGACTTTTAATAATTTTCACTAGACTTGTAATACAATTTTCGCTTGTTTGGAACTTAGGAGGCCTTACCTCTGGTAGGGGGACTCTCCTAGTTGGCTAAAGAATACTCTCTGAATTCCTAGTCCAAATATCACCAAATTTATATAAAAAGGTTAACATTGGGATGATACTCCCTACCACAAATTATCTAATATTCAGCAATTTTCTGTTTTGAATAAAAATCAGGAAATTTGAGCGGAAATAATAAAACTCCCGAAATCGAACATAACAACTTTCAGGGTCATCATAATTCATGAAATTTCACGTACCTGCCGGCTGTTATTTATTGTTTGTTGCATTCACTTAGGTGCGTTTAAGAATTCTTAATTGATAGGATATTAGGCATTATGAATGCAGAATTAGGTTCTTTGTGGATGATGTTTTTTTAGAAATAGATCAATGTTGTCTGGGCGGCTAATGTTTGGATTTGCTAGAGGGATAAATTGGAGTAGTAAATTTATCCTTGTTGGGTTCTTTGCCTTCCTTGGCTGATTTCCTCTATATGTACCGTGTCAGCTATTGTGATAAGGCCAAGCTTCTAGACTATGCGCTGACAGAAGATGTCGATCTGAGAAACCAAGCTGAAAACTGCTCGGCATTCTAAACTAGTTCCATTGTGACCTGCTAATTTAACCCTTTCTGTACGAAACTATGTACAGTTTCGTTGCTGCTTATTATTTAGAACTGTATCTGTGGTGGATGATAAACTTTACGTATCACTAGTTACCAATGAAGGTGTCCGAGCATCAGTGCAATAAAACTCCAGATTCCATTGATGTGGAGTAAATTGAGTTCAATGGCGAATTTAATTCTTTTTCTTTCTTGAGGTGTACCAGAGTGTTGTAGTTTTTGTTACACCTGGTATAAGTTCATAGATTGCATTTGACTGTACCATGTCTTGATATCATACAATTAATGCACAATTGTGACTTCTCAGCAGATTCAAACGGCTTAACGGACTCATTTTCCAAAATGTTGTGCATTGAAATAGTCGATGGCTTCCCTTTCTTGATCGATTGCAGACTGAAGTTGAGGTCAATTACGGGGCTCTGGAACGTAGGCCATAACAGGCCATTGTTCACCTTCTTTTCATGATACACACGATGATGTTGTAATCGCAACAGAAGTCATCGGCCTTAAGGCTGGTCTTCTTCGATGATCTTCTATAGATGACTTGTCCCTACTACCCAGGACTTAGAGAGACTGGAATCGAATCACCAAAAATGAATTCCAAGACGCCCTTGATCGTGTGAAGATGCTTGGAATTAAAAAATGATTGTTCGTAGAGAGTGTTAGTAGTCTTGTCCAGTTTCTACACGAGATTATGAAAAAACATCGGATCCCAGTTTTTAGTGTACAAACCCATATTTTCTAGAGATAATAAGCATTCTTGCATGGTATCGTGTAAAGATTTGATAGCAAACGTTAATGTGTTGGTCAGAAAACTGACTTGTTTGTCCCAATATTTTATTGAGTATACAGAAAAAAAATTATAAGAGTAAATCAAATCATCCTCAATTCGTCTTTAATTTTTAGTCGTCCACTCGTAATACCTAAATGAATTATTTAAATTAACCTGTTTGCTTTAACTAATAGAGTCAGTGGCAACTTTGTCGCCCTCTTTTTTTCCTCTCCTCCTGTTTGCCGACTAAGCTCAGGAGAAAGGGGGGGGGGGTCCCGTTTTACCAACAAACACACTAACAAAAAAAAAAAAAACAAAAAAAAAATAAGGAAAACCAAGAAAAATTACCACTATGGTGAGTACTAATTTCACACTTAGATTTGGGCACCACACAGTTTCCTTATTAAATTGCTCAAACCCGGAAACTGTGAAATATGGTTCGAGCAATGTTTATATATTCAAAGAAAAATAATAATGAAATAAAATTAAATTCCAGAAGTCGTTTTAAAAATTCTGTTTGTATACTTGAATGATTTATTATATGGAAAAGACAAAAAAACAGGCTGAGGTGCCACGCGATTTGTTTGACAACTATACTATATCTTTATACTATAACTAGAAATATTAATACAACAAAATAATTCCAAAAGGGCTAAGATGCCACTCAAAACTGGATCGCACTATAACTAGAAATATTAATCAAAGAAAATATTCCAAAAGGGGCTAAGATGCCACTCACAATTGGATTGCACTATAACTAGAAATATTAATGAAAGAAAATATTCCAAAAGGGGCTAAGATGCCACTCACAATTTCAATTACACAAGGTCTCGTTCTCTGGATTAAAATGCAGATTCCTTTTAAAACTAATAAAAATACAAAACCACTACCCAAAATACTTCGCTGTTCTTTTTTTTTTTTTAAACAAAACGGGTGTTCTCCTGGTGATTTCGAACTTCACTTTTTCTTTTCTTTTTCCAATAGGATCCCAACACGTATCCCTTTTTCTGTTTGTTTATATTTTGTTTCACAGTATCACAGCTCTTATCCTTTTTGTTTTATTTTATTTTATTTACAGGATCACCACTCGTATCCCTTTTATATCAATACTTTTTTCCACACTCCGATTTTACAATTCGAACCAAACAAACTTACGGACCATCCGACCTGTGTCCTGCTATTACCCAAAACTCTTTCTCAAACCAACCTATCATTCCGCCCGTCACCTAGCACCATCCCTTCCCTTTTTTTTGTTTAATTTCTTCTATTCAACCTCGCGCCTTATTTGGACATATTCGATTTCGTTCAACTCTCCCTTTACATCTGGAACTGCCAGATACAAAAGCGGAGATCCGAGAAGTTTTCTTTGATTACACCGTCCTCCAAAAAACGTAACCCAGCACAGAATTGAGCTCATATTTACGCTTATGTGAGCTTACTCGTTTTTACAATAATATATTATTATTATTTTTTTTTCGCATTTAAACGTTAGCTGTCTGACTTATTTATTACCTTTTCCTTCTTTATATAGATATCTTATTAAATTTTAGCCTACGAAATTAGTTACATAAAAACTGCTCGAAATTTAGATGTTGTATGTGGCTCAGTTACTATTATCTTATTTTACAGAAATTTTGATATAAGAGAGAAATAATGGAAATATTTTATGTCTATTTCCTTAGATAAAATTACTTATAGAATTATAGATGAACTACGCTGATGATGAAATGTTACGTAAGTCAAGTAAGAGCGTGGTCGGGTTAATTTATAAAAAAATTTATTTTTTTATTTCATATTTATAAATATATTGTACACATTACAAACGATGATGCAATTCGGTTAATATTGTGTCCAGTCACCATCGGCGTCGATAATTGCCTGACATCTCCGAGGCATGCTTTCTACTAATTTGACGGCGTATTCTAGTGCCAACGATCTCCAGATCCGACGAATTTCGCAAGATAGCTGCTTCAAAGTGTGTGTGCGTCTTCCACGAAGTTTCTGTTTAATATATGCCCACACATTTTCAATAGGGTTTGCATCGGGCGACTGCGACGGCCAATCCAATGTAACGATGCCAGATTGAGTCTTCCACTCAGTACAGAGCTTGCTGCGGTGTTTAGGATCGTTGTCCTCTTGCAGCATCCAATCTTCATTTTTGCTGATGAACCAACGTTTGGCAGATGGCAGTAAAGCCTTTTTGTAGATTTTAATAATTTTTTCGGCATTTAGGTTGTCGGTAAAGAGGTACAAAGTGCCGAATCCCTGCTTTAAGAAGCAGCCACAAAGATGCACCTTTATTCCGTGTTTTACGGTCCGCTGAACAACCCTATTGGTGGAATTTGACCAGACTCGCGTGAGGACACAACGTGCCCATACAGAACATTCATCAGTAAAAATGACATTTTCAAAATCTCTATCGATATTCTCATGCGCCCAAGCGAGTCGCTTTTTCACATGTTTTCCAGTCAACAGAGGCTTCTTCATTGTGTTGCGCCATTTCACGTCATGAGTGCGGAGATGGGTTCGGATAGTTTCGTAGGATATATCTAAACCTTTTGCCTTTAATTTTGCTTCCCGCAGTGTTAAACCAAGATTCCGCGAAAACAGATTCACTATTCTTTTTTCAACTTTTTTGTCCACTTTTCCTATCGAGCCACGTTCTGGTAAATCATCGACATTTTTAGCCACTTTATATCGCTGTACCCACTTATGTATAAATGCCTTCGACTTTCTCATATATTTAGCAGCCGCTGATTGCGACATTTTGGGACCTTTCGGGCGGGTGCAAAGGAACACAGCCTCGTAGCGCGACGCGTATTTAGCACTCATGGCGCTTAACGTGATTCTCTTTCAAAAGATCAACGACAACTGAATCTTTGTTGACAATGCATCAAGGGCAAAGCTTCCTTCTATCGGCTCGCAAAGGAATTAGAGCGAAATCTTTCATTACCTCTCGGTAATGACGACCACGCTCTTACTTGACTGACTGTATGTTTGTTTATTTATTTTTGGTTAAGATTTATTCTGCTTCCGTTGGCACCAATCAGACTTTTCTGAATTTAAATATACCTTAATGGTTGATGGACCGGTATCAAATTTACCAGTAAAAGTGGCGATGTATAACAACTTTGCGGCGCTACTGATGGTGTTAAAATAGTGGTGATAGGCCTCATACTTGCGTGGTAACTACATTGTCTCACGAATTTTCTGCACGTGACAACTTCTGAATAATAGCACACACTTTGAAGAATATATTTATATATATATATTTATTTTATTAAAAATTTTATATAATCAACTTACTAAAGGAGAGCCTATAGGCTGTTTAAATAAGAATAACTTTCTCAATAACTATGGAATCTGGTAATGTATTGTTCTTAAGCCAAAACTAGTTTTGTTGTATAACTTCTTCAGAGTTTTCAGAATTTCCTTGATCTATAACATATATGTATTCTTGCACCACATTTTGTTGGAGAAACAAAAAATTAATCACTTACAGTCAATTTTTAAAGCTGCATTAGTCACTGTTATTCTTTTTTTACTATATGAAGATTCAACAAGTCCTGCATTTCTATACTTTTTAGAAAGATTATAATATCTTTGTTTCAATGTTCCTCTTGATCCTGTTGATCTCTACTTTCGAGATAACTTTTATGAAATTTGGTTATTTTTAATTATGTAAACCATAAACTTGTGTAGAATATAAATATTAAGTTATTTTTTTTTTTTACAATTTTCTGTGTTAATAATTCTGATGATAATTTCTTACTCTTTCTTCCGTAGCAAAGATTTTCTTGATTTCATTTGCTGTTTGCGAATATGTTTTTAATTTTGGTTGATGGTTGTTATCAAGCCAGAATTGTACAATGATTGTTATAAATTGATTTCTATTACTTTATGTTAGAAATCCGTTTTGTTTTTTTTTTATAAATATTGAGTAAATTACCAATGTTAAATGTTAATTTTTTACCAACCTTTCTTATATCCATATATTGTCAGATAATTCCTTTTCGGGACGGATGCTCAGTAATCCAAAAACACTTTTGATTTAGTTGCACTCTTTTTATTCCACCTATTTTTTCTTTTATACATTCCACAAAGATTTCACTTGACCTTACGTCTATTATTATTTTTGGTAAATGTTCTTTTCACTTTGTAGCCGGAGCTATCTTTTCCGTTGTTCCTCTTGCTCACAGAACTTTTTTTCTCTCCATTTTTTTTTAATTCTACATTTCTACCAAACCGCCGAATCGAACCAACTTCAAAATTCAACCCTTCTTTTCTTTTAAAATCCAACTCCCGAACCGCCGTTATTCACGATAAAAACACAACTCGCCTCTTCTTGATCACCTTCCTCGCGATCAAGAGCCGTTGTTCAGGGTAGGAAATCCATAGTTTGCATTTCTACCCTATGAAAAATTTTCATTTATTCTGGACTTGATTAACCTTCTTCGAGATAGAACGGTTTTATAACACAAACGGATAGAAGATCCTCAGAGGCCCGTAGTACAAAATACTTAACTCAAATTAATAACTCTAGAGTGTTATTACTTCTTTTAATTCAGTTTATTTATTGAGTAAAATAGTAACTTTAAATCTTTAATTATTTTGTATACTTATATTTCATTGTTTGTACCAGTTACTTAATATTACATTCATTACATTTAATGCTCTGTACAAACATTTTTAGTACAATTTTCGCAGTGCTGTTTGGACATGCGGGCTGATTTTATTTGGAGACAAATAGCAGCATTTACGCTTTACTGGCTGTGATGATGAGCTTAATGCTCTGTTTTAATTCATTACAGATATATGGACTGCATTGATTACTTTCTTACTGCGAGCAAGTATGTGTACTGTCACGACTTCCCTGATAAACAATTTTCTTTTAGTTAGTAGTCTTGTAGTATATGCGTGGAATAGTTAAGCGAGGATATCTACACCACCTTTAGTGTGATTATAAAAGAAATTCACCTCAGACTGGATAATAATAAAACGCAACGATTTTTTTTTTTTTTTGTACATGCGAAACTAGCGATATAAAGGGTTTTCCAATAAGAGGTGTTATTTTAATTAGCCCGCTATTTCGGTAGATGTTACTTTAGGAGCTGTCATTTTTTGACATTTGACAAGTAGAAACTACGCCATTAATAAAAATGGAACGATACACGATTCAGCAACGCATTGAAATTATTAAAATTCACTATAAAAATGCTGAAAATGTGGCAGAGACGGTTCGTAAAACTCGATCATTTTTGGGTCGTCGTGAAGCACCTTGTCGGACCGCAATACAGAAATTGGTTGAAAAATTCGAGCTGTCGGGACAAGTTAGTGATGTGAAGAATAAAACCCGTGCATGTCGCTCAAGAACAGCCGAGAATATTGCTGCTGTAGCCGAAAGTATTGAAGAAAACCCAGGTTAGTCCATTCCTCGTCGTTCTTTGGAATTAGGCATTCCACAAACGTCATTAGACCGTATTTTGCATAAAGATTTGGGTCTTAAGGCTTATAAAGTTCAGTTAACACAAGAACTCAAGCCGGCCGATCATCAACAACGTCGAGTCTTTGCTTATTGGGTCCTTGAAATGCATGCATTTAGTGTTTCGAAATTCAAACATATTACTTTGGATGGCTCTCGATGAATGCTGTAGAAAAGACGATGGTACACATGTTTTATTTTTTCTTAGTGTGCCTAGGCTCCTTTCGGTAATATAAAATTGACTGGTTCGTAAGTAGTGAAAAAATTATCAAAAGTAATATTTCGATTGGTGCATACAAATGGCTCACGCAATGCTTCCCCGACGTTTTGGGCTAAATTATCGGCTCCTGTTTTGCCTTCTTTGCCTAAATATGGTAATTCTTGCAATGGATAAGCAATCTAAATTTCTACAATCCACCAAATTTTCATTCCGTATTTGTCCGGCTTACTAGGAATATATTGTTTGAAGGGTACTCGGCCATGAAACGGTACTATAATCTACTCATCTACTATCAAATTATGTCCAGGGATGTAATATTATAGAAAATTTTTGTTTAGAATATTCCAAACATCTCTTATCGAGGCTAATTTATCTTTTTCTCTACGCACTGTTCGTGAATTTTTGTCGTCAAATCTAATAAATCTCTAAACTTTTTTGAATCTCTTGCAACCCATGGTGGCGCGAAAGATAGAGTTTCCAAATAATTTTTGCCAGAATTCTTCATAATCAACCTTGTGTTGGCCATTGACACCCGCAGTAAAGAAGAGACCAATAAGCGAACGTATTCTTACAGCATTTGTGTGTTTCCATGAATTTCCAAGTGTTCTACTGGCTTCGAAATTTGTGTATTTGACAATTATTTCGAAGACAGTATTGTCGAAAAATAAGAAAAAGGTATCCCCTGGACTGTATATACGTGATAACTAGGAGGCAAGCAAACCTTGCTTACTGGATTTATAAATGCACCAGGTGTTCTTTGTGTTGGCAAGGGTAGCGAGCTCCATAGGGTTTCGTACTTATCAATATATGGTTCACTCGCTGCTTCCCTTTTATCATATTGAATATTATGATCAGAATCACATCCAGAAACTATATACCCATCTCGGAAGCTAATTCTGTAGAATTGGATTCCTCATTTGAAAAGATATCCATAGTCGCTTCTCTTTCCGTCTTTTCATTCGAATTTATATCATCATCTGATTCTGCTTCAATGGCACGGCGAATATCATCATCAGGTAATTCCCTCCTTTGTTTTGAGGTAATTTTACTAAAAAACTTGTATACAGAAATAGAGCCCCAAAAATGACAAAATATTTCAATAAATACCTAGCTTTATATCTGCAATAAATAATAAACTGTCAATTCGTAAAAGTTCCAGGAAACGCAATTTATCTAGCCTTCTCAAATTTATTTTCTACTGTTCCTATAGCAGTTGCATTCAAACGAAACTTGTTTTCTGATAAGTTTGCTTTATATTGTACAAATAGTTTTTTAATTCAATAATACTTACATCAGATCACACAAGGGTCTCGTGGGGAATAAAATAAAAACTTTCATTTTGGTTGTTTTAAGAGTTTAAGAGGATCTTCTATCCGTTTGTGTTATGTTTTTGATTTTTGTTTTTATATTTTGTTTATAAAATTTAAAATTTAGAATAAAAGTGTTTTTACAAATATTATACTGGTATTTCCAAATATGTAAAAAAAGTGCAATTACAGAAAATAGTTTTTTAACAATTTTTTTCATTTTGAAATAATAAAAGAGCCTCAGAGACTGTTTTATCCGAATGAAGGTTAAACAAGTTCAGAATATTTTTCGATGAACGGTGGCTTGGAAAATGTAATTTGATGTTTTTATAAACATCAGCCACTGTCCCGTCGCTTGAAATTGCGGCGCGTATATGCATATAATGTATTTTCCCGGCGCGCATTTCTTATCACGAAAGCTTTTGTTCATAATATGTATGGACATATGCACATATACATATTGTACTTCTCACGACAAATCGTACTGAAGGTACGATTTGCCTTTTTGTTTTATTTTTTTAAAGTGGCTATTTCTACTGGAAAATTTTGCTGAGGGCAAACAGCTCCCTTAGATTTTCATCCTTATAACTTTTATTATGAAGGCAATCCAGACAGCTCTTGTTCAGTCCACGTACTGAACATTACTCCCTCGTTGAATCCAGCTAGTTCTTCCATAAAAATAAACAAAAAAGAATCCACAAAGAATCATACTCCAGTGGAAAAAATTCGAAATACAAACCTAATAAATTAGTGATAAATACTCCTCAAACTTCCTAAACTATCCCAAAGGTCCCGCGATGACATTTACAAGCTGAAAATAACAAAATACGTATTATTAAAAAATGATCAAAATCAACATAATTAAAACAAACTTACCTAAAATTACATGATTTCCATACAAAAAGACAAAGTGACATATCAGTCAATTGACATTACGTCAACCAGAGGCTCTAGTAGCAGCAACTAGTATAAACGTCGCTATGGCAACGCCATGAGGAGTACAACACATGACCGTCTTCAGCAGCTATAAAAAGTCGGCGAACGATAGCAAAAGCACCCATTTCCAAATCAGAGTTGATCTGATTAAGTCCTAAGCCTTGGAGTCTGTTCTGAGCAAAATCCCTATCCTAACCAGAAGTTAATTCTGAAATTCCTTATAGAAGTTAATTCTACGCCAACAAATTGAGGTTGACTCAAATCCTAATACAGAAGTTAATTCTGGCCGTCACAAATATTTGAGGTTGACTCAATCCCAAAAACAGAAGTTGATTCTGGTTAGAACAAATATTTGAGGTTAACTCAATCCTACACACAGAAGTTAATTCTGGCCGTCCTACATACTTGAGGTTGACTCAATCCATAAACAGAAGTTAATTCTGGCCAAACAAATAGTTGAGGTTAACTCAAAGTATCATATAGGAGTTGATCCTAAAACAAGTACATTATTTGAGGTTAACTCAAGTACGTCGGCTAGGAGTTGATCCTAAGGATTGCAAAGGTGAGGTTAACTCAAGCAATCTCACACAGGAGTTAATCCAAAGGCCAAGACAACTTTATACACAGGTTATTCTAGGTCTATTCACAGAGGGTAACTCTACCCAAAATATATTCAGAAGTTAATTCTAATCAAAGTGGAAGAAATTTCCTTCCCACGTGTAGCAGTACTCAGATTGCTGCACACATAAAAGGTGCACCAGACTCAACGTCGTAAGTGCCAACCTATTACGTTTCAAGTTGCCACTGCTAAAAGGTACGCGCTCGATAAACATCATCAGTGCTGCCTTCATACTTTCAAAAACTGCCCAAAAACTGCACTGTATAAGCAGACCAATTGGGTACGTTATCAACATTACCGATAGCAACAATACAAGTTGTTATATTCGTGAATTAAAATATTCTACGCTACGTCTCGATTGCCCTCACGTGGCAGTTCGAGAGAACATTTCAAAATTCAATATTAGACAAAGTTGATTTTCTCACAGATCAACTGTCTCGGACCCATTCACTCATCGATTCCTCTTCTTCTTTACAGGAGTAAGAAAAGAGCAACAAAGCACAGCTACACCGACATTTGTGGTTTCTTCACACAGCAACGCGGCAACTACAAATACGCCGACATCATTTTTTTTTTAATTTTAATGAACTGTTTTATTTTTTTTTTAAGTTTGTGTTAAGTTTTAATGAATTATTGAATTTTAAATTAGTATTAAGACAAAAATTTAATACTTTGAACATAAAACTGAGTTATCTATCAAACCGGCCCAATAATTATACAGTCCACTTAGAGAGAATTTTCAGCTCTCGATATATTTCTTTACTATTGCTCGCATTTTCGGGAACCACTAAGTCTTCTTAATTAATTCAATAGTTCTTCCAATGCCAAGATGTCCATTGTCGTTGTGTGCTGATCTGATACTTGACCAACGTACCCCACGTGGTACTACAAAACGAAGGCCTTATTCCGTCTTTTTAAAGACTCTATTGCCTTTGATTTGGTATTCCTTGTTGTAATGTTTTGCCTTATCACGACTTACAATGGTTCCATTCAAGATTTCTATTATTTTCCGGATTTCAGTGTCCTGTAGCTGTAAAACGGCGACCCAATCTGATTCGTCCATATCGACTAGCATGACTTTCCCTGCTACATCTTCAACTGGTGGATGTATAACAGTTGCTGCTCTACTCAAAGCATCAACATGTGCTATCTTCGATGCGGAACGGTACTGCAGTTGAAAATCAAACTCCTGGATTCTGAGCCACCATCGAGCAATTCGCGGTACAATATTCGCTTTTCTTGGGTTAATTTCAGTGAATTACAGTCCGTAACTAGCAAAAACTGGCTCGATGACCTGTCTTGCCACAATGGAAACATTTTCCGGTAAACTTGTTGAGTTTATTAGTTCTTCACAACTCTGCTCCTTTATACTCCTGACGCTGCTGTAGAGGTTGCCGTGGTCTTGAGTGAAAAGAGTGACTGTGCCGTTCACTACATTCCACAGAATTAAATTCTGCCCGACTATTTTCTTGTTCTTTTAGAAGCTCGTAGAGCTTTATTTGGTTCAACAGCTCAGTTAGAGTCTGACAGTTGGCTGCAGTAAGTATATTTACGAGGTTTCGATCAGCAAGCCCCGTAATTATGTAATTTATCGTGCAGTTTTCCGAAAATTTCGCGCTTTTAGCCAAAGCCGTCACTTCATAGAAGTATGATTCTACTGGTTCAGTAGGCTTACGCTTCCGACTAATCAGTTTCATATGAACACTAGCTTCATTAACTGGCGACGGGAAACTTTCGATCAGCGTGCTTTTTAAATTTGACCATTAAGCAAGTTCGTGTTGCACCGTTTTATACCAAAATCTAGCTGCATTTTTAAATCGAAGCGAAGCGTAAAGCATCGTTCTTTGGTCGCTCAGTTTGTACAGTCGCTGCACCCCATCGACTATTTCACACCACTGAGTAGCTGAAGGACTTCCTGGCATACCAGGTGAAAACTCTGAGATAAGACTGGCTACTTCTTCTATTCTCAGCTGAATTTCAGAATCCATGCCACTTACGTCAGAGTTCGTAAATGAATCAGCACGGTTTACTGCTAGCTGTGCGTCCTGTTTTTTTCTTTGTCGCGACATTTCGCTTTAGACTTCTTTCTTTCCTAAAATGTACTTAGAGAAGAGCCAATTCAAATATATTTATAAATAGTTTTTTTTTTACTTTTTCTAACTTTTCTTTCACTGAGCACTATATATTAATAACCTTTCCACTCGCGAGGAATACTTGAAGTATTTCCTAAACTTCTCTATCAAGAAATGGCAACTGACGGCAGCGTAAAGAATATTGCAATACAAGTAAAATGAAAAAAAAAAAAAATAGATATACTTGCACAGCAGCAATAATCTGAAAAGCATTAGAAGGGACACAGTTTTATTGCACACATTTTTAGTATACGGTGCACAAAATTCTTTTGCCCATACCTCCATTAATGTGGCACCGGTAACCGACATATAATGCGAGAAAGTAATTTAGCATAACCTTGAGAGAGCACACATGCACGCAGGCTCAAACGGCGGATGATCCTTATACATGATATCGTGACATTAACACAATTTCAATAGTGATTATTTCCTACCCCGCTTTTAGAGCTGTTTACCCTTGCAATCCAAATGCACTGGTATGTATGCTTCTAAACAAGGTTACACGTCTAAATATGCCACTTGTACTTCTTAATCTCTGCTACACTAGTAGAGAGAAATTCAATAGAAACAGAGGAAAAATTAAAAACAAGTTTATGACTGCGTATTCGAGTTCGTGAAAGGATCTGCACTCTTGTTGTACTTGAAAACTCTTTCTTTAGCTGAAAATTAAAGAGAAAAACAAAAAGAGAGAAATTTCCAGAAGAAAACCTGTTCCTTTCGATTTGTCAATTGTGTCGATCTCTTTTTCATATTCCTATGCCGTTGCCTTATTTTTAAAATAACACTAACACAATCACCAAAATAACGAACCACAATAAATTCACAAATACTGTCGTTATGTCGTTCAGTTCTAACTTTGATTAAATTTTCGTTACTTAAATAAAAGTGTGGAGAGTTCTTATACCACTTCTGAATATATAAACTGCTCACGAATCATTAAGCTACACCCGCCGCCGCGCCCCTCACGAAATTCCATTCCGCACGTGCTGCTACTACGCAAGACTTTACTTTTTGTACTGTTCAACTCTTCTTTCTTCTAAACAAAATTGTATAAGTAACAGGAATGCCAACTGTATTTCGCCACGACGACGGGCTGCCAGGTGGCAGTTTATTCTAAGATCTATTCTAACTATTCTAAGGGGATTTAATTCTACTTAGGTTTACACATCTTTTTTATAATTTCTGATTAGATCTTCGATGGCCTTTCCCTGCGCGGTTTGCTTTTTGCTTAGTTAATCTATGCTGCGATTCAATTCGTGAATAATGATGCTATGTTGCAACCGCGATTTAAGTGTTTCACCTAAATCACGCCAGGGTCACCAGAAATGTAAAGTAGTCTTTTACTTCAAGCAAGGTTCTTGTACCTTGACTTGTGAGTTGGATGCGAGCGGTATTTGAACCAATACACTTAAGTGTGAAAATTAAAAAAATTATTATAATGATTATATATGATTGGTGGTAGGAACCTTCAGCGGGGTTGGGGGGGCTCCAATACGGCATGTTCCATATCAAATGAAAGGTCTCTCGAAAGCATTGCAGCATGTATGTATGTATGTACATCACAAATGGTTCAAACCTGCGTCTGCTTTTTTTTATTATTAATTTGCTTACTGTGCGAAAACCTGCGTGAGAATTACAGAAAATAAAGAGTGAATATGAGAAGTTGCCTCTTTACAAGTGAAAACGTCCTGGCCTCGTGGCAACAATTAAGCGTTGTTTCGTGGTGGTGTCGATAACATAAGTAAAACACTCGATTTTAATCCAAAACTCAAATCACACTTTTATTTCATTAAATTCTTCTTCTACTGCCTTAAATATTCAAAATTACACACTTTTCTTTAGTTTACGATACTTTACTAGTATGTGGGTGATTCCACGGTAATTGACGCAAATTTGGACAAAAATTAAAAAAAAATAAAATAAGTCTATTTAGGGAATTTTAGTATTAAGGATTCATCTTCGTTTAAAAATGATGGCAATACTTAACGGGAACATATTGCCTATCTTATTTTTTCTTACTTATAGCAGGTTTTCTCAGCACACATAACACGGAAATGACAGTAAAATCATGGAAATGACAAAGTACGGATTTGATGTTAAAATACTTCAATTTATTTGCACTTGTTTTCGAATTCAGGTATACATCACATAAAAATACAAAACTTAACGTTTATTTCTATTGTGAGGGTAACAAAAACTAATATCACAAAATTAAAATCAGTTCGGTTAATTTATAATGAATACTATTTTTCAAAGCTCAGCGACATCAATTTTTTTTTGAAAATTTGTATAAAATTTTTCCATTGCGTAACTCAACAAGTGGATCTCGTAGAAATTTTAATATTTGTGGTCCTGCTATGTAAGAAACATCACCTTCTATTAATTTGTATATGGTTTTGTCCCTGTCTATGCTTTTTAAGGATATAACCTCCACTTCAAAACCATTACCCATATACTCCGGGTCTTTTTGGCATACGCTAACGTATCTATATTAAAAAAAAAAACATTAAAAATAAAATTAATAATACATTGCTTACCGATATGTTTTTCCTTTTACACTAGGAAATTCCGTTAAAATGAAGGTTACTGTTTCTGACTGCCGCAATACCGTCTTCCAAAGAATGGGTTGAATGTAAAGATGATGGTGAAGAATTTGAAGAAGATGACAAGTATACTTCACCGTACTTGAGTTTTCGACAGCTTGGTCCAGCCTTCTCTAAAAGTTTTAATATTTCTTCATAGCTTTCGCCAGGGTCTGTTTCATATTTAAGGCTCCCGAAACCAAAATGTTCGGACTGATGGAGGCAATCAAAACACGTCAATTTTCTCATTAGTAGCTCCGAATTGATACCAGAAACTATTTTATGTACCTGCATTGTGCCAAAATGAAATTAAATTCTTGGGTATTGTTATGGAAATGCTTTCTATATCCTCTTCTTTAACGAGGAAAAATTTGATTCCTTTGCAGTTCTTCTCCAAACACAATATTAAAGTAGGAAGATCTGGTATGTCTTTTCCGCAAGTAACAATACGATCGGCCGTCCGTTTGCACACTTTCTTTTTAAAGTACATGTCATCACCGAAAATTCAAAATGGTATAATTTTAACACTAACTAATCCGACACAGCACTTCAAAAAGTTGCTTTTGTTAAGCTTAAGATTAACGTACGTTGCACTTGGACGGCTGCTTACAGATACAGCATTTGTTCCACTTGTCGATGCTTTTGTGTATAATTTATATTTTCATTTTCAAAATTATGATTGTGCAAAGTTATATAGTGTCCTTTAATATTTCCTAGCAAATTTCCCTTTAAAACCCTTTCACATAAAAAACAATTTGAGGAATCAGTGTTCTTATCATAAGTCACGAATTTATTTTTGTCTATTTTGGATTTGCGACCCATAATTATACGTTAAAATCACCAGAAAACATTTCAACTTTTAATATAATCTTGACCTCCTAATATATCTGTTACGATCCACTCGAATTCACCGACAGAATGAAATATGAGAATGTTCTTGTGGCTTGGTGGTATGAGTTTCATGCCACTTAACTCGTTTTGGGATGATCGTAAATAATAACTACCATTCAAGTCGATGGCAATGTTTATTATAATGTGCTCAACTCAATGCCATACAACCGATTTATAAAATAAATTTGACTTAAAAATAATACGTCGTAATGAAAATCTTATTCGCGCTTGATCGGTTCGATCGCTTGCTTATCACCCGAAAAGACTGTCTCTTCCCGGCTCGCCGTCATCTAGCGTAGTAGATTATGTTCCTCTTACTGGAATTCTCTATGAGTGGTTAGTTAGAAATGTTGTGTGTGGTTTGTGTATTAACTGATGTGGTTGTGGTCGCTACAGTTATCTTTCATTCCGAATGTTTGGTTTTTATTCTTTCTCATTCTTTTGCTGCCATTGAAAAATATTCTCTCATTTTCAATCTCTCAGGAATAGAATGTATTCATAAAATTCTCGGCATCAAACATTCTCTCAAGAATCCTTCAACTCAAGTATTCATTCGCGCATGAATAAGACTGATAAGAATGTATTTTTTCCATTCGCGAATAAATTTTTCCGAACTCTGGCTTGTACTGTTCTGCTGAAAATCTGAGTAGCTAATTTGACCTTTATCTTCTCAAATGTGTTGGGAAATATATGTTGCTTTGTCAACTTAGTACATATTTTGGTTTTTCCATTTACTTCAAGTTCCCACAATGCCGGTATTATCTTGAAACTTACAATTCCGTCAGGAGGTTTTAAATCGCATTTCAAAAGACCATTTCTGAGCGATTTTATTAAATGTGGGAAATCAAACATGCAATTTAATTTGCCATTATCATTAATAAAACGATTAGCTGGAGAAACACATAAATTAGGAAAGCATTTCCTATTAGACGTATATTGATCACATGTTATTCCAATACTGGATAAGATTTTCAAATTTTCTTTAATATTATCTTACATAAGCTTTTAGCAGATAACAACATTTTTTTAAACAAAATAATTTAGAATCAATTTCTAGTTAGTTATCATAAAATCGCAGACTTGCTTTCCTATATGTGGATGTCTGCAGAAACCACCTTCTTCGAATCCATCAATTAAATCCAATTTCGAATTATATCTCAATTCTTTTCGGATGGCAATCTCATCAAAAATCAGAACCATATATGATCTTTATCTGTCTGCTTTGTTATGGAACTATGTCAGAGTGATTTGCTCACAACCAAAAGAATATATATATGTAGATATGTATATCGCAAAAATGAACTATATATTTAATGTACTCACGATCAAATTTCCACGGCATGATGAAGCGCTCCAGCATCCGATGGATATACACACATACCTGTTCTGGTTTCAAGAACAAAAAAAATTCTTTGGTTTAAATTTAGAATGTCTCAACTTGCTATCCCTGTTTGCCCTGCTCCCATCCCTATTGAATACTCATGACTAACTATCAGTAGCCACTCCTTGGTCTCACTTATAATTATTTATGAATTAAGCAACGACAAGATGACAATATGTCTCGAGATTTTAAACATCTGTTCAAAAACTAACACTCGCATCTATATTATACCAGTTGTATTAATCGTCATATATGCTACTCTACCGAAAAAATTACAGAAATTTCAAAATTATGTTAGTAATAGCATCTAGCATTAGTGTTGATTTCAAACACTGAGTTCATGGACTAAACCTATATAGCTAAATTTCTTAAAAATACATGTGAATGCTTAACAAGCAAACTAACCTTAAGGCTCGACTAGAAAACTATCATTAGGCAGTCGAAAGAGTTATCAATCCAAAAATTCATTAATTTCCTTTATCTTTAGTACGACACGTCAGTGGTTGCAAAATACTGATCACTTGGCTTCTGGTTCTTAAATGGGTTCAGGCGCTCCTTCCAGGAACAGCGCAAATGTCGAAAACAACTAATATCTACGGCTAATCACTTTCTTTCAGATGTTTTGTAATCACTTCCTGACTGGATCCTTTATGAAAGTTCCACTGAAATATCCGTTACCCATCACTTCACGAATGTTCATGACATTGGCGTCATGAAAATGGGCCTTAGGTTCATTTGGTTCCAAGCCCTACGTGTCAAAGGTTACGAACACAATTTATACACCCTTTATATTCACTGATTCGAAAGTCGCTAATTCAAAAATCAGCAGCCTGTATTCTTACGTTAATTGCAGGTATTTGTTGAGGTATAATCTCGGCTATGGACGGCGAGGTGTCGATGCTGTCGGACGCTATTTTTAATTTTAGATTTTCGCGTACTGTGTTAGTTTCCTGGCCGATATGTTTGGACAAATTCTTGGATGCAATACTTCACTGTTCACTGAGTGGAAGACTTGACAAGACAGAAACGATTGTCTTCCTCTTCTCCGACGGCAGGCAAGAATGTTTCGAGATTGGGTGTGCGGACTGTCGGTATGGCAGCCGCCGGAATACCTGCTGCAGTAATTCTCAGTGTAGCATACTGCTATATGCAGTATGCTACGACCATAACAGCTTTAAGGTATAACACTTTCTTTTTAATTCTTCAAACCCATTATTTTAATATCTGTCTGAACTCAGTCCACCTGTTAATAGATGAAATATGTGGCAAATTAAAATTTAACTTATTTATCAAAAATAAATATGTAAACTGTAAAACATAAAATATATTTTGAGCTAAGCATTTGGTTTCTTCGTTGCAATCCTTTGGACGAGAGCTTATAAGCAGGTTACAAAATGTCTTAGATTTATTACTAATGTTATATAATAAGTTAATACCATTTTTAAGTAACTTAACAGACATTTTTGGTCTACTCGACTTCTTTCTCAACTTCTTTCAACCTGCCAGCAAAGTTTTTGATTTTGTTTAAGAACGCTATTGTATTTTTTACGATAGATAGCTTCACATACTTTTCGCAGTTACTACAGCATTCTTCTAAGGAACTACTTAAACGTCTTATTTTACAAGGAGGGTTTGTATTTGGTGCAACTTTACTCGAGAATAATCTTTTCTCCTAGCAAACGTGAAACTTTATATTTGCTTGATTTCCTTTTAAATACTTGACACTTCATATGGGGCTTTAAATCAGTAACTAAACTTTTCTTTTATAGAAAAACACCTGTTTAGCCAAGAGTTTTTGACTTCTTTTCAACTACTTTACTTGCAAGAAATGAAAAATGAATATACAGCAATAAATAAAACAGTCGATATATATCCGACGAAACGTTATAAATTTTATTTTTCTTTCGTATTGCCGAGGCAAGAGCATGCTACAATTGAATATGAATATAATATATAATTTCTAAGTATAATTTAATAACTATTTCCAAAAATATATTTGTAATTGGTAATGAAAATTCCAAACCTTGACCAGTCGATATAGTTAATGGTGTCGACTTCTGTTGATAACTTGGATTTGCTGATCATATAATGTGCTCGAGAATTACCAATTCGAACTCTGCTGATTGCCCAAAAGAAACGTTTCGTCCTTCCTACCAGTGTGGGCACGTTTTCCCACAGGATCACACCAGAACGGGTCAGGAATGTTACCTCTGACTTTCAAATTTTCACTGTTTAGCTTTTTTCCGAATTTTAGATTACTGTTGGGAAGCTAGTAAACCCAATTTTAATATATCTAAATTATTTTATTTCTTATTATTGTTTTGATTGATGTTTTTTTTTTGCAAAACTGTTGTTACATGTATGTCAGTAGCACTTTATCAATTATTTTCACAAAATTGGTTGCCTTACTTTGTATATGCAACTTTTTCTTTTTATTATTACTTTTCGCGATAAAGGATCCCACCGCTGCCACCAATTGTTACGTCAGGTCGCCGTGCCTTCAGACCGAGAGGAGAGACCTGCGGGAGCCGGGACTTTCTTTCGGGTAATTCGCGTTTGTTTTCGAATTAAAACAATAATTATATATCCGCATTTATTTCATATTTCTTTATTCAGAAACTTTTCCGGGAATAGATAAGAATTTTAATTTCCGTAAATAGATAAGCTAAATTTTATTAATCAAACACTTTAAAATTTTCAAGTATACTTTCTAACGTACAATTTTAATTTCCGTGTGCCCGCGCTGATCTATTCTTGATCACGTCGATATCCCAACTCCCCGAGTTGAGTTCCTTTCGATTGCCTCAAACTTGCATGGTGCTTGTCGTGTCAGCAAGAATTTCTTTGCTGCGCGATAAGACCGTGTACATTTTGCTGAGTGGTTGAAAAATGGTTTTTAATTATCGCATACAAAGTATACAGCGTGTGAAATGAAATGTGTGTAACACAAAATCTTTTGGGTTTTGTTACACATGAATTTAATTTATAGTTTTTTTCAAGTGGAAATTTTAACATATTTGTGTGACAAAATCTTATGGATTTTGTTACACTTGAAAATAATGATTTCCTCAGTGAAAGAAATAGGAAATTTATTTATGATGCTTCTTGGGAAAAAGAAGTAAAATATGAAACTTATGGGTTGTGGATATCACAACATCTGTTACACTTTCTGACCGACAACTGACCCCCTATCCAATCTAAAACTCTGCCTGCCTTAAAGCTGCTAATTCAGCACAATTATTTTTGCTATGTAGGTACCTACAACTGCATATATATTCCATCCATATAGACACATTATATAAGCAATGATCTGCTACAGTCTGGGTTAAAAATAATGTATCTATTTAAATACAATCTTATCACAGTTGCCATCATTTTAGATTAAATTAATTCAATAATGACAGACTGAATTTTATTTCAATTTATATACGACTGCAATACTAATTCTGTGATACTAGTATTTATTTTATAGCTAATTTAAAGTGAATACAATTTTTGGACAATTATAACAATTCCAAACAAAGCTAACCCTACTGTTCATGCCGCCGGCCTTGAAACGTCGTTGATAAAGTTTCAATCATCTTCCTCTAAAGGCAGTGGCGCCAACTTGTGAATTGCTCTTCGGATGACCTTTCCTAGAGTTCGAACATCGACCACACTCGAACGTGACTTAAATTCTTGTTTTTAAGTATATTAATAAAAATAAGTTAAAATAAAAGAAATTACTTCTTCTTTTCAATAAACTTTATTAATACAAAAATTGATTCTAACAGAACTTTAAATTCTATTTAGCGATTTCAGAATCTGACTTCAGCCAGATGACAGTTGGTTTACAACTAACTTAATTATTCCTTTACTTAATTAAATCTAATCTTCTCTACGAAATTCTTTATCATCGCTTTTCGTGAGAAAGAATTTCGTCTGGAAATATAAAAGCGAAATGTTAGGTTTTAGTTTGTACACGACTTGACTTGAAAAACAAAAATCTCATATTGCAATTCCGTGCTTCGCTTCAATATTTTCCCAAGCTAATTTTTTTTTGGTGAGTCAGGGTTAAATTCTGATGTAATTCCTCCATCCTTAAATTTTCGATTCTCCTGAATCTTTTGTTTTATCTTTACATTAATCGGTTTTTTCTTGCCTATTTCTACTCATAGAGGTTTCTTAACCACTGTGAAAACTTTAATTTTTTGTTTGGATATGAGATTAAAATCACTAAAATTTTTACACACTACTTGAAAATTTTCTTTAAAAAACAAAAATTTATTTAATTCAGTGATAATTCGAACAATTAAATCGCTAAACTTTTTTACACTTCTTGAAAATTATTTTCTTCCACAAATTGTTTTTTTAATTCACTGATAATCCTATCAATTGAATCATTGATTTTATTTGAGGCACGAAACTTGTTTACAATTTCAATTAAACACTACGTTTTCCGTTTCGATATCTGTATGTATCTTTGCTGAAGTTGCACAAGATACTCTCTGCGAAGATAGGAAGAAATTTTACTTGAAATATGTAATTTAAGGGTGCCTCAAAGGTTAGCACTAATGATCGCAGAGTCCTGTAGAAGTGACCTTTAGCTGTTTTTACAGCCGCTTCCCAAATACCACCAAAATGTGGAGATCTGAGTGGTATGTCATGAAACTCTATCGTTGCGTGTACACCAATCGGCAATATTTGTTTGGACCTGCTGCTCTAAAAACGCTTCTCGTAATTCCGCTAATTGTTGTCGCAATAAAGATGCTGGCAGAGATTTCGACGACCAATAACTCTTTTGAGGGCGCCAAGAAATCCCTCCGCTGTCAAGTCAGAAACCACCTCTAAATGAACAGCTCGTTTACCCAAACAAACAAATACCGCAATTTCCACGAACTTTGTACGTTGTTTCAAATGGGCCGCAAAAATCAACACCACAGTGAGTAAATTGTAAACACTCAGAAACACGCCCTTTTGGAAAGTCTCCCATTATTTGCTGAAGCATCTTTGAACAATATCTGAAGCAATGAATATGTTACATATGTAAATTATACCTGCCCAAAAAAAAGCCTAAAATGGAATAACCTGAAATACTAAATAATATAATTAATAAAATTTTCATATATCCTAGAATCTGTATTTTCAACAGCTTTACTTTCGGTTCCTATTTGTTTTAACTCAACACTTGCAGTAGCAATGGTTTCCTTGACGATATACTTGTAAGAATTAAACAACCAAAGCTTAGTGATAGCTAACTACTATAATTTATAAATATATAGGTAGGATAATTGATAGGAGCACTTGTATTTACAATAAACTAACAGATTCGATTTAATCGAAATATGGCTTTCCACTTAACGCACCTTAATTCAAGCAACAAACAGAGAATACGTTAGTATTACGTCTTAAAAAAAAAATCTGAAACAAAAGTGAGGGAGTAGGTAAAAAAGACAAGACAAAAAGCGCATATTCCATAGAAAAATCTTTTATTTATTTTTTTTTTTATATACAAAACATTTTTTTTTTAATTTTTAATGATTATTATTTTTTTATTTTTTATGGGTGAACCCAACGCTCTACGAGTCCTCGCTTCCATCGCTGTCTGCTGCACCGGCTGGGGTGACAGCCCTCAGGGCAACCCACGGGGAAATCGGCGGCTCAATACAGCAACCGCACAGTCCAAGCTGTCCCAGAAGGTGAAAAGTGCCACCTGAAAAACAAAAAGAAACAAAAACAAATATTAATAACGAAAAATGATCGTAAAAATGCTTTGAACCTACCAGCAGTATGCACAGCAAGCCCCTCATGAGGGAACAACCTAATATCCACGGGATATGTCTTTTGAGCTTCAGCCGGAAAATACCATATAGTCTGATTCGGATAACCGCCCCTCACCAATTTTATCCGTAAAGGGCCCTTCCACCCAGGTATTACAGACAATATTGAAATTACCTGAATCCGGGTGACAAGATTCTCGGGCGAACGGTACCGCGTACGTGTCAAAATCTCTGAAAGAATCATCGCGAATGCGATCCAGGAAAAGTCCAAAGTTGGTCCAAGCCCAGTAACAGATTTTTATCCTCAATTTTTGAGAGGGGAGAATTATTCCTCTCCCAAGAATAATTCTCTTATCTGTAGGGGGAAGGAGTTGTTGTAATCCAAATATATATATATGTATATATATATATATCGCTCGTCGCCTGCAATAGTGGCACAATTGAAAAATCAGAGTTACAAGATAATCGACATAACAAGTTTTGATAATTTAAGGGACACTATTTAGATAAGATAAATAATGAACTGGGTTTTTGTGTAATGTCGATTGTTTGGCTTTAGTGATCTAAATTATAATGATATGGTACCTTTTTACCATAATCATCAGGTTTTCCACCTTTTGTGAGATGTGTCATTATTGAAGAAACGAAATTCAATAGTTTTAATAAAAATCTTATTTCTATTCAGTACTAAGTTTGTTTATCTAGATGTAATTATGAATAGGATGGATTATTTTAAACTATGGATTGAAACGCATTTATTACCTTTACGTACTATGCTTTATTATGAAAATGCCAAGCAAAAAAAAACATTACTATGTGAAAAAAATAAAAAAAATATCAAACTTCAGTATTCTGCATTCTTCGGCAACACATAAGTAGCGCTGATCATTTTTAATTATTATTACTGAAACCTTAAACTATTGTAAAAATGACTATGACTTTTTATTATTGCATTTGTTTTTAATAAAAACATTAAGTCGTCGTATTTTTTCTTTGTAATTGGTAACATCTCATTATAAGTTTTCTCTAATTGAAACTCCGTAAAATGAAGTATTGGTGCTCTTGTTCTTCTTTCAATTAAATTGACAGCCTTGTATTCTTTATCCTTAAAGGACATTTTGTAAAAGAAACTATCTAAATGTTGCTTCTCAACTCTAAAAATTGATAAATCATTAAATTTAAAGCTTTCACCGGTGACATTTTTGTTAAAATTTACACACGTCAGTCAGGTTCTTTAAATCAAAAAAGTCATCATGAGTCATTTCTATAACATTAAAAGGAGTACCAGTTTTTCTAGACGTTCATACTAATGTTACATACTGCGCTGGAGTGTAGATTGGACCAGATTTCAGTGCGCGTTTAATGTTCTTTTCAATCAAGGAGTGGACATTATCGCCCTCATTTTGTGTGTGGCCAGTTATGAGAAATTTGTGTGTGATTGACTTTATTTTGTAATTGGCCACGGCATATAAATAAGTAGCGATCACGAATTTATTCTTTTGTTGGCCTGCACAATTATCAGAGTAAAATACGATCTCAAGATCATTAGAATCAAAAGATTCGGCTTTTTCTTTTAAGTAGTGCAGTAAACATGAGCCTATTTCAATTGCTCCTCTTTTCCCCTCACCTTCATGCCACATGTAGCAGTTTACTGGACCTTGCCTTTTTTGTGAAAGATCGCATACTGTAAAGTTGTAGGTCGACAATTTTGACCTGTAGTAAAAAGAAGATATCTGAACTCTCGGAGTTGGCAGCGTAGCTTGTAAATCAAAGCATGCTACCACTTGCGAAGTATTATTTTTGTCCATTTCTTTTTCTTCTCTACTTAATTGTTTTTCCTCTAAATTGGATGCGTAGTTAGTATCTTTCATCTTTTCTTCTTCTGTCGAGTTTTGATAGGATACGCACCTTTGGCATTGGTCCTTTTTTGGTACGAAAAAAGCTATATTGAATTCATAATTGAAAATTCTACGGTAAAGTGATAAACTTGCTGAGGGTTTTCCTTGACTTTCGCAATCCATTTTGTAGTCTCAGTACAATTGCGCAATTGTTTTACCCCATCAATATAGATTTTTTCGCTGTGAGCACGAGTATACTGACTCTCGATGGCCGGGATTGAAGAAATATGAGAACGAACACCATTTTTAATATCTTGTGATACTCGCTTGTGACTTTTGTGGCTTCCTCTACCTTCTTCTCCCAAAGTACCTTCCTTATTTTTTGAAATTACGGTACGAATACAACGGTTAGTAATACCCAGTGTTGAGGTGAAAAAATGTTTACAGACTCGTATCCGATTATTATCTTTGCGGAAATAAAAACCATTATTTTGTAATCTGTTGTGACTTGCACAAGGACGTCTAGTTATTTCTTGTATCAAACTCATAATGAAAACGCGTTGTTTGACCATATATGCCATTGCCCAATAGTTTTTAATTATTTCCAATCGTTCGTTTTCTGTAAATTTCATAGTGCAAGTACTATCGCATGGTTGCCCAATTTCCCTCTCGGATACTTCTAGTCCCTTGCTTATCGTTTTGCAGGATTTTCCACTATTCCTTAGATGCTTACAACTATTTCTTTTCCATTCCGATGGAGCAGCCCTTCTTTTTCTAGTTCTCTTTTTATTTGTATCGTGTTCTACTGTCTCAGATGGTTCTGAAGGTAATTGATTTTCTTGTCTTTCATTGTCTGATGTGAGTGAACTTGAAGATGAATCGCTTAAATAGTCAGGATCTTAAATCGAGCTGTCTGCTGAAAAAGGTTCATTAAAATTAGATCTGGGACTTGATTGTAATTCAGTCTCTTCAAGAATTATTGTCCGAACATTTTCTTGTTTTTTATTTAGTGCAGTCTCTATAATTATTAAAGGTATGAATGAACAAATCATAATCAAGAACAAAAATAATAGTATACATAATATAAAATGAGTTCCTGTAATAATTACCTTGCATTCTATTATTGTTTGGGGTAAAGTTTTCTTTATCACCATCCAAAACATCAGTGTTATAATTTGAGCTTCCAGCATGTATCATTGGTGTAAATTCTGCAATTAAATGAAATGAATAAGTTCAGTTCATACTAGTAGTAATAATTATTTTAAGAGATAAATAATTAATTGAAAACACTTGTTAACTTTTTAACTATTTATTTAAAAAATGTCTTTTATAAGAGTGGGACGCGTTTCGCCCTATCGCGGCATCATCAGAAAATTCCAATAAAAGTTCTTAATCAGTTTAATGAAAAATTAAAAATTCTTGATGAAGGATCAAAAACTGCAAATAAATTAGTTATCATTTTCAATTTATAAAGTATTTATTAGTTATTAATTTTGATTTATTTTTTATATTTTTGTTAATATTAAAAGAAAAGTAATTTAATCTGATGATGCCTCGATAGGACGAAACGCGTCGCACTCTTATAAAAGACATTTTTTAAATAAATAGTTGAAAAGTTAACAAGTGTTTTCAATTAGTCATGAAGAAATTTAAACAAGTGCCATCAAGAAATTCGATCAAATAAATAATTGAAACAAAATTTACCTTCCGGTTCCTTGGGCCATGCATGCAATGTGACGTAATCTAAACCCTCTTTATGATCACAGTTTGAACTATTACCAATTGTCTCCAATACAGATCATGCAAATGTAAGAATTATTACTCATAACTTAAAGATCAATATTGATACTTAAGAGAAAAATAGTAAATAATTAAATTCAAGAAAAAAAGTATGTTATGTACGTTCTGCCTCTGGACTAATTTTCTCAATATTATTATTATGTAAAATATTTGTTTCCCAGTTTGGATCTTTTTCTAGAGGCAATACTTTCCAGTTTGGTTTTCCATTATTTTCCTGATGTTGTAAACTGTAACAATTTATGAAGATAAGGACGAAAAAACAAGTTATAAAATAAATTAACGTATTCCGATTAGTGATAGCATCTTCTGCCCTCGACTATTGTACAAACTATTGTATTCCATATTGAAAGGCACATGTAATCTCAAACTTCCGGTGCAACAATACTATCACAATCAGGGAAAAGATCAAAATGTAACTTGCAACAACGATAAAACAATACTGGCACAATTAGGAAAACAATTCATTAACGAATAGTCTATACTGGTGTAACTCTAAATGTGTCACTATTGCTTAAATAAATTTACTCTGAATTACCCAAATATAATGGCACAAGTCAGAAGTGCCGCTAATGCACTCACATAGAGTTATTAATTCTCAACCAAGGTCAAAAGCATACTAAATGTGTCGGTTTACTACAGCCACTTATAGACGGAAAAGAAAAATGCATTGGTGACACTTGTGCTGTCTACCGGAATTTAAGCATACTAGTATTACGCCGGTTTTGTAGGAACACAGAGCATGAAATTCTAATTCAAATTCAGGCCTTGGCTCAAGTTTCGCGAATTTGGAGTTATGCCACTATTGCAGGCGGTGAGCGATATAATATATATATATAAATATGCACCATAAGAAAAAGGGACTTAAATTACACATAAGTGTACAAAAAAAAAAAAAAGAGAATTAGAAGCCTCTTAAAGAAAAGGTCATTTCAGCAATATCAATTGCCACAATATATGCCACGTACATCCTATATGTACACTGTACAGGCCTAATATTCTAGAAATAAAATACAATGTATGTACATCCCATATGTACATACAAAGTATTGGACTTCTAACATTTAGAGGTAACATTGTTATGGAAGTATGTGAAGGCGACTTGACCAGGACGTTAAGTCCAAACTGCCAGCATGAGCTGACAGATCGCCTGATGACAACGATAGCACAGGGCGGCATGCTAGCACCTCGGCTAAGGGTGGCGGAGAGTGTGGGGGAGTTCCCGAAAATACCTGCCGCTGTCATCATCCATAATCAAAAAAATTTCATGCCTGCATACAAAAGAGCCGACACACACTCGGTCCTGAAGGGACCCTTACGTCACTTACCTACTTACTGTGGAAGGCGCAGATGTTCTGCCTTCATGGCCTTGCCCCATCCTCCCTATGACTCTGCTCGGCACTATCTGCAAAGTCCCTTTGGCTGACCTGTGGAAGAAATTAGAGCGGACCTATGCGACCCCGAATTGAAAAGGCTCCAGGATGTGAAGGAAGAAAGAAAATATTCAATCCATATTTACGTTATAATGATCAAAATAGGCTCATATATAAACATTGTTATTAACCTACAAATAGATACATTCTCTATTATTAATTCAATTCCATAAGTACATACTTTGGGTTACTAAAGTGATCGTCCACAGCGTACTTGATTATTTCTTTTCTAAATTCACAAAAATTTTCTGACCTTATGTACATAGTAGATTTTATGGACACAACCTTTTATGCACCGTATGGCTTACTACGCTCAATGATATATATCCCGAGGTATTAATAGTATATAATATATAAATAATGTTTTCTTTTCTCTTCAGTTATGGCTTACTTTTCGTTTTGTATATGAAATGGTATTGATATATGTACGCGAGCCATCTCAAAGGAGATGCGCGGGTTTTTCAATGGTTGTTCTTTCTTTATATAATAATATTTATACCTGCATTGCCGAAAATAAATGTTTTTAAAAGCTTTACTGCCGTTTTTCTTTCTTTTTTTTTTTTTTTTTTTTTTTTTTGTTTTTTTTTTTTTGTTATAATTCAAAGTATTATGAGAAGAATTTATTACTACACTTGAACGTTGCGACAAACCCCGAATAGAAAAATAAAAGAATACTTTGACCGACTGCTTCAGTCGTTACATAATTCTAAATCATTGTTTATGATGCATTGATTTCTTACATGTCTACTTACTACAGACACTATATCCAAGTCACATTTTTAAAAAAAGATCCTAACGACAAAAATTCAATGGCACTACACATTGAACTTGACTTTTCGTGGCGCTGATAAGTTTGAATAGAAATAATAAAACATTCTTCAGAAGGTACTCTTAAAGGCGTGACTAGGAAGGACACCTTTACGGAACAAGCGCATTTTAGGTCTCCCGAAAGTTGGAGAATTCGAATGCTTAAGATACGGGCTTATATCCTACAATAATCATAGTATTTGACACTTAATCCATAAATACTTTCCTCTGACAGCCTTACTTGGCGATAATTTCGAGATCGAGGATTGTTAGTGCACTTGTCGGTCATATCTACTAGGCACATGCATATCTTACAGTTCAAAACTATGCTCCTAAATCTAATTAACAAAATCAAGTCAGGATTCCAAATTACATAAGTAGCTAGGCGTACCCATGAAGTTAGACGTATATGTATGTAATTATAAGTTTAAGTTCAAGATATATATATATAAAACGCACAAAACTTGACCATATCAAAAAGGTTCTGCAATGCTATACGTATATGTATGTACTTATAATCTTAAGTTTAAGATAGATATATATAAAACGTGCAAAAATTAACTAACCATATCAAAAAGGTTCTGCAGTGCAAGTCACTGCCGGAACCGAAGTGTAATACATATGTATGTTAAAAAAACAAAGTGTAATATTTCAAAATTACTCACATGTGAATCCTCGGCACGATGAAGCGCTTCAGCATTGCCTCCTGGATAAGAATTAACTGGAATTTTAATAATTTGATTACCCTGCTCTATCGCCAGAACACTTTTTGGGGGATGGTACTAGGGTTATGTCGCTTGTTATATGAAAAATTTTTTTCCTTATACTAAAACATATTTCTCGGTGATCAGATGGATCCTGGTGAAGTTAATATTGTTTCAATAAAATTTTCCCCGCTTTTTCTGCGTGCCGTAGGAATGAATCTCCTGCTGCGCGGGTTGAAGGTTAGCTCGAGTTCGGGGGCCTCCAATATGGGAGGAATGTGCCCTCCTACTTCTTTTCCCTCTTTTAGAAAATGTAAATGCACCAGGTCCGGTACCAAGCTCAAAACTTTATCAAATTAGAACTTGCCCAGCAAGTGGAAATAATATGCCTTATTATGAAAATATCCCTCAAACATTTGCTTTTCATACGTCTCTCTAATAAGAGATATTATTTAACACAAAACGAAATATAAATTAGTTCTTTTAACTACCTTTTCGAGGTTTTTCCTGACGTACGCCACACCAGATTCGAATTCCAACAGATCCTTTTTCTTATTTCATAAATGGGGCTCCGGAGGGAGACGCCAAGTTTTATGGGGTGCCGTTGGCGGATTAATCTTTGGTTACTGTGCGAATAATGTACCAGGTGGGGATGTAAATTTATTAATAACTATAAGTATTCTTCGAACTTACGTGAGGGTTTTTTTTTTCTTCGTCGGATTGCGGCGAGAAATATTTGATCTTGCGGGATTTTAATCTTAACGACCTTACTTTCCTGCTAGCAAACTATGACAGACCGATATCGATGGTCTTCTTCTTCTTTCTGTCACTGAACATGACACCGAGCTTGAGAAAGCATTTCTCTCGGTCGGGGCGCGTTTTGGTTTCATGCTGTAGTCGACAACAAGCCGGGCATACACGCTCCAGTCCGTGGTGGCATATTGCTATATGCAATATGCTACGACCATAACAGGGCAGAGTGGTCTGCGCCACCCGTGGTTCAGACGACGCTGAAAAATGGTCGACTGAGCTAGCCGGTCTTACACATAGGCCTCATCACTGCGGGCGCTCAATGTGTGTCACGACCCACGACCCTATGTTTTCCTCATCCTCAGACTCTACTTCCGATGACACGTCGAGGACACATCCTTGAAGTCTCGTCAGTCTTCGATCAGACTTCGACATCCTTCTCCGTGTGGGGAAGCCAAAGCTACATCGACAAGCTGGTAACCCAAAAAATCCAGCCGGTCGATGCCTCTCTGCCTTCCTTCACCGAGATGCTGAGGAAGCCCCGCGATCAGTAACCTAAAGAACTGATCGCTAAGCTTTCCCGGCGCAACCTCTCACCCTGATCTCAGACTGCGATTGTTCAAGGGTGTGTCTCCAAGGCGTCGTCGAAGTAGTGACATGTTGACAGCCGAATATGGGAATGGATTCCAACAGGTATATCACCCACCATTGACGGGGCAATAGGAGGGCTTCGTGATATCCTATAGTTTACCAGTTAAGCTGGCTGGATGCCTTCTTAGGGCTACCAGGTATAGATCTAGTACTACTATGTCCGACGATTAACGAAATGTTGCAGCTGGACAGACAAGGAAAAATTTTCCTCCTAATGAGGCCGATCCGGAAGGGACTATAAAAGGTTATCTACTCACAAGCGGTAGGGGTGCTATAATGAGATTGACTTTCAACAGGTATATCACCCACCATTGACGGGGCAATAGGAGGGCTTCGTGATATCCTATAGTTTACCAGTTAAGCTGGCTGGATGCCTTCTTAGGGCTACCAGGAATAAACGACAATAAGTATCGACGATGTTTTCATACTGATGATCACTGCTTGATGTCTTTAGCGTGATAGACACCTAACAGTTTTCCCCGCAGATCTTCAAGTTCGTATAGTGAGTTTCCTTTCTTGGCTCTAACCCGACATTTAACAAATTTTCGTCCCAGTTTAGCACTAGTCTGCTGTTGGAAATTGCTTTGGGCAAAAGTCCTTCTAAATACCTCCTGACCAACTTTGAACTCGACGGGTTTTGCCCTGAGATTGTAGGCTTTTGAACCCTGTTCGAATGCGTGTTGTAAATTTTCCTGCACTCTCGCACGGATCAATCTCATTTTATCTTCTGCGTCCACTCTCAGTGGCTCATTAAGAGTTCCAATGCTCCTCAAGATGGAATAGGAGCTGCCATGTTCTATCATTTGTTGACCGAAGAGTGTTCGATAGGGAGAGAAACCAGTAGCTTGATGGAAAGAGCTCCGGAGGGAACTAGCTATTTGGCTCAGTTTCTCATCCCATCTGGTGTGTTCCTTCTGGATATAGGCCCTAATCCCTGACAACAGAGACCGGTTTACTCGCTCTGAGGCGTTTGCTTGCGGCGAGTAAGCTGCCGTTCGCATATGCTTTGCCCCATACTTTTCCAGTAGTCTGGCGAACTGAGCCGAGCAAAACTGGACTCCATTGTCAGAGACTATGGTCTCCGGAACTCCGAACACGTGAAACACTTCAGTCTCAATGAATTGGCATACATTGAGCGTAGACGCTTTTCTCATAGGTTTGAGAAGTGGGAATTTAGAAAAGTGGTCAAGAACTATCAGAATGCAGGCGTTTCCTTTAACTGACCGAGGATATGGACCTAAGAAATCGACGTACAGCTTTTGCCATGGTCGTTCTATCACAGACTGGACTTTCATCGGTGGTCGCAAAATAGTATTAGGAGCCTTCGTTTCTTTACACACGTCACAGGCGGCTACGTAATTTCTGACATCAACTGTCATTCGTGGCCAGTACAGATGTCTTCGCAGACGTTCTAGGGTTTTCCCTATTCCTCCGTGTGAAGCTAGCGGCGGATCATGCGCTCTCGAAATGACGTCGGTGACAAGCCCACGTGGAATCCAAAGCTTCCACGCTTCTTCCTCCTGGATCGGATCGCCTGTTCTCGGAACAGTCCGAATATAAACGAAGCCATCCCTGACGCAAAGATCTGGTAGTTTGCCAGAAGTCGTTTTAACCTTATGCCTCAGTTCTTCATATTCCAACGAATTGAAATATGGCGAACTAAGGTCAACTTCCGGGCCAGGATCTTCGTTTGTGTTCATGCTGTCACAATGAATGCGTGACAGCGCATCAGGGACTACGTTCAGGCTTCCTTTCCTGTGTTCAATAGTGAAGTCGAAGCCCTGAAGCTTCAAACTCCACCGAGCAAGTCTTCCGCTGAGGTCCTTTTGAGACATCAGCCATTTCAAGCTCGCGTGATCCGTCACTATCTTGAACGGCATAAGCTCTATGAAGGGCCGGAACTTCTGTACGCTCAAGACTGCAGCTAGGCATTCTTGCTCTGTGACGGTGTAATTTCGTTGAGCGGAGTTCAACTTTTTCGAGACGTAGGCTATTGGCTTCTCGTGGCCATCGTCATCTAGCTGAAGCAACACTCCTCCAATACCTTGTTGGCTCGCATCGCACTGAATGACGAACGGTTTGGTGAAGTCTGGACTCACTAGCAACGGAGCCGAAGTAAGTTTTTGTTTGAGTAGATCAAGAGACGTCTGGGCTTCAGATGTCCATTTGAACTGACTCGGGTTTTTCAAAGTGTCTGTAATGGATGCAGTCAAATCAGCATAGTTCGGAATAAACCGTCTGTACCATCCTGCCATACCTAGTAGGCGTCGGGCTTGCCGAACAGTTTTAGGTGACGGATAGTCAACTATGGCTGATATTTTGTCAGGGTCAGTTCTCATACCTCCCCTTCCTACAATGAATCCCAGGTATTTAGTCTCCTTGATACAAAACTTGCTCTTCTCGACGTTTATAGTAAGGCCAGCTTTCCTCAAACAATCCGCTACCCTGGCTAGCAGCATGAGATGAGTGTCAAAGTCAGATGATAGAATTAATAAATCGTCTAAATAGACGAGAACGTTCTCACGAAGATCGAAAGGAATGACTTTATCCATGAGGCGGCACATCGTTTGGGGAGCGTTGCATAGGCCGAATGGCATCACTGTGTACTGATAGAGAGGATGACCAGGTACTGTGAAAGCGGTCTTCTCTCTGGAATCAGTGTCCAGTGGGATCTGCCAGAATGCATCTTTCAGGTCCAGGCTCGTTATGTAGTTTGCCGGAGGAAGTCGACTCAGAAGTGCGTCTATCTGCGGTAGCGGATAGGCGTCCTTCTTCGTAACCGAGTTGACCTTCCTGGCGTCAAAACAAAGCCGGACCTTTCCAGGCTTCCTTACCAGAACGACTGGAGAGCTCCAAGGACTCTGGCTCTCCTCTATCACACCCAGTGATAGCATTCGCTCTAATTCTGCATCCATCAAACTTTGCACTGCCGGGGAAATCGGATAAAAGCGCTGTTTTATCGGGGCGGCGTCATTCGTATCAATCTTGTGAGTGACCAATGATGTTTTTCCCAGGCCTAAAGAGGCGAAAGAGGGGAAAAGCTGTTTTGTGCTCTCTAAGCGTTGGTGTTCTAAACTAGAAAGGATATGCCCATCGGTGTCAGAGGTAGCTATTCCACTTGGATTCACTTCTGCGACTATACCTAGGACATCCGGAGCTAACCCAAAGAGGCGCCAGAAGTCTATTCCCAGATATAGTGCCTGTGTGAGCCCAGGAACCACGTAAAAACGCACGTTTTGGGTCTTATCACGGAAAGTGACGTCCAAGTTCACATGACCATGAACAGTCGTCATGGCACCATTAGCTACTTGGACCTGTGTCCGATACTTCTTCCATTCAACCTCTGCTTCAGCAAGCTTCTCGAGAGCTCCCTGGCCTAGAATACTGACAGTGGCACCACTATCAAGTAATCCAGTCTCAGTTCGCCCGAGCAGCTTTACTTCTGCGTACGGTCGAATGTCGTCTGGCATCGACACGGAAATCTGTGCTAGTTTTTTCCTTTCCAGTTTCATTCGTCGACAGTATTCTCGCCAACGAACGGTTGATCTTTTCCTTTTCGGTCTCATATCCCGGTCGGGAAACATAATCTCCGCTAACTCCGCTACTGAGGAGAAAATTCGGTCTTTTGCTGTGTTATATCTCTGCAGACGCGTATGATACGGCGTCAGCGGATGTAAAACTGGCTTACGCCCGCTCGTCATAACAGAGTTTGGTGGCCGTTTCAATACAGAAGTAACAGGAGGCCAAATCTCCTGCTCAGTAACCTTGTCAGCTACACGTGCTATAGGTGTCAACGGGACATCGAAGAGTAAAGACTCTTCTAAGGAAGTGTCTAGTATTGTCATGGGCTCCCCAGAAATGGAAATGGGAGCTTGAAGATCTGCGGAGAAGTCTACTAAGTTCTCCGCCCCTAATAATGAAGCACTTGTACCATCCGGTGTCCCGCCAATATCACCAGAATCACTGAATGATATCAGAGGTTTTTCGTCAGTGTCTGCTAATGGAGCGGACTTTCCTCCTTGCTCGAGGCTTGCACTGGAGGGTTCGTTGTCGTTGCTGCTTGCGACGTCGACGCTGGTCGGAAAAAGGTGGTGGTATTCCCGACCCGTCTCTCGTTTTTCTGTCTGCAATAGCGGCAATCAGGCTTGAAGACATTCTTGCGTCCGCATCCATAGCAGAACACAACTTGTCTTTCTTGTCTACACTCTTGATAAAAGTGACCCGACTGGTCACAATTCCAGCATACAATAGCATTTTTGTGTGACATACTCGATAGCTCACCTAGGCTGTTGTCACTGCCTATTGCTGCTGCCAGTTCCGGATCTAAGGTTGGAAAATTGTCAACTTCGTGCACCCGTTGGTTCCGGTGAAAGTTCCAACTACCAGCTGTTGCGATACGTGTCTGCGTAGCTTGAATACGCGTGACCAGCGATCTCAGCTGTCCTATCGTATCAGTAGGATGCAGACATATTTTTTCTTGAATCTCCGGCAAGAGATTCGATTTGACAATCTCCAGAAATTCTTGGTCTGGCATAGCATTCTGTAGCTGATCGCGCAGCAACCCCAAATGGTGGTGGTACATTGCGAACAGTTCACCAGGCTTTTGTTTTCTAGACATCAGTTGGAGTCTAGTCTTCAGATCATCTTTAGGCGTCCCCCATTCGTTATACAATCCCATCTTGATGACGTCCCAAGTTGGAAATGGATTTTGCCTTAGTACTGACCAATACCAGTCCTTCGCTGGTCCTGTCAATAGCGTAAGCATATTTCTGACTAGTAATCCAAAATCTCCTTCAAGAGCGGAGTGCGTGAGCGCTTCGACTCTGAAGATGAACTCGTCGACAGAGAGGTCCAAGTTATTCCCGTTATATGTCAGGTTCCATCTCCTGATTGGACTGCCTGATCGTCGGTATCCTACATTAGCAGGAACACGCATAGGTGGTGGAGGGGGTTGAGGTGGTATAAAGTTCGGTCTGGACTGATTTGTAGGCTGACCAAAAGGTTGACCAAAAGGTTGACCAGACGGTGGTGATGGTCTCCTAAATGATTGCCTTCCCCGTGTAGGAAAGTCGTTTGACGGCCTCTGATTGCTTCTGGACGAAGGAGGTCGTGTGAAGTCTGCTGGCGGCATTGCTGCTGCTACTTGTTGTCTGATATCGTTTCCTAACTCAGACCGCAAAACATTTAAACCCTGCTGGAGACCTCGGTTTATTAGGTCTTCCATCTTTATGCTCAAGCCTGCTATCAGCGCATCCGTAGCAGCTGAGGTGTTGTGGTCTTGAGCTGTACGCGCTGGAATATCACGTCGAGGACTCGGGTTTACAAAAGTCCTTGAATGTAAGTCAGGCATTCCTGGAGACAAGGATCGTCGATTCGAAGGTGGTAAGTCAAAGTTAGGCAAATCAAAGGTTGGCAATGAGTCGCGCCTTGTCGATTTCGCGGGCTTCACCTTCTTCGGTCTCTTTGGGATTGCACCAGAATATTCACTGAAGTCCTGTTGCGTAATGTGACGACGGCAGTTAGGACAACTAGAATGTTCACCTATCCAATGCTGCAGGCATGCCTGGTGGAAAATGTGCTCGCATACAGTCATGACCGGCTTCCGATCTACTGACCAGCTTGCGTCCCGGCAGATAGAACATGGTTCAGGCAGCATTGTCATACCGTTTGTCGCTGGAGGTGGTGTCCTCACTGTAGCCATAATGAATTTAGACGTAAGTCAGGTAAAAATTGTCAAATCAGGGTTTAGGATGGTTATCCCAAAAAAAATTCTAGAAGTTGCACGTTTGGAAGAGACACGCTCCTTCCAATGTGATGATGGCTAAATACTATTTTAAAGTCGAAGGCCTTGGGCGAGATACTCAAATTCAGACAAAAGTTTTCCCAAACGTTCGAAGAAATAAAAAATTAGAAAAACAGGGATTCGAAAAGTTAATTAAGGCTTCTCAAATCGAGATAGTGTAAAGAATGAATTCCAAGACAAAAACCAATTTCGGGAAGCGTTAACAGCCTCGTCGAATAGAAATATTAAAAAAAATCTGAAGATTACTAAGGATCCAACAGATCACGAAAACAGTTCAAGCGTTTCAAAAAAAAAATCCTTCAACAAAGATCATACAATTTCTCCCTCACCTCCCGAAGCTAACTCCCACATAAGAGGTCAGGCCGCTCTCTCTCCCCCAAGGTCAAAAACAGGATACAGGCAAGTGACGTGAGTGTGTGCATTGAAAAAGTCAGAGCTCTTGCAGAAATCTGGGAAGAGTAAAGTCGGAGGTATCAAAGACTGAGAATGCTGCCAGAGATTCTTCAGCCAGGCAGTTAGCAGTATGCCAACTCCTGATCACTGAAGATCTCCAGCATCAATCCCATCCTCCGAGAACTCGTTCTCTTCTCCTCACCGAATCGTCGTGTCCAGCTAGTTCGCTAGCCGGGCAGAGTCATGAGTCTGGTCAACTAATTAGCTGGAAGCCAAGAAGTTGTCTCGCAGATTCATAACTCTGTCTAGCCAGTTGCCCAACAGAGACATGTCCCCACAAGAGCTCAAACGAAAATTTCGTGAGGCCACCTACCATTTCCATGGCAGAAGGCCAGCGGGAAAGATCATCCAAAAACATTTCCAAAAACTTTCAAAAAAAATCAACAACTGTTCAGGCTTGAGGCTTGACCGAAGTCAAACCTAAAGCCGGATTTCAACTTCCAAAAAACTTTCATTAAATTCAAAAAACGTTACTTTACTTTAATCCAAAAATTCAAAATATCAAAGACTTCCAATAAAACTTTCAAAATATTACGTTACTTTACAAAAAAAAATTTTCAACAAAACCAATTAGACTCAGGTCCACCCATATCTTCTACTGGATGTGAGACCTGAGGTCAATCAACTGGCAGACACCAGATGATCATCTCTCTCAAAGTCTCAGTCCCCAGTAAAATTTATATTTAGACCACCGAAGTCTAACTGAGGTGGCCCCACGTTGGGCGCCATTTTGTTATGGAAGTATGTGAAGGCGACTTGACCAGGACGTTAAGTCCAAACTGCCAGCATGAGCTGACAGATCGCCTGATGACAACGATACACAGGGCGGCATGCTAGCACCTCGGCTAAGGGTGGCGGAGAGTGTGGGGGAGTTCCCGAAAATACCTGCCGCTGTCATCATCCATAATCAAAAAAATTTCATGCCTGCATACAAAAGAGCCGACACACACTCGGTCCTGAAGGGACCCTTACGTCACTTACCTACTTACTGTGGAAGGCGCAGATGTTCTGCCTTCATGGCCTTGCCCCATCCTCCCTATGACTCTGCTCGGCACTATCTGCAAAGTCCCTTTGGCTGACCTGTGGAAGAAATTAGAGCGGACCTATGCGACCCCGAATTGAAAAGGCTCCAGGATGTGAAGGAAGAAAGAAAATATTCAATCCATATTTACGTTATAATGATCAAAATAGGCTCATATATAAACATTGTTATTAACCTACAAATAGATACATTCTCTATTATTAATTCAATTCCATAAGTACATACTTTGGGTTACTAAAGTGATCGTCCACAGCGTACTTGATTATTTCTTTTCTAAATTCACAAAAATTTTCTGACCTTATGTACATAGTAGATTTTATGGACACAACCTTTTATGCACCGTATGGCTTACTACGCTCAATGATATATATCCCGAGGTATTAATAGTATATAATATATAAATAATGTTTTCTTTTCTCTTCAGTTATGGCTTACTTTTCGTTTTGTATATGAAATGGTATTGATATATGTACGCGAGCCATCTCAAAGGAGATGCGCGGGTTTTTCAATGGTTGTTCTTTCTTTATATAATAATATTTATACCTGCATTGCCGAAAATAAATGTTTTTAAAAGCTTTACTGCCGTTTTTCTTTCTTTTTTTTTTTTTTTTTTTTTTTTTTGTTTTTTTTTTTTGTTATAATTCAAAGTATTATGAGAAGAATTTATTACTACACTTGAACGTTGCGACAAACCCCGAATAGAAAAATAAAAGAATACTTTGACCGACTGCTTCAGTCGTTACATAATTCTAAATCATTGTTTATGATGCATTGATTTCTTACATGTCTACTTACTACAGACACTATATCCAAGTCACATTTTTAAAAAAAGATCCTAACGACAAAAATTCAATGGCACTACACATTGAACTTGACTTTTCGTGGCGCTGATAAGTTTGAATAGAAATAATAAAACATTCTTCAGAAGGTACTCTTAAAGGCGTGACTAGGAAGGACACCTTTACGGAACAAGCGCATTTTAGGTCTCCCGAAAGTTGGAGAATTCGAATGCTTAAGATACGGGCTTATATCCTACAATAATCATAGTATTTGACACTTAATCCATAAATACTTTCCTCTGACAGCCTTACTTGGCGATAATTTCGAGATCGAGGATTGTTAGTGCACTTGTCGGTCATATCTACTAGGCACATGCATATCTTACAGTTCAAAACTATGCTCCTAAATCTAATTAACAAAATCAAGTCAGGATTCCAAATTACATAAGTAGCTAGGCGTACCCATGAAGTTAGACGTATATGTATGTAATTATAAGTTTAAGTTCAAGATATATATATATAAAACGCACAAAACTTGACCATATCAAAAAGGTTCTGCAATGCTATACGTATATGTATGTACTTATAATCTTAAGTTTAAGATAGATATATATAAAACGTGCAAAAATTAACTAACCATATCAAAAAGGTTCTGCAGTGCAAGTCACTGCCGGAACCGAAGTGTAATACATATGTATGTTAAAAAAACAAAGTGTAATATTTCAAAATTACTCACATGTGAATCCTCGGCACGATGAAGCGCTTCAGCATTGCCTCCTGGATAAGAATTAACTGGAATTTTAATAATTTGATTACCCTGCTCTATCGCCAGAACACTTTTTGGGGGATGGTACTAGGGTTATGTCGCTTGTTATATGAAAAATTTTTTTCCTTATACTAAAACATATTTCTCGGTGATCAGATGGATCCTGGTGAAGTTAATATTGTTTCAATAAAATTTTCCCCGCTTTTTCTGCGTGCCGTAGGAATGAATCTCCTGCTGCGCGGGTTGAAGGTTAGCTCGAGTTCGGGGGCCTCCAATATGGGAGGAATGTGCCCTCCTACTTCTTTTCCCTCTTTTAGAAAATGTAAATGCACCAGGTCCGGTACCAAGCTCAAAACTTTATCAAATTAGAACTTGCCCAGCAAGTGGAAATAATATGCCTTATTATGAAAATATCCCTCAAACATTTGCTTTTCATACGTCTCTCTAATAAGAGATATTATTTAACACAAAACGAAATATAAATTAGTTCTTTTAACTACCTTTTCGAGGTTTTTCCTGACGTACGCCACACCAGATTCGAATTCCAACAGATCCTTTTTCTTATTTCATAAATGGGGCTCCGGAGGGAGACGCCAAGTTTTATGGGGTGCCGTTGGCGGATTAATCTTTGGTTACTGTGCGAATAATGTACCAGGTGGGGATGTAAATTTATTAATAACTATAAGTATTCTTCGAACTTACGTGAGGGTTTTTTTTTTCTTCGTCGGATTGCGGCGAGAAATATTTGATCTTGCGGGATTTTAATCTTAACGACCTTACTTTCCTGCTAGCAAACTATGACAGACCGATATCGATGGTCTTCTTCTTCTTTCTGTCACTGAACATGACACCGAGCTTGAGAAAGCATTTCTCTCGGTCGGGGCGCGTTTTGGTTTCATGCTGTAGTCGACAACAAGCCGGGCATACACGCTCCAGTCCGTGGTGGCATATTGCTATATGCAATATGCTACGACCATAACAACATACAATGTATGCCCCAAATGTGCATACAAAGTGGTTTCCTCTTAAAA
Organism: Dioctria rufipes; assembly: GCA_963924295.1. Lineage (NCBI taxonomy): Eukaryota > Metazoa > Arthropoda > Insecta > Diptera > Asilidae > Dioctria > Dioctria rufipes. The sequence continues at coordinate 288,874,659 of OZ002740.1, forward strand.
CAAAAAATGAAAATTTGATGCGATGAAGACTCAAGACTCTTCACCAGCGGGAACCGCTTATCAGCAAAATTCTTCGTATTTACGACAACATGCTGTGAAGCCGGGCCAATCGTAATGACTTGAAATAAAGAAGGTGTAGAATGACAAGCCATTACCATTTTAATAAACAAGTCAACAAAAACTATGAATAGCCTGAGAAAAGTTATTTTTCTCGATAAAAAAGTGCGAATTAAGCACAATGAGTATTAAGCGGACGAAAAGTCATCCAATAGAATGATTTAAAAAAAATAAAATAAAAATAATAAAGAAAAAAAGCTTCTGGTAGGGCAAATGAATAGCTGGGTGAGCATTTTGGATGAGTGAAGGAAGATTAGGTTTTCGCGAAAATAAGATCGGCGAAAAGAGCAGAAATGTCTTATGGTTTTACGTGAGCACCTGCTAATTATAGCTTAATCTCACGGCACCATTATGCACGGATTAGTAGACAAGCGACAATCAACGCCCTCAAGAGGCAGAATATATTATATTCTGTTTCAAGAGTACCAGTTTATGTCAGTGCATGCTTGACATTGGACTTACTGGTCGAAGCGAGACCTTTCTAAAATCTCTTCTGATCTGTGGGTCACGGCACCCGGTTGATTTAGCGCAACTCCACGCCGAGAGCCAATCCTCTAAGCATACAATAACAAGCGACCATCCTTCAAATTCACGGACGCAGTATGCAATTTTGTCAAAAGAACAAACTACTCTGTTTAGAGAAGAATGTTCGCCTAGTCATGCAGACTCAGACCATCTCTCCCTGCCCGCATATGGGCTACCACAACCACTACGATGCTCCCACAAGGGGGCCTTCCCAATGACGAGGCAAATATTGCTACTAAATGCAGCTCTATTTGGGGCTCCTCATTCCCATAGTAAAAAGTTAGCCAATGTCGGGCCGCCCATTTGGTATGGCTTTCGTAAAGCATGATCAACGGACCATGAATACTCCCAGTTTCATATCTTCATGCAAGATATGCTTTTTTAAACGGTACTGGTAACTCCGTTCGGGCCTAGATATTATTAGCAACGTCTAAAAGAATTGTACTTGGCCTGTACATGTAATACAATCCTTATGGGCGCTGTCAGGGGGACCACGTGAAGGTTAAGATGTGCCCGATTCAGTCTGGATAGGCTTCGAGATTCACCATTTGGATCTTATAGCTGACCATGCATACTAACCATATAAGCACTACTAACATACATACCTGATTTCCGTTTTCTATCAACTTATTCATACACCAATTAAGACATCCATACGCCCCTGCGCAAGGCTATGTCTGTCTTTCTCCTCTCACAACCTATGTCTGAGATTTTATTATTCTGACTTACATGAGTACATAACTTCGATTACATCTTTGGCCATCCGCCTAGCATCTACTACAGTACCCACACAGCCAAAAATCTCAAAATTATTATATCGCAGAAGCATGTGCCTATTTATAAATAGTATCCTCCTTGTGGGCTAAACTCACAATGCGTGCACATCACTCCAAATATAATGACTTCATGCATTATACCGTTCCACATACTCGCACTATCTTTCAGAAGGATATGCCAATGCTCAAAACTCCCTTAAAATCATACAACCATAACAACAAACCAACAAAATTCATCTATCAAGTATGCATGCTTTCCTCTTATACAGCTTTCACCTTGTTCAGCATTGCGCTTCACAGACTACTTTCCCACCCCGGCGAAAAGAGCAGTTTGATTTAAACACCGGGCGAGTAAAGTAAAAGCCAAAAAAATTATAAAGTGCAGGTGAAAAAGTAAAAAGGGCAAAACGAAAAGCCAAAGAAAGTGAGTTTTAACAAGTGGCAAACAGATAAAAAAAAGTAGAGAATTTCTTTCAAAAAAAGGAAAACGAAAAAAGAGCTGCGGAGTTGACTGATTGCGACTGGCGATTCGCAAACTTAAGGGTGAAAGTTAAAGAATAGTTTGAAATTGAAATTTGTAAGTTTACTGTGATTTTGCACGAGTAATTAAAAATAAACGTTGTTGCTGATTACATCAAGCCCCGATATACATAACAAACCTTACTTTTTCGAAAATGAGGCTGGAGCAACAGTTACGGTGAATAGATTGCGCTATCGACAGATGATTAATGTTTTTTTATGGCCGGAATTAGATGGTATTGATCTGGACAACGTTTACTTTCAACAAGACGGCGCTACGTGCCATACAAGCAACGAAACCATTGATCTTTTACGGGAAAAGTTTCCGGACCGTGTTATCTCTCGAAGAGGTGATCACAATTGCCCACCGATATCTTGTGACTTAACACCTTGCGACTTCTTCCTTTGGGGCCACGTGAAAGAGAAGGTCTACGCCAACAGCCCAGCATCGATTCAAGACCTCAAAGATGGAATTCGTGAGGCTATCGAGGACATAGGGCAGCCACTTTGCGATTTGGTTATGGAAAATTATATATATATATTATAATGAAATAAAGATCCGATCATTTATCTCAAAAAATGGTATTTTTCTTTGAATATCAAAATAACACCTTATTGGAAAACCCTTTATTTATAAAAATAAGTAATTTATTTACTCACTAATCTTCCAAAAAACATTTCAGCCAGTCTCGCTCTGAAAACAAAAAACACAATTTGTTAATAACCAAATAACTACCAACAAAAACTATTTGAAAACTACAGGAAGGTAATGGAAAGCCGTTCTATACTGCCCGAATGTTCTAGATCGAATGCTCCAAATGGTCGATTTCGATACTTGTGTCGAGGCAAAAGTTGCCAATTGGCGACAACTTTTGGTTGAATTGCTCGGTTGGCGCAAAATTTTTCATCATCCCACTCGGAAATCTTTTATTTTTTCTTCCGCTTCTCTTTTGCTGTCCATATAAATTAGGATTCTTTAAAAAATTTCGCACTACACAACGAATCCCCCACGTTTTCTTTGCTATCGTCTTAATGCTGTTTCATCTCGAAGGGCGATATATAAGGACCAACATTTAGAGGTAAATCAATTTTAAACTGACAAATGAAAGATAAAAATTTTTTAACGTGTCTCTTAATTTTTTATTTGATTTAAAATATTGCGTTGGAGAATATTTAATAATTTTAATAAAAGAACGGCGATTTTGAAAGAGGTAAATCAACATTAGTCTTAATAGGTAGATCATACTAATACTATCATTAACACGATTGAATCTTAATTAGATGTGACTTAATCCAAAACAATCGCTAGTTTATGCTCGGGGGATATAGCAAGGTCACCTCAACTATTGCGCTTCAGCTGCAAATGCGGTTCCAAAATTTCAAACAGCGAGTCAAATATTTCAACGCTCAAGCCTAGTACGCTGTTCAAGCGAAAATTTCGTTTCCTATACAAAATCTATGTAATACAAATGTGGCCGAAAAGTGCCACGAAAATTTCGGTTTGGGATTTCGTAAAGTAGTATGTTGTTCGAAATAAAAAATCAATGTTTAGATCATGGAATGCAGATGGCGCTAATATGAAGTGGTTACAAATCTTCCCTTTGTATTCCGTTCCATCAAATACGGATTTATTCTACAAATTGGCTTCTTTTTACTCTTCTGTTTCTTTATTTTATTAATAAGTACCAGACTAGATCCACTTATAATTAAGTCCACAGTTTTCATGTACATTGCTCTGCAAAAATAATAAATATAATAACACTTCTGATATAATTCACTCCGCAATGGTCAAATTACTTACAATTGGGAATTATCCATTTCTTTATTTTCTTTATTAATTCAGATATCAAGCGACTCACAAATTATTTCCACAATCACACAATTGACATATTATCTTAGATATCACACAACTGTCAAATCCAAGTTGTCAAAAATTCCTTGACCTAATGTCAAAAAATTCCTTGGCTCTAGCATACCGCCCTTTAGAAATTAATCAAGGAAATAGCGTGACTTTTATTTCATTGTTTTTGTGAATATGACTTAACAATTCAACCTTAATATTATTAGAATTTATGCGGAATAAACAAAACACAAAGAAATAATGGCGAAATTGGGGGTGCCTTATATACATATAAAACTATTTTCAAATTTACATAACGCCAAAAATTCATTTTAATTTAAGTTTAACAAAGGACAAAATTATTCATTGACTTTGACTTTCCATATCTGTCAAGATTTTGGAACAGGATAACATCCCGGAAAAATCACCGATTTTCTTGAAACTTTTCACACGAAAACGAAAACGAAATTTGTCGGAAAGTTATAGTTTCCGAGATAATCAACTTTAAAATTCCCGAACTTTGTACTGCACTTCACAATACAATTTGACACTCTCACAATTATTAACTCTTCTTCTTCTTTTTAGTAACAAGTATACAAGTAGTGTCAACATATCTTCCGAACATTCGGGTTACGCTTCGCTCCGCGCGCGTGTGTGTGTGCCCCTGCCAGCCTGCCTGTGTGTGTGTGTGTGTGTGTGTGTGTGTGTGTGTGTGTGTGTTTCTTTAATAAATTTTTTCTATTCCATTCTAAATAAATATTTGTAATGAATAAAAACAACCCAATGCTGGTAACCCGAATGTTCGGAAGATATGTTTCTTTGAGGAGAGAACTAAAGGAGATGACTTCCCATAGTAAAGTATATGTATGGCAGCGTAGCCAAAAATTTTCGCCATCTTGATTTTGGCGGGGTGTTTGACTGCACTTTTCTATAAACAAAGAGCCGCGAAGTGCGTTTGGCGCAGGGGCGTAGTTACAAATGGATAATTTACTTTTTATAGGAAATGGTTAATGACTATTGGACTAAGTGAGAGTAATATAAAAAGGAGTTATATGTGCTCGAAGATTTAGATACAACAAGCCGTGTTGAGGAAAATGCTTTAAAAATACTTTTGTGGTAAATTCGGTAAATTCCACTGACATGCATATACAAGTAAATTCGCAAAAAATTTAGATATATCGTCAGTGAGAGCATACTTGCTGTAATCAAAACTGATGCCACATGAAACAGGAGATCAGTCAGTCCATTTATATACATGTAGGTGGGTGGTGCGGAAGATTGTGCCAAGTTTTTAAGAAATGTGTTTGAATTTTCGCGCCATTAATTTGTTGTGATATTTAAAGCATCAACAATTTTTAACGCCTCCTCTGGCACCTCACAAAAACAAGAAGAAGAACGAAAGTTGCTACGCTTTTTTCATCACAAGTCGCCTCCTTTAGTTCTCTCCTCGAAGATATGTTTACACTACTTGTATACTTGTTACTAAAAAGAAGAAGAAGAGTTAATAATTGTCAGAATGTCAAATTGTGTTGTGAATTGCAGTACAAAGTTCGGGAATTTTAAAGTCGATTATCTCGGAAACTATAACTTTCCGACAAATTTCCTTTTCATATTTGTGATTTGTGAGTGAAAAAGAACTAGTGTGCAAAGTTTCAAGAAAATCGGTGATTTTTCATGGATGTAATCTTAAGCCCACCAATAAACATGTTCATTTTTATATTTGCTTGCGTGTCAACGTAGTTCATTTCGAAATTTTTTAAACTCTTGTTTCTATTTTTGCCTTTGGAATTAGAAAACGTTACGCTTTGCTGCGGCGCGTCATGGGCGCTTGCTTTGTAAAGTTGACTTGAGTGGATAGTCCTGCAGGTGCTTGATCTCGGGTGAAATTGTAGGAATTGTGTGGAAATCGGAATTGAGTTGGAGTGAGCCCATGATTTGGTTTGTGGTTCCGCTATTTTCAGACTTCTGTCTTCTGACATAGAACAGCTGATATTGGCTTGATATATGACATTCCCGTGGTTTGTGTTTATTTTCGCTATCGTATTTCTGCAAATTTTTTACCGATAAACATTTAGAAATTTTGCTGGAATGTGTCGAAAAAGTGTCTAAGTTGTTTATACATAAAACAAGTGTTAATTGGTCGTGAAATTTAATTTTAGCTCTGCCAAACAGCTTTATAGAGTGAACAGAGGGAACATTAATTACTAATTTCTCGGAATGAACCTACTGCTACAGACCGGGGGTAGTATTTTGAATGCTATAACAGCAAAACCCGGTTATGTAGGATAAGTTACTGCTGCCTGCTGCTTCACGGATAGCTTTAGCCATGGATCCTTCAAGGCATATTGGTGACGGAATATTTTGGCTAAAACAGCACAAGATGTAGCTGGTGCATTCGCCTGGGGACTTTATTTCTCACACGTCAATGGATTTACCTGTATTTAAGGGGTACACGGACCCTGGAGAACAACGATGGATATAGTTAGAATCCAGGAAGAGCGGGGTAAGTCGTTTTGTAACAATATTCATCAAAGAGTTAATCTGTGTTAACACATATTATAATATTGGACAATGTCTAAAATATCGTTAAAATTTGGAATTCCCCTCTAAAGTAAGTACATATATGCACCTATTTAACTTTTCAAAGTTATTGTTAATGAACGTCGCAATTCTTTTTTAAATAAGTTATAATGCTTGCTAGCGTTGCTTCAAATAATTTAATTTGTTGTATATTTTCACATATTTTAATTGTAGAGTTTAATTTTGAGCCAACGTTTGATAATAATCCTAGATAAATTTCTCCCAATTCGCACTCAAAAAATTGTTGCATAATAGCATGGCAAGATTCCAAAGGCAAAAATATAATTTTAAATTGGTTGATAATTTTATATACACAAAATTTCTTGTATGATGTCTAAAATTTACATTGTCATTGCCAGCGCAAAAGCTAGTAACATTTTTTATATTCAAATTAAACTTGTCTAGTTTACATTTTAGAGAACATGAAGTATCTTTCGATAGTTCTGAATCTGTTTTATAGAAACTTAACAACTTTGAACAAACTCCAAAGTTTCTAACAAAATACCTAATTATAGATACTATAGGAAAAGTTTTTATAATCTCTTTAATTCAATTAATCAATCTCTGAACATAGAAAACTGATGCTTATCTTTTTGGAGACGTTCCAGAATAATTTGTATCGAAACTTTCGCCAACACATTTGTTACAATCTTGGACTATTTTGTACGCCCACATAAAAATTCAGAACCTTTGTTTGACTCGCTGGAAATTCGAAATTGAAATTGAAAATGCACTTATTATACAACCTTATAAAGCCTAATACAAACAAAAAAAAACAAAAATTAATTGGTCCACGACCCATCTGGGCTCTACAAGTGGTGTTGCGTCTAGTGTAACAATGTTTTGAACTAAAATAGTGGTATCTTAATTAGTATGGTTACATATTTCATGGGCGTTTGTACAGTATTACTAGAATGTTATGACATAGTTACATAGTGCTGACATAATCTAATACTACAAACTAGGATTAGATACCCTATTATTTTATTATGTAATTTATTTAATGTTAAGGTAGTAATAGTTTAGGTTTTGAAACTTAAGGTCTGGTAACTTGCACTTTTTTAAAGCTTTTTTCGGGAATTTTTTTTATGGGAAAATAAAATTCAATCGGTTTGAAATTTTAATATATTATTAATAGTATCAAAGAAAGTAATAAAAAAAAAGATAGATGGCTGGCCCCGGTTGTTTCGCCGCTTGAGGACATCTGAAACAAGAAAATTAGAAAGATTATTGGTCTGTAAGCTTGTCATTCTGGTTGTAACTAGGATTAAGCAATTTTGTTGAAAAATAACAAAATGGTGTAATTCGAAAAATGACTTTTTTTAGTGGAAATTGGGCTGTAAAATGGAAAGTTAGGGACGAAAAAACAGATCCTAGTTCCTGCGAGATCTATTGATGAGTAAAATAACATATCCGAATTTCAGGCCGAACAGACCGTAAAAACGTTGTTTCGAGAAAAACGCATTTAAGTTTTAACAACAGATTTATTATAGAAAAATCATGCTTACACTAATCGTCTATCCCTGGTGCGTATTATAATAAGCCTTCAACTTCTGCAGAGGCCTCATTGTTAGTCACTTTTTCTGACCTGCGATTCATTCTGGCAATCTTAGAAGCATAAGCTGCGTCCTTCTCCGCCTTCGAAATCCGAGAGCTGTTATACAGATTGGTGTAAGCCATAACGTGCGGGCCGATTGTGACTCTCATGGTCTGCATGGTTTTCAACAGAGGTAAAAATCCTTCGCTGAAAGTGTATGCGAGAGAACTGATTTCGTCATCTTCTGAAAGAAAGAATTTATAATATGTATTTAATACATTTTCAATTGCGTCGAAATTAGTTATTGTACTACCTTCCAGGACTCGTTCCGCAATAATTTTAATTATAATCGTTCTGACGTAGTTATTTCACTAAAAAAAAAGAATGTAAAATTTATACTTACAAGTGAAGACACCGCCGAAGACTTTTCTTCGAGTTGTTTTTACATAAACTAATCATGCACTTCATTTTCTATTTATTTTTTAAATTCCTTAATGTCAGGCCATACAACACTATCTATTAAAAACTAGAAATAAATATGCATCAAAATTGATCAATGATTTCACTTATAAAATATTTTCTTGCGAAACAATTAATAAAAACTTACTGCGCAGCTCTTTGTTTACGAAAAAGTGACAGTCAAACACCCTATCATATATACTTTATTATGGGATGTCGCCCTTGCTTCTTATAAGAGAAGACTGGTAGGCAGAAGTGCCGATTTATAATAAAACTCAGGCTATTACGCCGACTTAGCTTTTGGCTATTACACCGATAAAATATATAGGATATTACGCCGACTTATGAATAAATAACACTCCTGCTTAAGGTTCAGTTAATTATTGTTTTATTCAATCAATCACGCTAAATTTATACATAAATTTTATTTACGCTAGCAATTATGACTATCGATCATACAAGTCCAATCGTGAGAAGCGCGTCAACAATGAAAGTCGGTCAGTCATTATACTTTATGCAATATTCATACATAACATGAATCACGCTCTTGAATTTTATTTCATTCATTGTAACCTGACTCATGCTGTCTTTATTTTATTTTCTTTAAGTCATTCATTGTGAGTGATGATTCTTTCTTGACCCATATCTTCCTTTGTTGATATGTTTCCTATGATTATGCCGTTATGTCGCTTAATTACATATAGCATGTCGTAAGCATGCTTGTGACTCAATTTGTATTTAGTGATATATCTTGGATTAAGATATATTACACCAGACGAGAACATTTTGGGGTAGGAAGCAGCTTGGCTTAGACGTACTTGCACAACAATTTGCTCGGCGATAATTCTTTATATGATTACAGATTTTAATTGTGTGCGTGTTTATTAGGTGAACATATGTCAAACTTTACTTAAATGGACGGGAAAAAGATCGCGATTGTAAGTTTGTTTTCAGTTGCAGCTACATATTTGTACCTAGCCACTATCTTGAAGAAAGAAAAATTAAAGAAAAATAAGAAAAGCAGAAAATGCTGGGTCAAAAGTTGAGGCTTAATAAGGAACAAGACGGAAGCTTCCAATATTTCTCACTAAGTTGCGAAGACGATGGCTTTAAAAACTATTTGCGGAAGAATGAAGAATGTTTTTATAAAATACTTGGATTTATAGAAAAAGATGTTAGGAAGGAAGATCCAATGATGAGAAAAGCTATTCCAGTCGCAGAAAAATTGGCAGCTACTCTAAAATTTCTCGCAACGGAAGAATATTTCCGCAGTCTAAATTTCCAAACAAGACTAACATCTTCATTTCTGGAAGGCGCCATAATTGATGTTTGCGCATCTATTTATGAAAATATGCAAAGTACATATCTTAAGTTACCCTACCTTACCAATTCGTGTGCATTTAAGGACAAAATGTTTTTAGTAGAATTTACTTAATGCCTGTTGTAGTACAATAATAAGCTGTAAATTTTAGTTTAAATAAAGAATTTAAAACATCTATCATGTCTGCATAAGTTTAAGTTTAGTTGTTTTGCTTGAATTTACTATGTAACTCTACGATTTTCTCAACGCTTTTCGTGTCTGGCACGGGCACGGTACAGAGAATTATCTGTACCGTGGGTACGGGTACTGAAATAAAAACATGTTTGTGTTTAAACAAATGTTTTGAAATGAATTTTTTCGTTATTCCTGATTTGAAAAGCTATTAAAAAGTTAAAAGTTGTGATAAAATTCACATAGTAACACAACATTTTTCAGATTAAAACTAATTCAAAAATTGAAAAAACAAAAATCGGTTGGTAGTACCATTTGATATGCTGGGAGAAAGTGCGATGAAATTATCCCGTTTTCGCTGAAAAACTCGCTTAGCTCCAAATGGAACTTATGGCCGTCAACAAAAATGAACACATATTTTTGAATTTGTTTAGGGTCATTCCATAGAAAATCTACCAAAAATCACAGAAACTGACATGACCATCATCAATCTAATCTTGATAAATTTAAAAACTGACTGAATTCCTCTCGTCTAAAATTTCGTTTCCTCTGATACAGTGACACCGCATGGGGTAGGTTTTGGCGTACGCGGTTACACGTATATACCCTTGCGACGTATGCTAGACTTCTCCGACAGTGCTCTGCATGTTCGCCTACCAACAATTGTTATTTAAGACTTGACCGCCAATCAGTTATAACTTGGATTTTGTTTGAAAAATAATGTTAAAATAGATGAAATATATACGAACGGTTTTTCTAAATGTACTAATTTTTTTAAAACATTGCAAAAGTGAACAGTGAACAGTAGACAATGGTCTAATACTGAATTCTAGAAAATTGTGTTGATTAGCTATGTATCCAAAATAAACTTGATACACATTAATTACCATTTTAATTGTATTCCAAGTTAATTACGCTTTTCACTTTATTCCATAGGATAGTCCATTTCGATTCGTACAATTTTGTCAATGTATGTAATTGAAAAAACAAAAAAAAAAAAAAAGTTATTCAAAACTGTTCTGGGTAAATAGCTTGAATTAAAAAAACACTAGTTCAGAACAAAAATATACATGAAGAATTTGTCGAAAGCAATGTAGAATTCTGTGATGCATTTTTGGAGGAAATATTTGAAACAGAAACGGAGAAACACCATAATTTACGGCATCAGAAATACAATACAATTTTTTCTAACTACATATTTATCTCGGTAAATTCCTTATCGATGATTATTGACCGAACAGGAAAAGCATTGCAAAAGCTTCTTAATTGAACAATATATATATTATGGACGACCAAACTAAAATCGTATTTTGTTTTAATAGAAAAATTAATTTTATTTCACATGCTCTCATATTAATTTTATTTTATAAAATGCCAGAATCATCGTATTCAATAATGTCATCAAAATCAAAACTAGTTGGTGTGAATGAATGATAGTCGATTTATTGGTGGCGTTACTGGCATATGGACATCCCGTAAGTTACAGGAATCGTCTGATGTAATAGATGTATTACCTGCAGCCAACTCTTTTCTTGCCTTGTCAGTTCTTATCGCCTCCCATACTAGGGGCAATATATCTGCTTTCAGTTTCAGAAATATGTCATCGCCCTCGATTTGTTGAATTTCTGTTGTGAAAAAATTGCAGAACATCTCTCTTATTGTAGGCTCTCGTTCCGCAAAATTTCTTGCCAAGTTTAATGCAGAAATTACTCCTGCCATCAAGTCACGGAAATCTGTTTTCTGAAAGTATTACATAAATTAGTATGCATATTAATATTTATAGAACAATATTTGAAAATATCCTATATAAATTCTAAAAATGTGATAAACTGGTTTGCGGTTTTGTCCAGTTGTTGTTTGTCATGTTTGCCATTGCAATTGCACAAATTTCACTTAAATTAATAAAAATAATTACTCATAAATGCAAAATTCTAGCCGGGGAAGAACTGTGATTTGAAGTTAACAAAATTAAATTTCAAAATGGCCGGCTTGCGGTATCATTGGTATGCTGCCCTTACTCCCGATCGAAACTTGGCATTTCGGCATTTTTCCTCCCCCCGAATACTTCTCGTCCGTAAAAAGTGCCAATATCATCCCCTGTGTGGGCTATGGCTTAGATCATATAACAAAAGAATAGGCTATGAGAAAGAAAAACTTTAGCTGTTTCTGCATTTAGTCGAACCGCATCGATGTATTCGTTTTGGTTATGGAAATAATAAACTACGACATTTTTACGCAGGGAATATGATTTAGTAGTTGAAACTTATTATATAAGTTAATAAAATATTTTCACTTGTAAGAAAAAAAAACAAATTTTATTAAACGAGCTTTTTATTTCACGACGCACATAGGAGTATTTGTTAAAAAAAACCGGTCAAAATTTTTTCTTGTATTTTTTTGCAATGTAATCATTTTAAATACAATAGTTGATCGTAATTTTTATAATAAGGCCTAAAAAAAATATTTATTGCGTTTTTTTGTAATGTAGTAAAATAAAATTTGATCGTAATTCGGAGTTTATTGAAAAAATATATATAAACATGTCAAGATAACTTAAATTATTCTTAATCAGACAAACTGTTTATCTTCCTCTTAGTCAGCTTCATCTTCGTCAGCTTGATCTTCCTCTTCGTCAGCTTCATCTTCCTCTTCGCCAGGTTCTTCTTCCTCTTCGTTAGTTTTTTCTTCCTCCTCTGTATCTTCGTAGCTTTCGTTTTCAGTTTGAGGTACAGCCGGTTTGCCTGCGATCATCAGATTGACTGCCTCCAAGGGCGGATGCAGGGGGGGGGGGGTCGGACCCTGGCGACTCCCCGCCCCCCTCGAAGACTGTCCGCAAATATAGCATCTCATGGTGGAAGCAGTATCAGTCGCGGCATTGCAGTCTTGCCCGTCAACCCCCCCTTCGAAGTCTGTCCGCAAATATAGCATCTCATGGTGGAAGCAGTATCAGTCGCGGCATTGCAGACTTTCCCGTCAACCATTGTTAGCATAATTGTATGCTTTATTTTGCCTGGTCCATTAGAACTGGACACCTCTGTTTCTCTAAGGTGTGCCATTTGGTTTTCAACGTACGCTATTTCATCATGAATTACATCTTTTGATTCATTAATGAAACGAATGCGTATTGGTCTGCAGAATCTATCTGAGGAATGAACTGAGTTTTGCCATATAATTATCTACGTTTCTCCATCAGCACTAACGACCAATCTTAAGGGAACGAGTGAGCTTTGGAAAATATTTGCATCGCTGTCAGTGTTGTTTGTAAATCTTTGTTTATATTGTGTCTGTTGCGACCCATCACAGCCCCATTTTGATAATAAAACCATGTTTTTCTTCTCCTCTTCTGAAAACGTTTCTACAACCTCTGCAACATATTTATACAGGCGCAATGCAGTGTGATCAAGTAACGCTTGAAGTTGGATTTCAAAGCAGGTTTCAGTCACTTGCATCGATTCCTTATCAGGGTAATATTCGCTTTTAGCTTTTTCCATAAATGAGTAACAGGGGTAGAGGCTCTTATTAGAAATATGTATTACTTCTCATTGTCTGAACCCGTGATGCCAAAAACTTGTAAAAAAAAATTCAATACGTTGCTTGTTTTATACGCAATTTGTAAAGGGTGATTAGCGTCGAATCAAAATACTAAAGTTAATTTGATAATTGCTATGAGTCTTCTATTATTCGTTACGGATGCAAACTGATTAGTTCGATCCACTACTACGAGGATTGTTTATTATTTTTAATTTGGTCAGTTCTATTTAAATGATACAAATTATTAGTCTATTCGAACAATTCGAAAGTATGTGAGCAAAAACGGAATAACAAACACAAAACTTTGACTTACGTGATGCTGTGGATCCCTCGCAGGAGCTCCTCTGAGGTAGCAGCACCTTCTTTTAAAGCTGAAAAGCTATGCTGGCTGAATTACACTGAAGTTAAGATTAAGTTAATCATTCGGGTTTGCTACACCTTATTTAGTTTGTTTTTTGCTGAACTAATTACTGATTTAGAGTCCTTTACTTATCTTCCGTCCATAGCGACTTACACAACCAGGCGGGTGTCTAATGGGGGTGCTATGCTATAGGCTTATGAAACTTCTTTTCCTTAAATCTTCCCTTATTGGGTTCTGGATCCCTCTTGTTTAACCAATATCTCAATTTTTGTCCACTACGAACGGTGCAAATCTCTTCTTCAACTGACAATCTCTTTTACAATCGACAGGTGCCTACATTGAGCATTGAAGTTAAGTGCTAAAATTTAATGACGGGTATGAATTTAAGGGGTATGAAAATCTAACTTTTAAATTATAATTCAGTACATATACCATCACTCTGAATACGGCGGACCTCCTTTCTATGTCCTTCTGAATCGGATGAATGATGAAGCTGGGTGGACGTTCAATGACTTGCGCTAGCACTGACTACAAAGTCAGGCGGGATTTGAAGTTTCTCGGTCCCTAGGGACTGCAATGTCCAATCATGCGACTGCGACAATTGAGCGGCTTGGAAGTCTATCAGGTCTTCTGTGGGGCCAACAATACGTTTGGAGGTTATCATCGAGTTTCGGCACTAATTCCCTGTGCTTGGTACGATACTTAGTTATCACGAGGAACAATACCTTAAACAGGATTTCGTAATCTGCTCTGGCTAAAGCTGGAAAAAAATCAAAACTCGATGCACTTCGCAATGCTCCGCAAATTCCTGATTTTAAATTCCTTTTTTTTGCCTGGAAGTTGTTCCCCTTGCCACCGTCAAAAACACAAAAATCTCCTGCTCTTCTTCTTTTTTCCGGAACTCGATTTCGGTGCTCGGTCCAAGTCAGACTCGAAACGTGTGTCGAGTCTCGACAATCGCACGTTTGTCGTGGGGCTCACGCTAGGTGCTGCTGCTAGCCGTCGTGTAGCATATTCCTATATGCAGTATGCTACGACTATAACAAAGAGTAATTTTACCATAAAAGAAGCGCTGTGAAATTTCAATGTTTTTACGAGTTTTAACTAATTTTAATAATCCTCCAAACACGGGAATGACAAGCGTCTCACAGTAATGACTAACAAAGCACATGGAGATGACCATTAGTAAGTAGAAATTGTACGGAAACAGCATTTTTTTTATTTATAGTACACTGTAAAAAATGCGCAAATTGTTGCCACAAAGCTTAGATACTTTTCCCTAATATGTAGGGAATATTCCCTACATTTTAGGGAATTTTAACTATATTTTAGGGAAAATACCTAAGCTTTGTGGCAAGAATTATGCATATTTTTTACTGTGTAGGTACTTTAATTTTATGAATTTACATTATAAATACGTATTATATATGTAATTCCTTTTCTCAATTTTTAAATAGAATTTAACAAACAAAACTACATTAAAATAAATGAACAAAAAACATAACGGTTAAAGTCTTTTTCAATTCACATTAGACTTGATAAATTGCACAAAAACTGAAACATATTCCTTCATTTGTAAACAGTAAATTGTTAAGTAAGTCTTAAAATTCAAGATTGCAAAATGAACGTAAAAAATGTGCTTATATTGAGAAAAATTAATTGATAAATTAAATGTCTTAAAGTTCAAAAACATCAACTGGATTTGCAAATATACAAACTTGTGTTTCATTTTGCATGTCCATTACTGAAGTTTCTAATATTTTTTATATTTGTTGTACTTTCAAGTATGAAATATCGTTGTCCAGGAATTTGAATACTTTGTTGTATGCTTGCATCCTCTTTAGTGAAATGATTACAACCTCAAAGCCATCATTTGAATCTTACTTTGGCATTACCTGTACTTTTTCGCTTTCAATCTTGGAAATTTAGCTAGTATAAAAACTCCTTTTCGAATTTTTTGCTTTTGTACTGAGGACGACCGTGATAATGGAGATGAGCTCGAGATGAACAAGATGAACTTGAAGAAGAAGATGAATATATGTGATTGTTCGTTACTGACGAAGACTTTGGTTTTGAAAAATACTGGATTATTTCGTCATCAGTACTGTCGCTTGCATAGTTTGGTGTATGCTTTAAGCTTCCTGCTCCATAATGGTGGCATGTATATTTACAAGAGATACAATTCAATGTTCTCATAAACAACTCGTAATTTAGACCTGAGACGACTTGATGTACTGCCATTGTTCCTTTGAAAGGTATAATATCGACTTGTATTATCATATCTGCCATTTTCTCAATTTCATCTTCCTTGATGACATACAATTTTATTCCAGGACATTTTTCCTGGAGAATGTCATGTAATGATGTAACACTCTTAATGTCTCTACCATTAGCTACTTCACGATCTGCCGTTCATTTGCAAATTCCGCCAATCCCATCGGGAACTCCTTTGTCATGTCCAGCTTCGAAATAATTCCACGTAAAATACCTTAGGGGAAAAAATACCCTGAAATGTCTGTTTAAGAAATAAAACATTGTTTTATTTCTGTACTGAGTGCTCGGACCATCACTTAAGAAGTGAATTGTATCAATGTTTACTGGGATTTTTTCCAAAACTGGATGTAAAATGTGCTCAAATCGCTGGAACGTTGTGTAATAATGAAGAGCTTAATGTGCAATAAGATTGAATTTTTAAATCGTTTTCTACTTTCATATAGGTTACAACTGTGTGTAATGTGATTTGAGTTCTGGATCCTCCGAAATGAAAGCTGTTACGTACCCCCTTGCGGTACGTATAGACTCGCTCAGGAGACGGGGTGGTTCGGTATTAAACGTACTCGAGCCTACTGTACTTTAATTAGAGGTTGGATGTGTCTCTAAGAATCTTTTCTTCGATTCACAAAAAGCTCTTCGTACATTTATTTTTATAATTTTTATTTGGCCCTTGAAAATAAGTAAAATTTTTAAAAGTTTATAAATTCTTTTTATGTTATGAATAAAATATTTATTTTATTCTTTTATGCTTGTATATTTTTATTCTTATTTTTTTTATTTTATTTTAATGTCTATAACAAATTTATATTTTAAGACAAACAATAAATAAATGATTTTTCACCAGCCGACGGATAAATCACGAAACCGGTTTACCAGTATGTACCTAGGAGGGAGAATATAACAAGCCAACCAACTCAAGTTCACAATTTTATTCATATGGTTAAAACAAAAGAACTTATCACCTAAAGGTTGGTGAACGAGATCGAGAGAATTACGACACCAGATGTTATATGAAAATATTCAAAATTTTACCTCGACAAGCAAACCGAAATGCATAATTCATACTGAATTGGATTCTTCTTAAAACTAAAAAGGAATAGATGTTGCCTCGCCAGCCAGCCACATTGAAAAGTTATTCTAAATATATATGTACACACAACTCGTACGAAATTCAAAATTGGATTCTTCTTAAAACTAAAAAGGAATAGATGTTGCCTCGCCAGCCAGCCACATTGAAAAGTTATTCTAAATATATATGTACACACAACTCGTACGAAATTCAAAATTGGATTCTTCTTAAAACTAAAAAGGAATAGATGTTGCCTCGCCAGCCAGCCACATTGAAAAGTTATTCTAAATATATATGTACACACAACTCGTACGAAATTCAAAATTGGATTCTTCTTAAAACTAAAAAGGAATAGATGTTGCCTCGCCAGCCAGCCACATTGAAAAGTTATTCTAAATATATATGTACACACAACTCGTACGAAATTCAAAATTGGATTCTTCTTAAAACTAAAAAGGAATAGATGTTGCCTCGCCAGCCAGCCACATTGAAAAGTTATTCTAAATATATATGTACACACAACTCGTACGAAATTCAAAATTGGATTCTTCTTAAAACTAAAAAGGAATAGATGTTGCCTCGCCAGCCAGCCACATTGAAAAGTTATTCTAAATATATATGTACACACAACTCGTACGAAATTCAATTTAATAATTAAAAAAACAAAATGTACTCATCTTCGCTCTCTATCCTGGAATCCTGATGCTAGGTTCAGGTAAATCAACCCCGCTGAAGTCTAGGGTACCTTTACGCTTTAACTTCTTCCTCTTTATTATTTTATTACATCTTCTCCGCTTTAATTCCTGTTCCTTTATTATTTTACTACCTCCGCTCTGCTTTAAATTTTCCGTACGATCCGCTTTCTTTCAACTATTTCACTTTCGCCTCTTATTAGCTCAATTTTTCCTTGGGTCGGCTTTCCTTTAATTATTTCACCTTCTTTTGTCAGCTTAATTTTTCTTGTATCCACTTTCCTTTAATTATTTCGCCTTCGACTTTTATTAGCTCAGTTTTTCCTTCGGTACAGCTCGACAATATCAAACGGAAGAGACCCGCACACATGCCCCTCTTCTTCTTATTTTTTTTTCCACTTTTTGGGCCGGAGCGCGTTTAGTACATCCTTCAGAAAATGGTCGGTACTGCGCTCGTTAGTTATAACCATAGGCTAGGATACATTAGCGTTAAACGAAAATTTATTATCTTATGGGTATTCGAGTCTTGACCACTTTAATTCGTTGCATCGAATTTATTATGCACACTCTTCAGTTTTGTTTGATTTGTTAAATTTGTTTTCATGATTTATTTTTGTTTGTTCGTCTATTTCCTTTTGTTTTGATTTTTGGTTATATCGTTTAGACTAATAAACGCATATGTGCATGGCTTACACCTCACTTTTAGTTCATATTTTATATACGTGCAGTTGGTATTACATTTTATATCTTAGGCATTTTCCTTGATACATCTCTAGCGGCCTACACTTTGATATGTACATCTATAGTTGTTCGTATTTTATATATGTGTTAATTATATTAGATTTTATTATTTTTTTTTTTTTTTTGGCTTTATGTTTTATATAGTTCAATTATATTAGCATTTTAAGATTTATGTAAGTTTTGTATAGTTTGTTATATTTACGTTTTAGAATTTTATATGTGTCTATTTTGTGCTAGGTTTTCACAGTTGTACATTTATATTTTATACCAGCGTAGTTTTATAAACTTAATATATGTCTGCATATATTTTCTACCCACTTTTCTTCACATCGTACTAAGGGACCCTGGATCCTCTCTTGTATAATTAATTTCGGAATATCTACTGTTCGACAGGATATCGAGCAGTGAAGAGAGTCGAGACTCCTGTATGCTTTAGTAAACCTTAACGGAGTGGCTAATTGGCTTCGCAAGACTAAATCGTAATATTACAAGTATTGAGACTACTTAACTATTTTACAAAATTTCCTTAGAATATTACAAGTATTGAGATTGCTTAACTATTTTACAAAATTTCCTTATAATATGACAAGTATTGAGATTGCTTAACTATTTTACAAAATTTTCTTATAAATTCACTTCTATTACTACATTACATGACGCCTCCAATTAGTTTACGAATTCATAATTCAGTCACAAAGACCTTTGTTTTTATTTCCTCTCACGTTTTGCATGTTGTTTTTTTTTTCTTGGAATGAGTTAGCAGCTGAGACACTTGTCTGACTTTCTGGTGGTAAGGCCCGAAATAATGTATGCTCCGTTTTGTTGCCTTTAGCTGGCTCAGACTCGTTCCTGAATTTTCGTATATTTCATTTTTGAGTGAGTGACACATTTGCATGTTTCGCGATCAGAAACATTCATGCTTTTTATCCAGAATGGATAATTTATACAAAATATTGCATAGCTCACTGGACAACTTGCATTAAATTTTTCGTGCAGCACCTTCGATGTGTCGTTCAAACATCTTTTTTGTTTTGTTACTTTACAGCTGCTTAAGAAATCTTTTTTTCCAGGACACATTCGTGAATTTATATTCTCTTCCAAGAATAGTTCAATTTTATTTTTTAACTTTTCATTTATCCTCGGTTTCCGAACGAAATTATAATTGAAATTGACAGTCTTGTTGAGTTTTGTGAATTTATCGCATTTTGACAACATTTTATATTTTTTTGCAATTTTGCCTCCCAGCAATTTTGTAAATAGTTCTTTACTTTCCTGTGTGTTCTTTCCGTAATTTTCTCCCAACTGTTTCTTTAGAGCTTCCCCATACATATGTGGTAACACTGAACGCGCTAACCACTTTACACAACCCAGTCCTTTCTGACATTCGACAAGATGATAAAAGCTCAGAGGAGACGCCATTACGATGTAACCTATTAAACAGTGAAGACGCGATTACGAAGAACCAGATTGATAATTATACTTACCTTTTTTTTGCTTTAACTTATCTTTTGTAAATACCTTTTTTTTGCTTTAACTTATCTTTTGTAAATACTTTCATTTATCGTATATTAATCAGTAAAGTCATAGTACGTAGTTTTCCAATGTAATGAATTTAATTCGTGCAAAATAAAATAGTGGCATCGTGAATTTTAACCACACAAATCATTTTATCACCAATCTCATTCGTTTTATTTGGAAATCCTACACATATAATAGGATTTTCGTTATTTCCTTATTTCCGGCTTTCATAATATCTTTCACTTTTTCTTCGACATCATCGTTTGCAATTAATTTTTTCTTAATTCGTTGATATCTTTTTCTGTACCGTTCAAAATTTTTCTTCAATTTTTTCGTGTACTCAAATTTTTTTCCACTTTCTTGATCTGATTTTTCTAATTCTTTTGTAACGATGGCTTTTATTCTCATTTCTATGGACTGATATCAACAGTTCCGGTCGTTGCTGAAGTCCTTCAGGATAATCTTGATTTTCCTTGTCACTGCCGGGAGGAGTTGTGTCTTTCAAAAATTGTTCGAGACGTTTTTGGTTTTCTTTCTTCCTCAATCTACACTTCCTTTGTTTGTCCCTCCAATCGCGTCTCTGTTGTCGTTGTGCTCTATCTGTCTTTTCACTGATAGGTATAATCTTTTTCTTTTCTTTCTTTTTTAAGTACCTTTCGTGCTCTTTTTGCCTTTGAATTTCTTTTCGAACAGGATCGTCTCTAATTTTTCGCCTTCGTTTCTTTTCGGCTTCACTTTTCTTTTTCAATACCTCTTCTCTGGAAGTTTTCTTTTTGGATGATCCAAACATCTTATAAGGCGAGATAGATTTGAAAATATTAATATTATGCTTAAATTTATCTTATTCAAGAAAATTAATGGTTCAAACAATCAGGAATAAGTCATCAGGACTCATATTCTATGAAAATAGTCATTTCCGTGCCGTACTTGTCATTTCCGTGGTAGCTTTTATGCACGGAAATGACTGCCACGGGAATGACATTTCGTCATGTTCTCGATATTTTTGTATGAAGTAAAACACTGAATTGAAAAAATACGTTTTTCTGGTGAATTCCTTGCATATTTCGAGTAAATTGTTGCGTATACAAAATTTCATTGTAACAACAAAACTTGCAGAAAACACTTACCATGGGAATGAAATATGATGTGTCACGCACGAACCTAAACACTAATAATGCCTGAATCTGAACGAACTTTAACGCTATAGAGCATGAACACTACTGACTGCATCTGAAAAGTCATCGATTAAGTCTCTTCTCGATTTATGATACAGCTACCTCAGTATTACGAGGTTTTAAAATATTGTCGTTATTCATCATTTTTATTTGTTTTTATAATAAAATTATGCTCAATACCTAATAGTTTTTTTTTTCTCTAACTTTGTTTCACTGAAGTTTAATAATAGACCTCAAACGGAGACAGTCACTTTTAGCTTTAATGGAAATTAACCCGTATTCTCCGGAATTAAGAAATACTTACCCAAACATTATGCAATTAAGGGAGTTGTCTAAAAATGGTCACCGAAGCATAAAATATGACACCAATTAATTCTTCAGGACGACAACCCTTAATTAGCGTTGTCGTCATATGACGGCGCTAGGAGAATATATGTACAAAACAATGAAAATCTTATTATGTATTGTAAATTAAGATATATTATAGAAAGTAAGTATCTAAAGTATATAAAAGTAATTAAACCAAATTTATAGTCATATTTATACATATATATTTTATATAGCATGTTAATCTGTATATGTTTGGAAGCAAATTATGCATAGCCCTACATCACATTTAGAACATTCAGTTCTAACTGTAGACTTACAGTTGCTGCCAGCACACCGTCTTTGCTTATTGTTTGCTGTTTTGCGAACAAAGTGTTCAATTTTGTCAAAACGGGCTACTTTATATCCTGCAGGATTCTGCGGTTTTTTTCCAACTGTTTTTGGTACATTTCTGAGTTTTAGTAGGTATGACATTGCCAAATCACGACGAAAACTAAGTTGTGTCAATTTCGTATCATTTGTTTGTTTTCGAGCTAGCAACCAAGCGTTCTGTATGGAAGTGTCGAGCATCCACGTAAATAATGGCCACCACCATTTCTTTCCACGTATGGATATGCGGTAAGCATTTACATTTTGACCCATTCTGTCACTACCACCCATATTTTGGTTATAATTTTGGACAGAATTAGGAATACTGACAGAAATGTGCTTGAGATCAGTCTTACTCCATCTCTTAACATTTCCTTCTGGATTAGCTGCTAAACAAGTAGAAGCAACAGATAGTACAGAGTTATCTTTCCACCGAGTTAGGAAAAACTTACTTTCATTTAGTTTTGCCGTAGCAATTTCTGTGTAGCCTCTTTTTTTCTTTTCTAAGTCTTTCGGGTTCAGAAGACAGCAGCGATTTCCTAAGCGATTAGCTCTTATTGTACCGGTACAGTTATATCCGCGATCTTTTAGTTCCTTGAGTAAAGGCAACGTTGTAAATAAATTATCACAATAGATATGGTATGGAAATTCGGATTTACATAGGGGATATTGATCGAGCAAGTGTAGTACTGTGGCTGCGCACTTAGCCAAATTTACTTTCCATTTCTTCGACTCCCTTAAAAGTTTTCCCTTGATATGGGTCAAAAGCGATTAAATATCCCAATGGTGAGTTTTGACACCAAACCTTATATCCGAATCGTATAGGTTTATTTCTAATCGCTTGCTTGCATCCATCTTACCAAAATATATAATTCTCCATAAACTTTTTTTGGAGATGTGAAATGAGGGGTCGAAGTTTGGAGAATTTGTCAGATTTATTTAAGCTCAAATTAGATTGAAAATGAAGAGATTTCATTATATTATCGAACCGATCCCTCCGCATGGCTTCGTATATTGCAGTGTTGCGCAAGTCAGGGCTTGCACTCCAGTACATTGCTTTTCCTGGCAATTTATTGTACCCAGAAACAATCAAAATAGCGAGAAATACTCTAAGTTCTTCTGCTGTTATTTTTAAATCTGGCCAGTTTTTCGATAAACTGTATTCTGTACTGGCAGTTATAATCAATTCGATCAGATAGTCATCAAAAAACAGCACGAAATATTGAACAGCAGTCATTTCACCAAGTTCTTCATTTATAATGAAAGGAATGGGTCAGGTTGCTTAGATTTACCTCCGCGAATATACACAATTTCTTCTTTGGGTGATTTGCTTTTCTTCTGCGGTTTATCAGTCACAACTTCTTGCCTGGTGTCCATTTTTTCTGCAGTTGCCAACAGTTGATTTCTAGATAGACTGTTTATATTAAATCCATCTTCTTCGTCCGTATCTGCATCCGTCAGTTCATTTACTGCAGGGGGTTCGATAAAAATTCCCTGAATATTATCGCCATCTTCTTCTAATAAGTCTAACACATCGGCTAACGTTATACATCTGGAAATAAATAGATGTATATAAATAGAGACCCGAATTGTGGCACGACTATGTAAATATCATACACATGAAAATTCCACCAAAGTTGATACGATTTTGACAGGAAAATTCAAAGAATTGTCGATTAGCAGTATGCAAACTGGGTTTCTGAGAAGTGATAGAAGAAGCAAAGAATTTCTTTGAATAAAGTGGATAGGTCTAATGGAGACAAAGAAATGTACATATATTCTCCTAGCGTCGTCATATGACGACACCAAAAAGTATGTAAATGTCACTCTTTTCTCAATTTTCTTAGAAAAACTTCTTATATTTATAACTAATGCTGAACAAATATATAATCGGAATATATAAACAAAAAAATAATTTTTACTGCAATTATTTTATTTAATACTTACTTGCTTGTGGAAGTCATGATTTTTGCGTTCTCTTATAATTCACTCACTTTTGAAAAATAATTACGTCCGTTCAGTGCAATGTGCTGGGATGAAATGACTTTATATATAGAAAACACTATTCAATAAACAAGAAAATATATTTGCCGACATGTTAGAACACTTCGGATACACGTATACATACAATTTATTTATGGGTAATTCACGTCGTCATATGACGACGCTAGTAGAATATGGGTTAATAAAGAATAATTGCAGTGCACATAGGTCTGTCCGCTCGCGCATGAATGATCGCACCTAGTCAATTTGATAAGACAAAATTAGATAAATTAAAATTACGATAGAATTTTTAATTTTATTTCTTTACACTTTTCCTATGCAATTTCGCTTGATTTCCTTATAATGAAATTTATTTAAATTAAAGGAGAAAGATTGATTTTTTTTTTTTTTCACTTTCTTTCGATTATAGATTTTATTTCCACTTGTAAATATTCTATTTAAATCAAACAACAAAAAATTAAATTTTCTTCGTAATTTCTTTTTCGACAGTTCGAGTCTCTAAAGCAGGTTTTTCATTTATCGATATTTTTCTAATTAATTAAACAAAGAAATTGATAGACTAGACTAGACTAATTTTCAGCAGACGTGTGGTTACCATCTGGAGTTGTAACAGCATGTGTCGTGTCCCAAAGGAATCAAACAACGAAAAAACCAAAGAATTAATTACGATCAGTTTCTTCCCAATTAAACAATACTCAAAGTACTTTTAAAACGAATCTTTATTTATTAAATGCACTGAAATATCTTAATAACACCGCGAATAATCTGAACCGAAACTTGAGACTAGCTTGACACATTCTGACTGATAACTAAAAAACGGCACTCGCCAGACCAGTCACTAGTTCTTTTATGTTCGATATTCGGAAGTAAACTTTTACTTGCAACTCGGATGTAAACAAACGACAAGAACCTTGTCGTTTGTTCTACCGGTTGCAGCACCTGAGTCGTTTAGTAGTAAACAATCACCTTATATAATAATTACCATGCGAGGTTAATTATTATCGTAGTCGTCGATTGTTCCACTAAGCGCTTATCGCAGCCAGCTGTTGGGCTAATCAGCTGGAAGAATCTTCTTTATATCGGGCCATAACACATGACCTGGGTACTCAGATGCCTTGTCCTAGGTGGGACCGCTCGTGGTACTTCCTTGCAACGAATTAGGCGGCTGTTGGCAAATATTTTAAATCCGTCCTGGTTGTCCTTGATTCTTCTATTTGGCAGCTCCGTTTTTTCTGGTGTTGGATACTACGGCGCCTCTTTTCCTAGTTCCTTAGTTGCGCAGACTTCGAAGGGCTTTACCCCTTTTACTTGCCACTGTTGTAGTAAGTAATTTTTCTGATTTCACAGAAACTTTCGTAAGTGATGATTGGTTACACACTTTCGCTTTGTGGTATCGATGTAAACCATGATTGAAGTCACTGAACTTTTACTTAACTACTCAACGGACCCTGTGAGAAAAAACCAAATTTTATTAAACGAACTTTTTATTTCACGACGGCTAAATTACAAGTGAACTTTTCCTAAAGCTAAGATCTTACTACTCGCGGTTATTTTGATTAGGTTGCAGTTTTCACTGTGGGAATCATTCTTGATGTTTGTCAAGTCCAGGAAATGACTGGAAGTTTTCTCTGTTGTTGGTTTCATGTTTCTTGATGTTTCGTGAGAAAGTTTATGTTGCTGGTGTTATCTTATATATATATATATGTATATATATATATATATATATATATATATATATATATATATATATATATATATAATATTATATTATAAGTCATTCAAGAAATTCAATAGAGGAGATCCCATTATATCACAAAATTTTTAAATTAGGTTTTAAGTTTATAATTTTATAATATTTTTATAACTTTTAAAATTTTGAAAAATTTTCGTAGTGTCCCGTTTGTTTTCTGATAATTTTGTTTGGCATTACCTTTGTAAGGCGACAATTACAGTTCAATTTTAAACAAACAAACGGGCATTAGAATATGTTAAATTTTTTTGTCATGGCTGCTTATTTCTATAAATATTTCGCTCTTAGTTTATATAAAACACTACACTTTATTATTGAAAGAATTAAACTTGCCTGAAAATGATTTCCTAAAAGAATATGTTGAATCCAAAGACGATGATATTCACCTAAAAGCAAAAAATACTCAAACAAAGCAAAACTTCTTATACTACAATACTTATCTGATGTCATTGATCCCTTCGATAAGAATTCCCGGCATAATCCTTGCAACTTCAACCCAAATGTTATCATCAGCTGAAACAGAAAAAGTTTGTAAAAACCATATAATTGTAAACAAACGCGCACAACTACTATCTGAACATAACGCATAGAAAATGCAATCATGAACTAACAATGAATCTATAATAGTTATGAATAGAAAATGTTTGTTAGAAATTAACGCTAAATAAGAAAAATTACGAAAATACTTACTGGAAAATAGATCCATCCGCGCAATAATCTAAACTTTCCACTTGACAAGTTGACGTTTCTGTCACTTAACCACTCCCGCCCGTTCCTGGCGAAACTTCGGAACTTATATAAGGAATGAGGTGGGACTGGGGTCTAATGGATGCAAATAATGCACCCAATACTGCAACCTGCAAGATTAAAGTCATTGTTTCTAGTACTGCATTTACTATCTAGGGAGGTCGATAACCTTTGCCTTAAAAAAATGCAAATATGTACATATCCGTTGTCTTTTAATTTTGAATACGGGAAGATTTAGCGGAATCTATTTTGCTAGTTACTCTTACTGGAGAAACGAAAATAGTCGGTCGGAAAAGAAATAGTTGTGCGAGTTTGGAAGAATATTTATAGAATTATACATTCAATTGAAATCGAATATATGATAATTATACTAGTTTTGTGAATAAAATATTTTGAAAGGCATCACGCGCGGGATTTTAATTTAGAACTTTGGTTAGTTTTTACTAGATAAAACATTTGGTCCTTCAAATCCGGATACTGCGAACGGGCAGAACGGCAGACTTATTAAATTTGTACGAAAAAGTCTAAATTAAATGCCTGGAACTAATAAGTGAGTGTGAGGTGAGAGATATTGACTCATAGTGTGAAAGATACGTGGAAGAAGAGTTAACCAAGTCGTATATTTATTATAAAAATACGGAATATCTGGTAAGTGATAAAATAATTAATTTAAATAAAAGCAATTAAAATTAAAATTATCATATAAATTAAACTTAATCAACCGAGAAATTGTAATAAAAGCTACAAAGGATGATGAAGAAAAATCATACTTCACAAACAATATTTATGAATCGGTGGAAGAGTTATACTACGATTTACAGGGAACATTTGCAGATGCTTTAACAGAAATTAGTCCAAAAGAAATGAGTCCAGTCACTAACAACACCACTACCACAACCAAGCTCACACATAATGAACTGAAACTTCCGACTATCAATATACCGATATTTAACGGTTCTTATTTGTCATGGACCTCATTTAAAGATCTATTTACCTCATTAGTACATAATAACGAATCCCTGACAAATGTTCAGAAATTACATTATTTAAAATGCAATTTATCAGGGAAGGCAGAACAAATTTTGAGACATCTTAGTATAACTGAAGCTAATTATCAAACTGCATGGAAGGCGCTGCTAGATAGATATGAAAATAAAAGAATACTAGTGGATGCCCAACTAACGCTTCTATTAAATCAGCCGCCAGTTACAAAAGAGAACTCGCACCAAATCAAACGCTTATTAGACACTACGAACGAGTGTTTACATTCTTTGAAAAATCTTGGTTTACAGATAGAATACTGGGACCCCATAATAATCTATTTAACAGTTAAAAAGCTGCCAAACGACACCTACCAACTATGGGAGTCGAAAAACGAGGGCAACAAGGAAACTCCAAAGCTCAGCCATCTACAAACCTTTCTGGAAGGTCGTTTTCAAACGTTAGAGCGAATCTTTGATCAACAGAAACATGTAGTAAAGGATACAACATCCAAACCACTTAACAGCACATATCGTAAACCAATCGCAAAATCATTTCACACATCAACCACAGTATCGTGTGCGCTGTGCAAAAAAGCTCACACTGTAAGACAATGTCCCGAATATCTCAAACTGAGTCCCCAACAAAGACAAGATCTGGCTAAATCAAACGGTCTTTGTTTTAATTGTCTTTCACACCGACACCATACTGCTAAATGTGAAAGTATTAGCAAATTTTATATATGTGGTATGAAGCATCATACTCTTTTGCATATCACTAAAACTACTCATAATGGAAACCAAATAACTACACTCAATATCCCAGGCATTCTACAACCGACAAACATGAATCCACAAGAATCTACCTCAAACGACTACCATACTTACCACACTACCGAATCATCTTCAAAATGCGTTTTACTAGCCACAGCTTTGGTAAACGTGCAATCTGCAACGGGAGATACCCTTACGCTTAGAGCCTTAATAGACCAGGGCTCACAAGCGTCTTTCATAACTGAAGATGCCGCTCAGAAACTTCAAGTGAAAAGACAATCTGTCTTGACATCAATAACAGAATTAAATAGCAATAAACCAGTGAAATCTCGTGGACTGATTCAACTAAATATCGCTGCCTACACACAAGAATCAGATCCTCTACAAGTCAACTTACTAGTTATTTCCTCAATAACTAATTTATTACCACCATATGCTCTTTGTAACCAAAATTGGAAGTATCTGAAGGGACTTAGCTTGGCTGATCCAACATACTGGAAACCAGGTAAAATCGACATTTTACTAGGAGCTGATATATATGCAGAGATTCTCTTGAATGGAATTATCAAGGGTCCTATTGGAACTCCACTTGCGCAAAGAACTACACTTGGATGGATACTTTCCGGGCCCTCCCAAATTGACAGTGAGCAGAAAAACGTCGTTACTTTACTCAGCCGCGACAATCTCGATTCAAGTCTTCGACAATTTTGGGAAATTGAAGAAATTCACCCGGAAAGGAAGCGGACAGCTGACGAAATAACATGTGAAGAAGCCTACCAGAAGTCTATCAGAAGAAACAAAGATGGCCGTTATATCGTCAGCCTTCCCTTTAAGAGCCCATCAGGTCAATCAACCGCTTTAGGACGGTCTCGAAACCGTGCACTTAAAAGATTCCTGTGCAACGAGGCCAAGCTTAAAAGGAATCCTCTGATGCTCTCGGAATATAACACCTGTCTACAAGAGTACTTAGACTTAGGACATATGAAAATAATCACAACATCAGAAAATGATCATTGTGGCAAGAACATGGATAATACGATCTACTTTGCCTGCTGTTACTTACCCCACCATGGGGTTATTAAGGACAGTAGTACAACCACGAAATTACGCATAGTCTTTGATGCATCTTGTAAAACAATGTCAGGTGTATCTTTGAATGAAGAACTCTTAGTTGGACCTACAATACAAGATGAATTGATCCAAATTTTACTGAGATGGCGTATCCACAAGGTAGCATTTACTGCGGATATTGCTAAAATGTATCGCCAAATTAAAATCACAGAAAATGACGCCGAATTTCAACGAATACTGTGGAGACC
Organism: Dioctria rufipes; assembly: GCA_963924295.1. Classification (NCBI taxonomy): domain Eukaryota; kingdom Metazoa; phylum Arthropoda; class Insecta; order Diptera; family Asilidae; genus Dioctria; species Dioctria rufipes. The sequence continues at coordinate 288,904,135 of OZ002740.1, forward strand.
TAGCCCCGACGAAGAAATCAAGGACTACAAACTACTCACTGTTACGCTCGGCACTTCTTCAGCACCATATTTAGCGATACGCACACTTCAACAATTGGCGAAAGATGAGGAAAGGAAGTTCCCACTTGCAGAAAGTATTATTCGCAATGATTTCTATGTGGACGACTTGATGTCTGGAGCGGATTCAGCAGAAGAGGCCATAGAACTGTATCAACAACTGATAAATCTTACTAAAGCAGGAGGTTTTCAACTTAGAAAATGGACTTCAAACTGCAAAGAATTGTTACATAAAATTCCATCCAGTGAGCTTGAGCTTAATCTACCATTGACCATAAGCGTCGATCTTTCAGTAAAAACCTTGGGAACATACTGGAATCCCTTAACAGATACTTTCATCTTCAAACTATCCCTTCCACCAATAGAGGGTCACATTACTAAAAGAAAGATATTGTCTGATATTGCACGTTTGTTTGATCCTTTAGGTTGGATATCACCCACACTTATAACAGCTAAAATATTTATGCAGAGACTTTGGCTAAAAGGTTTGACATGAGATCAAACCGTTCCCGAAGAGGTATCACAAAAATGGTTAAGATATAGAAAAGATCTACAATATATAGAAAATATAAAAATTCCCAGGTGGGTTGGTACTAAACGCAAAGAATCTGTCTGCGAAATACACGGGTTTTGTGACGCATCGCAAAAAGCTTACGCAGCTGTGCTATATCTAAGGATAAGCAATTCTCCTAACTATATTGTAAATTTGTTAATTTCAAAAACAAGAGTAGCCCCCCTTAAAGAAATATCTCTTCCACGCCTAGAACTATGTGGAGCCGTATTACTCGCTCGACTTTTTAAAAAGGTGTCAAATTCTTTGGGACTTCCCATCTCTTCTATCTACGCCTGGACGGACTCTACGATAGTTATCTCTTGGATCCGAGGTCATCCTAATCGATGGAAATCTTTTGTTGCAAATCGCGTCACAGAAATCACTACAACTGTAAAACCAGATATTTGGCGTCATATAACGTCAGAACAAAATCCAGCAGACTATGCAACAAGAGGCATAACACCCGAGATATTAGAAAAAAGTTCAATGTGGTGGCATGGCCCATAGTGGCTACGAAAGGCGCCAAACGAATGGCCCATTGGTGAAAACGAATTTCCTGAAACAAGAGAAGAAGAGAAGACAACCAACACTTTTTTGATTCATAAGGAAAATGATGAACTATCTATTATGACTCGATATTCATCACTTAACAAGCTAATAAGGGGAACAGCTTACTGTTTCCGGTTTATCAACAACGGTCTATACAAACTAAGAAAACAAGAAAGGGAGAGGGAATGGCTGAAACCACGCGAGTTGCATGATGCTCTCTATAAATTGTGTTTAATCGCTCAAACTGAAGAATTTTCCGAAGAACAAACCAGCTTAAGAAAACATTCAACAATTTCCCCAAAAAGCCGACTGCTATCGTTAAACCCGTTCATAGATCAAGAAGGATTACTTCGGGTAGGAGGTCGACTGCACGAATCTCATCTATCATTTTCAGAAAAACATCCTATCATACTCACAAGTAAACATCCATTTACCAAGCTGGTAATAGATTTCGCTCACCAGACTACGCTTCATGGAGGCGTCCTGCTAACATTGTCGTATTTAAGAAAAAAATACTGGATTATAAATGCGCGCAATGTGGTACGTCACCATATTCACAAATGTACCAAGTGTTTTCGTCAAAAAGCACAGCCAAACTCGCAATTAATGGGAAACTTGCCGAAGCCGCGTCTTCAAATTACCAGACCATTCACACACACAGGCATTGACTATGCCGGACCCATAGATATACGGGTTTCAAAGGGTAGAGGTAATAAATCGTACAAGGGGTACATTTCGCTCTTTATATGTTTATCCACAAAGGGAATACATCTGGAAACAGTCAGTGATATGACTTCAAATGCGTTTTTGGCTGCCTTTCGACGATTTGTTTCTCGACGTGGTCTACCCAGTCATTTATACAGCGACTGTGGGACAAACTTTATTGGTGCCAAGAACCAATTGGCAAAGGAATTTTGGCAAGCAAAGCAAACTAATAAAGAAATGGCAGAAATCCTAGCTAATGACGGCATCGATTGGCACTTTATTCCGCCAGCATCTCCACATTTCGGAGGATTATGGGAGGCGGGTGTAAAATCCATGAAACACCATTTGAAAAGAATACTGGGGGGTACTACATTAACCTTCGAAGAACTTACGACACTATTCTGTCAAATAGAGGCATGCTTGAATTCCCGTCCTCTTTGTCCAATAACCACGGACCCTACAGACTTGAACATCCTAACTCCTGGGCACTTTCAAATAGGAACCGCTCCAATAACCCCTGTAGAGCCATCGCTCATTGACTTCAGAACACATACTTTAAGTCGATGGCAGTACATTCAAAAAATGTACCATGATTTTTGGAAAAGATGGAGCGGCGAGTATTTAAATAGACTCCAACAACGGCCTAAATGGAACTCTAAGGAGACCAATATTCAAAAGGACGAGTTAGTACTCATAAAAGATGAACGTATGCCTGCTTGTAAGTGGTTATTAGGTAGGATAATCGAAACACATCCCGGAAAGGATGGCCTAGTTAGAGTGGTTACTGTCAAGACAGCAAATTCAATTATGAAGAGACCTATTACAAAAATCTGCTCTTTACCTAGCTCAAATGAAATGAACTAATAAAACTATATACTTAAATTAACCTAAAACTTAATTAATCTGCAATGTAACAATAAATAATAAAATATGAACTAATATAAATTAAGAAAACTAACCTAAGAAACAATACTAATTAACTGAATTAAAAAACAAATACTAATGAATTGAATCTCACCCAACGCGACGGGTACACTCACAATCGGGTTCGCGTTCAAATCGTCGTTCGTTGTCGAAACAATCGTAGCTTTACGAAACTATAAAATTATGTTAATCTTCGTATACTGCTGCAATACTATTGAAGCCATATGGTTGTCAAACGATACCGAGTCCAACGCTGGATATGGAGTAAGAGGTGTTCCCAGCAACGCCTCTTATAAACGAAGCTAAGTTTGCTAAGTTTAGCATTATAATCAAGTTTCTAATTTAATATTTATGTCCCCTTGCAGTAGTCGCCAGAGAGTCTTGAAATAGGATATTTCAACGGGGAGGAGTATGTTGAATCCAAAGACGATGATATTCACCTAAAAGCAAAAAATACTCAAACAAAGCAAAACTTCTTATACTACAATACTTATCTGATGTCATTGATCCCTCGATAATTCGGCATAATCCTTGCAACTTCAACCCAAATGTTATCATCAGCTGAAACAGAAAAAGTTTGTAAAAACCATATAATTGTAAACAAACACGCACAACTACTATCTGAACATAACGCATAGAAAATGCAATCATGAACTAACAATGAATCTATAATAGTTCATTGTTAGTTATGAATAGAAAATGTTTGTTAGAAATTAACGCTAAATAAGAAAAATTACGAAAATACTTACTGGAAAATAGATCCATCCGCGCAATAATCTAAACTTTCCACTTGACAAGTTGACGTTTCTGTCACCTAACCACTCCCGCCCGTTCCTGGCGAAACTTCGGAACTTATATAAGGAATGAGGTGGGACTGGGGTCTAATGGATGCAAATAATGCACCCAATACTGCAACCTGCAAGATTAAAGTCATTGTTTCTAGTACTGCATTTACTATCTAGGGAGGTCGATAACCTTTGCCTTAAAAAAATGCAAATATGTACATATCCATTGTCTTTTAATTTTGAATACGGGAAGATTTAGCGGAATCTATTTTGCTAGTTACTCTTACTGGAGAAACGAAAATAGTCGGTCGGAAAAGAAATAGTTGTGCGAGTTTGGAAGAATATTTATAGAATTATACATTCAATTGAAATCGAATATATGATAATTATACTAGTTTTGTGAATAAAATATTTTGAAAGGCATCACGCGCGGGATTTTAATTTAGAACTTTGGTTAGTTTTTACTAGATAAAACAGAATATCTCCGGTTGTTTCTGCAGTACAGCACAGCGCACTTCATCACGATAATTCAAAACTCCAGAGTCTCGATTATATAAAATCTTATTCACAAAACAATATTTCACTATTGTTTCTCACTCTTATTAAATATAAACAACTTCTAATCACTTCTATAACACAAAATAACTAAAACAAAAGTGAACTTGCTTCATAAAATCTGAAATAAATTAGAAATGTCGAACTGACGAACAACAAGACGATACCCTATGATACACTATGATTTATTATTGAAAGAATTAAACTTGCCTGAAAAATGATTTCCTAAAAGAATATCTCCGGTTGTTTCTGCAGAACAGCACAGCGCCGCACTTCATCACGATAAATGAAGACTCCAGAGTCTGATTATATAAAATCTTATTCACAAAACAATATTTCACTATTGTTTCTCACTCTTATTAAATATAAACAACTTCTAATCACTTCTATAACACAAAATAACTAAAACAAAACCGAAGTTGGTTCATAAAATCTGAAATAAATTAGAAATGTCGAACTGACGAACAACAAGACGATACTCTTTGATACACTATGATTTATTATTGAAAGAATTAAACTTGCCTGAAAAAATGATTTCCTAAAAGAATATCTCCGGTTGTTTCTGCAGTATAGCACAGCGCACTTCATCACGATAATTCAAAACTCCAGAGTCTCGATTATATAAAATCTTATTCACAAAACAATATTTCACTATTGTTTCTCACTCTTATTAAATATAAACAACTTCTAATCACTTCTATAACACAAAATAACTAAAACAAAACTGAACTTGCTTCATAAAATCTAAAATAAATTAGAAATGTCGAACTGACGAAAAATGATTTCCTAAAAGAATATCTCCGGTTGTTTCTGCAGTATAGCACAGCGCACTTCATCACGATAATTCAAGACTCTAGAGTCTCGATTATATAAAATCTTATTCACAAAACAATATTTCACTATTGTTTCTCACTCTTGTTAAATATAAACAACTTCTAATCACTTCTATAACACAAAATAACTAAAACAAAACTGAACTTGCTTCATAAAATCTGAAATAAATTAGAAATGTCGAACTGACGAACAACAAGACGATACCCTATGATACACTATGATTTATTATTGAAAGAATTAAACTTGCTTGAAAAATGATTTCCTAAAAGAATATCTCCGGTTGTTTCTGCAGTATAGCACAGCGCACTTCATCACGATAATTCAAGACTCCAGAGTCTCGATTATATAAAATCTTATTCACAAAACAATATTTCACTATTGTTTCTCACTCTTGTTAAATATAAACAACTTCTAATCACTTCTATAACACAAAATAACTAAAACAAAACCGAACTTGTTTCATAAAATCTGAAATAAATTAGAAATGTCGAACTGACGAACAACAAGACGATACCCTATGATACACTATGATTTATTATTGAAAGAATTAAACTTGCCTGAAAAATGATTTCCTAAAAGAATATCTCCGGTTGTTTCTGCAGAACAGCACAGCGCCGCACTTCATAACGATAAATCAAGACTCCAGAGTCTGATTATATAAAATCTTATTCACAAAACAATATTTCACTATTGTTTCTCACTCTTATTAAATATAAACAACTTCTAATCACTTCTATAACACAAAATAACTAAAACAAAACCGAACTTGGTTCATAAAATCTGAAATAAATTAGAAATGTCGAACTGACGAACAACAAGACGATACTCTTTGATACACTATGATTTATTATTGAAAGAATTAAACTTGCCTGAAAAAATGATTTCCTAAAAGAATATCTCCGGTTGTTTCTGCAGTACAGCACAGCGCACTTCATCACGATAATTCAAAACTGCAGAGTCTCGATTATATAAAATCTTATTCACAAAACAATATTTCACTATTGTTTCTCACTCTTGTTAAATATAAACAACTTCTAATCACTTCTATAACACGAAATAACTAAAACAAAACTGAACTTGCTTCATAAAATCTGAAATAAATTAGAAATGTCGAACTGACGAACAACAAGACGATACCCTATGATACACTATGATTTATTATTGAAAGAATTAAACTTGCCTGAAAAATGATTTCCTAAAAGAATATCTCCGGTTGTTTCTGCAGTATAGCACAGCGCACTTCATCACGATAATTCAAAACTCCAGAGTCTCGATTATATAAAATCTTATTCACAAAACAATATTTCACTATTGTTTCTCACTCTTGTTAAATATAAACAACTTCTAATCACTTCTATAACACAAAATAACTAAAACAAAACTGAACTTGCTTCATAAAATCTGAAATAAATTAGAAATGTCGAACTGACGAACAACAGGACGATACCCTATGATACACTATGATTTATTATTGAAAGAATTAAACTTGCCTGAAAAATGATTTCCTAAAAGAATATCTCCGGTTGTTTCTGCAGTATAGCACAGCGCACTTCATCACGATAATTCAAGACTCTAAGTCTCGATTATATAAAATCTTATTCACAAAACAATATTTCACTATTGTTTCTCACTCTTGTTAAATATAAACAACTTCTAATCACTTCTATAACACAAAATAACTAAAACAAAACTGAACTTGCTTCATAAAATCTGAAATAAATTAGAAATGTCGAACTGACGAACAACAGGACAATACCCTATGATACACTATGATTTATTATTGAAAAAATTAAACTTGCCTGAAAAATGATTTCCTAAAAGAATATCTCCGGTTGTTTCTGCAGTATAGCACAGCGCACTTCATCACGATAATTCAAGACTCTAGAGTCTCGATTATATAAAATCTTATTCACAAAACAATATTTCACTATTGTTTCTCACTCTTATTAAATATAAACAACTTCTAATCACTTCTATAACACAAAATAACTAAAACAAAACTGAACTTGTAGGAATCAGGGTTGAATAAGAAAAACTTAGGTTTATAAAGATTTATTTTATTCCTATCTTGCCGAAACTTACAAAAATTGTGAGTTGGATTTCAGTCGCGTTGGCTAATTTATAGGACTTCCGCCTGTAGTCTGGAAGCAATATTCCATGGATTGGAATGTCGAATGGTGGGGTACTGTACGTTTGCGAGGTGTGGGTTGGCGGCATTGATAGCACAGGGGCGTGCTTCTTTTAAGAGCACAGTGGCGTGCTACAATCTCCCCCTTTTCCTCCAAGGTCGTCTCGATGAGGAGGAAACAAAACTGCTAGTCACTGATGCGTTCTTCTTTGGTCGTCCCCTTTGTCGTATAGGTATTAATGGATGTGGTACAGCGACTTCGTCACCTCTATAAGGAATCAAAGCTGAAGTATGATAAGATCCGATAACCTGACTGGGTTCATTTCGACTAGCGACTTCGTACGTGGATGATCCTTTCTTTCGAAGGATAATATAGAGCCCATTCTGTTTGGGTGCAAATTTTGAAGTGAAACCAGCTGCGGCTTTACTTTGAGTGTGGGTTCGGACCCAAACTCTATCTCCAGGTTGATAGCCAGGATCCGGTCGACGCTTGTGGTTGGTATAGCGTTGATTTCGTTCCTGTACCTTTTGTGTGATGTCTTTGGCATCTCGAAGGATATCACTCAATTGGAGCAATCGTGGTGTCATTTGTGCCATAAAATTTTCTGTCTCCACAATTGAACGAAGGTCATTTGATACGTCATCGGGTGTTCTCAACTCACGTCCAAAAGTGAGATAAGCAGCGCTATGTCCGGTACTTTCACATCTGGCAGTATTCATAGCGAACCGGATTGCTGGTAGTTTGTCAGGCCAAGTGGTGTGATCGTCGCCTACCAGTATGGCTAATTGGGTTTTCATGTCTCTATTTTTCCGCTCCACTGGATTGGCTTCGGGATGATATACGGGTGTCAACGACTGCTGTATTCCCAAGCAGAATGTGAGATGCTGCATTACAGCAGAGATAAACTGTGGGCCGTTATCGCTTATCATGCGACGGGGAATTCCATATCGGAGAAAGAATTTATTTAAGAGGGCATTACCGCAAGCTTCAGCGGTTGCCTCTTCAAGGGCGTATAGCTCCACCCATCTACTGGCTGTGTCTTCTGCAACCAATATCCATCTTTTTCCATCAGATGAGACTGGTAATGGTCCGAAAAGATCTACTGATATTATTTCGAATCTTTGTTTGCTTGGTGTGGTTTGTAAGAGACCTGCTGGTTTTAGATTTCCGCTCTTGTAACGTTGACACTCAACGCATCTAGAAACATGCTTAGCGATGTCCTGCTTCATGCCTTGCCAAAAATAGCGAGAAGCGATTCGCCGGTAGGTTCTATCCATGCCATAGTGTCCAGCAGTTGGCGCATCGTGATATGCTCGGAGTATTTCCTGTCGTTCAGCTTTTGGTATCACCAGCTGTCCTTCTTCATTGTCTTCGTCCGGTAGATACCTTCGTAATATCCCATGACTCATGAGAAAGCCTCTATTGTTCCATTGGGCGTATTTTTCCTCGGACTTTGGGTCTTCGAGACACTCAATTATGTCCTTTAAGTCATTGTCCTCTAATTGTTTTGCTCTGATGTCAGCGGCACTTTTTCTGGGGAAATCAATTTGTGTACTGCATATTTCACAGGTTACTTTTAGATGATCATCACAGGCAGGGCGTGACAAATTATCAGCTACCACATTGGTTCTTCCAGGCGAATATTGAATTTGCAAGTCATATGCTTGCAAAGAAAGTGCCCACCTTGCTAATCGTCCAGTTGGCGTTTTCAGGGACATCAACCATTTGAGGGGTTGGTGGTCTGTGATAATGGTAGTCGGCGTTCCTTCAATGTATCCACGAAAACGACTGATTGCCCAAACAATTGCGAGGGCCTCGCGTTCTGTGGTGGTGTAGTTCTTTTCTGCAGGAATCAACAATCGGCTAGCATATTCGATGGGGTGCTCGTTGGCACCCTCCCCCTGAACCAAAACTGCTCCTAAAGCATAACCACTTGCGTCAGTTTTTATAATAAACGGCTGATCTTCATCGGCTTGCTTTAATATTGGAGCTGTTGCTAATAGTTTTTTTAGAGCCTCAAAGGATGTCTGCTGCTCCTGATTCCATGTCCAGATAGCGTTTTTCTTTGTTAGTTTTGTCAATGGCTGGGCTAGGTCGGAAAAGTGTGGTATAAAACGCCTATACCATGAGCACGTTTGAAGAAAAGAGACAAGGTGTTTCAGGTTGGTTGGTACAACCCAACTTTCTATTGCATCAACTTTGTCTGGATCTGGTGCGATTCCATTTTTGGTGAGGATGTGCCCTAGATACCTAACCTGCTGACAGCAAAAATGGCACTTAGTCCGATTCACTTTTAGCCTAAATAGGCGGAGTCTATTGAGAACTTGTTGCAAATCCTGAACGTGTTCCTCAAAGTTTCTAGAACAAATGATCAAATCATCCAAATATACTAATAAACGTAGACTGCTTAACCCAGCTTTAAATCTATCCATCATTCGTTGGAAGGTGCTTGGTGCATTTCTTAAGCCAAATGGCATGCGTTTAAAACGATACATGCCCATAGGAGTGACAAACGCCGTTTTATTTCTATCAGGCTCCCAAACTTCGATCTGCCAATACCCGGATCGCAAGTCCAATGTTGTCATATATGGAGTACATTTAGCTCCATGTAGTAGGTCATCCATCCGTGGTAGTGGATACCTATCCGGGGTAGTTACTGCATTGAGTTTGCGGTAATCAACACATACTCTAATACTGCCATCTTTTTTGGGCACCATAACAATTGGTGCTGCCCAGGGAGACTCACATTCTTCTATAATATTTTCCTTTAACATCGTATTCAGTTCATTATGTAATATTTCGCGTTTTTGTGGTGACATACGATAGGGTGGCTGGGCGACAGGAGCATGATCTTTTGTGTTGATGCGGTGTTCCATGTATGGGGTAACCTCTAATGGTCCGTCGAAGATGTCCTGATTCTCAGCTAGAATTGTGTCTATCTGTAGGCGTTGATTCATGTTCAACATTGTACCTTCGCTCTGGCGTAAAGCCACATCGATTGACTCGAAACGGAACCTTTTCATGCATTTTTCTGGACTAAGACATGCTTCGCCAGTTCGTGGATCTATTTTTGGGGTACTGTAGCCGGCTGGCATTGCATCTCGGAAAATGTCTGAGATGGCCGAAGGATCATAATATTGTTTGGGTCCTGAAGGTAGTTTTCTTGGTGGAAGTTCTAGCTCAATGAGCTTCCATCCAGTACATCTTGCTATTTTTGATGCCTTTGTGTGTTTTGACTCCTTATCCTCCGGAATTGGTGATGCATCAAGTTCCAAGTACCAATCCAGAAAAGGAGATTTTGATGATGTTGTAGGATCAGGTGTTATTGGACATAATCCTGAAGTGCTGGGCATATTCTTGATGCCTGCATTTCGTTCATTCAGGCCTGTATCTACTGTGAATGCTGGTACAAAGTTATAATATTGTTCTGGCCGTTCTGCAAAACTGAAAACGCGTTGAGCCAGATTGAGGATGATTCCTGCTTTTTCTAGAAAATCTATTCCCAGAAGGGTGTTGTTATTTTCTGCTGTTGGCAATACTAAAAAGTTGGTTTGAAGTGTTCTGCCCCCTACAGCTATATCCACCTCTGCTGCGAATACCGATTGCTCTTTCGTTTTTCCATCGGCAAGAGTAACGTCGGCGATTAAAGGTGCAAAACGATAGCCTTTTGCCTTCATACTTTCGTACAGTGATGTACTGATGATGCTTGTTCTAGCTGCTGTATCGATTTGTGCATAAGTTTTGATATCGCCTATCTCTATTTGAACCACTGGTGGCCTTTATCCCATTTTTACTATGCTATCAACTTCATTGAAGCTTACTTGTGGTGGGGACATACCTTTATTCTGCTTGCACACCGGACAATTGCTGCGATAATAACCCATTGTGCCACATCCATAACACGATAACGTAGTGGATTTTATCTCCTGCTGCTGTGGTGCGCGTTTCATGGTATCATCTGATTTTTCTAATTTCTCTGTCTTAAGTCGTTTACGACAGACAATTGCGAGGTGACCACGGTATCCACAAAATGTACAGCGAGCCTGCTTTACTTGTCGCCTTTCATCGTGTACCTTTGGGTTATTTTCCTCTATCTCTTGTTCAAGTGCCTCGGTTTGTCTTGCTTTGTTTAGCAGATCATTGAATGTTTTTACACTATCTCTGGGGATTTTATCCCGAATTTTTAAATTTAGCATCCCGTAAACGAGATCTAATTCTGTAGCTTCATCATGCCGTTTTGTTGGAAGTTGAGACAGCAGTGCCCTTTTTCTGCACAAGAAGACATCCGTAGGCGTATTTCGGTGCTGTTTCTCGGAATACAACTCTGTATATATTTGATGAGCTGGTTTAGAAGGAGCGTATGCCGCTCGTATTATTTCTATGGCGTCCGACCATTTTGATATGCCGGAGTTACGCCTTGCCACCAGATGGATGCCTCGCCTGTTAGTAGCAGCGGTAGCCCTTGTATAGCATCGTCGTCTGTGATACGCTCAATTTGCTTATAAATTGATATTGTGGAGATAAAACTTTCCACTTTTTGAAAATCTTTTTCTCCTGCGAACCTTGCAGAGAGATTGCTGAAACTTCCTGGCTTTCCAGAAATCTCTGTAGTTCCACCCGCATCTTTGACTGCACTTAAAAGCTGACTACGCCTGGTGGGGATTCGTGATTTCTTTAACTTCTTTATTTTGATCACTCTGAGGCGCGAAATTCGATGATTTGAGCAAAGCCTATGAATAAGCGAATGCTGTTGAACAAGACTTTAGTAATTTTAGCAAAGCCTATGAATAAGCGAATGCTGTTAACAAGACTTTAGTAATTTTAGCAAAGCCTATGAATAAGCGAATGCTGTTAAAGCGCGAAATTCGATGATCTCAGCAAAGCCTATGAATAAGCGAATGCTGTTGAACAAGACTTTAGTAATTTTAGCAAAGCCTATGAATAAGCGAATGCTGTTAAAGCGCGAAATTCGATTAATATAATAGCAAAGCCTATTAGTAAGCGAATGCTATTCTGTCGATAATTGTAGCAATAACACCAATGCTACTAGATAATTGGAAAACTCCTGAAGAAGCGAATGTTCAAAAACTCTGACGAAAACTATGTCACTGTCTTATTAGTATATGTCTTTAACAAAGCCTCTGTGGAAGCGAATGCAAAAATCACTATACTACTTGCTTGTATTCTGTATAAATATACTCGGTTTTTTCCTGGAATCATTTGACCAAAAACAAACAAGGCAATTTCAACAGAACAAAACAACAAAGCCGAAATAAAATTCACGCGAATGTCGTTTATTCACTGTTCCGTTGCCTTGCTAGTTGACGTGAATTTCGTTTGAAAATTCTTAGAAGACGATATGCGCCGGTCCTTCTTGCTTGGATTTCCTGGTAGCGTATATATATCTGTAGGTCGAGCCTCGAGTTGGGCGCCAAATTGTAGGAATCAGGGTTGAATAAGAAAAACTTAGGTTTATAAAGATTTATTTTATTCCTATCTTGCCGAAACTTACAAAAATTGTGAGTTGGATTTCAGTCGCGTTGGCTAATTTATAGGACTTCCGCCTGTAGTCTGGAAGCAATATTCCATTGATTGGAATGTCGAATGGTGGGGTACTGTACGTTTGCCAGGTGTGGGTTGGCGGCATTGATAGCACAGGGGCGTGCTTCTTTTAAGAGCACAGTGGCGTGCCTATGATACCTATGATACACTATGATTTATTATTGAAAGAATTAAACTTGCCTGAAAAATGATTTCCTAAAAGAATATCTCCGGTTGTTTCTGCAGTATAGCACAGCGCACTTCATCACGATAATTCAAGACTCTAGAGTCTCGATTATATAAAATCTTATTCACAAAACAATATTTCACTATTGTTTCTCACTCTTGTTAAATATAAACAACTTCTAATCACTTCTATAACACAAAATAACTAAAACAAAACTGAACTTGCTTCATAAAATCTGAAATAAATTAGAAATGTCGAACTGACGAACCACAAGACGATACTCTTTGATACACTATGATTTATTATTGAAAGAATTAAACTTGCCTGAAAAAATGATTTCCTAAAAGAATATCTCCGGTTGTTTCTGCAGTACAGCACAGCGCACTTCATCACGATAATTCAAAACTGCAGAGTCTCGATTATATAAAATCTTATTCACAAAACAATATTTCACTATTGTTTCTCACTCTTGTTAAATATAAACAACTTCTAATCACTTCTATAACACGAAATAACTAAAACAAAACTGAACTTGCTTCATAAAATCTGAAATAAATTAGAAATGTCGAACTGACGAACAACAAGACGATACCCTATGATACACTATGATTTATTATTGAAAGAATTAAACTTGCCTGAAAAATGATTTCCTAAAAGAATATCTCCGGTTGTTTCTGCAGTATAGCACAGCGCACTTCATCACGATAATTCAAAACTCCAGAGTCTCGATTATATAAAATCTTATTCACAAAACAATATTTCACTATTGTTTCTCACTCTTGTTAAATATAAACAACTTCTAATCACTTCTATAACACAAAATAACTAAAACAAAACTGAACTTGCTTCATAAAATCTGAAATAAATTAGAAATGTCGAACTGACGAACAACAGGACGATACCCTATGATACACTATGATTTATTATTGAAAGAATTAAACTTGCCTGAAAAATGATTTCCTAAAAGAATATCTCCGGTTGTTTCTGCAGTATAGCACAGCGCACTTCATCACGATAATTCAAGACTCTAAGTCTCGATTATATAAAATCTTATTCACAAAACAATATTTCACTATTGTTTCTCACTCTTGTTAAATATAAACAACTTCTAATCACTTCTATAACACAAAATAACTAAAACAAAACTGAACTTGCTTCATAAAATCTGAAATAAATTAGAAATGTCGAACTGACGAACAACAGGACAATACCCTATGATACACTATGATTTATTATTGAAAAAATTAAACTTGCCTGAAAAATGATTTCCTAAAAGAATATCTCCGGTTGTTTCTGCAGTATAGCACAGCGCACTTCATCACGATAATTCAAGACTCTAGAGTCTCGATTATATAAAATCTTATTCACAAAACAATATTTCACTATTGTTTCTCACTCTTATTAAATATAAACAACTTCTAATCACTTCTATAACACAAAATAACTAAAACAAAACTGAACTTGTAGGAATCAGGGTTGAATAAGAAAAACTTAGGTTTATAAAGATTTATTTTATTCCTATCTTGCCGAAACTTACAAAAATTGTGAGTTGGATTTCAGTCGCGTTGGCTAATTTATAGGACTTCCGCCTGTAGTCTGGAAGCAATATTCCATTGATTGGAATGTCGAATGGTGGGGTACTGTACGTTTGCGAGGTGTGGGTTGGCGGCATTGATAGCACAGGGGCGTGCTTCTTTTAAGAGCACAGTGGCGTGCTACAATCTCCCCCTTTTCCTCCAAGGTCGTCTCGATGAGGAGGAAACAAAACTGCTAGTCACTGATGCGTTCTTCTTTGGTCGTCCCCTTTGTCGTATAGGTATTAATGGATGTGGTACAGCGACTTCGTCACCTCTATAAGGAATCAAAGCTGAAGTATGATAAGATCCGATAACCTGACTGGGTTCATTTCGACTAGCGACTTCGTACGTGGATGATCCTTTCTTTCGAAGGATAATATAGAGCCCATTCTGTTTGGGTGCAAATTTTGAAGTGAAACCAGCTGCGGCTTTACTTTGAGTGTGGGTTCGGACCCAAACTCTATCTCCAGGTTGATAGCCAGGATCCGGTCGACGCTTGTGGTTGGTATAGCGTTGATTTCGTTCCTGTACCTTTTGTGTGATGTCTTTGGCATCTCGAAGGATATCACTCAATTGGAGCAATCGTGGTGTCATTTGTGCCATAAAATTTTCTGTCTCCACAATTGAACGAAGGTCATTTGATACGTCATCGGGTGTTCTCAACTCACGTCCAAAAGTGAGATAAGCAGCGCTATGTCCGGTACTTTCACATCTGGCAGTATTCATAGCGAACCGGATTGCTGGTAGTTTGTCAGGCCAAGTGGTGTGATCGTCGCCTACCAGTATGGCTAATTGGGTTTTCATGTCTCTATTTTTCCGCTCCACTGGATTGGCTTCGGGATGATATACGGGTGTCAACGACTGCTGTATTCCCAAGCAGAATGTGAGATGCTGCATTACAGCAGAGATAAACTGTGGGCCGTTATCGCTTATCATGCGACGGGGAATTCCATATCGGAGAAAGAATTTATTTAAGAGGGCATTACCGCAAGCTTCAGCGGTTGCCTCTTCAAGGGCGTATAGCTCCACCCATCTACTGGCTGTGTCTTCTGCAACCAATATCCATCTTTTTCCATCAGATGAGACTGGTAATGGTCCGAAAAGATCTACTAATATTATTTCGAATCTTTGTTTGCTTGGTGTGGTTTGTAAGAGACCTGCTGGTTTTAGATTTCCGCTCTTGTAACGTTGACACTCAACGCATCTAGAAACATGCTTAGCGATGTCCTGCTTCATGCCTTGCCAAAAATAGCGAGAAGCGATTCGCCGGTAGGTTCTATCCATGCCATAGTGTCCAGCAGTTGGCGCATCGTGATATGCTCGGAGTATTTCCTGTCGTTCAGCTTTTGGTATCACCAGCTGTCCTTCTTCATTGTCTTCGTCCGGTAGATACCTTCGTAATATCCCATGACTCATGAGAAAGCCTCTATTGTTCCATTGGGCGTATTTTTCCTCGGACTTTGGGTCTTCGAGACACTCAATTATGTCCTTTAAGTCATTGTCCTCTAATTGTTTTGCTCTGATGTCAGCGGCACTTTTTCTGGGGAAATCAATTTGTGTACTGCATATTTCACAGGTTACTTTTAGATGATCATCACAGGCAGGGCG
This sequence comes from Dioctria rufipes, assembly GCA_963924295.1. Taxonomy (NCBI): domain Eukaryota; kingdom Metazoa; phylum Arthropoda; class Insecta; order Diptera; family Asilidae; genus Dioctria; species Dioctria rufipes. The sequence continues at coordinate 288,920,139 of OZ002740.1, forward strand.
TGACAAATTATCAGCTACCACATTGGTTCTTCCAGGCGAATATTGAATTTGCAAGTCATATGCTTGCAAAGAAAGTGCCCACCTTGCTAATCGTCCAGTTGGCGTTTTCAGGGACATCAACCATTTGAGGGGTTGGTGGTCTGTGATAATGGTAGTCGGCGTTCCTTCAATGTATCCACGAAAACGACTGATTGCCCAAACAATTGCGAGGGCCTCGCGTTCTGTGGTGGTGTAGTTCTTTTCTGCAGGAATCAACAATCGGCTAGCATATTCGATGGGGTGCTCGTTGGCACCCTCCCCCTGAACCAAAACTGCTCCTAAAGCATAACCACTTGCGTCAGTTTTTATAATAAACGGCTGATCTTCATCGGCTTGCTTTAATATTGGAGCTGTTGCTAATAGTTTTTTTAGAGCCTCAAAGGATGTCTGCTGCTCCTGATTCCATGTCCAGATAGCGTTTTTCTTTGTTAGTTTTGTCAATGGCTGGGCTAGGTCGGAAAAGTGTGGTATAAAACGCCTATACCATGAGCACGTTTGAAGAAAAGAGACAAGGTGTTTCAGGTTGGTTGGTACAACCCAACTTTCTATTGCATCAACTTTGTCTGGATCTGGTGCGATTCCATTTTTGGTGAGGATGTGCCCTAGATACCTAACCTGCTGACAGCAAAAATGGCACTTAGTCCGATTCACTTTTAGCCTAAATAGGCGGAGTCTATTGAGAACTTGTTGCAAATCCTGAACGTGTTCCTCAAAGTTTCTAGAACAAATGATCAAATCATCCAAATATACTAATAAACGTAGACTGCTTAACCCAGCTTTAAATCTATCCATCATTCGTTGGAAGGTGCTTGGTGCATTTCTTAAGCCAAATGGCATGCGTTTAAAACGATACATGCCCATAGGAGTGACAAACGCCGTTTTATTTCTATCAGGCTCCCAAACTTCGATCTGCCAATACCCGGATCGCAAGTCCAATGTTGTCATATATGGAGTACATTTAGCTCCATGTAGTAGGTCATCCATCCGTGGTAGTGGATACCTATCCGGGGTAGTTACTGCATTGAGTTTGCGGTAATCAACACATACTCTAATACTGCCATCTTTTTTGGGCACCATAACAATTGGTGCTGCCCAGGGAGACTCACATTCTTCTATAATATTTTCCTTTAACATCGTATTCAGTTCATTATGTAATATTTCGCGTTTTTGTGGTGACATACGATAGGGTGGCTGGGCGACAGGAGCATGATCTTTTGTGTTGATGCGGTGTTCCATGTATGGGGTAACCTCTAATGGTCCGTCGAAGATGTCCTGATTCTCAGCTAGAATTGTGTCTATCTGTAGGCGTTGATTCATGTTCAACATTGTACCTTCGCTCTGGCGTAAAGCCACATCGATTGACTCGAAACGGAACCTTTTCATGCATTTTTCTGGACTAAGACATGCTTCGCCAGTTCGTGGATCTATTTTTGGGGTACTGTAGCCGGCTGGCATTGCATCTCGGAAAATGTCTGAGATGGCCGAAGGATCATAATATTGTTTGGGTCCTGAAGGTAGTTTTCTTGGTGGAAGTTCTAGCTCAATGAGCTTCCATCCAGTACATCTTGCTATTTTTGATGCCTTTGTGTGTTTTGACTCCTTATCCTCCGGAATTGGTGATGCATCAAGTTCCAAGTACCAATCCAGAAAAGGAGATTTTGATGATGTTGTAGGATCAGGTGTTATTGGACATAATCCTGAAGTGCTGGGCATATTCTTGATGCCTGCATTTCGTTCATTCAGGCCTGTATCTACTGTGAATGCTGGTACAAAGTTATAATATTGTTCTGGCCGTTCTGCAAAACTGAAAACGCGTTGAGCCAGATTGAGGATGATTCCTGCTTTTTCTAGAAAATCTATTCCCAGAAGGGTGTTGTTATTTTCTGCTGTTGGCAATACTAAAAAGTTGGTTTGAAGTGTTCTGCCCCCTACAGCTATATCCACCTCTGCTGCGAATACCGATTGCTCTTTCGTTTTTCCATCGGCAAGAGTAACGTCGGCGATTAAAGGTGCAAAACGATAGCCTTTTGCCTTCATACTTTCGTACAGTGATGTACTGATGATGCTTGTTCTAGCTGCTGTATCGATTTGTGCATAAGTTTTGATATCGCCTATCTCTATTTGAACCACTGGTGGCCTTTATCCCATTTTTACTATGCTATCAACTTCATTGAAGCTTACTTGTGGTGGGGACATACCTTTATTCTGCTTGCACACCGGACAATTGCTGCGATAATAACCCATTGTGCCACATCCATAACACGATAACGTAGTGGATTTTATCTCCTGCTGCTGTGGTGCGCGTTTCATGGTATCATCTGATTTTTCTAATTTCTCTGTCTTAAGTCGTTTACGACAGACAATTGCGAGGTGACCACGGTATCCACAAAATGTACAGCGAGCCTGCTTTACTTGTCGCCTTTCATCGTGTACCTTTGGGTTATTTTCCTCTATCTCTTGTTCAAGTGCCTCGGTTTGTCTTGCTTTGTTTAGCAGATCATTGAATGTTTTTACACTATCTCTGGGGATTTTATCCCGAATTTTTAAATTTAGCATCCCGTAAACGAGATCTAATTCTGTAGCTTCATCATGCCGTTTTGTTGGAAGTTGAGACAGCAGTGCCCTTTTTCTGCACAAGAAGACATCCGTAGGCGTATTTCGGTGCTGTTTCTCGGAATACAACTCTGTATATATTTGATGAGCTGGTTTAGAAGGAGCGTATGCCGCTCGTATTATTTCTATGGCGTCCGACCATTTTGATATGCCGGAGTTACGCCTTGCCACCAGATGGATGCCTCGCCTGTTAGTAGCAGCGGTAGCCCTTGTATAGCATCGTCGTCTGTGATACGCTCAATTTGCTTATAAATTGATATTGTGGAGATAAAACTTTCCACTTTTTGAAAATCTCTTTCTCCTGCGAACCTTGCAGAGAGATTGCTGAAACTTCCTGGCTTTCCAGAAATCTCTGTAGTTCCACCCGCATCTTTGACTGCACTTAAAAGCTGACTACGCCTGGTGGGGATTCGTGATTTCTTTAACTTCTTTATTTTGATCACTCTGAGGCGCGAAATTCGATGATTTGAGCAAAGCCTATGAATAAGCGAATGCTGTTGAACAAGACTTTAGTAATTTTAGCAAAGCCTATGAATAAGCGAATGCTGTTAACAAGACTTTAGTAATTTTAGCAAAGCCTATGAATAAGCGAATGCTGTTAAAGCGCGAAATTCGATGATCTCAGCAAAGCCTATGAATAAGCGAATGCTGTTGAACAAGACTTTAGTAATTTTAGCAAAGCCTATGAATAAGCGAATGCTGTTAAAGCGCGAAATTCGATTAATATAATAGCAAAGCCTATTAGTAAGCGAATGCTATTCTGTCGATAATTGTAGCAATAACACCAATGCTACTAGATAATTGGAAAACTCCTGAAGAAGCGAATGTTCAAAAACTCTGACGAAAACTATGTCACTGTCTTATTAGTATATGTCTTTAACAAAGCCTCTGTGGAAGCGAATGCAAAAATCACTATACTACTTGCTTGTATTCTGTATAAATATACTCGGTTTTTTCCTGGAATCATTTGACCAAAAACAAACAAGGCAATTTCAACAGAACAAAACAACAAAGCCGAAATAAAATTCACGCGAATGTCGTTTATTCACTGTTCCGTTGCCTTGCTAGTTGACGTGAATTTCGTTTGAAAATTCTTAGAAGACGATATGCGCCGGTCCTTCTTGCTTGGATTTCCTGGTAGCGTATATATATCTGTAGGTCGAGCCTCGAGTTGGGCGCCAAATTGTAGGAATCAGGGTTGAATAAGAAAAACTTAGGTTTATAAAGATTTATTTTATTCCTATCTTGCCGAAACTTACAAAAATTGTGAGTTGGATTTCAGTCGCGTTGGCTAATTTATAGGACTTCCGCCTGTAGTCTGGAAGCAATATTCCATTGATTGGAATGTCGAATGGTGGGGTACTGTACGTTTGCCAGGTGTGGGTTGGCGGCATTGATAGCACAGGGGCGTGCTTCTTTTAAGAGCACAGTGGCGTGCCTATGATACCTATGATACACTATGATTTATTATTGAAAGAATTAAACTTGCCTGAAAAATGATTTCCTAAAAGAATATCTCCGGTTGTTTCTGCAGTATAGCACAGCGCACTTCATCACGATAATTCAAGACTCTAGAGTCTCGATTATATAAAATCTTATTCACAAAACAATATTTCACTATTGTTTCTCACTCTTGTTAAATATAAACAACTTCTAATCACTTCTATAACACAAAATAACTAAAACAAAACTGAACTTGCTTCATAAAATCTGAAATAAATTAGAAATGTCGAACTGACGAACCACAAGACGATACCCTATGATACACTATGATTTATTATTGAAAGAATTAAACTTGCCTGAAAAATGATTTCCTAAAAGAATATCTCCGGTTGTTTCTGCAGTATAGCACAGCGCACTTCATCACGATAATTCAAGACTCTAGAGTCTCGATTATATAAAATCTTATTCACAAAACAATATTTCACTATTGTTTCTCACTCTTGTTAAATATAAACAACTTATAATCACTTCTATAACACAAAATAACTAAAACAAAACTGAACTTGCTTCATAAAATCTGAAATAAATTAGAAATGTCGAACTGACGAACAACAGGACAATACCCTATGATACACTATGATTTATTATTGAAAGAATTAAACTTGCCTGAAAAATGATTTCCTAAAAGAATATCTCCGGTTGTTTCTGCAGTATAGCACAGCGCACTTCATCACGATAATTCAAGACTCTAGAGTCTCGATTATATAAAATCTTATTCACAAAACAATATTTCACTATTGTTTCTCACTCTTATTAAATATAAACAACTTCTAATCACTTCTATAACACAAAATAACTAAAACAAAACTGAACTTGCTTCATAAAATCTGAAATAAATTAGAAATGTCGAACTGACGAACCACAAGACGATACCCTATGATACACTATGATTTATTATTGAAAGAATTAAACTTGCCTGAAAAATGATTTCCTAAAAGAATATCTCCGGTTGTTTCTGCAGTATAGCACAGCGCACTTCATCACGATAATTCAAGACTCTAGAGTCTCGATTATATAAAATCTTATTCACAAAACAATATTTCACTATTGTTTCTCACTCTTATTAAATATAAACAACTTCTAATCACTTCTATAACACAAAATAACTAAAACAAAACTGAACTTGCTTCATAAAATCTGAAATAAATTAGAAATGTCGAACTGACGAACCACAAGACGATACCCTATGATACACTATGATTTATTATTGAAAGAATTAAACTTGCCTGAAAAATGATTTCCTAAAAGAATATCTCCGGTTGTTTCTGCAGTATAGCACAGCGCACTTCATCACGATAATTCAAGACTCTAGAGTCTCGATTATATAAAATCTTATTCACAAAACAATATTTCACTATTGTTTCTCACTCTTGTTAAATATAAACAACTTCTAATCACTTCTATAACACAAAATAACTAAAACAAAACTGAACTTGCTTCATAAAATCTGAAATAAATTAGAAATGTCGAACTGACGAACAACAGGACAATACCCTATGATACACTATGATTTATTATTGAAAGAATTAAACTTGCCTGAAAAATGATTTCCTAAAAGAATATCTCCGGTTGTTTCTGCAGTATAGCACAGCGCACTTCATCACGATAATTCAAGACTCTAGAGTCTCGATTATATAAAATCTTATTCACAAAACAATATTTCACTATTGTTTCTCACTCTTATTAAATATAAACAACTTCTAATCACTTCTATAACACAAAATAACTAAAACAAAACTGAACTTGCTTCATAAAATCTGAAATAAATTAGAAATGTCGAACTGACGAACCACAAGACGATACCCTATGATACACTATGATTTATTATTGAAAGAATTAAACTTGCCTGAAAAATGATTTCCTAAAAGAATATCTCCGGTTGTTTCTGCAGTATAGCACAGCGCACTTCATCACGATAATTCAAGACTCTAGAGTCTCGATTATATAAAATCTTATTCACAAAACAATATTTCACTATTGTTTCTCACTCTTGTTAAATATAAACAACTTCTAATCACTTCTATAACACAAAATAACTAAAACAAAACTGAACTTGCTTCATAAAATCTGAAATAAATTAGAAATGTCGAACTGACGAACAACAGAACAATACCCTATGATACACTATGATTTATTATTGAAAGAATTAAACTTGCCTGAAAAATGATTTCCTAAAAGAATATCTCCGGTTGTTTCTGCAGTATAGCACAGCGCACTTCATCACGATAATTCAAGACTCTAGAGTCTCGATTATATAAAATCTTATTCACAAAACAATATTTCACTATTGTTTCTCACTCTTATTAAATATAAACAACTTCTAATCACTTCTATAACACAAAATAACTAAAACAAAACTGAACTTGCTTCATAAAATCTGAAATAAATTAGAAATGTCGAACTGACGAACCACAAGACGATACCCTATGTTACACTATGATTTATTATTGAAAGAATTAAACTTGCCTGAAAAATGATTTCCTAAAAGAATATCTCCGGTTGTTTCTGCAGTATAGCACAGCGCACTTCATCACGATAATTCAAGACTCTAGAGTCTCGATTATATAAAATCTTATTCACAAAACAATATTTCACTATTGTTTCTCACTCTTGTTAAATATAAACAACTTCTAATCACTTCTATAACACAAAATAACTAAAACAAAACTGAACTTGCTTCATAAAATCTGAAATAAATTAGAAATGTCGAACTGACGAACAACAGGACAATACCCTATGATACACTATGATTTATTATTGAAAGAATTAAACTTGCCTGAAAAATGATTTCCTAAAAGAATATCTCCGGTTGTTTCTGCAGTATAGCACAGCGCACTTCATCACGATAATTCAAGACTCTAGAGTCTCGATTATATAAAATCTTATTCACAAAACAGTATTTCACTATTGTTTCTCACTCTTGTTAAATATAAACAACTTCTAATCACTTCTATAACACAAAATAACTAAAACAAAACTGAACTTGCTTCATAAAATCTGAAATAAATTAGAAATGTCGAACTGACGAACAACAGGACAATACCCTATGATACACTATGATTTATTATTGAAAGAATTAAACTTGCCTGAAAAATGATTTCCTAAAGAATATCTCCGGTTGTTTCTGCAGTATAGCACAGCGCACTTCATCACGATAATTCAAGACTCTAGAGTCTCGATTATATAAAATCTTATTCACAAAACAATATTTCACTATTGTTTCTCACTCTTGTTAAATATAAACAACTTCTAATCACTTCTATAACACAAAATAACTAAAACAAAACTGAACTTGCTTCATAAAATCTGAAATAAATTAGAAATGTCGAACTGACGAACAACAGGACAATACCCTATGATACACTATGATTTATTATTGAAAGAATTAAACTTGCCTGAAAAATGATTTCCTAAAAGAATATCTCCGGTTGTTTCTGCAGTATAGCACAGCGCACTTCATCACGATAATTCAAGACTCTAGAGTCTCGATTATATAAAATCTTATTCACAAAACAGTATTTCACTATTGTTTCTCACTCTTGTTAAATATAAACAACTTCTAATCACTTCTATAACACAAAATAACTAAAACAAAACTGAACTTGCTTCATAAAATCTGAAATAAATTAGAAATGTCGAACTGACGAACAACAGGACAATACCCTATGATACACTATGATTTATTATTGAAAGAATTAAACTTGCCTGAAAAATGATTTCCTAAAAGAATATCTCCGGTTGTTTCTGCAGTATAGCACAGCGCACTTCATCACGATAATTCAAGACTCTAGAGTCTCGATTATATAAAATCTTATTCACAAAACAATATTTCATTATTGTTTCTCACTCTTATTAAATATAAACAACTTCTAATCACTTCTATAACACAAAATAACTAAAACAAAACTGAACTTGCTTCATAAAATCTGAAATAAATTAGAAATGTCGAACTGACGAACACCAAGACGATACCCTATGTTACACTATGATTTATTATTGAAAGAATTAAACTTGCCTGAAAAATGATTTCCTAAAAGAATATCTCCGGTTGTTTCTGCAGTATAGCACAGCGCACTTCATCACGATAATTCAAGACTCTAGAGTCTCGATTATATAAAATCTTATTCACAAAACAATATTTCACTATTGTTTCTCACTCTTGTTAAATATAAACAACTTCTAATCACTTCTATAACACAAAATAACTAAAACAAAACTGAACTTGCTTCATAAAATCTGAAATAAATTAGAAATGTCGAACTGACGAACAACAGGACAATACCCTATGATACACTATGATTTATTATTGAAAGAATTAAACTTGCCTGAAAAATGATTTCCTAAAAGAATATCTCCGGTTGTTTCTGCAGTATAGCACAGCGCACTTCATCACGATAATTCAAGACTCTAGAGTCTCGATTATATAAAATCTTATTCACAAAACAATATTTCACTATTGTTTCTCACTCTTATTAAATATAAACAACTTCTAATCACTTCTATAACACAAAATAACTAAAACAAAACTGAACTTGCTTCATAAAATCTGAAATAAATTAGAAATGTCGAACTGACGAACCACAAGACGATACCCTATGATACACTATGATTTATTATTGAAAGAATTAAACTTGCCTGAAAAATGATTTCCTAAAAGAATATCTCCGGTTGTTTCTGCAGTATAGCACAGCGCACTTCATCACGATAATTCAAGACTCTAGAGTCTCGATTATATAAAATCTTATTCACAAAACAATATTTCACTATTGTTTCTCACTCTTGTTAAATATAAACAACTTCTAATCACTTCTATAACACAAAATAACTAAAACAAAACTGAACTTGCTTCATAAAATCTGAAATAAATTAGAAATGTCGAACTGACGAACAACAGGACAATACCCTATGATACACTATGATTTATTATTGAAAGAATTAAACTTGCCTGAAAAATGATTTCCTAAAAGAATATCTCCGGTTGTTTCTGCAGTATAGCACAGCGCACTTCATCACGATAATTCAAGACTCTAGAGTCTCGATTATATAAAATCTTATTCACAAAACAATATTTCACTATTGTTTCTCACTCTTGTTAAATATAAACAACTTCTAATCACTTCTATAACACAAAATAACTAAAACAAAACTGAACTTGCTTCATAAAATCTGAAATAAATTAGAAATGTCGAACTGACGAACCACAAGACGATACCCTATGATACACTATGATTTATTATTGAAAGAATTAAACTTGCCTGAAAAATGATTTCCTAAAAGAATATCTCCGGTTGTTTCTGCAGTATAGCACAGCGCACTTCATCACGATAATTCAAGACTCTAGAGTCTCGATTATATAAAATCTTATTCACAAAACAATATTTCACTATTGTTTCTCACTCTTGTTAAATATAAACAACTTATAATCACTTCTATAACACAAAATAACTAAAACAAAACTGAACTTGCTTCATAAAATCTGAAATAAATTAGAAATGTCGAACTGACGAACAACAGGACAATACCCTATGATACACTATGATTTATTATTGAAAGAATTAAACTTGCCTGAAAAATGATTTCCTAAAAGAATATCTCCGGTTGTTTCTGCAGTATAGCACAGCGCACTTCATCACGATAATTCAAGACTCTAGAGTCTCGATTATATAAAATCTTATTCACAAAACAATATTTCACTATTGTTTCTCACTCTTATTAAATATAAACAACTTCTAATCACTTCTATAACACAAAATAACTAAAACAAAACTGAACTTGCTTCATAAAATCTGAAATAAATTAGAAATGTCGAACTGACGAACCACAAGACGATACCCTATGATACACTATGATTTATTATTGAAAGAATTAAACTTGCCTGAAAAATGATTTCCTAAAAGAATATCTCCGGTTGTTTCTGCAGTATAGCACAGCGCACTTCATCACGATAATTCAAGACTCTAGAGTCTCGATTATATAAAATCTTATTCACAAAACAATATTTCACTATTGTTTCTCACTCTTATTAAATATAAACAACTTCTAATCACTTCTATAACACAAAATAACTAAAACAAAACTGAACTTGCTTCATAAAATCTGAAATAAATTAGAAATGTCGAACTGACGAACCACAAGACGATACCCTATGATACACTATGATTTATTATTGAAAGAATTAAACTTGCCTGAAAAATGATTTCCTAAAAGAATATCTCCGGTTGTTTCTGCAGTATAGCACAGCGCACTTCATCACGATAATTCAAGACTCTAGAGTCTCGATTATATAAAATCTTATTCACAAAACAATATTTCACTATTGTTTCTCACTCTTGTTAAATATAAACAACTTCTAATCACTTCTATAACACAAAATAACTAAAACAAAACTGAACTTGCTTCATAAAATCTGAAATAAATTAGAAATGTCGAACTGACGAACAACAGGACAATACCCTATGATACACTATGATTTATTATTGAAAGAATTAAACTTGCCTGAAAAATGATTTCCTAAAAGAATATCTCCGGTTGTTTCTGCAGTATAGCACAGCGCACTTCATCACGATAATTCAAGACTCTAGAGTCTCGATTATATAAAATCTTATTCACAAAACAATATTTCACTATTGTTTCTCACTCTTATTAAATATAAACAACTTCTAATCACTTCTATAACACAAAATAACTAAAACAAAACTGAACTTGCTTCATAAAATCTGAAATAAATTAGAAATGTCGAACTGACGAACCACAAGACGATACCCTATGATACACTATGATTTATTATTGAAAGAATTAAACTTGCCTGAAAAATGATTTCCTAAAAGAATATCTCCGGTTGTTTCTGCAGTATAGCACAGCGCACTTCATCACGATAATTCAAGACTCTAGAGTCTCGATTATATAAAATCTTATTCACAAAACAATATTTCACTATTGTTTCTCACTCTTGTTAAATATAAACAACTTCTAATCACTTCTATAACACAAAATAACTAAAACAAAACTGAACTTGCTTCATAAAATCTGAAATAAATTAGAAATGTCGAACTGACGAACAACAGAACAATACCCTATGATACACTATGATTTATTATTGAAAGAATTAAACTTGCCTGAAAAATGATTTCCTAAAAGAATATCTCCGGTTGTTTCTGCAGTATAGCACAGCGCACTTCATCACGATAATTCAAGACTCTAGAGTCTCGATTATATAAAATCTTATTCACAAAACAATATTTCACTATTGTTTCTCACTCTTATTAAATATAAACAACTTCTAATCACTTCTATAACACAAAATAACTAAAACAAAACTGAACTTGCTTCATAAAATCTGAAATAAATTAGAAATGTCGAACTGACGAACCACAAGACGATACCCTATGATACACTATGATTTATTATTGAAAGAATTAAACTTGCCTGAAAAATGATTTCCTAAAAGAATATCTCCGGTTGTTTCTGCAGTATAGCACAGCGCACTTCATCACGATAATTCAAGACTCTAGAGTCTCGATTATATAAAATCTTATTCACAAAACAATATTTCACTATTGTTTCTCACTCTTGTTAAATATAAACAACTTCTAATCACTTCTATAACACAAAATAACTAAAACAAAACTGAACTTGCTTCATAAAATCTGAAATAAATTAGAAATGTCGAACTGACGAACAACAGGACAATACCCTATGATACACTATGATTTATTATTGAAAGAATTAAACTTGCCTGAAAAATGATTTCCTAAAAGAATATCTCCGGTTGTTTCTGCAGTATAGCACAGCGCACTTCATCACGATAATTCAAGACTCTAGAGTCTCGATTATATAAAATCTTATTCACAAAACAGTATTTCACTATTGTTTCTCACTCTTGTTAAATATAAACAACTTCTAATCACTTCTATAACACAAAATAACTAAAACAAAACTGAACTTGCTTCATAAAATCTGAAATAAATTAGAAATGTCGAACTGACGAACAACAGGACAATACCCTATGATACACTATGATTTATTATTGAAAGAATTAAACTTGCCTGAAAAATGATTTCCTAAAGAATATCTCCGGTTGTTTCTGCAGTATAGCACAGCGCACTTCATCACGATAATTCAAGACTCTAGAGTCTCGATTATATAAAATCTTATTCACAAAACAATATTTCACTATTGTTTCTCACTCTTGTTAAATATAAACAACTTCTAATCACTTCTATAACACAAAATAACTAAAACAAAACTGAACTTGCTTCATAAAATCTGAAATAAATTAGAAATGTCGAACTGACGAACAACAGGACAATACCCTATGATACACTATGATTTATTATTGAAAGAATTAAACTTGCCTGAAAAATGATTTCCTAAAAGAATATCTCCGGTTGTTTCTGCAGTATAGCACAGCGCACTTCATCACGATAATTCAAGACTCTAGAGTCTCGATTATATAAAATCTTATTCACAAAACAGTATTTCACTATTGTTTCTCACTCTTGTTAAATATAAACAACTTCTAATCACTTCTATAACACAAAATAACTAAAACAAAACTGAACTTGCTTCATAAAATCTGAAATAAATTAGAAATGTCGAACTGACGAACAACAGGACAATACCCTATGATACACTATGATTTATTATTGAAAGAATTAAACTTGCCTGAAAAATGATTTCCTAAAAGAATATCTCCGGTTGTTTCTGCAGTATAGCACAGCGCACTTCATCACGATAATTCAAGACTCTAGAGTCTCGATTATATAAAATCTTATTCACAAAACAATATTTCATTATTGTTTCTCACTCTTATTAAATATAAACAACTTCTAATCACTTCTATAACACAAAATAACTAAAACAAAACTGAACTTGCTTCATAAAATCTGAAATAAATTAGAAATGTCGAACTGACGAACACCAAGACGATACCCTATGTTACACTATGATTTATTATTGAAAGAATTAAACTTGCCTGAAAAATGATTTCCTAAAAGAATATCTCCGGTTGTTTCTGCAGTATAGCACAGCGCACTTCATCACGATAATTCAAGACTCTAGAGTCTCGATTATATAAAATCTTATTCACAAAACAATATTTCACTATTGTTTCTCACTCTTGTTAAATATAAACAACTTCTAATCACTTCTATAACACAAAATAACTAAAACAAAACTGAACTTGCTTCATAAAATCTGAAATAAATTAGAAATGTCGAACTGACGAACAACAGGACAATACCCTATGATACACTATGATTTATTATTGAAAGAATTAAACTTGCCTGAAAAATGATTTCCTAAAAGAATATCTCCGGTTGTTTCTGCAGTATAGCACAGCGCACTTCATCACGATAATTCAAGACTCTAGAGTCTCGATTATATAAAATCTTATTCACAAAACAATATTTCACTATTGTTTCTCACTCTTATTAAATATAAACAACTTCTAATCACTTCTATAACACAAAATAACTAAAACAAAACTGAACTTGCTTCATAAAATCTGAAATAAATTAGAAATGTCGAACTGACGAACCACAAGACGATACCCTATGATACACTATGATTTATTATTGAAAGAATTAAACTTGCCTGAAAAATGATTTCCTAAAAGAATATCTCCGGTTGTTTCTGCAGTATAGCACAGCGCACTTCATCACGATAATTCAAGACTCTAGAGTCTCGATTATATAAAATCTTATTCACAAAACAATATTTCACTATTGTTTCTCACTCTTGTTAAATATAAACAACTTCTAATCACTTCTATAACACAAAATAACTAAAACAAAACTGAACTTGCTTCATAAAATCTGAAATAAATTAGAAATGTCGAACTGACGAACAACAGGACAATACCCTATGATACACTATGATTTATTATTGAAAGAATTAAACTTGCCTGAAAAATGATTTCCTAAAAGAATATCTCCGGTTGTTTCTGCAGTATAGCACAGCGCACTTCATCACGATAATTCAAGACTCTAGAGTCTCGATTATATAAAATCTTATTCACAAAACAATATTTCACTATTGTTTCTCACTCTTGTTAAATATAAACAACTTCTAATCACTTCTATAACACAAAATAACTAAAACAAAACTGAACTTGCTTCATAAAATCTGAAATAAATTAGAAATGTCGAACTGACGAACAACAGGACAATACCCTATGATACACTATGATTTATTATTGAAAGAATTAAACTTGCTTGAAAAATGATTTCCTAAAAGAATATCTTCGGTTGTTTCTGCAGTATAGCACAGCGCACTTCATCACGATAATTCAAGACTCTAGAGTCTCGATTATATAAAATCTTATTCACAAAACAATATTTCACTATTGTTTCTCACTCTTATTAAATATATAAACAACTTCTAATCACTTCTATAACACAAAATGTGTGTGTGTGTTTTTTATTGCATGCGATATGCAGCTTGTACTGTAATTACGTTCATCTTTTCATTGGTGACTGTCATTCTGTGTGAGTTTAGATATTCTATTATAATAATCATTCATGTGTTCACGCTCTTGCTGCAATTATTCGTTTGGCATTTTACTTCATATATAGCGCCATCTATTGGTTTTTCAATTTTCATTTTTGTGTCTGTATAAAGAGATGGTCTTAATTTGTTTTGGGGCTGAATCCCTAGTCTAATGTGGCTATTATTATTTTGTAGGGCCGGAATGATTTTATTGTTAATGTGTGGTATGTATGTGAGGTTTTTGTATATAAGAATTTGTGTATTTTGGGTGCGTATGGTGTCGGTTGTTATTGTATTGTTGGAGCGAGCGTAATGATTTTGTTTATAATGCTGTTAGAGTAGTTGTTTGAAGACAAAACCCGATGGATCCGGTTATAATTGTTAATATGGAACTTAATGGAACTTGGCATTGCTCAGAGCTATTACCCTTTTTGCAAAAGAAAGCGCCACATTATATTTCATTTGGTTGGCGGGGGGGGGGGGGGGGTGCTGACAGGAGAGAATATTATTCGTCGCCTTCATGAAACTGCGAAATTAATATTTTGAGATGTAGCAATGCTAGAAGTAAACGTTATTCTTGACAGCGAAAACCGCGAATATGTATCTTATCCATTGGTAAAGTAATACAGATAAGATTTTTACAGAATATAGATTTGATTTTCTTGAGTTACATATGAGTACGGCAGTTCAAAATAGTCACAAAAGCAGATTCGCGATTATGGCATGACAGCGACAAATAAATTCTAAATAAGCTAAATTAAAATATCTTTAATTGCGCATTTGTTTATTTGTCTCCGATTGTACGATTTTGACAACAATATCATATATCAAGCCATCTCTTCTCTACAGTAATATTCCCTTATCCAAATTGAAATACCCCTCACGAATTTACAATTTTCTCTCACCCGCGCGGCTTCCTAACCTACCTACCATCATGAAATTGGTGGAAGCACAACTAAAGACACCTCCAGTCGAAACAAATACAGCGTTAATCTATCATAAGAAAAATATATCCATATGAATGAAATTACCCAAATGCATGCTACCGGTGTTGCAGTGTTTGTAGGTCCCATAGAAGCATTTTTTCAATTACATCCCTTAGGCTTAGAACCATTTCTTAGCGAGCGTAACTCCACTGTAAGTGGCGAACGAGCAACAGAGATGTGTGACGTCATAGGTAGATTCCTAACGAGTTCGGATGCCATACATTTTGTTGGATGTTGTTCGATTGCTGATCGAAGCAGAACTGAAAGCCACCTCCTCAGACAGTGGTGTCGGTTGCGATATCTTAGGGTACCTACACAACGAGGCGAGCCGGGGCGATTTCGGCATCACCAAAGCCGAGATGCAGCCAAGTTTCAGTAAAAGCAATGATATCAAAACAAGTTGTTGCAACAGAGGATTTGAAAATATGTGCAGTTTTTGTCCGGATCCAGATAGGCCAACCACAATGCTTTTAAGGTTGTTCAGGTCACCCATGTACAACGCGAGCGTGTCAAAAAAGATATGGACTGGGGTTCGTCTATATGGATCGCAGACCCACAGTAAATTGCGAGTCTTTTTTAATAGATTTAAGGCAGCCTTCTCGAGTTTAATGCAGGAGGTGTAGAACGCTTTACCACAGACACCATCGCAAGCTATTAACTTGGAAGAGCCATAATTCGGCGCGGCAAAAACTAGAGCAATCCATATTTAAGCAAAATTATGATTAAAACATCGACACGATGGCAAAAAATTTAGTATGGTAATGCAACAAAAGCACGTTATACAGAAACTGAGGTTAGAATTGCACTAGCACTAAAAAAATATAAAATTACACAAGTGTAGATTAAACTCCACTCAGAAAAAGACATAATAAACAAACTGGACAAACTAAAACTGCGAACAAAGCACTAAAAAATAATTAATAACACCTTAAAAATATAACATTTGCTAAATACGATTGCACACCACACTTAACAGGAACTTATCCTTTCACAAGAACAGTGATGATATTACATTAAACCTTAATATGCTTGAATGAATATTCCTATTGTGGCTGGTTCCGGTCTCTTTTCAGGATAGTTAGCGTGGTCCAACTCCAAAATTACATGTTTGATTTAACCGAAATAACATTCGAAAATTTAAATGAATAATACACATCAAAGTCTCGTAGTATTAAATTTTTTGCAATACTTACATTAGCTTTCTGTCACTCTATATGAGTTTGTTTTCAAATTTTATTCGAATTCTCAATTGATTGTTGGCAGAAAAAAGTTTGTCCATATGATTTATCTTCATGCACTTTAAACATTCAACATCAATTCCGTGATCTAGAAAAAAATTTAGTATGGTAATGCAACAAAAGCACGTTATACACAGAAACTGAGGTTAGAATTGCACTAGCACTAAAAATATAAAATTACACAAGTGTAGATTAAACTCCACTCAGAAAAAGACATAATAAACAAACTAGACAAACTAAAACTACGAACAAAGCACTAAAAAATAATTAATAACACTTAAAAACATAACATTTGCTAAATACGACTGCACACCACACTTATCAGGAAGTTATCCTTTCACTAGAACAGTGATGATATTACATTAAACCTTAATATGCTTGAATGAATATTCCTATTGTGGCTGGTTCCGGTCTCTTTTCAGGATAGTTAGCGTGGTCCAACTCCAAAATTACATGTTTGATTTAACCGAAATAACATTCGAAAATTTAAATGAATAATACACATCAAAGTCTCGTAGTATTAAATTTTTTGCAATACTTACATTAGCTTTCTGTCACTCTATATGAGTTTGTTTTCAAATTTTATTCGAATTCTCAATTGATTGTTGGCAGAAAAAAGTTTGTCCATATGATTTATCTTCATGCACTTTAAACATTCAACATCAATTCCGTGATCTAGAAAATATTATATTTCAATTTTAAAATTACGAAATAACTCCACAACACACCTTTTAATTTTTGATGAATTTCTATGAAATTCCAATCAGATAGCAAGTCAAATAAAGGGTGTCATTTTTAACTGTAAAAAAACAAATTTTATCTACCGCATATGACACCTCTTAACAAGACGATAACATAATGCGCACTCGAGAATAGTTTTTCTAAAATTCGCTTCAATGCTTTCAATAACTACGAAGTTCTGATTGACTTTATTGTCCGTTTCTTAAAGTCTACGAAAAATTCATTGGAAAGTACAAAATGCTCATACAAATCAAACAAAAGTTTTTTGATCTGTTCAAAACATTTCGTAAATTTTTGGATACATAACTTTACATTTATATCTTTAAAACTACGAAATTTTCGTAGTATTGACCTAAGTGTATTTCTTACGAAAACGAATTACGATATTTTCGTAAATACTCATCACAGAATATACTAAAATACCTTAAACTTTGTAACGTCGGGTGTTAGTGTGCGGGCAGTCAGGAGATTGGCCAGGGCCGTTTTTTTCCCGACGTTGCTTGCTTCAGAACGCTGTTCTAGTTCTGCTGTCCTTTCCTCTAACTAATTCACAGGACTTAATCTACACTCACTCACACTTCCTTATTACTACATGGCGGGGTTGCGGAGTAGGAGCGTGCGATTACTACTCTTCTGATCAACACGATTATCGTACGCTTGTCGTTAGAATAGCTAACACGCGGGATGCGGGACGGAGCGTGCGCTTACTACACTTCTGACCAGCACGATTAACGTGCGCTTGTCGTCAAAGTAGCCAACACGTGGGTACGGGAACGGAATATATGCGTGCATCTACTAATTCTCGAGCCAACACGATTAAAGTGCGGTTACCGTTGAATTTGCCAACACGATTTGCGAATAGGACTGGACAGGCGATGTGCTAGGTCGAGCAGCTGGGAGTAGGGTTGTCAAGTGGTCAACACAAAAAAAGAGAACATTTTAAAAAAAAAATTATTAAAATCAAATTTTATACATAAAGATATTAAGGAACATAAAATTGCACTTATAATTCAAATTTGTGCATTAAAAATATAAATTAAATTTAATTTAATCATCTTCATCATCATTTTGATCACTTTTTTCAATGTATTTATCTACATTACTAACTTTGTTCAAAAAAATTTCATTTTCTTTTATTTCTTTATAAAATTCCAAACATGAAATATTTTTATAATTATAAACTACGCTCAAAATACCTCGGACAGTGGAAATTTTTAGCTTATTTCTTTCTTTAGTCCACTGGCCGCTAATCATGGAAAATATTCTTTCAACATTAGCATTTTGACCAGGTATTGCGAAAAAAAATTGACATATTTTTAAGAGTTCTGAATGAAACTCAACAGCATTTGTTTTAAAATATTCTGTCCATTTGAGACAGGTAATCAATTTTCTAAAATTTTCTATATTAATGTTTTTTTCTACAAATACCTTTAAATTATAAAATTGATCAAAACATTTTACATCATCAACAACGATGTTTTTAGATGCAAGCAATACTATCGTATTCTCAATTTCTTCCCATGTTGGAACTCTATCTAATTTCATCCAAGTAACGCTTTCAAAATTGGATAGTTGACTAGTCCATAACTTTAAATATTCATAAGACATCTTATAGCAATTCATGCAATTTAAATTGAATTTATCTATTTCATTTTCCAATCCATTTTTTATATTTTCAGACAAAATAGACTTTACTTTGATTGGAAAAAATGATTCCTCATATCTATGATGCAATGTATTTGCTAATGAATTTGTTGTAGCCATTACTTCTAATACAGAATTTTGTTCAGATTCTATTTCTAATATTTTTTCATGAAAAATATGCATTAATGATTCAGCAAATTCTAAATAAGCTTTACTAAAAGCATCTTCAAAAAATAATTTTAAAATACGAGGAGAGTTATCAATTGATAAAAAATAAGCTTTTAAAGCAGGATAAACTTCCAAGACTCTTTTCACAGCGGGATAAAGTGATAACCAGCGCGTTTTTGAATGTTTTAATAACGCTTTATACTGAATGTCTACAAATTCGCAAAAATTTTTCAAAGATTCTGTCCTTATTGTATAAATTGAAAAAAAATTATAGAGTTTTAAGATTATAGATTCTAAATCTACTGTCATCGAATCAAATCCATGCTGTGCGGAATTGTGAACAATATGAGCAGGACAACCAACACCTATTAAATCTTTTCCAAATTTCAATTTTAAAAGGCTGTAAACATTGTTTTTCCCTGATCTCTTCAAACCTCCAAAATTAGTGTTACAGTTGTCAGCAGAAAAAGCAACACATTTTTCGACAATATTGTATTTTTCTAAACAAGTGTTCAAATTATCACTTATTGTCTCTGCTGTTTCGTTTGGCAAAGAATATAAATCAATCATTTTTGTCATTATTCCATTATTTTTGTCAAAAAATTGAATAAGAACTGGGAACATTTTAATTGCCCCATGATTACTTCCATCTGTTGAAACTGATATAAATGGTATTTTGGACAATGATTGCATTATATTTTCAATGCAATATGGAGCGATGACATTATTTGCGATACATCTCGTTTTTGTCTTTCCAGATGAAATCCGCTTAGCTACTTCCGAATCATCAAACATGTTTGACAGTAATTTGTTTGTACAAACGGTGGAATTATAACTATAATGGTGCTTTAAAGTGTGGAATGCTAAAGCTCCTTCGACAGCTGATACTTTGTGATCCAGAGATGAAAATTTTTTTGTAAAAAAATTGCATATGGAATTGGAACTCTCTCCTATACGAATAGTATTTGTATGCTTTTTTGACGCAATATGTTGTTCCAAATCGTATTTGCCTTTGTTTGCAACCGAAACTGTAGTATTACAAACAGTGCATATTGCCTTGGATTTTGAATTTGGTGTTGATTTAAAACATACAAATTTAGCTTGCAGTTCTTCAGTAAATAAACATTTTCGTTTACTCATATTTGGAGCTAAAATAGAAAAATCCAAGAATATAAAATATAAGACTCTAATTAACAATAATAAATTACATACTTACTACTTGTTTATTTAACACAAAAAAATATAATATTAATAATTACTTTTCACTTGCTTATTTTATTTATTTAACACAACAAATTATAATAATAATGATTTCTTATCAAAATCGTTAATACACACAAATTATTTCATCTTTAATTTTAAATTCAATAAATATTGACAGTGACAGGACAGCAATAGCATAGCCTGCTTTTTTTCAAATTTTTGAATTTTTATACCGAGTTTCTTTTTAAATTTCAACTTAAATTAATTAAAAATCAGCGAAATTGAAAAAAGAGAACAATTTGAATATTTATAGAAAAAGATAGAGGACAAATAAAATGTGCTAAAAAAGAGAACATGTTCTCTTTAAAAGAGACCTGTTGACAAGCCTAGCTGGGAGGCAACTGACCAATATTTCTGGGGCTGACTGACTTTTATAGCCAGTCCACTGGTAGTGCTCTGGTGGGGGTCAACTCTTCTAGCTTAGATTGACTTCTCGGTGTCGGATTATTTGCGCGGTCTGGAGACTTAACTTTGACTTGTGTCTCCCTAAATGTTCGGTGATCAACTGAATGATTTCAGTACTGGCGGCCGGCTATTTATAGGCACTTGGCTGCTGATGTCGTATGCGCGTCACTTCTGAGTTGTTAATCAATAGTGTGTTCCTCTGTCGGCGGCTGGCTTACTTTGTTGCGGTGTACTTGTTTGCCTCACATTGCTTGGCTGCTAGTAGACAATTCGGTTTTGCTAGTGTTTAGCTTGAAAATATGTAACTTCGTTACAACTTCAAGAAATTTTAATAAAAATTACGAAATATAAAATATGATTTAACGATGCTTTTCGTAAAAAAATACGAATTATTTTTCTGATCGTAGTAGTTTATCTACCTTTAAAAAGGAAAACAATAAATTGTATGTAATAATATGAAATGCAAAGCACGAGATTTTGGTTTTTCCTGAGTATATGTATAGTATATGACAATGCACGCAATACATTTTGCTTTCTCTATTCGATAACCTTGTCTCGAAATGAAGCTTTTGTTCCTTGTTCCTTATCCGCAAGAAATATTTTATCTATCTATTATGCCAAATTCTGAAAAACGCATATTCACAAAACTTATCATTATCAAAATTAAATTAAAAAAATATTTTTGAATTCCTTATTTTATAAAACGGCACACAAGCTTTCAGCTTAAACAAACTAATGACCCACTAATAGAAAGCTCTAAATATATAAATATATTTAGAGTTTTCTATTACCTAGCTTTTGTGCCGTTTTATAAAAAAGACATTGTACCTATAGTCCGAGAGCTAGCAACGTCTCGAAAAAAAGAACTTTAGTTCGGCTGATTCTTTGCTATCTCCCGTCTTTCAACATCTCAATAGTCATGCGCCCAATCTGGCTAGTGGGAGGGGTTGCGTTTACCAGTGCGCATTCCGTTCCACAGGTAAAAAAAGCAGTTTTCAAAATGATTTTAGTTCGAATTTTTTTTTTCCTATTTGTTTTCATAACCATGGAATTATATAAATTCACTATTCCCAGACAATTTTCTCGTTGCTAGACCATGCCAGACGCCTTTTTTCGTTGAAAAAAAAAAAAAAAAAAATTACAAAAAATATATTTTATTACGGCTGTAATTTTTATACCAGCTAGTTTAATTATCGAACCATATGAAATTAATTTGCCAGACCATAATTCGATTGCTCAATGGGAAAAGCCTTGAAAATGAATTAAGCAACAGCATAAGTAAGACTACTGTAAACCACACGAATATCCTAAAAATCTAAGTATACACAAAATTAATAATTAAGTGGCATTGAATTTAAATATACAGTCTCTCATTATATGCCTCTTCAAGAATAGTTTGCAAGATAGATTGCATTACGAATAAAAAGTGTAATTATATAAAAAAATAAAGAAATTTGCTAGTAAACTTTAAAATAAAATATATAAAATAAAACACATAGAAAAAGAGAACAGATATAAAAAAAGATTAAGACAAATAAAATAAGATTAATGATGGTTAGTAATAAAAAAAATGCGTTTTTTGTGATAAGGATTCTGAAAAAATTATACTTTTTGCTGAGGAAAAATTAAATAAGTGTAAAAACGTTGTTAAGTTCAAATTGAGGTATAATAATGTGAGGTTACCGGAAAGTGTTAACGCTAGTGATGGATATCACGGACAATGTTACAGCAGCTTTACAGCTTTAATGAAAAAATATCGTGAATTATTTGAAAATGAATCTTCAACAGTAGGGGATCTCCACAGTGCATCCGCTCCACTTCCCACGTATCAAATTCATCATTGCATTCTCATGAGAGCACGTCAGATGTTGCTGGTCCAATTGTGGATAATATCAATCCAATTATCGATTGTGATTCAATTATACCAATGCAACAATCAACTACTGGGCCTTCTAAACAAGTTCCTGACAACAAAGAAAAGAGTACCACTGAATCTATGTTTGTGGACAGTGAAAGTGTATGTTTTTTTTTGCAAACAAAATCGCAAACAATGTCACGGTAAATCACAAAAATTACATTGATCATATAACGTAAAGCTCTCAGAAGAAATGATCAAGTGGTTCACAAAACTAAAAGAGGATGAATTACTACAAGAAATCTGCACATTAAAGTTCATAGGTGGATCCATGTTCTATCATCATATATGTAAATTAGCATATTCAAATAATTACAATAAGGAAATCGCAGATATTCCATCCACTCCCTGGCACGATAGTCGCATGATCCATAAATATATTTTTGATAATATCATCTCATTAATTGAGGAAGAAGTCATTGAAAAAAAAAACGTTACTTATTATTATCATCTCTTTGCGACACCTATAATAATGATTTAGAAAATGAATGAAAACTCCAGTCTTTACCGAATTTGACTTTAATCTCAAATTATTATCTTGAAGAGAAATTATTGAAACGTTTAAAAAAAAAAAAAATCAAAATTCTAACAAAGCACAAGAAAAAAACTATTATGCATGAACATGGCAATTTATTAGTAGATAATGATCTTGATCTTGATTTTACGGAATGCTATTCTTGGAATCGAAAACTCAAGACTGTTATCAAAAATAAAGACTGAAGATCTAATTAAAGGTGAATGTTTGATCCCAGAGAAATTAGAGCGATTCTTCAAGGTATTGATTGGAGGTAAAGATGTTCGTCGCAGAGCTGGGATAATATGCACCAGATTGAGCAATTCAATGGCGTCAGATGCAGTTTTTTGTGTCAGTAACGGCACTGTTATAACACCTTGGAAGAATTGGAGACCGAAGCCACCATTTCATCTGTTCGTCCTCCTGATATAATCCGTGGCCCGGCATTATGCACAGGTGTAGTATTTGATAATTTCGATAGATATGTTGATACATTGAGCGGGAAAGAAACTCTGCACGATACCGTTGGTATAATATATCAAAATATTGATAATACTCAGGATGATTGCGGTACGGGAAATAGAACAGATAACTCCGAAGATATATCACCAACACCGGCAAAAAGAAGAAGAACATTCAAAGCAATTATTCCTGAAATGATTTCATATTCGAACCGGTTGAAGATGTTGAGATGTTTAACACCAGCTGATCAAAATCAATCGTCTGCACCAGAAAATTTCCCAATAATGCAAGCTGTTGATCTATTACATTTTCATATTTCTTTAATGTACCGAATACTTCGGTGTGGACTGGCTTCAATTGTAAATTAATAGAAGATAATAGTCTATCGCAAAAAGTTTCATATCTTACACCTATCAATTCTTCGCCTTGAAGATGATTTTAAGGACGGTTTGGAATTAAAAGAACTAATAAGCCGTTTTCAAGAATGCCAATTGATCTTACTCTGGAGCAAACCATTAATGCTGATGCAGCTAGACGTTTGAGTGGAATTGCATACTTCACAAACTCTATAGCAGCACGTCAACGCTGGACGACAAAAAGCCATAGCATTAGAGCGGCTTTGATCTTTCATGTTCTTGATGTCTGTGGATTAAGACAATTACAAGACGTCACTGCAGATCTGGAACCTAATCGAATTAACATTTGCAAAAAGCAACTTGCAGATTTTGTAGAAATGCTTGAGAAAAATTTGAGTCCATTCAGTGCCGAGCTAAATGAAGAAATTCTTCACAATATTGCAACTGGAAAGAATGTTTCTCCAGAAGTAGCTGAATTTCTATTGAATATTGAGGAAACGGAGATGATTTAAGGAGTAAATTCATTAATGAATGTGCTGATAACGAGGAGAGATTCGATAAGCCCATAAAAAAGAATTCAGTGCTGAGCTTTGATGCTGCTCAAAAAAAAAAAAAAATTACTGTTGGTAACAAGGTAATAGAATTGAGGATGCAAAGAGATATATTTGGTCGAATGTTAGGAATTACTCTGTTGTACAAGGTAGATATTGAAAAAGTACTGACATTTCCACTTACACCTGTGCCACCTTCCATGTGTCATGCAGATGGTACCATTTGTAAAACGGATAAGGCACAGCTAGTGAAAATAATGGAAAAGAAAATTGGTGATAATCACAATCAACAACCTTTGTGCTTTGATATAGGAATCGTAGATGGTTTCTTCATGTTATATTTAATGAAAGACGTACCTCAAACCTATGATAATATATCGAAAAAATTCCTGAGAATGATATCTAAATTGAAAACAACTCGCATTGATGTTGTATTTGATCAATATTTTACACCATTAATCAAAGAAGGTGAACGTAAACGTCGAGATGAATTGACTAGCCAGTTTTCAATCGGACCAAATCAAATTCATCCTCATAATTTCACTGCTCAACTAAAAAATGTTCAGATCAAGGAAGCATTAGTTAAATTTTTCATCAACCACTGGTCGACTGATGATATGACATCTCATATTGGTGATAAAATAATTCATTTAAGTTTCAACGAATGCTTCTCTTATCGGGTTGTATGTAAATAATAAAATCATTAAAGCAATGGAAGAGACATTGTCATGTAAAGAACATGAAGAAGCAGATTCTAGGATTATCTACCATATTTGCCAAATTGATAGTGACGCTGAAGTTGTAATAAGATGCTCAGATTCTGATATTCTCATTATACTCCAACATGGACAATTTGAATGATTCCTTAAAACTTTTGATCAACATGGGCGTAGGTAATCATGACCGCTACATCAACATTAATAAACTGTACAAAATTCTGGGTCCTTCCGTATCTAGAGCTTTAACAGGCTTCCACGCCATGACAGGTTGTGATTACACTCCAGCTTTTTTTCGCAAGGAGAAATTGAGGCCTTTTAAATTATTAGAAGAATCAGAAGATTATCAGCTTACATTCCAAAATATTGCCACCAATGATGAAGAATTACTGGAGAGCGCATTTGTCACTTGGAAAGATTTGTCTGTCATATATATGGAGTTCGGCACATTAACAACGTCAACGATATCAGATTTCAGTTATTTTCTAATACGTATCAGTCAAAAAATTTCAATGAAAGTTTTGGGAAAAAATCCAGAAATTTCGATCCATCAAGCTTTCCACCGTGCAGAGCTGAATTACGACAGCATTTATTGATAGTCCAATACGTGACCACATTTTGGAAAAATTCTCACTCTAAATCTCCTACATCATTATCACCTCTAGCTTGTGGCTGGGCCATCAACAATGACACATATGATTTCGTCTGGTTTGTTGGGGAGCAATTACCACCATCAATGGCTGATATTATTGTTCAAAGTAAGGGTTGATTTGAAAAAATGAATGAAAATATCATTTACATCAAGTTGTTGATTAATATTTATTCTTTACAGATAGTGAAGTACTAGAAGACGAAAATACAGAGGACAATGATATCGATAATGATAATGCTGAGAGTAGCGACGATGACGAAGAGCTTTTATGTGAAACAATCTATTCAAGATAAAACTATCAATTTTTATATTCCAAATAATTGCTTTTATTAATTTTCTCATCGAAATCTATCCAAGTTCCAATTCAATAGCGGAACTGCATAATAGGGGATTTTTTCTTCCAGTATTTTATCCAGCATATCACCAAATCTGAGCCAGATAACTCAATTTTGCCCATGCTCAAATCGCTCTGGTTCCTAATGAGCAACCGAATTATCGTCTGGCAAATTAATTTCATGTGGTTCGATAATTAAACTAGCTGGTATAAAAATTACAGCCGTAATAAAATAATTTTTTTTAAATTTGTTTTTCAACGAAAAAAGCGTCTGGCACGGTGCTAGCAACGAGAAAATTGTCTGGGAATAGTCAATTTATATAATTCCATGTTTATGAAAACAAATAGGAAAAAAAAAAAATTCGAACTAAAATCATTTTGAAAACTGCTTTTTTTACCTGTGGAACGGAATGCGCACTGTTAAACGCAACCCCTCCCACGAGCCCGATTGGGCGCATTACTATTGAGATACTATAAGGATAGGCATATCAAAAAACTAACCGAACTAAAGTAATTTCTCGAAAACGTTACTATCTGTTAGACTACTACTTGTACATCATTTTTGCATGTACTATGCAACCGAAACGCACTAGCAGCAGTAATTTTCAGAAATTGATTTTTGAACTAGTTTGTTTCTCACTTCAAATGTTTGGCGCTCTAAGTTTTGTCTGAAAAAGCTTTGCTATTACTGCACAATACTACTTGCGACACATATTTTGTATATATAGTATATGAAAATATAGATTATTGTGTGTAATAATAATAAAAAGTTTCTTGACTAAACTATTTTATTCTTTTAAGCTCCGTTCCAATATTTTTTATTGATGTTTGTAAAATAGAAAATACTTCTTTTATCAGTATTATAATTTTAGTCGAATTACATTGATTTTCGGTAACACTCTTTCTTATTAACTCTTGTGATACAGTAAATATATCACTGTTTAAATATTCTGAAAATAATTTAATTATACTTCGTATAACTTTTCTACAAATCTTTCGGATTTTCATGCAAATTATAAATTAGTAATAAATTTTGAATTTTTGAATGTAATGTGGGGTCTTCTATTGATATATTTGTAAAATCCTTAAGTACTGATGAAGACTTTAATAACAGAAGCTCAAATTCAAATTCTGGTTCGCTTTTATCTTCAACAACGATTTTTAAATAAACATTGTTACTATAATCATTGTTACTACAATAAGTACTCATATGCTTCTTGAACGAATTAATTTTAGTAAAAAAAACGATGATTTTTGCAAGTATTACAAATTAACTTGTTTTGTAATTTATGGTACAGCTTAATGTGACTAATATATGCTTTGACAGAATTGACACGTTCAATACAAGAAAAAAAGATCATGTTGTTAAAATTAAAACCACTTGTTAATCTCTGTTATAGCTCCTATGGCTGTACATACAAAATTTAATAAAAATGAAAAAATGGAAGTAAAAAAATAGGTAAATTGCTGATTGAAAGATTAACCTGCTTTTAATACGTTTATTGCGTACCTTTAAAACTAACAATATTTTAACAAATAAATAATAATTAAATTCAAAGAAAACAATAAAATTAACAAAAATAAAGTAATTCAAAAAAAAAAAAAATCTTAATTATTAACTAGCTCTTAAATTCTACTTATTGCTAATTATCTGCAATAAGAGAAAGGAACAAATTAATAAAGCGCAAAAAAAAGAATAGCAATTTAAATTCTTTTAGAAATTCAATATAAAAAAGGAGTTAATTAATATCTTCTTGAAACAAAAAAAAAATAGTAATATTTTATACTTATCGACTCCCTGTATTGTAATCGACCCTGAATGGTTGATGTAGCTAATCCCTGTACCTGTTTCTGAACTAATTCTGGTCTATGGATTGAACCCTTGAAAATCTCCCAAAAGGTTCAATACCAAGATATTGTCCCTTTCCTGGATCCACAACCAAATCAGCAAAAAAGCCCCTGGAATTATACCAAAGGGTTTTGCTGCCGATTTAGCCTAGATATTAACCGAGATTTTTATTTAGTATGGAAATCGCCCAATACTATTGATTTCTCGTTTGACTTGAGTTTCCTGCCACACTTCACTTGGATATATTCCGAAATGAAATGTTTTGTGAAACCCTTAAGCAGGCCATACACCATCAGTTTGGCCGTGGTTTTACTGTAAAACCACGGCAAAACTGATGGTGTATGGCGAACCCCACGTTTTGAGGTTCGGATATCTACTAAAACCAGAATTCAGGTCATGCCAGAAATATCTTTCTCAAAACGTGGGCAAGACGTGGGCAAGGCCATACACCATCAGTTTTGCCGTGGTTTTACTGTTTTGTTTTCTTCATAATCAAAGTTAACTTAATAATAAGCTAAGAAGTATGCGAGATTTCTGAGTGTTTTACATTTAAATGTACACACGGCAAGAAAAGGAAGAAAGAAAGAAAAAAATAATAAAAAAAAAATCAAACTCTTTAAAATTTTTATGAATAAAGATATAAAATGTGAAAGCGCAAATTGCATGCAACGAAACAGAACGGAAAATATTTCGTTTTCGTAAATAAATGAGAAGTGGCGGAGTTTTCACGTTTTACTCTCATAAAATGTTCCCGCGCTTCTGTGAAAACCGATTTTCATGAAATAATCACAATGTTTGGTCACATGTTGTTGCTGTAAATGCACACTACAAGATGACGGCAAGACGTGGTCAAGTTGGATAGTGTGTGGGGCTTTTTCTTGACCACGTTTTAGGTTCTTATCTCGACTAAAACGTGGTTTTTAAAACCACGGCAAAACTGATGGTGTATGGCGCCCTTTACGTTAACCTTAGTTAATTGGATATTTCCCAAATTAACTTTGTTGAATAGTTAGTTACAAAAAGATGAGACAAAAAATAACTTAGATTGCAGAATTTTATTCTTTAGCTTGGTAATATCCCAAAACTGCGAATTAACTCTCCAATCTCAGTATAAAAATATTAAATAAGAAATTCTCTGGTAATATCCCAGAATATTTTCCCTTTTTTATGAAGAAAAAGATCTGAAATCATAGAAGTCTATTCTTAATTTTGTAATATCCCAAAATCTTGAATTTATTCTATATTTCAGTGGTGTTTTTAGTTTCTATGATATGAAAAATGATTTGGTGAAGTCAATAAATGAAACGATTCTGTTGTAGTGGACCTCTAGTTATTATTATCTCCAAAAAATGTACAAAATTTTGTTCACGCTGCGAGTAGGGTAGGGTGGGCCTGCAAGTGCCACTTTTCATGTACCAATACCAACAAATATATAGTATATGCAAAAAATTTATTATTTTACGTTATTAATTGATTTTAAGTGTGCAAGTCGTTAGGTGCTTTTTACCCCTCTTGCGGGTAAAAAGTACTACCTGTTGCAACCTGGTAAGGAAGAATAAAATAGCGGAATCTATAACGTTGTTATCGATATTTATTCATCATAACCTTAAAAATAATCATAAATATTCAACACAGACGAGCATTCCAATTTAATATGATAGTCTAACCTTATTTTAGTTGCATCACTTTAAAATGTTATTTTTATATTTACTTTTTGGAAAATATTTGTAGCCGCATTGCATTTCAGGTTGTTATTAAAATTTAAACAGATAAACTATAACCTTTAGTCTTTGTTATCTGCCTTATACCTAAAATTTACCCCTACGGTACTTTTTACTCCGAACGGTACAAGAACATAGTTTTAGATAGAAAACAATGACAACAAAACATATATAGTTTTAAGTAGTATAAGAGTGCTCACAAAGAAAATAGCAATATAAACGTCCTTACTTGACACATTCCGACATGATGTTTTTTACTTTTTGCCAAATTAATAGCACTATTACATGTGCACTTTTACCTATTGTCTGGCAGCGACTGCGTATGTGGCAAAAATTACCCCACGCCAAGTGCATTCATTGCATGTACCTTCTTTTTTCCCCCCTTTTTATCTACGAAATATTAAAGATGGCACTTCTTACCCGCGGCACTTTTTACCCCACCCAACCCTACTCTAATGCGACTGACTGACAGATTACAAAAAACAAGCAGAAAAATATAACAATGAAGTTGCAAACTATTGATTACATTTTAGATTTAGAGATTTGGCGCAACAATTCAAATTTAACTCAAAGCAAATAGAAATTCTGAACTTATATAAACATACGTACTGGGCTAATAGCAAAATTAACATTAATTCAACAATTGTTCTTGTTAATTTAAAAAATTACGAAATTCTCCTCAACACCACTTTATATGTGTTACAGTAAATGTACACTCTTGGGAAATGTACACTTTTACCGTAAAATGTGTACATTTCCCAAAAAGTTAGGTATATGTGAACTGAATATAATGTATATGTACATTTCCCGGCAAATGTGTACTCTTGCCTTCACGTTTTGTTAAATGTATACTCTTACCTTCATATTTTAAGAAAAGTTCGGAATACAAATAAATTAAAAATGTTGTTGCAGTAAAAAAATATTTATTTAAATAAACATAATACAAAAGGCTAAATAAAATAAAATTATTTTAATTAAAAAATGTAAATGACAAACAAAACATACTTTTCTTTGCATATTATATAATATGTCGTAGGTTATGATCCCAATATTCATAAATACAATTTTCGTCCTAGTTTTTCAGGACCAATACGATGGGAATCAAACAAATAATAATAATAACATACCTTTCTCCATTATAACAGTTAAATTTTATAAAACTATAAAGGAACATATAGAAATTTCATAATGAAAAAAGTTTTATTTATTTGAGCAAGAATTGCTATTGTGGCACTTGGAATATTCCAGCATTTTTACCACTGCATTTTTTTGATTTTTTTTTTTGCATATTTGCTAATTCTTGGATAATTTTATTTGCAAATTCCCTACCATTATCACATTGGAGAATGGATGGGGCTCCCAAAAGAGTGAAAATGTCCATAAGTTGTTTTGCTACTTCTGACGCAGTTTTTGTTTTTAGTTTGCGCAGTACAACAAATTTGGTTAAATGATCTTGATAATTTAAAATAAATTTAAATTCGTTATCTGGTTGTGTCTGTAAATCTATAAGATCCACTTGACACCTAGAATTCATTTCACTCGCCAAAATTGGTTTTATCACAATTCCTTTTTTCTTGCACTTTGCCTTTTTTTGGCATTCTTCACATAAAGATAAATACAACATAACTGCTTCAGTAGTAATATTGTTGTATTTGTTATTAATTTCTTTCACTAATCTGTTTCGGCCACCATGGCCAGTTGCCAAATGAGCATCGTGTATAATTCCATAAGTTTTTTCAACTGTTGCAAAATATTTTATGCTACCCCCTTCTTTTAACCTTCGCTTTACCGATATCTACCCAGGTAGATATTTCGATTTACTTTTCTTTATAACTCAGTGAAATTTCATCAAATCTCGAAACGCCTCCGACTCAGTGACTAAATTTTCAGTTTATTTCAGAAAATAAAAAGAAAACCATTTTTTCGCACCTCTTCATATTTTTTTTTAAATT
Source organism: Dioctria rufipes (assembly GCA_963924295.1). Classification (NCBI taxonomy): domain Eukaryota; kingdom Metazoa; phylum Arthropoda; class Insecta; order Diptera; family Asilidae; genus Dioctria; species Dioctria rufipes. The sequence goes on from OZ002740.1 coordinate 288,952,249, forward strand.
TCGTTGTTTTATATACGCATTTGAAATTGTATCTACCCGGGTAGATACATACAGTTTATATGGGAATTTGCTAATGTTGAAGTACAATATTTGTAAGGAAAAGAGCAATATATTTTAATACATTATTTATTTATTTTCATGGATAATATAATATAAAATAACTAATAATATAATAAAAGTATATACAGAAATATCAAAAAGTAAAAAAAAAATAATAATTAAAAATAGTGAAAACTATCAGCGTTGGAATGATGATTACATTGTGGATGGACCTGCATGACAACCTTCACACTTTGTTTGTGTCAAGCTGTGCTGTGCGCATACTGGTTTTTTACACTTGATGCATGTTTGGCGAGTAGCTCTTTTTTTTTTGCACTGCTGGTAGCACAAAAAGCATCCACCTTTTTGCTTTATGCGCCCAGATGCATCTCGTTCTGGAGAATCGTCTGGGGTGAAATCCTCGTCCATTTGGTTTGATGCAGCAACCGGCTCACCTAAAATACATTCCATTGCCGCCTTGATGTGGAATTTTGAAATAATGTTTTTATTTTCGGCTCTCCTTCTAATTTGGGGAATGCATAATTGTTCACCCAACAACTGCAAAAATTGATGACGACGCGATTTTTTCACACTGCCTTCCGGATTATTGGATGAGAAGATGATGTAAGCTGCAAGGGCTGCGATATCTAGAACATTATAAAATAATGCTAGAGGCCAGCGTTTTGTAGCCCTCTTCGTGGTATATTGACTCAACATTTTATCCATCGTGTCCACACCACCTTTGGTGTGGTTATAATAATGGATTATTTCCGGTTTTTGTTTTGGACCGGAAACAGCATTATCACCATGCATCGTTGATAATAATACCACGGCTCTACCTTTTGCGGGGACGTACGAACACATGGCTATATTTTGTCCAAATCCAAACTCAGTGGAGTAAACTGGTCGGTTCTTCGCTGCTTTGAACGCATCGGGTAAATAGCGCTTATTTTTTTTTATAGTGCCGACAACCGTCATTTTCCAAGTGACCAGTTCCATGGCCAGTGGTAGAGAGGTAAAAAAATTATCCATCGTCACATTTCGCCCTGTTCCTTTGTAAGGAGCCACCAACTCTTTTACAACTCGCTCACCTTGGTTCACATCTCTGACATTTCCTGTCTTTCCGGTGTAAATTTGACCATTCAGGGGATACGAAGTTGCGGAATCACAAGCCCACCAAATTTTTATGCCATACTTTGCCGGCTTGGAGGGCATGTATTGTGTGAACTTGGTGCGTCCCCTGTACCCATACAATTGCTCGTCTACTGTAATTGATTCATATGGTCTGTAATATTTCTTTAGGTTCGAGTTGATCATCATAAAAACATCCGCAATCGGTGCAGCTTTATCCACTTCTTGGCGACCAGCTCTTGTAACATGCCAATCGAACCGAATGAACCGCAATATTTGCTGGAATCTGTTCCTAGACATCGTAGCACGATAAAGTGGGCACGAATTTTGTTTCCAGAGTGTACGTGCAGCCTCTTGATTTGATTTATGAGAGCCCATTACCAGCAAAATTCCCAGAAACGCATAAAATTCTATATCCGTAAGAGGCTCCCATGTAAGGGGTTTTTTATTGGGATTTTTGCTGTTCCATTCGGCGCAGTCTGCTTCGGCTCTTTTGTTGGTATACCTACATATAAGGTCTGTAATGGCGGAACTCATGATGCAAAAAAAAGTATCCTTTTCCGACAGATTCTTGGTGTTTGGGTTAGGGCCGCTAAACAATGAATCACGAAAAATATTGTGGGCACCGTTTCGTTGCAACGGCGATGGATGTTTATACCATTTTGTACCATCCTTGCTCACAAAATAGCTTTCATGAGACGAAGAAGCTTCACCAGCATCACCATCATCGACTTCATCATCTGAATCCCTATCAGAATTTAACTCTACATCTATATCTCCATCGTCCACTGCGCCATCAAAATCTAAATTTGCCTCCTCAGGAATATTATCTTCATCGCTATCATCACCCTCAAATGCCTGAACGTCTTCCTCCTCCGTTTCGAAAATGACCTCTTGCATTTGCCTAAAATAGGCTTGCCTCCTTTCATGTGATAACCTAAACCACAAAAATAGAGTTTTTGAAAATTTAATGCAAACAATCGCTGTAAATATAAACACAGTTGAATCGAGCGGCCGGGCAAATAAACTTTTTTCCAGTAAAAGGTGTGTATAT